>OX326953.1:14282500-15482500 GCA_946800315.1 Misopates orontium | reverse complement strand
AAAAACTACTTATAATCTAAAGCAAACTGCTAGTAATTGTTTGATTCATATCATACTAGTAGTCCTGTTGAGAAGTACTTCTACCCTACTAACTTCCCTTAACACGACATGCGTTATTTATTAAGGTGTCAATTGAAGTACTATAAATTTCATGTACTTGGTCGCGAGGGATTTTAAATTACATCAACCACTTTAATGATTTCAAAAATTAACCGAGACACCCAAAACTACACTTTGATTATCAATTTGAATTTCTTCTTTTTATCTCTTCTTACAAGTTACAGCAGTGTTATCATACACGTTTGATTATGAGGTGTCTCAAAACCATTCGCCTCAACAAAATGGTGAATTAACTTTTGTGGTTTTGTCTAATTTTATAGTTGGATTAAAGTACTAATCTTGATTAGTAGATAATTGATGACTTCTAGTATATATGAAAACACGACATGGGACTGACATGACATAATTTTGGTAGATTTGTATTTTGGGAAAATTTTAACATTAGTCCTCTAACTTGTCCTTGATTCGAAAATCGTCATATAACTTGACATCGCATGAATTTGGTCCCTTAAGTTGGCATAAAACTCAATTTCAGTCCTCCAGCACTAAAATTACTAAAACTCATCAGATTGTAGCACGTGACTGGTCACGTGACCCAATTTTGGGATTTAGGGCTTAGAATTGCCACACTTGCAGGCTCACTCGTGTGATTTGGGTTGTAAAATCGCATAACGCAGTTTTTCCAGGTGTCTCTCCACGTGTGAGACTGCACGGATGGCAATTCCAAGCCCTAAATCCCCGAATCGAGGGTCACGAGACCAATCACATGCTATAATCCGACGAGTTCTAGTAGTTTCTGTTGCCAGAGGACTGAAATTCAATTTTATGCCAAGTTTGGGAATCAAAATTATGCGGTTTCAAGTTATAGTACGATTTCTGAATTGATGCCAAGTTAAAGAACTAATGTCGAAATTTTCTTTTTCTATTTTTATAGTATTTTTATAGCGGCGGTAAGTACTACTTTAATATTTTATTTGTAGCTCGCACTACGTACTTTTGTATACTTAATTAAATTCTAGATTGTTTCTAAAATTAGCCCGGAGCATGATATTAATTAGGATTCACCCTTTTGCTTAACAGTCCATCATACAAAAGGATAAAGATCTCTGTACCACAAAGAGTCACGTAAATGAGAGCTTATTCGTGAACTTTCCAAGTTGGGTCGAGTGACATTGTATAAATAAATTCAACTTGTGAATTCAGTCCAGGTTCTTTGTGCAGCTTTTGTTTTGCTAAATTCTAAGTGGATTCAGCCCAGGTTCTTTGTGAATTCGAAGTCTGAATCAAATTGATTTAGATTGTGGATCCAAATGGGCCAAATGTTATCTGAGTCTTATTTACATAAATCAAAATATTTAAATATAGTACTCATGCTTAATGATTCAATTATTTTTCATACTTTGAAAATATTTAAACAAACTCTTGAAGATTTACAGAATTTCTAGTAAATAATAGATCAAAATATAAATCAAACCAAAACTCTAATGTATGAATATATGTTCCGCCTCATCAATTTCCGATGTATTACTAATTTTAGAAAACAAATCACATCACTATTGAAGGAATATATTTCAATTAATTTTCTTACTGTATTTGCATCTCACATTGCTATAAATGGAATGCAGATCAATTAAAATCACTAACCATTTTAAATCTGAGCACATTAGTAAGAAAATTTATAAGATCATTACTTCTTTTTTCTTTTTCAACTCGGAAGTGATATTTTATCCATGGACGTCGTTTCGTTCTTTTTAATATTAGAAACTTTTATCAATGTTACATATAAAAATACTTAGAAAATTTAATATAGTAAATGTAATGGCTTTAAAAATACTTTTAAATTTAGTTTTTGCTTGACTAAAAATAAAAAAAGTATACATATTTTTTTTTAAAGAAACATTTAGAAACTATGATATATGTTTTTCCTAAACCTAATAAAAGAAAAATTATTTTATGGAGCCACAGCTTAAATGATGTGAGTGAAGCAACCAATCGTGTAGCACCGTAGCTTAGAAGTTTTTTAACATTATAGGTTCTCAGTTAATGTCTATGATTTATTGACATTTCTCAAATTTATTTAATGTAGAACACGTGACGGACAACGACACACCTCAAACACATGCCTGTAATTATTTTTATTTATTTATTTATGAACACTTCACGTTCAACACGTTTGGAGCACGTTTTAGTATACTTTTATATTTTTTAAATTTTTTTGGTGAGGTTATTCTATTTAATTAAAAAGGGCTACAAATACAAAACTACAAAAAAATCACTAACTTAAAAATTAAACAACTAACTGAAAATTAAAGAATCAAGAGGAATTTTAACTCTTTTATCATTTTAGCCTCACTTTTTAAGCTTTCTGCTCGTTTTCCTCTCGATCGTTTGACAAACAAACTATAATTAATTCTTTACATTTCATTTCTACCACTTTTAGTATATATGAGTGTTTCTATACCTTCTTCTCACCTATAGTTTCATTTATTCGTTATTACTTCTTGTTTTTGAAATATTCAAAAATAATAAATTCTTCTTGCTACTTTAATTAAGGATTAGATATAAAAATATTATTTTCTAAAATTTTAATGATATTCGATATATTTTAATTTAAGAAGTATTGCCGAGTCATAATCGTGTCGTGTCATGTAATTTTTAACATTGTATCGTCGTGTCGTGTAATTTTTAACATGGTGTCGTCGTGTCGCATAAATTCTTAAAATTATATCCTCGTGTCGTATTCTAGTCCACGCGTCCGTGTTCGTGCTAGCTTATCATGCAAAAATTCCTTTACATGTTAACTGGCAGGTGAAACAGAAATTTCACTTCTCTCACTGTTCCAATAAATCAAAACGTTAAAAAGATAAGCAAAAAAACACACACAAAAAAAGGAAAAACAAAAACAAAAGAATACTCAAATCGAAGAGCACAGAGCACAACACTCAGACGCACAAATCATCAAGATCTGGTCTGCTGTTTCTCATTTTTCACAGTCCAAAACCCTAAGTGTAACGGTTGACTATTGTTTCGAAGAAATTAGCCGTTTGGTGTGAGGTGAAATTTGGGGATTTTGTTAGGGTTTATGATCGGAGGTGGAATTAGGGCAGTGTTTGTGACGAATTTTGAAACAAATGGCGGAGGAGGATTTGGTGGAGCTGAAATTCAGGTTGTTCGATGGGTCAGATATCGGTCCTTTTCGATATTCGCCTGCAGCAACTGTTGCTATGCTTAAGGAGAGGATTGTGGCTGAGTGGCCTAAAGGTTGTTTTTTTAATTCAATTATGTTTCTGTTTGTTTTGATCCTCTGTGCTGTTGGATTTTGGAATGAAGTTTTAGGTTATATTTACTTGGAGTTGTGTATTGTTGTTGTGGTAGCTGAGCTTATTTTTAATTTATAGGAATAAAGATAGTTAAGTGCTGAGGGTATCGTAAAATGTTATTTTTCCTTGGTTTTGGCTGAGTCGTGGAGAGGTTCTCGAATGCTTTTGTGAAAATTAGGTGAGTTTGTTGTTACGTGGGGTGTCGGATTACACGAGGGGGTTAATTTCGGCTCGGGCGAGTTGTTGGGATTAGGGAGAAAGATAGAAAATGCACGAACTAGCACAACTTACTTTTTTTATTGTTTGTTTTGAACAAGAATTGGTTTCTTTTGGGTTAATAGATATGATTTGCCACTTGTGAAACTTAGGTGGAGAATTTTGGCTGCATTCATGATTTATGTTTACCGTCAGCTCTATCTTATTCCCTTAAATGCTGCATATGTATCGTTGCGTTGTGATTGAATGAAAGTTCTTTGTTTCTTTTCCTAGATAAGAAAATCGTACCAAAGACAGCAAATGATGTGAAATTAATTAATGCTGGGATAATTTTGGAAAATAGCAAGACTGTTGCCCAGTGCAAGTTGCCGTTTGTGGATCTACCGAGTGGAGTTATCACCATGCATGCTGTTGTGCAGCCAGCTTTAGCAAAGGCAAAGAAAGGTGATACTTTGACTTATCTGAGGTCATTTATGTTGCAAACCTGCTTAATTGAAGCTCTACTTCGTAATATTTGTCATCTTGTTAATTAAATAGGCTTACAGAAGTTACTTTCTCTCTGAACTTGTAAATCCCGCTGTTTGTCTCTCTGGGACCCTAGCTCTAAGTTGTATGCAGATTTACATCTTTATATTGGTCGGTGAATGGGTGGGTGTAGTGTAGGTGATGATTATGATATAACATATGGGTACTTTATTGGGGCTGTTAAGCTTTGACTGTCTCATTTAATTACCTTGTACTCTTCTGATTGAAGTTGGTGTTGTCGATTAATTAGTGGGCCAACCCACACTAGACCAAGATCGGGAAATATAAGATTTGTGGTTAAAAAGTCTGCAAGGAGGCTATGAGGAATTTGAACTTCCGGGAAAGTTGAGAAGTTCATACATCAGGGTGTGATTTAGGTCAAAACAGTTTTAAGATGTTTGATTTTATTGAGATTGTTGATATTCTGGCTAGATCTAATACAAACCGTGTTTGGACCGAAAAAGTAAGACGAAATTTAAACAAAAATTTGAAGCCATCATAAAAAAAGGCCCCTAATTCAACCTTAACCAGCAAATGGTTTTATGACTTTATTAGGCAAGCTCTTATGCAGAACCCATTTTTCATGTTAGAAAGCTATAAGGACTCTGCTTTCCTAACTAATGGCCTATTTATTTGAATTAGATTTTTCCTTTAACTGGTTGTTTATTTGAATTGGTCCAAGTAAACTACTGAAGCATAAACAGAAACACCTGCCAACTGCAGTCTGTTTCGGAGTAATTTTTATCTAACCATTAACTCTTCATAAATTACTGAAAAAATCCTAGAATTAAGCTAATTATTTGAGTATGTTTTCCTTATTTTATTTTTTCATTTTTTTCCAATATCCATGAATGTGCCCTTCTCAGTTCTCAGAGTGTCAAACAAGCAGCCTTTTTCAGTATGTGCTCCAAAAAGTTGTCTATGCCATACTTTTTACAGGTTCTGCAAGGTTTCTTTGATGTAGTCTGGCTATTCAATATTTTAATGAGTGGACGTAAGCATCAGAGATATTTTGCATCATTTCCAGCTCCAACAGAATGATGTTTGAGCTGTGAGAATGCCACTTCTATATTTTTGGTCTTGAATTTGCTAATGAAAGAGTGCCACACATCCGTAATATGAGTGTAAATAGGACTGAGCTCGGCACATTTGTTTGAGCATTCTATTGTTTTAAGTAAAGTCTGGTCAATGATGAGCTTTGCAGTTTTCAGTTTAAAAAATCGTGACCTTGGTGAAATTCTCTTCGTTAATCCCTCCCTCCAGCCCCCTCTACGCCTTTCCTTTTTATTCTTCTATGCACATCCCTTTTCATTAGTATTCCCTCAGTTTGTAAGCGGATTATCTGTTAGAAATGATAGATTTGTGTTTTCACCGTCTGTTTTGTTATTTTGAGAAACATTTGGTTTCAGAGGAATGGGGGGCGAGGATGCCATTTCGAAATTCGATCTCTAAACTTGGTTTTTTAGAACTGCTTACTAAAATACTCACTCCTATGAAAATCCCAATTCCTAAAGTATGTGATTGGTCGTTCATCTCAGTCACCCTGAGTACGTCTCTTCCTCACTTATATCAAATTATTGTGTTTGCAAACCGCCTCAATAAAGTTGGGAAATCGAAAGTTTAGCCTTATTTTCTGTTCCAATAGATTTATGTTGTATCTAGAACATATGCCTTATTCATTCAATATATACTTAACCACCCGTGGTTTACATTGTTAATGCCTACAGAAACTGCACAATTTTCTGTCCAAGGATATACTTAGTCATACACCATCTATAACACAATGACTGTCGATCTTGCTTAATGACCTTGGTTGTTTGTTCCATTCCAAATTGATTATTCCAAAATAAATCTATTTGTTCACCAATCTTTATGTAAATTCCTCCGTATGTACCTTCGCTCCCACAGATGTAACCACATCAGTTGTTGAATTGTTACTGCTACTGAAAGCTTCAACTATAGGAATTCATATATTTGTCACACTAGAATTAATCAAGGTAATTAACTTGTGATTTGCTGTGGTCTTAATTGTAGTATTGCCTTGTTATATGAGGATTTGTATCAGACCCAATTTTATTTCCTTATAATCCCATCATTTCTTTCCTAAATTTTTCTCTGTTTTCACCTTGTTGCATATTGGGTAAAGTTGACCATTTGTTTTACAGAGATGAAAGTTGATGCCCCAAAGAAAAGCATCTGTTCGTGTTCCATACTGTGACGCTGTGTACTCGGCATCTTGTGCTCTTCCGGTGGTTGCCTGCAATTACAGTTATAAGTCCGAAGAAACAATAATATGTAAACTGTATGATACTCAGTGTTCATGATATGTGCAAGGGCCTTTCTTTGCTATGGCTGCTTTTTGTTGTGTATTTATGTTTTATAAACTCGTTGCGTCGTGTACATTTGTAGCTGCAGAAGTTTCATATACTATGAAATTATAAAGTATGTTGTCTCTATATCCTCAAAAGGCTCTTATATAAGTGTACTGGCTTTTACAGATCAATTTACAGTCGTCGTATCGAAATTATTTTTTTAATTTATAGTCTTTTTGAGGTAGAGACTCCTTGGATCTTGAATCACACAAGCTATTGTTCTACAGCCTCTTGCTTTTGACTGCTAAGAAGGTGTGGCGCATTTAGTGAATGTCTACGTAGTACTTACATTGATATATCCAATTTTAAGGGGTGTTGCTGTTATTATTAAAGAATTTTTGTTTTTTGTAAACCAAAATGTAGAAGGTAATTTGCAATAAAAGCCACATGAACATCGAAGTTTGGACAAAAAGTTGAGAGTGTTTGCGTATATTTTTAAAAAACTACTTAGATCATTGATTATGCATTTGCAGTAATTAACGAGTGATATGCTCCTTCAATTTTTTCTTTTTTGAAATATCATATTTCTAAAAGCAATTTTCGAGAAGCACCATCCACCTGGCTTTTACGGTGCTTGGCCTTTTCTTGGAACAATAAAAGGTAAAAACTAGTATTTTAAACACTAAAAAAGGCTTATATAAATAAAAAATTCAGTAATAAGTGTTTTTGGTAAGCGATTGCAAACACTGTCTAAACATTAAACCCTCCACCTGATTTTGCACTAGTACTTTTGTATACACAATTACACATGTACTCCACGTAAGCTTTTTGACGAGAACAAAGGGTTGAGCGTATATTCAGTTAATTACTTCTTAGATGTGTGCACTTTTTGTATTCTTAATTTATGAATTCTTGGATGTTTGCATTACTAACTTATCTTTTTAATAGTCTAAGAATGTCAAATAAGCATATAAGTCCCAACAATTGCTTTCTATTTTGAGTAACCCTGATAGACAAATACTTTAATTTTAAGTACTTTAAAGTAAGAACGTAAGTGATACTAAAAGCACATACTATTTAAACAAGGTTTCTCAAGTCCCATCATTGTCAAAGCGTATCACAACTAGACCATGCAGAATACATGCTTATCAAAACTGATTGTTATATCTAGGTCATCCTTCACGTTCAGACTTTAAATTCTTGCTCTAATAAACTTTTTGACAATAAAATTCTACTGAAAAATTAACTGAAGGACAAACCACATATATTTGAAGATGTTAGAGGACTATTCTCCTTTTCTAAATGTTGGGACACTTTGCAAAAAAATGGTACACTATAAGGGTTGACGTTTCTTTTTTTCATTAACTTATATAGTATTCTTAATTCTTTCAATAAAAACTTACCGACTTTTCGTATTCTTTAAGCTTGATTTGTGTTGAACCTATTGATAACTCGAAAAAATACTTATTGATGTTAATTATGAATTCTGAGTCTTATGACTATGTCTATTGCACTGATTCTAGTCACTCCAGCTATTAGAATTTGGCTACTGAAAGAAATTTTACAAATGAATGAATATCTACATTTATATTTATAATTATAGGTACAAATGTAAATCCATGCGTATGTATATAAATGTAAGTAAACATTAGACGTATATCATTTTTTATGTTCACAGCTCAAGACTCGCGCGGGCAACCCAAAAAAATAAGTCCGTCGATGATATAATGGGGTCATTTGATCAAGCCGATTCCCTTTTTTTTTTTTTTTTACAATCAAAATTTTATGAAAGAATGCCGAAATCTTAGAGTTAGCAATAATATAACCACGGTATATATAAGTAAATACCATAATTTAAACTGAAAATTTAGCACGCAAGAAGTTGATATATTTATTATTTATAATAGCATATTAAAGGACAGAAAACCACATTAATATAATAATATTATATCTAGTAACAAAGTATGAATACGTAGCTGGGCCCATTGGGCAATTAATAAACCAAGCCCACAACGATCTCCAACGAAACCAAACAGGCCCATTAAGGGTTTTAACCTACAAAACGTAGCCCTAACTTCATCTCCCAGTATATATCGTTCACAGCCGTTGTCAAAACCCTAGCTCTGCAAAAATCCTCACAGCAGCATCACAAGAGAACAGAGAAAAAAATGGTGAGCATCCTTCTCATCTCTCTTCTCTATCAACGATTGAACATCAATTTTATCTAACTGTATCATCGAATCTTCAATTTTATTCTCTTCGATTATGATGATTGTTTACAGGCTCCAAAGAAGGGCGTGAAGGTGGCCGCATCGAAGAAGAAGGTCGACAAAGTCGTGAACCCGCTGTACGAGAAGAGGCCGAAGCAGTTCGGGATCGGAGGCGCTCTGCCGCCGAAGAGAGATCTTCACAGGTTCGTGAAATGGCCGCAAGTTGTGAGGATTCAGAGGAAGAAGATGATCCTCAAGCAGAGGTTGAAGGTGCCGCCTCCAATTCACCAGTTTTCCAAAACCCTAGACAAGAATTTGGGTACGTGTTTTGTCGATTCTGTGCGTTAATTTAGTTTTAGTGCTGATGATATTTTGTTTAGAATTATTTGTATTTTGATGATTGAATAGGTGATTGTTTGTTGTTGTTGATTTGTTGTTTTAGGTTTGGGGCTGTGACTACATGTTTAATATGATGTTATTTGTATTCAAATATTATGCTACGTACGTAGATCAGTGATGAAGTATATTTCAGAATAAGCAGCTGTTTTGAGGTTTTAAGGAGAATTTGTTCCTTCGAATGTTATAAGTCAGACTAAGCAGGTGTTGTGAAGTGGTGAATAATAGATATTTGATCTATTATGAATCTGTGTAGTGTATTTTAGAGTGGGTCTTTTGGTTACATTTGTGTTTTAGTTCGTGTGTAAAACATTCAACTGCTTGCGTTTTGTTGCATGTTCTCTGTTTTGCTGCGGTGTTAAGATAGTTTTGTTCTGTGTCTGTATGCAGCAACAAACCTGTTCAAGATGTTCTTGAAATACAGACCTGAGGACAAGGCACAGAAGAAAGAGCGTCTTGTGAAGAGAGCTCAGGCTGAGACCGAGGGAAAAACTGTGGAGACCAAGAAGCCAATCGTGGTGAAATATGGTCTCAACCACGTGACTTACCTGATTGAGCAGGTCTTTATTTATTTTTGAATAGATTATGTATCATTGCTTTCTAGCTGGCACAAGCAGATTATGATTGCTGATTTTAATCTTTTTTTTTTGTAGCAAAAAGCCCAGTTGGTTGTGATTGCCCATGATGTCGATCCAATTGAGTTGGTTGTATGGCTCCCTGCCTTGTGCAGGAAAATGGAGATCCCTTACTGCATCGTTAAGGGGAAAGCTAGATTGGGGACTGTAAGTTCCTTTAAGCTATTTGCCTTAGTTATCATGTTTTTTATTGTTTCATGGAATATTTACATATACATGTTGATATTGTTCTGCAGATTGTTCACAAGAAGAGTGCCTCTGTTTTGTGTTTGACATCTGTTAAGAATGAAGACAAAATGGAGTTCAGCAGGATTTTGGAAGCCATCAAGGTAAGACGCACATGACATCTTTATGTCTTCATGGCTTTATTAGCGTCTTTAAGTAACAAGTTAAGGTAATAACTTGCGGTTTTGTTATAGGCCAACTTCAACGATAAGTTTGATGAGACAAGGAAGAAGTGGGGAGGTGGTGTGATGGGCTCGAAGTCTCAGGCCAAGACAAAGGCCAAAAACAAAGTTCTTGCGAAGGAGGCTGCTCAGAGGATGAATTAAGAGTCTCTTTTATATTTGTTATTTAGTAAGAACAATTACATTACGGTAATTTTGATCTTATTTTGTGAGGGACCCCGTTAGACTTATCTTGTGTTTTCATTCTATATTTGTTTTTCCAAATCTACTTTGGAGAGGCAATTATGAATCAAAATTGCGATATGCACATTTGCCAGTTTTGTCATGATTTTGCTTTCTATTTAGTTGATTTTCCTTTGATCACAAATTCCCAACTTCTGGTTTATTTTGATTGTGGAGATATGCTGTTAAAACTGATATTTGGAAATTAATATGTGTTTCCATGATGCAACAAAAAAGTTATCAGTATGAAGATAATAATTATGCTTGTTATTTAGTAGATTGTGTGCATTGTTATTGATTATACAAAGGTTTGGTGTTGTTCACCTCTTTGTTGTTAGTACTGGTGCTAATGCCGGGTAGCGTTGAAGTGTATTCAGCATGGTCTGTTTTTATCCATGCTGTTTTATCTTGAAAGATTTTCATATTTGAGACTGGGATATGATTAACACCGTGAATTGGCGGTCACCATAGTTTTTTCTTTTGATAGTTATTAGTATTCATTTCAACTAATCTAAACTTCAAATAACATATAATCATATACCATAGTCCATACTATCAAATATAGTTTGTACAGTTTCCCGAATCTCAGTTACGAGTGTCCATTTGATGCAATTGTTATTGTGGTATGATATGATGCATACAGTATAGCTATTGCTTATTACTGATTATGAAGTTTGTATATGTTTTTTAATTAGAAATTGTCAATCATTCATTGTAATGGAGAATTAGAATACCCTGTTCTTACTTAGTGAAATTTTATTTTTATTTGGGTTGCAGCCTGCAATTCGTTTAGTTGTATGAAATACTATATTTTCTAGCTGATCCGTGTTGTGAAGGATGCTTTTTAACAAAGAACTTTTTTGGGCTAGTCCAATCACTCAAAGTGCCCTGACCCGTGATCTATCCTGCCAATATTTGGTCATATCCTCTGAAAGTCTCGTGGCGTTAAGTAATTTGATAAATCACCTCGTGCAAGGAACGGTTATCCAAGATAAGCTTCAATGGATTTGATATAGCTTTTGGGTTAATTTCATCCACCTCGGTTTATTCTCTCTCTACTCGTCTCCCCTCTAGTTTGAATTTTTCCCATCCACCTCCCCTTTAGTTTGGACTTTTTCCCGTCCACCTCCTCTCGGTTGGTTGACTATTAGTCAACAGGTTTTTTAGGGGTAAAATTGTCATTTGATAAGAAATAAAAATAAATATTGAATTATTATTCACAATATAAACAAATCACTTAGTAAATTAAGAATTATTAATATACAATATAGGATAACAAATATTATATGAAAAAAATTGTATTTTGATAATTGTATATTTGTAAGAATATGCATATTCATTGCGATCAAAACATAAACATAACTTTATTTGGGGTTACCTCAATATGAAAAATAAGAAGAGAATAATTAGGTTCATTTAACTTAATAATTCAATAATTAATAAATCTTGTATTTTATGAATTAACTAGTTAAAATTCATTGAATTGTACATTTATATTAATTTTTTTATATTGTTTACAAGATATATGAACCGTTGAGTTATTATTTATATGAATCTATTTATAACAAGTAACTTAATAATTTTATAATTACTAATATCGAGTATCCAATTAAGAATATCAAAGAAAAAATGTTATTTAAATAATTATATTGTGAAAACGATATACATGGGATTTAGTTATGTTTAGACCTAATTTTATAGGAGTACAACTCTATTGAACTTAGTTGAAAGGTGCTCATGTATTTATTTCTTTAGTTCTCCTAAATTAAACATGGTTTGAATTCGATTATCGTCTACATAACCATGAATCTATTTTTGTTTCTTTTTAATGTTGAGGTAAGCCCAAGATACATTTATACATTTGCTATACTTATGTTTTGGTTACAGTTAATATTTATATTATTACTAAAATTTAATTCTTTAAATACATCTAATATTGCATATTAGTAATTGTTAATTTATTAAGTTATTTGATTGTGTTGTGGATAGATATTCAATGATTACATTATTTGTATATTAGTTGACACTTTTACCCCCCATTTTAAACTATTGACTAGCAATCAACTAATGAAGGGGAGGTGGATGGAAAAAATGAAACTATATGGGAGGTGGATGGAGAGAGAAGAAACCTCAGGGGAGGTCAATGGAATTTGCTCTATAGCTTTTTGATATGTCTGCAATATGGCTTGGATAAATTTAGTTAAATTTGAAATTTAATAATTTAAAATAAATATTAAAATCAAAAAGTATATATATATATATATATATATATATATATATATATATATATATATATATATATATATATATATATATATATATATTAATATATGTGTGTGTGTGTGTATAACTAACTGAAATAGTAGAATTAAAGATAACTCGTTGTCATTTGAAGCTATCTTTTCCTTCTTCATTTCTCGATCTTAAAACTTAACTCTCATTTTCTGTCTATGTTTATTTCTAAAAGGCAAGTCAGAAGTTTAATTTGTTCAAAAGAAAACTTTTTTTCTTCTTATAATATTACTCTCAAACCGTTCTTGGCTTCATTTATTTTTAAGTTGTGTTTGAATTAAAAGATTTGTATGATTGATATTATATTATAATTTTATGCACTATAATTGACGTGCTTAATTTGAAATATGTAGTCCTACCGATATACATATTCAGGAATAATTTTTTTTTGTTTTTGAGAAGAAGCGTATCATTGATTGTATCCGTCTGTCACGTATCTCTGCCCATATAATTGTGTAGTCTGCCCAATGATATTTAAGTTGTTAACCAGCCCTGTCCCCAGTGTTGGTCAAAATCAATGTAAAATTAGAGTCGTCGAGAAAGGACTTTTCTTTGACATATTCTAGCATGCGCTAACTTCTTTTCTTTCTTAATCATAATAATGGCAAAGCGTCTGTTACGCATGATCAGAAATACTAATAAAATATCATTATAAAGTTATTATTAATAGATAAAGCCACAAAGATCATGGATAATACTATTCAATCGTATGTATGCTAACATAATTTTTTGTGGCTGTTCAATATTAAAGCATATTTATGTCTTTAGTTACTATTTTCTATATTGTTGTAGCACGAATTATTGCTCGTGCTAATCTAAATGTTTTTGCCCCGAAATTATTTGTTAATGTATGTTTATTTTTTCGTAGATTATGAGGATTGGTTGCTCAGAATTCTCAACTTTTCATCACATTAATGTTGCAAAATTACAAAACCACCTCATGTGAATGAAAAAATCCAATCTATTTACGTTCTATCGCTCTCGCTACGACAAAGAAAATAGAATAACCCAAAAAAATAATTCATGAGGTAACAACAGAATTCAACTTGAACTTTTGCATTCAGTATTTGAATACTCTTAACCAATATCAGTTCATAAAGTTATTTTAGACTTATTGCATACCCTAATTGCTAGTCAGATTATTCCATTACTTTGATTCGCCATTCACTAGTAATAAGGAGTATAATTTGCAATTTATTAGATATAAAAAGATTGTATTTTAGTTTATTAACTGTTAGATGTAACCAAGTAACATGGTAACTAAATGGAGACAAAATATACTTTCCCTCCCCTTTAATCCCAACATCTACTTTTGTCTTTTTCACCTCAAGTTTAGAATAATCCTCACTTCCTCATCAAGCTCAATCACTACAAGAACCATTACAAAAGATCAAACGTCGACCCAAAATAACTATTAGAACAAGACATTTTTCTCCCTATGTCTCTCTTCAAGAATTACAATAGTGGACGAACAGATGTCGACTGGGGGCCCGTGGTGGTGGCCGTGGCGGCATTCATCCTCCTGTCGCCCGGCCTGCTATTCCAATTACCGGCGAGGACAAGGGTGATTGAGTTTGGCAACATGTACACAAGTGGGATCTCGATATTAATTCATGCCATTTTGTATTTTGTTATCTATACATTATTGATTGTTGCTATTGGAATCCATATACATATACACTATTAGTACCAAATAGCACTAGATGTTACACATAGATTGCCTTTTTTTCTTTTTATGTTCATCATTACAGCTTCTAATCAAATATAGTTTTGATTGTTAGTGTCATGAAATTCTTCATGGGTTTCTTGATTAGTAGAGCAAAAGTGCAGTGGAGGATTGTATCCAGATGAATGTTATTAGTCTCAGACTCTCAGGTTTAATTAAAAATCTTTTGTACTTTATTCCGTCAAGTTGAGATAAAAGTTTCAATCTCTAAATGTTAAGCCATGATTCAAGCTAATTGATTCCCAATCATTGACTATTCAAATTTTTGGAATCAATTGCTTTATGTTTTATATTTACTAGATTCGTTATTGCAGCAAATAAAAATGGTATATAACTTTCACGCGATTATAAATTCTCGTAATCTTTTAATTTGACGTGTAAAGACGAAAATCTCAGTCACATAAACATGACAATGATACTACTATATACACACTGAACGATTCGTTCGGGACTTTAATTTCATATATATCATGAAATCGTTAAATAGACATTTCTCCTTAATAAATCATTATTTTTTTTTTATCAAATCACATAAGGTTAGTGAAAAAGTTTCAAATTTTGTGTAATCACTAATTTTGGGTTTTAGTTTCTCGAGAATTCTATGGCCCATTTGTAAAGAGAAAAGACACCACAAAACCCATTACATACTAATAAGTAGCATCCACGCGCCGCCATATATCCTTCTTTTTTCTTTTTCTAATTTAACAGTTTTTGTAGCTCAAATTAACTACTTCCAGATTAATAAACCAGAACACTTAATAAGACCTTTAGCAAAAATGTAAAATGCAATTGCAAACAACATTAAGAACTTCAAAAACCCTAAAAACAAAATATTAAAAAGGAACTTAAACTAAACAAAACAAGAGCCAACATTTCATATTTCAGATATATAAAATCATTACAAAGACACCCATTAATTTCAGACACGGATCTACAACAACAACAACAACAACGTAGCACCGGATCAGCCGGTATAGATGTGAACATGAACGGCCAGGATTAGAATAGCGTACAAGGCAAAGAAAATAAGCGTGTGGACCGCAATAGCCTTGCCATTGGTCTTCATGGTACCAAACTCCAGCTGCCGGTTGTTTCCCGGTAGCTGAAATAGAAGTCCCGGTTGCAAAAGTATGAACAGGACCACTCCGATTAGTACTGGGCCCCAGTCCGCCATTGTCGCTGCTCTTCTTCTTCTTCTTCTTACTGCTGAAAAAAGAAAAGTGAGGATTTTTGCAAATTGATGAAAAGGGGTGTTATTATTAGATGAAAAGGAGTGTAGTGTTGGAAAGATATATTATTATTTTAGATAAAATTACACATGCACCCTTGATGTATGGGATAATTATATATACACATTCCCGTCCTGTTTGAGAAATCTACCCTAACGCCCTATTTAGTGTTATCTTGTTACACAAACACTCTTTGTTTGTTAGTGGATATCTAATTGCACATATGAGCTTACGACGTTTAATGCTGACGTGACAGATAATTTCTATAAACAATTGACGCTATGTACATTATCCAGAGCCTCCCAAGAGGGAGAAATTATTAGGTACAACCGTTGTATGGTGACGTGGTACAACCAAAGGCTGAGATTCAATACTATTCCTAAATTATAGGGAAGTAAATTCTCCACACCTCATCTAACCATGCATTTATATAAATAACCGACTTCCTGCACCACCTCATCGTATAACCGCTCTACCTAATAATCTCTCCCCAAGAGGACTGTATGATTCGGTACAACAACTCTATTTTGGTATAAGCGAAGGAGTTTACTAAGATCAACTCAAGATAGGAATGGCCTTTCTTTTCTCTAGTCTTTCGGCTTGGTTGTTGATAGAGTGAATAGATCTGCCATTTTTTCAAATCTCTATTTTGTTATTAAACGAACGGCAAAAATGTACATTCTGTAAAGTTAACATATTTTAGAAGAATGTTAACTTTAACTCTATATAAGAGTGTTTGTGTAATTTTCTTAAGATAAGACGTGTTGATGTAATTACTCTATTCCTCAGGGGTGGTTGTGTAGTTCTCCCTTATGATTCAGTTTTTCTGGGGACAAGGACATGTGGGTTTTTGGAATCATTTGTAAGCACAAGGAGTTTTTGTGCGGTTCAGAACTTTTACGTTAAATAGTGAGCTCCTT
The DNA here is from genome assembly GCA_946800315.1 of Misopates orontium. Lineage (NCBI taxonomy): Eukaryota > Viridiplantae > Streptophyta > Magnoliopsida > Lamiales > Plantaginaceae > Misopates > Misopates orontium. The sequence continues at coordinate 15,466,030 of OX326953.1, read as the reverse complement.
TGCGTAATAAAGTTGAATTTTGGTAATAAATGTATGATAAAAGTTGGAGAAAATTATAATTTTACCTTTGAAGCTAACTATAAAAATGGAGATGATTTTTTTTCTTTTTTGATATTATAATGAGTTTCAATATTTTATTCCTGATTAATTAAATTCAGAAGGTGTATGTTAGGTTAAATGACAAGGATGTATTATTTAGTTTCAAAAGTTGTAAATATAATTGCATAGCAAGGGTATATTGGTTAATTTCATAGTGTATATATGTAGTTTATGTAAAATTTGCACAACCTAACTTAAAAGTTTCTAGGTAAAGCTAAAAAGTAACTTTACAAAATAAAACTATCATCAAATAATTTCATTTTATTATAGTTATATGTGAGAATCAAACAGAACTATTTCTAATGTTATATACATTTTCGCATTCCTTTTAGATATTATCAAATATAATGCGGAAGCTATATAAAACATTACTTCTACACCCTTTATAAGCTTAATAAGTCCCTAGCAAATAACATTACTATCATATTCCCTCAAATTTTAGTTGATGAAGGATAAAATTAAAAGTTAATTATAACATAACGATGACATCAGTAACTTTCATCTATATTTTACTGACTTTTAAATTTTAGGATAAGTAATTGTAATTTTCTAATTTGTAATTTGCTCGGAAAACCAAGGCATAGGACGAGGATCAGAAAGGCCGTGCGATGACATAAAACCAAGGGGACCAATTAGCTATGTGATGTATACGTTCAACAACCAAACATGAAAGTAAAAGTTCACGAAAGGAATAATTGAATTCACATTTTTCCTTCTTTTCCTCATCTTTGTGGAAATCTCAATTCTGGAGTAATACATCAAGGTTTTGATTTTGACTTGCATCAAAATTTGGATTTCAACGTATTCATCTATTCACAAAATATAAAAAAAAGCTTTGCCATATTCCAAAAAGGTCATAAGATTACCATCCCATATCTTTGTAAAATACACTATGTTTCATTCCCACAAAGTCGAAAATGAAGACGTTCAAGTATTTTTTAGAAAAATGAGTAAAAGACTTATTCTATGGTCTTGACTCGAGGGAAAAATTTCATTTATCTTTTTACTGTTCGTTCTTAGTGGCATTTGAATGAACACGGTTTAGTGGTAGAATGTGGTCATTTACCCCATGCACATCTTCACGCCCACGGTTTAGCCATAGAATGTGATCATTTACCCCACGGATCTTCACGCCTACGACTAACATATAAAGAAGATCAAAACAAAGAATGGCTCGAACAAATAGGGGACTCCATTAGTTTGAAAATAATAACCCCATAACTCAGCCAAACTGGCTGCAACTCCGCCAGAAACCCATTCCCATTAGCTCATCTTTCATTTTCTGTCAACTCCAAATGTTGGAAAAAGGAGTACACGGGCTGGATTTTGTTGCGACTTTAATCCTTTAATGAGTATTGACCACTTCTCCATCTTTTATTGAAGTATTTTGCATATTTGGTCCCCTAATTTATCTCACAATTGATACTCGATCCTTTTTGGTCGAAATCGTCCTTTTTGGCCGATAAAAGTCGCGTCCCATGCACGTGGTCGCTTGAGGGCTGTTTTCACGTGGAAAAGAAACCGCAATTCAGAAGTTGCACTTCCCCTTTGTTGTTTAATTAGAGCAAAACATTCTTTTTTTCAAACAATAAAATGAGGATGCAATTTCAGAATCACAATTTCTTTCCACATGAGAACAATCCTCAGGCAACCATGTACACGACATGCGACTTTGTTCGGCCAAACACGACGATTCCGGTGAAAAGAGGATAAATTACGGATTGTGAGACAAATTAAGGGACCAAAATTGCGAAAAGACTCAATAGAGGACCAAAGATAGAGTCAATACTCGTTAAATGACCAAAGTTGAAAAAGATCCACACGAAATGGAAATCAATTTGATATGGAGGAAAAGATAAGTCTGAAAAGGACGATGTAGTTGAATGAAACCCCTTACGATTCATATATCAATTCCTGACTGGTTATTTGAGTAGTTTAATAAGTAAAAGACAGAAAGGGAGTTCGAATTTGGTTGCTCGCTAGACAAAAATTCAATGGTGCTACATTTTTGGGCACATTCTCCAACAAGCAAATAGGGTTCTTCAAATTAGAGGGAAGGGGGTGATTCACTCTTGATGAATTTGGCCATCGGTTAAGAGTTGAAACCTAAAGATATTCAGATGCCCAATAACTGCTTGATCAGTCCACATGGGATCTTAGATTTTCAAACCATAAGCATAAGAATGCACATAAGCAACACAATAGTGAAATGAACCGACATACATCACAGTTTGTTCCATTGAGTTCCAAAATAGGTTTTTGATAGTCTATTCAATTTTGACCAGGATCTAGTTCAATACTTTGACAAAAAACAACAAAAAAGAGAATAAGAGAACAGCCAAACAGACAGAATCTAAACTGATACTTTTGATCTCTAGAAGGGATACAAGGTCCAGGAAATGAGCATTAAACCTCTAATTGAGTTTCGGTCCCCATCACTGCTAATCATGCGTAATTCAAGCGGAAAATATCATTTTGCACATAGAAGCTTCCTTGTGGCGTTGGCAGCAAATGGAACATCTGTGAACCAAAAAGTAGGAAGAGAGGAGGTGAGAAGTTAACTATAGGACAGACGAGTAAAAACAGATTATTCATCATGCGAAGAAATCTTGAGATCAGTTGCAAAACAAAATGCAAAATAAACCAGAAATCCATTAAATGTTAAATTACAAATCAAAAAGTTTTGGGTTCCATGTGTCCCTCGTTATATCCCCCTAAGACTTTAGTTTTGAAAGATTAAAACAAACCATGCCTCAGTTATACCTTGACATGTAAGAAAAACAATATTTAGATCTTCAGACTCCAAGACAAATGTAAATTTAACGACACCATAACAAAGACAACACGTTAGCAACTGCATACAAACATCTCTAAGTAAAAAGAAATAATTCTAAATAGGGCAAAAAATTTAATGTAGTTGGCTTTTCCCCTGTTAAAAAGCACAAGCTAGCGGTAGCAGGAAACACATCACACAGTTCCATTTATCAGTTACAGATATTCAGAAACTTCTTATTAACAATATGCATTGAAGCCAACATTGACTTCTTTTATTCTCTAAATGTTTACCACTCAAAAGCAAATTTAGGCACAGTAACTCTAGCCATGAGACACAGAGTTGGATAGTCGCAAAACAATATAATTGCTCCATCAAATACAGCCCAATAACAAATTAGTGCAGATACACCTCCCAAAGATAGAACGACAACATATGTACTGTGTAGAAGACTAGATTATAAAACACCCATACAAGCTAATACTTCAGCAGTTGCAAATCTAAGGTCAAGAAATCAATTTATTTTTTACTTCAAACCAAATGAGAAAGAAGAGGTCAAATGTAAAATTACGTTCTATATAATTAACTAGCTCAATCTCACATTACACGTACTTAAGAATGAAAATGCATCTGAAGACAGAAAGAAGGCTCTAACATATTAAAACATACATATGCAAAGATTCAAGAAAAGCAAATTTATGACAACACAACATCAAAGCCTCGTTCATACTTTTACCGAGTTATAGGTTCATTTGGAAGGAACAAATGATTGGAGTCCAGTAAGCAATTTGTAATACTATCGTTCTTCTTAAAATGCAGGATCCTTTTGTGGTCATATAAATAAACAGTATTTCTATAGAGCCCCAAATGATAATTTAATCATGCTAGCCTCCAGACTAGAAGCTTATGGAGTTACAACGATGTTGACTAAAATGTCGTCTCCTCTACAAGCATAAACTTGTCGAGAGGTTGGACATTTACTAATTTATATAGTCTCCAACATACTCCCCCACCGGCAAGCTGCAATCGTTTTGCTACGCATAACACATGGTGTTTTAACATAAGTGAGTGCCAATGGGATCTTAACTCAAACCGCCTTTCAAACAGACACATGCACTGATATCATATTGAATTAGGGCCTGATAGACAAGTTTCAGCTTGTAAAGTAGTTGGACATTTATACACATTAACATGAGAGAATGTGTTGATATATAATGGACAAAATTTGCATTTAACATATGTTGGTATTTGCCATCAAGTTCTACAAAGGTACTTCAAACCAAATGATATATAGAAGCCAAAGATTTGCAGCAACAAAATCTTGACTATAAGATTTATGCTTTAAATTCTTAATAAAATCCTGCATCTATAAATATGCATGTATATATTTTCGAATATTACGAAGGACAATCTGGCTTTGATACCATGTTTTCTATGATACCAGGAGATTTCTTGTACACAGAATGAGAACAACATACATATTTACAATTACAAGACTATACTAAGAGTTTGAATTACAAATCCACCATCAATTTAGTTGCTGCAAATCTTTGACTTCTAAATCATGTTAGTGAATCTTTAAATTGTTGTATAACTTGATTGCAAATCTATCCATTACGTATAAATCATGACTCCATATTACGACAACGTTCCTATACCCCAACTAAATGCTAATACTACTAGACAAAGATGACTTCCATCATTGGAAGATAAATTAAGATATTCCACAATTACAAAATGTAAGATCCTATCTCAATTCGCCAGAACTCTTCGCGCTAAGAAGAATTTAGCTCAGTATTGCAGAAACTTGAAGGGAATGAAAATATATATATATTTTCAAATGACATGTCATGCACAAAACACCCTCTCGTAACTAGCTCTGCACATGCTGATGTAGCCTATGCGTAATAACGAAAATGACATAATAAAAGAAACATGGAAATAATAAGTGGCTAATGAACGAAAATGCCTAATTGCCAATTGGAGCAGTACAACGTCATTCGCCCCTCTTTAATATTCGTCATATCCCGCTTCTTTTAAATCAAAAATGTGATTTGCGTTCCCCCGCCGAAACAGAACCCTAACACAAACTCACTGACTTTCTTCATTCCGTAACACACAATTTCAACAAACATATCTATATCAACTAAGATCCACCTACCAAGCAGCGTAACGACATTTCAACTCATCATCTCCCACAAGTACAATCAATCAAAACCACACAATCGACATATATTAACAACAAATCCACAAACACAAACAGTATCAACACAAACAAACCACCAAAAACCCTAACTAACATCACAAATCAAAATCCGTCCACAAAATCCACATCTCAAATCAAAACACCACCACAAAATCATCATCATCAACCAAACCAACACATAACAAACAAGGTGTTCGAAGAAATACCTGACTGAACTTAAGCGCGTGCTGCTCCCCGGCTAACTGGAGCAGACCGGACACAAACACGAGCATACCTCCGGCGGGACCCGACGGCTGACAATCGACGGTGGTGATCTGATGCTGACACTGCTGGAACGGCAAACCGGTCAACTTCGCCACGATGTTCTGTGCGCCCATGATCTTCTGCCCCTCGAAAGTCAACATCGAGCCCTCTTGGTACAGGGTCACGAGCCCGGCCCGGTTCGAATCGAACGTGGAGTAGTAGTGGTCCACGAACGCCTTCGCAACTGCATCTGGATCCATCTCGAACGGGTTCGGGTCGGGTCGAATCGATTCGGTTTGAGGGGTTTTTGTGTTTTTCAGTAGCGAGGTCAAAATGAATGAGACGCTTGGGGTTTATGATGGGGCTATTTATATTGGGACGGTTTTTGATTTTGCTGCAAAATTACGCTAATTGTGTGCGGTGGGGTCCACCCTAAGTGATATGTTGTTATTGCTTTTTATTTTTATTTTGTGATGATGGTGGATATCCATTGGTAATAGTCGGCAGCATTGGCGTAAAATTATTAGCGTGGTTCTTAATTTATTGGAAGATATATATTCGTGAATGTATAAAGATTTTATTCGATGTGAAAATAAATGGCTATAAATTTGGATATTCTTTAAGAATTATTATGGAGTGTTATCTGCATTTATTTATAAGAGAAATTAAGTTCGGATGATTCACGCGTCATGGAGCAAACGGATGAGGACACACCCCTAGATGTCTTCACAACACCTTGTTAGTTCTCTACTTAAACAAAAACTCGTGTTTGGATACATTTTACGTATCGATGTATATATATATATACATAAGTTGCGACAACATATTTGAGTGATATGTAAATTGTTGGTATATGAAGAATCTATCAATCTAACACTTTCAAGCGGTTTCAAAAATCTATTTTATATGGTTTGTCAACTGTGTAAAACTCCATTATGTTCCAAATATTTTCAAACACTCTTGTGTTAAAATGTCGAGTATATATATTAAAACAAAAAAATAAGAGGGAATCTCGTGCAATGGTTTCAAACACAAGGGTGTTTTTAGCATAACTCAACCACGGGGCTAGGTTACTAGCCCCATGCAGATTATTCAAACAACAAGAGATTATTTCCATTTTTCCATATTTACTGCGGCATATTATTATTAATTTTACATTGAGTGCACCATGGTGAAAACAACCAGTGGCGTAGCCAGGATTTTTCATACCCTGGGCTATGTTAAAATCTAAGTAATTTTTTTTTTAAAAAAATTGAAAAAATTTACTATAAAATATCTAAAGCACAGTGAAAAAAATCTATTGTCAGACCAAGAATAATAATAGTAGAAAACTATATGCTATCAAACAAACAAATGACAATGTTGGTTAAAGTGCATAAGAACGTCTTTTTTTAAAAAACTTACTCTCTTGTAAAATTTAGGTGCACGATATTTGATTATAGGCCGTGGTTTGGTTCAAGGTTTTTCATGATGGAAGGCGGTTTGGTCCAAGTTTTTAGTAACATGAGTGAGTTTGGTGCAATGTTTTTGATAATAGGAGGTTATTATATGCAAGTTTGAGAAAATGCAAGGGTGTTTTATGCATATTTTATCAAGATATCCTAATCAATTTAATAATTATACAAGTTTAAAAGTCGAAAACTAGTCTAATTTAACACAATTATATTAAATGGAGATGGGGTTCTATGTGGAGTTCTTGATACCGTGATGTAGTTTTCAAAATTAATACCACGGGGGTTTGGTGCTAATTTTTGAAAATATGGGGGAGTTTATATATTTTTTCCCGAACATTTCATTGAAGTTGAGTCATATGGTTCTTTAGAAAATAAAATCAATTAATTGAAGTGATATATATAACGTTGCTAAAAAAATCTTATTCCATCCCATTACTATACATAGTTTTAAGGGATAATTACAGCTACACCCCCTGAGGTTTGGTGTAATTACAGATACCACCCCTGAGGTTTGGGAAATTACACTCACCTCCCCTGTAACTAACTTATGCCATATAAAAGACAATTATGCCCTTCATTGATTTTGTTAGAGAATCTAAATTAATTACAAAAGGCTAATTGGTTTTTCTTTTTTTCTCATTTTTTCTCCTTTCTTTTTTCTTTTAGTTTTTTTAAAAAATTTGATACTAAAATATTATTAAATTTGCAAATCAAGAAACCTATGTTTGCTTCATTCTTTTGTGCATTTTCAGTTGAGATGAATGAGGAGTTCTAAGCAAATTGTATTCTTTTATTTTATATTATTAGAAGAAACTATAATTAGTAAACATTAAAATAATATTGTGATTTTTAAACATTTATAACTAAATTTAAATAAATGAATTAATTAAATAGATGTGTGTTTCTTTTAAAAAAAAATATACTTTTTATTTTTAGTATTTTTTAAAAGTATAATGTTTATGTTGATATTTATAAAGATATTTGTAGAATTTAAAAAAAAAATACTATTTACTTTATACAATAAAACCTACTCAAACTTTGTATAATATCAATTGAAATGGAACAAGGGTAAAATTGGAAGTTTTCATCCATATATTCATTAGAGGGACTTTATTGTAAGGTTGATGCAAACCTCAGGGGTGGTCTCTGTAATTTCTCAAACCTCAGGGGTGGTATCTGTAATTACACCAAACCTCAGGGGGTGTAGCCGTAATTATCCCTAGTTTTAATAATGTTCATAGCTGCAAATGCTCTATTTTTTTTTATTTATTTATTTTTTTTTTGTTGCGGTAGAGACACGAAGTGTTTGTAGAAATGGAAATAATATATCACTCAAATTGTGTATTTATGATGTAAATTAGTTATAGCCTTGTGGTTGAGTTCATAGATTTAGTTTAGTTAAAGTTGATTTGTTAAAGTGCATTAAGATATTTATGTTCCTTTAGTATTTTTTTAATTAAATTATATTGGGCTAGATTAATATATATGTGTATATAAATGAAAGGGATAATTACAGCTACACCCCCTGAGGTTTGGTGTAATTACACATACCTCCCATGTGGTTTGAGAAATTACACATACCTCCCTGAGGTTTGAAAAATTACACATACCTCCCCTCTTCAATTTAAGGGTTGTTTGGGTGTAAGTTATGATAAAATTATGCTTATTATACTTACACCCCTAAAGTTTGGTATATTTATAAAAGTAATCCTTGATGTTAGAAAAATTAAAATTAAATACTCCAAAAGGTTTTATAAACTATTATATTATTACCTACAAATATAAAAAGTATTTAAATTTAAATTTAAAAATAAGTTAATCTTATCCAAAATATATTTTTGAATCAAAACACGTAACTTTTAGTTTTTTTCTTTAAAACAATTCCCGTAAATCTCAGTCAAAACTTAACTAACTACTCATCTTTGTGTCTTTGTTCTCTTTACAATTTTAAACTAACAATTATTTTAGTAATAGAAGAAGATAAAACACCGAAAATTGGTTTCACTAAATATAGTGCATTTAGGTTGTTTATTTTGTCAAAAAGATCAACAAAACTTGCTACCTAAAACCAGTGACCATGTCTGATCCAAGGATGATAATTCTATTGTCACTGTTGCTGGTAATTTCGTTATCATTCTTCATTTTTAAAATGGGTTATGAAAATCTTTATTATTTCTGTTATATTTGTTAATTTTCATTGAAAATGAGAGTTTTTACAATTGAATTTTCTCTTTCTTGTCTTTTTTTTTTCCGGAGATTGCGTAGATATTTATTATTTTACCAAATGCTTGATAAACTGAAATTTTCGTGGGCACGCGTACTAGTATTTAATATGGAACTATAATGAAATTTATGAGATTATTAAAAGTAAAACAAAAATGAAGAAATAAAAAAACAAACAAAAACAAGAAATTAAATTTTTCTACAAAATAATAAAAATATTAAGATTAGATTAAGTTTTAAAAATAATTTAAATACTTTTTATATTTTTGGTTAGTCATATAGTAGTTTCTAAAATTATTTGGAGTATTTAATTTTATTTTTTGTAACATCAAAGATTACTTTTACAAATATACCAAACTTTAGGGGTGTAAGCATAATAAGCATAATTTTATCATAACTTACACCCAAACAACCCTTAAGTTGTAGAGGGGAGGTATGTGTAAGGTTCCAAACCTCAGAGGAGGTATGTGTTAGTTCTCAAACCATAGGGGAGGTATGTGTAATTACACCAAACCTCAGAGGGTGTAGCTTTAATTATCCCTAAATGAAAACCTAAAAAAAATTACCCCGGGCCGTGGCCCACCCAGCCTTTGGGGTGGCTACGCCCCTGAAAACAACCAACACTAATCTTTAAAAATTTCACTTCATTGACCAAGACTTCCTTTTTTCTTCATACATCTGCTACTTATGCTAATCCAAGAGTTGTTTTTTTTCTTCATTCTGCAACTCATGCTAATACCTTCAGATTTATGTCTATTATTGTCATTGAAAACCTGATTTTTGTCATAATTAAACTTCTTCAAGCGAGTAGCTGTGCATTGGAAGATTTTTTATCAAAAAAAAAATCTTAAAAAATAAAGTACGCACAGATAGATAGATATAATGAAACCCCGTCAATCGATACCCTGACTATATTTTTTGGGGTCATGGGATTTTGAGTTCTCATAAGATTTTGCAATATATTATAGACAATAAATTTTTTAAAGATAAACTAATTGGTGTGATCTTTCCTAACTTTGAGGTAATTCTGAAAAGGGAGAATTGCTAAATGTGCCCGCTACATCTATGCAATATTAGGTTTTGCCCTTTATCCTTTCGGGCCGTAAATTTATCCTCCAATTTTTAAATTTTTGATACATTTTGCCCAACCTCGGCCCGAAACGCCATGTCAGCCCCCAAGCTGGTCTTGCATCTATTTTGCATGTGTTATGTCTGACATGGCTGCCACCTCTCTAAATAAATAATTATTTTAATTATTTACTATTTCTAATTAGAAAGATAATTTCAACATTTAAATTTCAATTTCAATATTTTAAAATGTAAAATAAGAAATAATTGTACAATAAAAAAATTGAAATATCATGTTTTTCCTTGCCCCCCCCCCCCCCCCCCCCCTCCTCCCCTTTCCTTCAAACTCCTAACTTCTTCTTCCTCCCTCCCCCTCCACCGCTCCAAAGCCGACCCCTCCCCCTGCCTCTTCATTTCCTTGCAACTCCTCTATAAATTCTACATTATCAGCTCCATTTCATCAAATTTTCAGTTAGGGCGATGGATTTGAGGGTTGGGGAGAACTTGAAACTAGGGATTTCGAATTTTATATTTGAGTTTTGCACAAATATGTTGTCTCCTTTACCGCCTTTCAAAAAGAATATCGCGAAGAAGAAGATGAGGGTTGGGGGGGATAGGCGAAGAAGGACAACTTTGTGGGTGGTTGGGGGGGGGGGGGGGGGGGGGGAGAAGATGATTTTTTTTTTTTTAAGTTGTATTAGTTTTGCTATTTTATTTATCATTTAATGTTTTATTCTTTTTATGGCTAATGTAATACATAAAAGAGTGAGATTTCAAATTTTTCTAAAAAAGTTTGAAACTAAAATAAATTTATATTTCTTTGTTTTAAATTAAAAAATGTAACTAAACCAGTTATATTTTCTAAGATAGTAATTGGTTTTCTATTATTATCATTATACTTTACTTAAAATTTAACTTCAAAAAATATTAATTCATTTATGGAATTAATTATATATTAGAATTGAAGAAATTATTTTATAGTTATAATTTTAAGTTATTCAAAAAAATTAAGATAAAGTTGCAAAAGTTGCCCAATAATTATCACACATCACCAAACTGATCTGATATGGCTACCACATTGGATAAGACTTGGTCAAAATTGATGCAAGACCAATTTGGGGGCTGACATGGCGTTTCGGGCCGAGGTTGGGCAAAATATATCCAAAATTCAAAAATTGGAGGAGAAATTTACGGCCCGAAAGGATAAAGGGCAAAACCCAATATTGCATAGATGTAGCGGGCACATTTAGCAATTCTCCCTTCTGAAAATCACCTTTAATCCCTCCATCTTCGTCAATCTCCTTGCCCATATTTTCTTCACACATTTAGTATTACATAATTTATGGAGTATATTATGTACTTTAAACAGAAGAAATAGTTTTCTTATTGTATAATCTAGTTGGTATCAAAATTTGATTTGATTCTTATTGTGCTTACGCAGAGAAAACTTTATAGTAAATTCATATCAACATAAAATGATTTATTGAAAACGAAAAGGAAAATATAAAATATGCTATAACAAAAGTGTTATTCCCGTCAACGCACTATAAACTTAAAGGGGAAGTACGAAAAAAAACATTATAATTCATAATTTATTTATTTTTGCTTTGTAGCAACTGATAGAGTTCGAGTACATAATGCAATTGATCATACAACAGGGTTTCAAGGCCAATAATGAACTCGTCTCATGCTTGTCTTCTTTGAACCAAAATAAATGCCATCCTCTTTTGCTGCCCAGTAACACGTCCTTCTACACTGTCTAATTTCTAGACCGTAAAGCGTAAGAGCTATATGTTTTGAATTCCATCGAAAATCACATGAAATCCAAATATCGAGGAGAAAGTTATTACAAAAGCTTAGGTCTAAATCCCCATTGTTGGTAAGTGTGTGATTTCCCAAGTCGTCATAGTTAGATACGCAATGTAATAACAAAGGTGGAGATTTAGGAGGCAGATTATTGATCACATTGACCACTTCTTTACTACATTTAGAGGTATCATGTTTTTCTTGGATAGATACATGAAAAAGAGTACTTATTATAAGAAAATACATAATAAAGTTTGCCATTGTGATACAAAAGGTGTGAGATATTAGATTAATCCACCTTCAAAATCTCTTTAAATAGATTGTAGGTGTTATATGTAGCTTGAAGATGGAAGAAATTTTGTGCTCTTCATACCTTCTTATATATATATATATATATAAGTAGGATAATGTCTAACTATTTAATGCCTAACAATCTTGCCATACTTTCTTCTATAATATCTCATACTTTCTTATTTAACATTTCCTCCTAAAATTCGTATCTAACACTTTTTCACCTAACATCCTAACCTAACTAGGACAGTTGATTCAGTTGGATAGGATCTTGAGATCTCTCTAGTGGATCTAGTTATGATGGTTCCCTGTCCATAATCGTCTATCATGTTGAATTTTCAACAAATTCCATTTAAATTGGATTTGAACATTGTTCTTCAAGAACTAAATTTATTTATTTTAACAATTGTTCTTTTTATTATACATATCTATGTTAGGTCAACATCACATATGGGATAGATCCACTACATATCCATGTTATGGATTCAGATTACATTAGAACACAAATCAACTCAATTTATTTCTCACCTATCCACTACCTCACTACTCACCATACCCATCTACCTAGTATAGACGATAGTTAATAGACAATATACTTAAATCATTTAAAAAGCATAGATCACACATAAGCCACCTAAAAAAGAACTTGCACTCAAATCACCTAAAAAACTTATATCACACCTTCAAAGCACACAATACACCTAAATCACCTAAAACCACACATATCAAGTACACTTATAATAACAAAATTACCTAAAAACATTACACACAAAAAAAAAAAAAAACAACACAACACGCTAAACATAACTACACAAAGTGTCCATGAATAAATGTCCGAGTTCTATATTGATGTACATGTGAATCCAAGAAATTTCATAAGAAATATTTTTAACTTTATACTTATTTTTTTTACCCGCAATCTCACATGTGTCTCGGTTGGTAGTTTTAGTAAAAGATATATGTGAATATTTATTTTTTTTGTTTGCAAGAGGAATATAAATCATTGTATGTATGTATGTATGTATATCATTTGAAAACCGCAACAGTATTTTGTGAAGAATTTCAAATCAAGTTAATAGTCTTGGCGTACACAAGACTTTTCAGTGAGGCAAAAAAAATGGACCCCGAGGGATTTTAGCTATTGCTCAGAGTGTGAATTTTATGAAAAGTTTATGAAACCAAAGTGAAATTTTATGCAATGTATTTTAAAACCACGAGAAACTTTTAAATAATTAACAAACTACAACAGATTTTAGTTCAGAAATTTTAAACTATAAGGGGTTTAATGCAATACTTTGTATATTCAGCCACAATCTTTTAATGTTATCCATCCAGTGCACCACGGTGAAAACAACCAACATTAAGACTTTCACGTCATGGACCGAAAGTTTTTTTTTTCTTCTTCATACATCCTACAACTTATGCTAATACTTTCATATTAATGATTATTATTGTCATTACAAACCCGATTCTTATCATAATTAAGTTTCTTCAAGGGAGTAGTTCAGCAAATGTTGGAACATTATCCACTGAAATCTCTTCAAAAATATCAAGTAAGATAAGCGTTGTCTAAATATAAATTAAACGGCGTCTCCCAAATACTATGACTAATTTTTTTGGGTCTCGTGTTTTGAGAGATTTAATTTTTCGTAAATGTTCCAATATAGTGTGGATCACTAAAATAAAAGGACAAACCATTAGTAACATTCTTTCGTAAGTTTGAGCTTCTGATCATCACCTTTACTTAATCCTAGCTTCTTTACTCTTTTCGTAACTATAGTTTTATATATATATATATATATATATATATATATATATATATATATATATATATATATATATATATATATATATATTAAATAGTTTTCTGGTAATATAATCTAGCTAGTTGGGATAAAAAACTGATTTTACTCGTATTGCTATTGAAGAACACTTCGTCATAGTAAATTCACATCAACAATTCAACATACAATAATTCATTTATAAAATGAACAGAAAAATCTAAATTATTCTATAAGAGAAGTGTTTTCTCGTCCCATCACATGCATTACAAATTTAAAGAGAAGCTAGAAAAGAAAACAAAATAATAATGATAATATAAATTTTATTTATATGTGATTGCTCTCAAATGATGTAATTGAAGTGCATAATCATATAACAACTTTTTTATTCCAATCATAAACTCTTGCCGATGTCCCAGTCATCCCTAAATTAAAATAAATGCCATCATCTTTTGCTGTCCAATAACAATTCAATTTACATTGGTCACGAATTTCAGGATTGAAAACTTCAAAGGCTATGTTGTAAGATTTCCATCGAAAACGACAAAAGAACATTGTAATACCCCAAAAACCGATGCAAAACCTCCAGTTAAACTGCTGACCGGGGGTAAGTGTGTGGTTTCCTAAGTCATCGTCTCCCGATGCACAATGTAATAACAATGGTGCAGAATTAGAAGATATATTATTCATCACATGAACCTCATGTTTGCGACAGAAAGAGCTTACATGTTTGTCTTGGATAGTTACATGAAAAAGAGTACTTATTATGAGAAAATACACAAAAACCTTTGCCATTAGGATGAAATAGTTTGATAGTTTGAGAATGAGAAAAATATGGTATGCTCTGTACCTTCTTATATAAGTATGATATTTTCTAAAGATTTGATACCTACCAACCCTTTAATACATTCTTATCTAACATCATATACCTAATTATCTAACACATCAACCTAATATTGTTGCAAAACACTTTTCCACCAAACATTCAACCTAACATAGGGGTAGCTAATGGTTTAATTGGATCAGATCTAGATCCCATCCAAATTAATCCGGATGGTTTCAAATCCATAATAGATCTATCATGTTGGATGCTTACTGAATCCTATTTTAAATTTGATTTGACCAGTTGAATCTATGGATCCATTTGATTTTTTAACTACAACTCTTAGTAGGACATTAACTTGTGATAGATGTATCATAGATCCACAATAGATCGACAGATCCATGTATGAATTCAAATTGCATTAGAAAAAAGTCAAACCAATTTATTTCTTACCTACACACATGTACTCACATACTCACCCGACCTACCTACATAATATAGTTATTAATTGATAAGAAAAAATATTGACACTACACTGAAATCACCTATAAAACACACTATATCTAAATCACTTTACAAAAATACACAACAAAAAAATCACCAAAAAATGTAACCACACTTAAAAGTAATATATATTAGCAAAATAACCTGAAACACGTTACACGGTAAATCAAAACCACACTCAATGCATCTAAGATGGCTCTACACCTAAACCACCTATGACACAAAACACATGCTACAAAAAAAACACATTAGACACTAACACCACACTCAAGTCATCTAAAAAATACACTACACCTACGTCACTTTAAAATACAATGCACCCTGCACCCAAATCACACAAAAATGCACATTACACCTAAAACACCTAACAAACTCACAAGCCACCTAAAATACACATTAGACATAAATCACCTAAGAAAACACACACTACATGCAACACATTGAAAAACAAACATTGCACCTAAATTGTCTAGAAAACACACTACACATAAAAGTCAACTTATATTGTCTAAAAAAAACACTACACCTAAATTGCATAGAAAATCTTGTATGTTTTATTTCAGATAGTGAAAAGTGGCAACATTTCATTACTTTATGAGAAAATGTATAGAACTTTGGGTTGGGGTACAATACAGGTGGGAAGCATAGGGTTGGGGTAGGCTATGGAGTAAAAAAAAAATATTTATTCAAATTATCATTCTATATTGAATGTTTAATTCAAAAACTAATTTTCTTTTACTTATTATGTTAGTTGCTACAAAAGTAAAATTAAATTCTCATTATTTACTCAAAAATATATTTTTGTTCTATTTTTCATTTCTTGTCCAATTTTCTTTCATGTGTTTTTCTTCTATTAATAAGTTTACTATTTTAAAACTACAAAATGATGAGATACAAAAACACAAACATATGCACTTAATTGCACCTAATTACTGTAAACCATTCTATTTGTTTTCGATAAATTATAACAAAATGAAAAATATTGAAATGAAACATATATATTGAAGTATTTTTACCATCAAATAATACCATATGTTGACAGTAACAACAGTTGTTTGTGTATATAAAACATCCCTTAATAATTAGCACAATAATTTAATCACCACTTTCTCATAAAATAAATTACAAAATGATATTTTTGGTCTTAACAAGTTGGTCATAAACAAAAACAAAATATCTATTTAATATATTACTGCAAACTTCAAAGTATTGACACGAAGGTGTAAGTAATATTCTATCAAACTTTAGAAAACTTCGAGGAAACCCTATCGTCAAACCAGACCACAAATGAGTAAGAGTTCAATCAACGAGATTATGAGTTGTATCATTTATAATTCTTGGGATAAGTCACAATTATTATTCCAGCCAGCATACCAGTGATTCCCATTGATACTAGAAAAAGGGGCACGTGGAGCCTCGCACACATTAATTTTTTATAGGGATAATATTAGTGACACCCCTGAGGTTTGTAGTAACATATCAACAAGGTCCAGTATTCCTATTTTGCCCTTGGTGGACTTTAACCCTAGCTTTGACTAACTTATTATACCCTTTTGCTATATAATTGTGAGAGGGAGTATAATTAATATATTATGTTATTTAATGATGTAATTAAAAACTTTGATGATTGTCGATCTATCATAATCCTTTATGGTAAAAAACTAAATAAAAGTTTGTAGACAAAAACATGTTTTATGTTCTAACAGTAATGTTTCTTTTTACAAAAAGTTATATTATATACAAAAAAAGTTTAATTCTAAAAAATTGAACTAAAGTCACAAAATATTTTTCCCTTTTACATTTTAAAATTATAGTAATATCCATATGGGTAAAGAAGTAACATACCCAAACTTTAAAAAAAAACATATATATATATATATATATATATATATATATATATATATATATATATATATATATATATATATATATATATATATATTACAAACAACACCAAAAAGGAAAAAGAAAAAAGGGTTCAAAAGTTTGTTTTCTTTAAAACAAACTAATTATCATTAAAACACTAGATACAATTTTTGTAGAAATATATTTCTTGATCATGAAATTATATCATAAGTTGACAATTCAAAATTATTAATATACATCAAAGAAACACCTTAGTAAATAACATAATGTATTAATTATACTCCCTTTCATAATTATATAGCAAAAAGGTACATTGGCATTAATAAGTTAGTCAAAGCTAGGTTCAAAGTTGACTAAGCGCAAAAGAGGAATAATGGATCTAATTGATATGTCATTGCAAACTTCAGGGGGTGTCCTTGATAGTGTTACTGATATTTCAGCAAACCTCAGGGGGTGTCACTGATATTATCCCTTTTTTATATTGTAAAGTACTATATGTTCAAATTCAAATGTGAAGAAAAAACATAAAATCTTGAAGCGAGAAAAAAAAGACAAGAAAAAATTTGCCTAGATGGAAATAGTTTGAATTAGTGGAGAGAATCATCATAATAGGAGTAAAATGGAAATAAAAGTAATCTCGACTGAAGGAATATGAACCGTAGCGAAACAAAAGTATCCTTTTTAGTAAATGGTATAGTTAATTTCATGTAACTCAAATTGGGGAATTAATAATAAGATGTCATAGTGGAACATAAATTATAAGGTTAAACTTGAAAATCAAAAGTTTAGTGTCACAAATACCGCTTCCTTTATATATTATTATAGATATTCATTTCAAAATAGTTGCTCTGATTAGAAAAGACGCCCACAACCCTTTTCGCCTAAGCAAAAACCGACCTTTATATATATATATATATATTGATAGATCTTAGAGTCTAATACTTTACGTTTTAGCAATAGTCGCAGTACCTAGTCTCGACAGATAAGTAAGACAGGTAAGTAAAACAGTAAAGTAAGACAGCAGATTTTAACGTGGTTCGGACTATGTCCTACATCCACGAGGCTTTCGCCTGAATCAAACTTCTTTCAACGGACAAAAGTTATTACACCAACTGGTTTTACTCTAACACCGAATCCCTCTAATGTTGATACCACCGGAACCTTTTTCGCGTCTACTCCGTTTGACCCGTAAGACCAAGACTCCCGTAATGATCTTCTTATGAGAATGCTTCCAAGCAAACTGCACGTACGTATAGATCCTTCTAACTGGCGCAATCCTTTCCCGTTGAACTCCCTTCAACTCTTGTCGGCTTCTCACGTTCTTGATGTAACTCAAGAGGGCGAAAACTAAGAAATCAAAATAAAAGAGAACACCTAAAGATGTATATTTTGTTACACGTGTGTTCTACATTGATTCCTAGGATTTCTACTATTTATAGGATAGCTCTCCTGGAAGATATCCTTGATTCTCGGCCAGTCTCCATATCCAGTCGAGACAGGATCTTTCCAAAGTATATCCGAATCTTTCCATGATAAGGCGATTCTTCCTTTTGCAACGTCTTTGTTTCCAATTGATAAGATCTTCGTGATCTTCATATATTCTGCACATCAAAGACAAAGAAGAACTCCACAAGGAATAGATTACTAAAGGATATAGGAAAGAGTTTGATAAAGATTAACTTTCCATAAGATAAGATACTATAAGATCAAGTTAAATCTTTCCAAACTCACTTAAATATTCACGCGTCTAATTAACAAGATAAATACCATAAAACCGTGTGAATAAGTAAGTAAATAAATCAAAGTAAATAAAATCGAAATTTTCCTTTAAAATAATTTTGCAAACAAGGAAATAAAATCTAGTTGGACCTGGCAGTCCTAACTTGTTCAACCGAATTCGAAACCTGTCGGTCTTTGCGGTCCTAACATATATATATATCATGTGAATCCTGGTTACATTTATTCCTTTCCATATTTCTAATTTTCACTTTAGAAGAGTTTCTTTTTCCTTATAATTTTCCTCCATTCCGAAATAAGTTACTTGATAAAAAAAGAATTTACTGATTTCTTGACAAAACAACATTTTGTTATTTGAATTTTATTTAACTTAGATATAAACTTCAAGGTATGAAGTTAAATAATTTTGTATATTGAATTTTTTATTTTTCTTTTTTGGTTTGGTGGAGGTAATAATTTTCATTTTTTGTGAGTGTACATATATAATGTTTTTCAAAATATATAAAATTAGAAGGGTTTTTAAAACTGTAAGGGCGCTTTGTGCAAGATTTCAATCAACATGGTTGTTTTGCGCAGAATCTCAATCACATGAGAGTTTTAGGTTATAGTCCCGAGTGTGTTATAAGACTTTTTAAGGACAAAGAAAGTAAATAAAATAAAGTAAATAAACAAATAAGTCCACTCTCTTTTAGAGCGAGTGTCGTGGCTAATGGAGTTGGACAAAGAATGGCATTTATGCAGAGTTTATGAAATTACAAGGAGATTTTAATTAATAAAACACAATAGAGTTTTAAGCACCCTATCAAACTACAAGACTGTGTTTGTGGCGGCAATTTTAAGAAATAAGAATAAATAAATAAACATATTAGCTATTGGGTGCACTATGCAAGTATGCATGGACGTCAAAACAACCAACATTAATCTTTGAGAATTTCACTTCATGGAACTGCAGCATTTTTTCTTTTCATTCAACTGCAGCATATGTTAATGCCTTCGGGATTTTTATGCATATTGGCATTGAAAAGTGTTGGAGGATTTAATTTCTATCTAGAAGTTCTTAAGAAAGTAACATCAAGTTAAATAAGAACCAAATCTCTCAGATACTGCGATCAACATTTTTGGGGCTCATGAAAGTTAGGCTCTGTTAGAATTTAGTTTCACCTGTTTGTTCCCCCATTTTTTTTTATTTGAATGTTTTAAAAATTATTTTGAAAAACGTGCAAAATATTTGAAATATAGTTTGGCTGTAATTTAAAAAATAATTTTGCGTATATAAAAAAATTAGAATATTATTTGGAATTAATTTGAGTGTTAGAGTTTTAGGGAGACAAATAAGTATATAGACATAAATCAATTTAGTCAAAAGTGTAGTATAATAATCAGTATTCATTGTTTAATGATTAAAAAAGTTCGATACGATTGTTTGACGAGTGAAATGGAGATTCATTCAAATTGATAAAAGAAAAAACAGATTTATAGGCATTAAATCATTATAGGTAGAGTTTGACCACTTTCATTAATTGGCCAAAATACCTTTCAAAATTAAAATTCACAATACGTTGCAAACCAATTTCAATTCATGAATCTTTGGAACCTTTGAGCCAAAGTGGATCCAAACAGGACCTTAACATTTTCGTAAATTTCCAATGTAATGGGGACCACAAAGATTAAAGGATGAACCACTGGTGAGTGGTGACGATCTTTCAATAGAGTTTGAGGTAATTCTGAAAAGTACCAATATAATCTAGTTGGAAACAAAATTTGATTTGATTCTTATTGTTCTTACATAGAGATGATTTATTCTTAATTAATATCAAAGATAGTTTTATGAGGATGTAATAAAAGATAGAGGATTTGGCAATTTACCTCCATGTGTTATGCTAATTTGGCAAATTACCTCCCTGTAAAAAATAAATAGGCAAATTACCCCCCTATGATTTCAAGAATTGGCAAATTACCTCCTTATATAGGGAGGTGTAGTTCACTTGCTCAAATTTGAGAGTGATAATGGTTTTTTAGACTAAAAAAGACAATTATACCCTTTATTTCTCAAAAAATTATGTAAATTTTGGTTTAATACTTTAAGTTGTTAAAAAAATGCAAAAATTAAAACTAAAATTTAAAAATAAGTAATTATTTGGTAATATGTATGTATGAAAAGTTTTTCATACTATTACTTATAATCTCTTAAAGAAAGGTTATAATCAAATTCGACATTATAGAAAAGAAAATATTAAAAATAACAAGGGTATTTGGTCATTATGTATAAAAAATACACAAAAAAATTTACAGGGAGGTGGTGTGCCAATTTTTAAAATCACAGGGAGGTAATTTGCCTATTTATTTTTTACAGGGAGGTAATTTGCCAATTTAACATAACACATGGAGGTAAATTGCCAAAAACCCTAAAAGATATAAAGAAAGTGTTTTAGACATCCCATCATTTGTACTACAAAGTTCAAATGAAGCTCGAAAAGATAATAGAACTTAGAATTTATTCCTTTGTACTTTCTAGCAAATGATAGAGTTTGAGATACATAATCATATTCCTATCCGAAGGAAGTACATAACCATACATGTTTTCAATGCCAGTAATGAACTCTTGTCAAGTTAGTTTTCTGCGAACCGACATAAATACCATCGTCTTTTGCTGCCCAGTAACACGCCGGTTTACATTTTCTCCATATTGCAGAACTGAAAACATTAAAATATACACTTTTGGCATTCCACTGTAAATAACATGATACCCGCATACTGATGAAAAAGTTATAACAAAAGCTCAAGTCTAAGTCCCCACCGGTGGCTAGTGTATGGTTTCCATAGTCATCCAATGTAGAAAAACAATGTAGTGACAATGGTGAAGAATTAGGAGGAAGATTGTTGATCACATGGATCTCACGTTTACTGTCACAGCTGAGGGTATCATGAAAAAGAGTACTTATTATAAAAAGAAACATGTAAACATTGGCCATTGAAATATAAAGGATTTGAAATATATTAGGCTCCACCTTCAGAATCACTTATATATAACTTCTAGGTGTAATAGTTTGAAATGCGAATATATTGTTATGGTCCATACCTTGTTATATATGTAGGATCTTAACTAAATATTTAATGCCTAACAACTCTACCATATTTTTTACCTAATACCTTCTTAGCTAACAATCTTATTTGACTTTTTTTTACCTAACATTCTAACCTAACTTGGAGATGGCAATTTTTTCAATCGGATCAGATCCTGATTCGCCTTAATGGATAAGTTCTGACTTCAGATGTTTCCATGTCCAAAATGGATCTGTCATGTTGGATCCTCATTTGAATTGGATTTGAAAAATGCAATCTAGAAATTCAAGGTGATCTCCTAATTATTGCTTTTACTATTACACATATATGCGTTAAATCTAGTGGCCTATCCATGTGCAGTGGATTATGCTAAACAAAAAAAAAATGATTTCTAGGGATTACATATGTATTGGGTGTTTAGTGAGGGATTTAGGGAAAACACACATCTACAATGCTAAAATCAATATATGTTTTAGGTGTGCTGTGTGTTTTCTAGGGATTAAATATATATTGTATTTTCATTTTTATTTTGGTGCACTTTTTAAGTGAATTTTGTGTAAAATGTGTTTTTGATATAGTGTCTTTTGTTGATTTAGATGCACTGTGTTTTAGGTGTGTGGTGTCTTTCTAAGTGATTGTGTTATGGGCATGATAGGGCTCTGATGCGGCTATGTATGGATAAAAAAATTATTAAATGCAGTAGTTGCATTATTATATGGTACAGTTAAATGTTGAGATGAAACATAATTCATAAATTATAGGGAGAATTACACAAACACCCCCTGAGATATGGGCTAATTACACAGACACCCCTTCATGTTTGGGAAATTACACAAACACCCCCTGTGATAAAAAAAATTTCGCAATTTGTTATGTTTTGCTGAATTTAAATTTCCGTCTCTCGTTTATATTGTAAAATTAATGAAAAATAAACTAAAATTGCTAAAACGATAGAAAATAAGTCTCATTTATTCTGTTTTAGAAAATAAAAAAAACATTAAAAATAAGGTATATTTCGAAAGATTTTGTAAGTTAGTCATCATATCATTATTGAAATTATGATCCAACACCATAAGTGTGTATATTCGATTAAAAAAACACACTACAAAGGGTGTTTGTGTAATGAGATGCATACTATAGGGGGTGTTTGTGTAATTTCTCAAACATGAGGGGGTGTCTGTGTAATTAGCCCATACCTCAGGGGGTGTTTGTGTAATTCTCCCTAAATTATAAGGCAATAATTTGTCCACACTTCATCTCAAGTATACAATTACACTAAAAATCGAGTACCTGTAACACCTCATCTTGCAGCCACTGCACCTGATAATCTCTCGTAGACAGGGGTGGAGTATAGGTGGGTAAGCTTAAAGAGATATTTAAAATTGTTCATAAGATATTTATTCAAATATTAAAATTAGATTCTGAATATTTAATTGAGCGAATTACACAAACTACCTCTAAACTAGGGACAAATTATAGGAACCACCCCTGTTTGGGATATTACAGACGACCCCTACAGTTCTGTTAATAAAGTCTAAGAGAATTAGTGAAATTCCGTTCATACCATTGTTTTAAAGTGAAAAATGTTTGCGACCTCCTCGTCGCTCTCTTTTTCTTTGGCCAAATCTTGAATCCAAAATTCGGCACCAATTTGTCGGATCATGTGATTAATCACTTGTAAACAACATGCTTCGTTCACAATTTAATCTGAAATATCATTAGTAATCTCGTCTACATTTCTTGTTGTTTTTGAACAATAAAGCTTCGATGTATTTCGAATATAATTTTGGGACGGAAATAAATACCCTATCCTCTCCACACCATATAACTTCCCATCACCTAATTTCACTTTCTCATTTACCACACTGCCAAAGTCCTCAACCACCAACTCTCTCCAGTCTCCACAATCGGGGAAGATGACCTCTCCCCGATTTTTTATTTTCTTTTTGTTTTGTTAGTATTGGATAAATGAATTAGGAAAGGGAAAACCTTTTAAGAATACTTTCATAAGTTTAAATTAAGGTTACAATATTAATTTACAAATAAAAAATAATAATGTGTAGTATTTTAAAAAGAATTGTTCCTTTTTTCTTTAAAATCTGAAATTAGTAAGATATTTACTAAAATTAAAGAAGACACTACACAAGGGTAATTTTGAAATTTCAAGTAACTTTTTTGCTGGCCTCATCTTTTTCTGATAGATTTAACATTATAAGGTGACTATAATATTAAGCATAAAAAAGGGTGGTTTGCTTAATTTGCCAAACATGAGTGGTGGTTTGTATAATTTGCCCTCAATTCAGAGGTAGTTTTTATAATTCTTACTATTTTCTATTTAAAAAACTTGCGTTATTTTCAATTTTTATTTGTTATATTAAGTTTTATTAACAAAAGTAAAATTAAATTCTCAATATTTACTTAAAAATATCCTCAGGTCTCTTTTCTTTTCTAATTTTATTGATGTGTTTTTTTATTAATAAACATATCACTTCTAAAACTATAAATTTAGATATATAAACACAAAAAGAATGCATTTAATAACTAAAAACTATTTTCTTCATTTTAGAGAAATTAAAAACATAAAATAAAATGATAAATGTTGAAGTATAATTTTTTTAAATAACTCTTACTATAAAATGGTACCATATGTTGACAGTAGTAAAAGTTGTTTTATTAAAATTACTTAATAATTAACACAATATTTAAATGACACTCGTAATCTAAATAGCAAAATGACGTATAGGCTTCATAAGTTGCTCTCATAGTCAATGACACAAAAGTAATGAAGAACATATTTTAAATATTAGTGTAGACCACAAAGCATCAGTGTGACCACATTATAAGTAATATTTGACTAAGATAGTGCTTGCAAACTCTTAAAAAAAGATGGAATCTAGTTTTTACCTTAAATAAGCCCTTGTGGAGTGTTCTGTTAACAAGTTAAAATGAGACAATCACTTTTCTTAGTTAAAAATGTCAACAATCTAAAAGTTGTTATTCCCCTTATTTCAGTTTGTGGTGATTATTTTTAATAAATATAACTATAATTTAATAACTTTTTAGGAGCTTTTAGATATTTTTTTAAACACCCTCTAATCATGTTGAGCTTTTAGATTAGTTTGACGTTGGCTCCCAGAAACTCATCTGATGTCACTAATATTATTCTTTTTTTTTTAATTATAATCAAAATTTAGAACACCAAAAAAACTACAGAGTATTGACCAAGGGGAAACCCTATATCAAACCAAACCACGAATGAGATAAGCGTCCAAGCGACGAGATTATGAGCTAAATCGTTAATAATTATCGGGATGAATCACAAATTTTATTCAGGCCAGCATTCCAGTTTCCATTCATTGTTATATTCATTTCGAAATAGTTGGTCTGCTAAGAAAACAGGCGCACTGCCCTTTTTCTCTGTTGAGGCTAAGCAAAAGACCTCCTTATGTAGGGCTGGCAATGGGTAGGGTTTTACCCTACCTTACCCAGACCCTGTCAATTTTTTTTGGCAGGACCCTTACCCTACCCTTACCCTGTCAGGACCCAGACATGCATACCCTTACCCTACCCTGTCAGAAAGGGTAGGGTTGACCCTTACCTGAATTTAAGTTAAATAAATAATTCCTTAGGGTAGGGTAAGGGTCAAACCCTTACCCTTACCCTACCCAGACCCTTATATTAAATTTTCATAGGGTAAGGGTCTGGACCCAGTCCTTACCCTGTAGGCAGGGTAAGGGTTCAAACCCACACTCTAATTTCAAGGTAAGGGTAGGGTAAGACCCTACCCATTGCCAGGCCTATCCTTATGGAGCCTGGTTACTGCCATATTTCTATTTTTCACTTTAGAAGAGTTCCATCTTTCTTCTAATTTTCCTCCATTCTGAATTGAGTTACATGATAAAAAGTTGTTTCACTGATTTCTTGACAAAAATCAACAAGGCAATAACTATGATCAGACAACAACATACTAGTAATACAAACCTTACTTAAATGAAAAGATTTCGAACCGCTTGAATACAATGAAATTGGCCTTCATTCCAATGTATCAACAAGCTGGAGTATCTTCGGCAACAGATGCAAGTATCAGCTGTGGCTCAGCCAAGGCACCTTCTTTCCTTGCTCTTCTGCGCTCGCGTTGTAACCTGAAAGACTCTCTCTTCCGTGCTCTATAACTGTTGGGGTTCTCAGGTTGCACTTCCCGTGGATAAACACTCACCTGCCAATTTTAATAAGGTCTATCACGAATTCTTTCGTCACGGCAAATCGTAAGCAAGGTTAAACGGAAAAATTCCGTACCTTTTTCTTATGATCAGGTCCAAACTTCTCAAATTTCACGAGTCCATCTATCAAGGAAAAGAGTGTATGATCCCTGCCAAGCCCAACATTCTTCCCTGGATGAAACTGCACATACAAACGGGAAACATTTATTAGATCTCACAACATAAAGGTAATTTGGCTATGCATAGCTAACTTTACTGGGATACATTGAGATGGTCCTGCCAAGTAGATTAATTTGGAATCCTAATCAATACAACCCTCCCTACAGTCCAGAAGGTTAGAGAAAGATGCATTTACAGAATTGAGCACTGTCGAACCATCGCTATCACAATGGTGCAAATATGAAGCTGAAGGGGCCTCAACGATGAAAGAAATTAATAGGATTCCTAAAGAAAGAAACGGATGCATCAAATAAAGCTAAGAGGAGGACTTGCAGAACATATAAAAATATCATCTCTAAAAGGGTTGCTACATGATAAACTAACTATGAAAATGAATGCATAGAGTTGATACGCAGCAGGACTCCCATGGACGCAACTCATGCATACCCCACCAACAACCCTACTCCCCCTATGAAACTGAAGACGCAATGTTTTGTGGTTACTGTCCGAGGATTTGCTCAACTACTACGACATTGTAACTATGTGCCAATACTGATTTTTGCACCTCCTGGCTTGACCCAGACCCATTACTGAACAAACATTTGCTGGATACAACGACTAATGAACTCATTACCAATTTTTTTAAATTTTAAAATTTCGTTCAACTAAAGAAAACTGCAGCTTACTATACCACATTTGCAGAAGTAGTTACGAGGTAATAATTGCTTACGCCATCTCCATCTTGTTCACTATCTGGCCATCTTTATCTCAAAGTAATGCATATGCAACCCACGTCCGAAACTCATAATAGTTTCCCATGTTTTATTGCCGAATATATATTAAAGATGAGTAAGGACACCATACATTACATTCACTAGGCAGTCAACTTAGTAAACCTCCGAGTCATAAAACAGTTTCCTTCAAGCAATCACAATGACTTTGTTCCTTAAGCTCATCTAGTACGCAGACACGCCAACAATATTTCGATGTAGATAACAGACAAATGTACATCTAGTTTCAAATGCAGAATATAACAACAGTACTAACAAAATTAACGACTAATTAAACTAAATTTAAGCAAATTAGCCCTAAAATCCCCATACTTGCAGAACAAAAAACACACCAAATTCTAGTGCAATTAACCTTCAAAAATGTCAAATTGATATGAGCAATTCAAACCTTTGTGCCACGCTGGCGAACGATGATTGAACCAGGCTTAGCGACTTGATCGCCGTAGATTTTGACACCGAGCCTCTGTCCCGGCGAATCACGGCCGTTCTTCGTGCTTCCAGCTCCCTTCTTGTGCGCAGACTCAATAGTGAGCGGAGTTCTCAAGGGGAACGAAACGGCGACGTTTTGGTTGAGGTGAATCGAACCGAATTCGCCTCTGGAGAAGGAAGAAGATGAGGCGGAGCCAATGGATAGGCCTTTGAATGCTCCTGCTAGAGAGAAGCTCAGAACCGCGGCTGCCATTTTTGGTGTGACTGTGAAAGTGAAGAAGTGAGTTTTTGGAGAAGTGGATTTGATTTGATTTGATTTGTGTGGAAGTGAGAGAAATTGAAACGTTATCGATAGGTTTATCCTCCGCTCTTCAGGTGCAGCTGATTGTATCCTTCTAAACTAAAATTATTAGGTACAGCCGCTTTATGGTGACGTGATACAGTCAAAGGCTGAGATTAAACATTATTTCTAAATTATAGGGAAGTAACTTCTCTACACCTCATCCCAACCATGCATTTATATACATAACCGATTTGTTGCACCACCTCATTGTGCAGCTGCTGCACCTAATAATCTCTCCTTCTAACGAGTGCCACTGATTCAAAAAATAAAAGGGGGCAAAAACGTAATTTCCAAAATAATTGGGACAGAAAGAAAACTAGAATTTGTTGAGAGTGGGATTTGAACCCACGCCCTTTCGGACCAGAACCTTAATCTGGCGCCTTAGACCAACTCGGCCATCTCAACTTTTACTAATACAGCGAGAGATAAGTGTTTTTGTACAAGTTACATTTGTGACTTTTTATATGTTCTAACTTCAAGGTATAAAGTCAAATTACATTTTCATTAGACTTGTTTGTTTTCAATGAGAGTTATCAATTACCTGAATGCCACACTTTGTGGGTAACCAGATTGGGTAAACCTTTTGAATTAATAATTACTAAACTCTCAATATTTAGACTTCTAAACTGTAGAAATGTTATGTATACTTTAAGTTACAAACTTGATAGATTTACCAACACCATACTATGTATGTTTATGATATTTTTGTTATAATTTTACTTGTAACTTTTAAAAGAAATGTTATAATCAAATTTAAAATTACGGGAAAAAAAAAAATAGAAATAACAAGGGTATTTTTGTCATTGTATATAAAAAACACACTATAAGAATTACAGGGAGTTAGTGTGCCAGTTTTTAAAATTCCTGGGGAGGTAATTTGCCTATTTATTTTTTACATGGAATAATTTACCAATTTGACATGACACAAAGAGGTAAATTGCCAAAAGCCCTTATTATAGTAATATATATCCACATCTTGTTGTAACAACCTGTTTTGTCTCTCTTAAATGTTCGAACGCTATATACGAGAGCTGGAGAGCAAATAGGACTTAGGAGTTAGAGTTAATCTGTTGAGGTTCCACCAGAGAGGAAGCCAAACCGCGCGCATAAGCACAACAAAGCTCATATGCATCAATGCTCTTATTTATATCTAAAAGGAAACATAAGTGTTTGCTCGGTTCATGCCTGCTTTTTGATAGCCCCTTTCATTTCGAATCCTTGGATAAGTTCTTTTAGTGCTTTACTTTGAGCACCAGAGACAATAAGGTAAATAAGATCTCCCTACGACACGCCTTCTCGCTTTTCATGAACGTGTCTCCAAAAAATGTCTTACCCCCAAAGTATGAGACCATTTTGTATTTTATTGAATTTGTAAAAACTCTTCTTAAAACAATTATAGACTAATTGATTGATAGAGCTGCTCAATAATTGGACTAAAAAATCCTTTTTGGATATCTTTTAAGAAGGTATTCTTCCCTAAATGAGGTAGGTGGGTCATTCATATTTCTACGACGACGAAAGTATGATGATTCGTACCTAAATATTTACAATACATGTCGTAGTAGCTCTTGGCCTCTTGACGTTTGTAGCCATACCAGTGATTTGGAGGAATGGATGCTTTAGCCGAAGTCCCAAGACAGCAAAGGTCTTGCACCATCAGTACAAAGGCAAACGAAATAGAGCTTTAGTTCATAAATAACTAGTGAATCCTGTTAGAAAAATGATATTACAACAGAAACAGAAAACGAATTTGCCTTGGCGTGAAAGAGCACTTTCCTAAAGGCAATATTTTCCCCACTATATATTGTGCAGAAGAAATTAGCCTACAGGATACAACAAGGCTTAAGAAATATTTTGAGACAAGTGCAGAAAATTGGATGAATGATAATTCGTCCCTTAATACTATTTTATAGAGGGTGAAAAGATTTTTCTGAATGGGTGCATCTTTTCCAGCGGGTGCAACTTTTTTAGGCGGGGTTTTAAATCAAAGTTGCATCAGCTGATTTCAAATTTAAATTAATTCATATTCAAAAAATAAACATTAATTAATTCAAAAAATAATAATTAAACACTAATAAGAATCTGAATTAATCAAGCCCAAAGCCCTATCCAAAAGTCCAACTCATTTGTGAACACTATATTGGGCAAATACATATAAAGTATAAACCCACTTATTTAGTCTCATTCTTCCAATGTGGGATATCTCTCACACCTCACTTTTCACCCTTACACACTCTACACACAAAATAACAACAATATCACATATGCACGTGTTTCTTCCAAAATATAAGCCATTAGATTCAATTTTATTCTAGAATCAATCCATTTTCATAATTTTACGAATCCATTTTTTGTAAATTATTTGCTCCCTAACGTCTTCTCTATAATTATTCCTACCCTATAAAAATAAAAGACACGAAAACCTAGTCACTTGACTATGTTTTGGTGTGTCACAAATTGGACGATATGATTTGATAGTTCTTACTTCAATTTAATATATTAGACCCACAATTACAATCTTCTCATACTATTCACAAAACCACGACATTAAATACATGACAAAAGTGTGGCTATACATAGGACACATAGTCTAATGCCATGAAAATGAAATATTGGACCACACATCACGCTACTACTTTAATATCCCTAAAGTTTGAAATTAAACGAAATCAATAGCGCCAAACAGACCAAACCGCGCTTCAACCCTAAATTCTCCCTCCAGCTTCCCTCGCAAGTTTTGGCTACAACCGTTAAAAACTTCAAATTTCAAACCAATCATTCCTTATCTTCCGCTGTACACTTCTTCTACCACAATCATATTTAATTTAATTACTATAATTATTTTAATAAACTTCATTTGCACAAAAATATCCAACCATATATTAATTAATCAAAACTATTGCCTAGTTGCCTAATATATACTTAGGCGGCATCGAAAAACCAATTCAGTCTCCCGCAAGCTTCCTCCCCCAAAAAATTTCAAAATCCCGCGCCCAAATCCCTATTTAAACTCCTCCTCTCCTCTCATCTCATTTCATCTCACTCATCAACAACAACAACAACACACACAAAACCACTCTCTTCTTCATCATCAACAACAAACCCTAATTCCAAAAAAAATCCCCAAAAACAAAATGCCTTCAATCCCCGAAGAGCCTCTCCTCGCTCCCAATCCCGATCGATTCTGCATGTTCCCGATCCAATACCCCCAAATCTGGGAGATGTACAAGAAAGCCGAGGCCTCGTTTTGGACCGCCGAAGAAGTCGATCTCTCATCCGATCAGCGCCACTGGGACTCCCTCACCGACGACGAGAGGCACTTCATCAAGCACGTGCTGGCCTTCTTCGCCGCATCGGACGGCATCGTTCTGGAGAATCTCGCCGGAAGGTTCATGAAGGAGGTGCAGGTCTCGGAGGCGCGCGCGTTCTACGGATTTCAGATCGCGATCGAGAACATTCACTCCGAGATGTATAGTTTACTGTTGGAGTCGTACATCAAGGATCCGAATGAGAAGAATATGCTGTTTCGAGCAATCGAGACGATCCCGTGCGTCGAGAGGAAGGCGAGGTGGGCGATGCGGTGGATCGACGGCGGAGAGTCGTTCGCGGAGCGGATCATCGCGTTCGCGTGCGTGGAGGGGATATTCTTCTCCGGCAGCTTCTGCGCGATATTTTGGTTGAAGAAACGTGGTTTGATGCCCGGACTCACGTTCTCGAACGAGCTGATCTCGCGAGACGAGGGCCTGCACTGCGACTTCGCGTGCTTGATCTACAAGCTGCTGAAGATGAAGCCGAGCGAGGAGAAGGTGAAGGGGATCGTTGCGGATGCGGTTGAGATCGAGAGGGAGTTTGTTTGTGATGCTCTGCCGTGTGCGTTGGTGGGGATGAACGGCGACTTGATGAGCCAGTATATCAAATTTGTCGCCGACAGATTGTTGATTGCGTTGGGGTATGGTAAATTGTACAATGTGCAGAACCCGTTTGAGTGGATGGAGTTGATTAGTTTGCAGGGGAAGACTAATTTTTTCGAAAAAAGAGTTGGTGAGTATCAGAAGGCTTCGGTTATGTGTAGCTTGAATGGGGATGGTGGTGATACTCATGAATTTAAATTGGATGAGGATTTCTGATTCAGTTTAATTGGTGAATTTGGGGCTGAGGAATTGGAGAATTGTGTTGCAGTATGATGTAGTGAAGGTGTTCGAGTTTATGCGTAGGAGAAGAAGGAATAGTAGGAGTTGGATTTGTGTTTTTAAAGTGGTGTAGTTTTTTAATTTTTACATTATTAATGTTCTTAAGTGCAATTTATGGGTTGGTTGTTGACTGTATAGAAGTGTGGTGTTTAGTATAATGGTTGCTTGTACTCTTCTGTTTCGATGTGGTAATAAATATTTGGCATCATTAATTATTTAGAATGGTATGTTCAATTAAAATTATCACTCTCTTGATAAACTATCAACCATGGAGTAATTTTTTGATGTAGTTAGGTTGAAATTGTTATATACTTAACTATATTGGTACAAAATATAATTGTGAGAGAAAAAAACTTTATAAATAAATTAAATAATAAAACCACAAAAACTCGTTACATTTTAAGAATATTCTTCTTTATTCAGATCTAAGTCTGGGGGCAATTTTAACTGAGTTTTCTGACGCATTTAAATTGTTAAGTTATAAATCCCTAATATATTTATTTGTAGAGGCGAGATCATAATAATACTTACCAAATAAATAATGAAAAGTAAAAAAGCATATTCTACTAAAACTCACGCACAAAACACAAAAACCCCTTCACCCGCTGCGCACACAGTTGTCGGCTTTTGGTTCACCACTTTCAGCTCAACCGGCTTCAGGTGATTTTATTTTGCTTCTCTTTTATTAGGCCTCGATTTGATGTCTTCAACATTTAGACCTAATTTTTCGGTTTGATTTACATTTGGGGCAAAATTATGTTTTTTTAAATTGGCTCTATTAGGGTTTTCAAAATTTAAACTTCTTCAATTTTTAGCAGCTGTATTGTAATTTCTTCAGTACGGTTTTAGAAAATAGTGTAATTTGTTTTTTTGTTCTTTCCACGGTTTTATTTCATCATAGAACATTTTATTTTTCTCATAAACTTGCTAATTAATTTGATTCTTATTACTGTTCTGAGTTGGTAGATTGAATTTTGAGTTATTTTGCAGATGGCACTAACGAATTTTATACTGACGGTGGCTGGAGTAAGCGCCGTGGTATTGCTGATGAGGGGTGATGTCAAGCACTCCGCGGCCATTTTCCGCCGTAATGTTCGACACATCAGGAACTGGCTCGAGGAAGAGTCCTCCACCGCCGTGAAGTATGTCCATGATCCCTGATTAACTTTAATTTATATACACCAATGAGAACTGGTATCTTAGTTTTTCTCGCGTTTGTTATAAATATGTGCTGTTTGACTCATGGTTGAATGTGAGTCGTGTAGTCTTTGTGGTAAATCCATTCCCCTAGTTTCTTCAGATTGTACTAGCTCTCGTACTCTCGTTGCAGGTTACAGTATTTAGCACAAAAGCTACTGAATTTATGATCATTTGGAAATGTCGGTCGATTCTTTAGTTTAAACAATTGTGCTTGGGTTATAGAAAATTTTAGTTTAAACTTCACAAAATATGGTGGATAATTTATAGTCACGAACTTGGGATAGAATATTTAGTTTTCTTTACAATGCAATCTAGGAATAGAATCATGTAAAATTCACTAGCTTATAATTCTGAAAGTTTGCAATTGTATTACTTTCTGCACTCAAAACACGGTAACTTGTAGTGTTATTATCATATGCTGGCTTTTTGTCGATTTCGATTCACATTGGTAATTTAGTTGTTGCTCTAAGCATGGCGACTCATTGTGGAATATACTACTGATTTACTGTCTGCTTCTGTATTGCATTAGATAGTGTATAATGATACCTGCCCGCTGTTATTGTAGGGAAATAGAGAAGGCGAAAAAGAAAGACATTCCTAAGAAGGACTAGCATTTGAGGTGATCCATGTTAGTAACTGCACGTGGTTGAAGTTTATTTAAGTTGCAATTTTACGTGTGCATACAAGTTAGTCGTGCTTGATCGCGGTTCACTTTTTCTATGAATAAGACTTTCTTTTGTTCTGGTGCTTGATATCCCCCTGTCTAATATGCATCAGAAGGTCTAGTTTAACTTTCTTTTGTTCTGGTGCTTGATATCCCCCTGTCTAATATGCATCAGAAGGTCTAGTTTACGTTTTCTTTTGCGGATTTTTGTTGAGGTAGTAGGAAGTATATGGAGGCTAATGTTAATGTCAGACTCTCTTGAGGTTTTCTATTTTCCGTGTTCCAATGAAGACCCTGTGTAGTTGGCCTTTTGGCGTCGGGATACAGATTCAAATTTAACTCTTTCCTATGCACTTGTTTATGAATGCAAATGATTTGAAAGTGTAGTTGTTCATTGTTTTGGTTACAAATTCATTTATGTTGTATAGAGTTATAGATCTTGCTGTTTTATCGCCGTTGTTTCAAGTTTTTGGATATAGAAGTAAAATTATTTCTTGCAAGGTCCGAACATTGCTATGTATGCTTCTTACTCTGACTGGGACTATAGAAATCTTTGTCATAATTTTCTCATGTACAACAACAACTAAGTCTATACTCCCAATGGATTGGGGTAAGCTATATGACCAAACGAGAGTTACGTCGAGTTAGGCACATGGGTTCTTCTCTTCCACTCCTTCTAGGCTTCTAGGCTTCTAGGCTTCTTGACATTTCGTATGATTTCTATTCGCATTTTCTTTGGTGTAATTTCCACATATCTTTTAACAAATGATGATATTTTATACAGAGAAGTTTGTTTGGTAATTGAAGAATTGTACCCAAAAAGTCTACAAAGACCTAACTTATGTGAGATTTTGCTGTAGTATATGAGCCCCAAGGCAAGGAAGTGCATTTTTTCAAGATGAAAATTCATCTTATTTCTGGAATGGGGTTAGTACAGAGTTGGATTTATAATATTTTGTCATATCAAAATCTAAATCTCGAGTCTAATTTCTTTTATAGCTTGATCACATCTATATCAGCTTAAAATAGTTAAAATAAAGGTTGGGTTAGTCATATATAGAATAGATCTAAATAAAGTAGGCCAGGATCCATCTCAGGTGACTAATCATACACATTGATGGGACTAAGGCCCAATTAACTTTTAAACATGCACGAGAAACAAATTTGGGCAGTCTGTTTAATTTTGGTTAATAAGATATTGTGCTGTTCCTTTTAACCACATATTTTTTTTCAATTCATGATAAAAGGAGCCAGTATTATCCAGTTCCCCGCGGCTACTAATTTGAAAAGAAAAAGACTGTAAAAGGGACTCGTGATTAGAAAGTTTGTAACTTTTTCTTTTAATAGTTATAATTCGGCTTGAATTTTCTACTCCAACAGAATTTTTTTTATAGTTATGTTTGAATAATTGCTAACAGTACTCTTTTTTCCTCAAACATACTAGAGAGTGCTCCTTCCTCTTTTTTTTTTTAAAACATAATAGTGATGTTTTCTTTTAAAAGGAGTGGCCTTCAATCTTGAACATCACACCAGACTCCATTCACAATCAATCGATATTTTCTTTTAGCTTAAAGACAAAAATCAAATTAAGGAACAATGAATATGGACTTGACAGGTCACTGTACCTAAAAACGGTGGGAATCTATTAGTACCGAATATCTGAAATGGCTGTCGGGGCATCAGTATTTTTTGTTTGTGGATAACATATTTAAGATTATTACAAGCCACGCCTATCAAAATCTGCCAACACTTCTGAAACTTCGTCTTTTTTTGTCTTAGATCTTTTGATGCGTAAGATATATAGATTCTTTTTTTATCAAAAAAGGGTATATAATTATATATATATATATATATATATATATATATATTACTAATATTAATGATGTTACATTATTCAAAGCCTGCTAACAGCCTAACATTAAACAAATATGCATTATGCACCGCACAAAAGACGTGGTCTAGTAAATGTTGATCAACTCTAGCAGTGATTTAAGTACAACTTTTTGGTCAGTTTTTGAGTACGTTCTTGTATCAAATCTACTATGGCTTTAAGTACAGAAGTAGTTTTGCCTCTAAACACCTGTAGGAAAGTCTTTATATATTAGTTCCCCTCAATTATTAATTTTAAGGTCACCAACATTAATCAGGGGGGGAGGGATAAGAAAAAAGTCTTCGATAAAGTCTATAATTATGTATGTCATCTGATCCAATAAACAATAACAAAATGTAACTGACGACTCAAACTGAAATATTTTACTAAATCTTAAACACTAATCTTCGTTTAACTTCATCCAAACGTATAAACATTCCACTATACATAACATCAACATGGAAAAAATATTTGAAATAACTTCTTTATGCATAGAGCGCTCAATGATTTCCCTTCACCAAAAAATCTAATCTAATAACGTAAAAAACAAGTATGTTACAATTTTCTTTTTATATAACTAAGCAAGTATGTTATTACATAAATACGCATACGTCCATTGTCTTTTTCTCGTTGGGATAATGTTTATTCAAATTTTACTCTTGGAATTAAATTAAATTAATATTATCTTACAAATAACGACAACAGAATCTGTAAAAATATATCTTCTCTTCATTTTTTAATTTTTTGACACGTACATCCCCTCTTCATTGAACTTGGACCCCATCACATGGTCAATGAACAGCAAAAAAGTACCTTACTACCGTTGTCTCTCAGCAAAAATCATTTATTACAATTTAATTTCAAAATTCTAATCGGACGGCTCACAATCACTCTACCGACAGCACTACAAATTACAAACCTTAAAATAATTTGTCCAACTAAAGTAGCCCGTGAGGTGCATTCATTGCCTCACACTACACACAAGAAAAAACAAAGTTAAAAAAAGAAAAAGAAAATGAAAATTGAATGGACAAAAATGTAAATAAAGCAAATCTGAAGGGGCATTTTCAGCTACAAGCTTGTCAGTATAATTGCTAAAATTCTACTTTTATTTTTTGGTGCATCTTCCGGTAGCCAAGGAGATTAAAAGGTGAGTACTTTCTCTCTCTAGCTTCAACCAAAATCTAGGGTTTTGATCTATATATTTTTGCTAATTTGTTTGATGAAGTTAGTTAATTTTGTTGTTTAAGCTTAAGTTGAAGTGTTGGATCTCAGTTTACTAGAGAAAATTGTTCTAATCTGTATCTACTGTTGTTTTACTTGAGTTTGATTTGCTAAGTGTTGGTCAAATCTGATAAATATAGTTAATTAGTAGAAATATATAGTCTTCAAAATATTGAAAAGTTTCCTCTGGGTTTTTCTTGATTTAATTTTTTCTTATACTTTTTAATTATTTTGTGAAAAATGTGTAAAGAACTGATTTTTATGGCAAGATGGTCAAAGTGGCACATTTACAATATAGTTTTATAAAGATAATTTCTACTTTGGAATAAATTAACTTGTGAACAAGTATATACTTATATTTTGTTTTTTATTAAACCTCATTTTTGAAATTTAGATCGTTTAACTTTTTTATGACTGTTTTCAAGAGTAATAGTCCTGTCACAACATTCAGCTATGTACCTATCTCTATTGCAGTATGGAGGGTATTCAAGGCTTTTGGCAGTTGGGCGATGAGCTCCGAGGACAGTCGAGAGCCTCTGAAGATCACCAATGGTTGGTGGCTGCGTCCAAATTGGCTGAGCAGACGAGTTTAAAGTCTGAGCGAAGAATTAACCTCGATCTTTCAAAGGGTCCCACGGAAATGAGGCCCAGGGATTTCGGGTTTCAGGAAGATAACAAGTTTGATAATTTTTATCTCAACATGTTAAACTTGGATACTAAGTTGAATGATAACACGACCAAAGGTTCGCTCAGGAATTACAATATGAACGCTGTTTATCAAAATCCCAGTTATAACTCTGGGGGAAATATCTCTGGGATGAAGTATAACAACGTCAGCAACTTTAAGGAGTATAATATCAGCAATGTTAATAATGCTCACAACAAGGAGGACCACGCAAATGCAGTCGAAAAAAGGTTCAAGACTTTGCCTGCAGCGGAGACTCTTCCTAGGAATGAGGTGTTGGGTGGATATATTTTTGTTTGCAACAATGATACAATGCTGGAAGATTTGAAGAGGCAACTTTTCGGTAAATTCCTGATTTTCATTTCTTGTAAAATAGCATAGTGGTTATCCTTAGATAATTGAGATGAGACATTTGAGCAGTGCTGCATATTCAGTGACTTCAGATATATGCGACCTTTAGTCCGTGGCTGTAAATGAATAATAATTGTTGGTTTTTGGTCGAATTAATGAAAATGTAGGGCTTGTGGGACTGATTGCTGTGTCTTATTTAATGTATAATATGCCTAGACTATGTATTTTGAACATATGAGAATATTCATCGAGAGCAGTATGTCAGTGTTGTTATCAGAATGTGGAATGGATGGCCTGAATCATTGGCCAAGTCAAGTGTGTGTACATAAGCATCTACCGTATGCTTTCAAATTCTAGAACATTATATTGGATGAACTTAAAGACGTTAACATATTTCCTTTTTTGTGATATCTTGAATCCTGAATTTTTTAAAAAAGTACTTATTGTGCGAATGTATTTGCTTTATTACGCCTTAAATGTGATATTTGCTGATTTGTACTGATTCAGACTGCATATTATGTTTAGTGATTACATTTCTTGTATATTGAGTCTGGCCCCTATGAAATTTTTGTAGGTCTACCACCAAGATATCGAGACTCTGTGAGGGCAATAACACCTGGGTTGCCTCTATTCCTCTACAATTATACCACTCATCAGCTGCACGGTATCTTTGAGGTAAGATGCAATCTTTTGTCAACCTTCATGATATCTTACTCTGCATGGATTGGAATATGTTGTGCAATAGCAGCAAGATATTTCATCGCAAACATGAGATTTTGTCTATTTCGTAGTGAAACACTGGTAACTAAATTACATGGACATAAGTTAATCACATATATTACTCAATTTTTTGAAGAGTAAATTATCTCATTTATAAAAATTAATGTAGGGAAAAAATAGGATATATATTGGTATATTGGACATTAGATGTACATAATCATACAAGTTGAGCTGAATCATCACATCTAAACTTCTCATTCTTCGCAAAAAGAAGAATGGGCGGACTAGATTAAGCCAAATTATTAACTCTCATCTATTAAATCAAAAGAAATAATAAACGATTCAAATTTAGTCATTTATAATAGTAAAGATAAATGATCAAGAACTAGCCATTTTTGTCTATCCCTCATCCGTCAGATCAAAAAGTAAGAATGAAGAGTTTAGATTTAGCCACTTATATTAGAGATAAGTAGTTACAAATTAGGTGATGGTACAGTAGAGGATGATGGTGTGGTTCATATCATCTTTTCGCAATTTAATCATTTAAGGATCTTTGGCTAAGTTTTTCTTTACATTAGTGCCTCCAAACTAATTTACAACTTTTCCTTTGTCAATGCCAATGACTTCCTTTATTTCTCTCCTTTAAAATAATAAGTAAATTATGAGAATGTGAATCATTTTTTTTTTCTGAATCATAAGAATGGAAAGACTATGTTTCTGAACAAATAAATGACATATACAATCACAATAGTCTAGGTGAGTCTAGTAGCATTATTGATCTTACGCTACGCTCGAAATTTTCTACCTTACGGAACTCCTATCCTGTTTCTCAAATTCTGTTTGCGTGCACAGGCAACAGGTTTTGGGGGTTCAAACATCGATCCCACTGCTTGGGAAGATAAAAAGTGCAGAGGAGAATCAAGGTTCCCTGCTCAGGTAAACAACACTACGTATTCTATAATCTGCTGTTTATATATGCAATTGTATGTCCTCACCATGTGTTCTAATTGGGGTTATACATTATTCTCTATTAGGTAAAAGCCCGTGTTAGGAAACTCTGCAAGCCTTTGGAGGAAGACGCTTTTAGGCCCGTCTTGCATCACTACGACGGTCCTAAATTTCGCCTTGAGCTCTCTGTACCCGAGGTTTGTTTTTACCAGAAAATTCAGACCACAACTTTTCTAACTATTTCTTATTCTGATGTCTTGAAAACTCTTTTCTGGTCTTGCAGACCTTGAACTTGCTCGATCTCTGCGAACAAGCCGGTGTCTGAAATGCTGTTGGCGACCGAGTTGTAGTAATGTTTATGTGTTTGGCTGTATGATGTAGTTTTTATAGGGCGTGTGCTTTTTGAAGATTTTCCGTTGAAGCGCAAGCTTGTGAAGCAAATCTGGCTGTGAGTTATTGTTGGAAGTAGGATTGATTGGCTTGTCTTTGGCCAAATAAATGTAATGTAATGTAATGTAATGGTTGGTTGTGTTGAAGATGCATGTAGCTTCAGCATATGTACTCGTGTAATATTGTAAACAAATTGTAAGGAAAGCTTGGTCAATGACCAAGCTTAGTCTTAATATGAAAGATTATATTATGTACACGTTGTATGAGTTTCAAGTACCAGTTATCCACATCCAGAGTGTCGCATAGTCGTAGGTCAAGGTTTCTTAAGAATATACGAAAATGTTTCTATTTCTGATTCTAAAAATGAAATATAATAGTATTTTTCATGTTAATTAAATTAAAATAAAAGCTTTAAACGGATTACGTCGAAGAGATCATGTATTATCGAGATCATATAATATCGCAAAACGTTTTTGATATTTAGTTTAGAAAGCTTTTTTAATAAATGATATAGCTTCCTACAATAGGGTGGATTTTATGCGAACTTTTTGTTATGATGCTCTTATCTTTGGGGACTGAGGGTACGCATTTCTATATTGACAAGTTATGTAACTCAGTTATATAACATAATTCTATATTGACAAGTTACTGTAACTCAGTTATATAACATCATAATGTAAAAAAAAAAGAAAAAAAGTTATATAACATGTATAGCTCATCACAAACCTTACCTAAAATATGTATTTGTATTATTATCACATTTTATTTGTAGTAATAGAAGTATAGAACACATAAGTAATTAAAATTATTTAGTTGTTACATGGCAAAGTAGTACAAATATATAGCAACTTTCTTTGGAAAAACTACAAACGATTTATGCGATATTGTTTTTCACATCAACCTGAGTTGACTAGAATTGATTTATAACCTGCTCCAAGCCTTGGAAGGTTCAACGTATATTCCAAAGCTTGTTTTGGCTGCCACGTGGACAAAGTGGATTTTTGTGAATGTATTTTCCCGTGAAAACAAGCAGAAACCAGAAAACGAATTAGTACCCACAGAAATATGGGCGGTCACGGGCATAGTTCCAAGGCCCACCACTAGTATCTTCTTCTGCCGTCACTCGTTGGTGATAAATCCTAAGCTCACAGCACACTCTCTCACCGTAGGATATATCAGATCACTTATCTGTGGGACCCATCACACGTCACAAGTATGTCGTATTAGTCGCTCAATTGCTTTTGTTAATTTTCAATCCTCATAACTCTCTGCTGAAAGAAAAAAAACACACACACAAACACAAACACAGAGAGAGAATTTAGAGAAGAAATTGTTACAAAAATGCCGGGGCTGAGGGCACCGTCCGATTACAAAGAAGAGCCGCCACGTCATCCAGCACTCTCCATTAATTCCAAGGTTTTTTGATCATAATATCGCTTTAAAATTTGACTCATATGTTGAAATTTTCATTAGGTTTTTTTGCAATATGCCAATTTTTTTTTGAACTATTTACAGCTTGAGCTTATAATTGATGAACTGGTGTAAGATATGGAGCCACAATTTTCTCCGATTCCTATTGCTTATGACGTTTTATCATTTGAACCAAAAGGCTATTTGATGAGCTCATATTTCAGTTTTTTTGGTACTTGATCGTGTCGTGTCCAATCGTTAAGGAGACAATTAGATGTTAATCGGAAATTCAGAATCGAATGTGACGCGATAAGATTGAGTTGAATGTAATTTAGAGTTAAAAGGTTCCAAGGTTTTACGCTCACAAAATCATCGTCTGTCCGTCGCTTTATGTTGATATTGTAAACGGAGCCGCTTCGTTTGTATTATGTTGTATTAGTCGGATTGTATTGACGTAAGTACGGATAACAGATGAAGTTCGTTGATCCTGACATCTTTTGATGCAGGAACCGTTCAATGCGGAGCCACATCGTTTGGATTTAGTTTCGTCTTATGTGACACCGGTGGAGTTCTTCTATAAGAGGAACCATGGACCAATTCCGTTAGTCGACGACATCAACGAGTCTGATGCCTTTCACTTTTCTGTGACTACGACTTTTTACACCTTAGATTGAAATGTGTGATTTTCAGCTGACAAAAGTCTTTTTGGTTGACCAGGTATTGTGTTTCCATCGGTGGTCTAGTAGAAAATCAGAAGGAGTTGTACATGAAAGATATTTGGTGAGTGCATCATTTTTGTGCCTTAGCGTGCTAGTTCTGTTCTACCGTTCCCAATGAGATTGCTCGAAATCTTATACTGTCTTATTGTTAACAGGAAGCTTCCGAAGTATACTGTAACTGCCACTTTACAGGTACAGTTTCTATTTTGACTTCGGTAGACTTGAGGTAGTGTTTTTATCAATATGAAGATGCTTAGATGAACTGCAACCAGGAATCACTATTAATCGTTGATTTTCAAAAACATGCAAGTGAAAAGTATCATATCTCTTTTCCAAAATCAATCTTTGTTGTTCAATATATCTTCAGGAATATTATTAAAAGATCATCAAGTCCTAATAAAATGTATGCCTTTATCTCTTTTTTTTGGGGCAATGGCATGTTATCTTCACAACTCTCTTTTAAGCATTATGATTTCGTGAAGAAAAAGAATTTTGCAACAGATTTTAGTAAGGTCTCCTTTTGTTGTTTCGGGAAATTTTGCCCTCTTAAGAACATCTAGATGATCTGGAAGTCCCTTAAGCAAATAAAAACTAGAGTAGTGTGAACTTATCTTTGGCAAATAAGCAATGATATAAACAAGTATATTTACCGTATACAATCTCTGTGGTATTCGCAGTGTGCTGGCAATAGAAGGACTGCAATGAGCAAAACTCGAAAGGTCAAAGGAGTTGGATGGGACATTTCTGCAATAGGAAATGGTTAGTTCCTTGGGAGATGAATCCTATACATTTTTCTTGCTCGAAATATCACTTGTGGCGACTGTAAATAGAGAGAGGTTTTAGTTCTAAAATATCCTCTTCTTTAGATTCCATCAAATATCTTGTTTGAGGAATTATTGAGCTGTTCTAGATTGAAAATATATAATCACGAGAGGTTAATGTAAGCTCTCCAGAAGATTAGTTACAGTATGCAACGAAAAATCCTCTAATATTGCTTGATTTTATTTGTTGTATATCTGTGTGCATACCATTGCAGCTGTTTGGGCTGGCGCGAAATTAGCCGATGTCCTTGAACTTATTGGAATCCCACATTTCTCGCGTGTTACTCCATCCGGGGGAAAACATGTAGAATTCGTAAGCATCGACAGGTGTAAGGTAACCAAATTCCTTTGTTCTTTATCATTTTCCTATATCACATGGGGAGAATTTTGACTGAGCTCGGCTATAATTGTTTTACAGGAAGAAAAAGGAGGCCCTTATAAAGCTTCAATTCCGTTAAGTCAGGCCACTAACCCTGAGGCTGATGTTTTACTTGCTTATGAGATGAATGGCGAGGTATTTTATACTTCGTTTCTCCATCTTTTGTTGCTCGTAGTCTATGTGATGGAATATGTTTTGCTTTCTCTTTATTAATCAAATAGCAGCACATGCGTGTTTGTGTTGGTTAGTGAATGAAGAATTTGGTCTGATATTATTATATTCCTGTGGGAATAATTATATTCAGCTCCATGCCTTCCGTTGGATTTACAGTTCCCAGCATTTTCAGTTGCTTGTTTACTCAAGTTGCTGATATCCCTGTTCAAATATGTTTCTATGGAAGACACTTAACAGGGATCATGGATACCCATTGCGTGTGATTGTCCCTGGTGTTATTGGTGCTCGTTCTGTCAAATGGCTTGATTCCATCAACCTCCTTGCAAATGAATGCCAGGTATAACATTGTCTGCAGTTGTGGTATGCAAACAAGCACTCCATTACATTATGACGTTTACTTATTTGTGTCTGTAGGGGTTCTTTATGCAAAATGATTATAAAATGTTTCCACCTTCAGTCGATTGGGATAATATCAACTGGTCTTCGAGGCGACCACAAATGGATTTTCCTGTTCAGGTATTAACTCAAAGCAGGTTTTTATCAATGTCTGTGATTATATCAGGATTATTATTTGAAACAGCCTACTCATCTTAATCTTTTTCCATATTAATAGATAAACAAAAAAAATGCAATTTCTCCATTTTATTAGATAAATTTTATAATTTTCCACTTCAAGCAAGAAATATTATTTGTTCTACAAAATTTATGTACTCTTAAGAGATATATTTCAGTAATTGAATCTTAAAAGTAACGTAAGCCTTTGCATGTAGTAATTTTCATATTTTTTGCATGACGATAACAATGTTCCAATTGTTTCTTGCGTGCAGAGTGCAATCTGCTCCCTAGAGGAAGTAAATGTGGTAAATCCTGGAAAGGTCAGTTTGATGTTGATATCTCTTATG
This sequence comes from Misopates orontium, assembly GCA_946800315.1. Lineage (NCBI taxonomy): Eukaryota > Viridiplantae > Streptophyta > Magnoliopsida > Lamiales > Plantaginaceae > Misopates > Misopates orontium. Next base: position 15,421,504 of record OX326953.1, on the reverse strand, counting down.
CTATGCTACTCTTCCAAATCAGTGTGCTGCTACTAGATTTCTAGGCTAATTATTAAATTTGATCAGCAAAATCCTAAAGGCTTCCATTGAGATTTAAAATGTGGTAGTTGCTTCTACACCACTCAGTTTAATTTTCAGAAATGGTTGATTTCGAAAACCTACACTGTAATCATGATGGACACGTACATAGCTGATCCAGGTCAATGTTTTAATGAACTATCAATTACTTTAGATTGGCTCAACTTGGTGCAAATAGAGTCTAGTCTACCAGGTTTGATGGACTCTGCATTTGAAAATTGAGATTCATTATCATGTTACTGGTACAGTGATGTAACTAATGTAGTTGCCCCTTGCCTTGCACCATGTATGTTATAATACCTTGAGACGTGGATAATTTGTTTATGATGATTTCCTTTACGGCCAAACTTAGGACTTGTGAATAATCTGGAATACTTGATCTTGTTGCGACCCTAAATATGAATGTATGTAGCTTGATTTTATTGGCCTCAATGCTAATTCTTGAATTTATTGACTATTGACAAAAACCGTGTCTATTAGATAACTATCAAAGGTTACGCAGCCTCAGGAGGTGGCAGAGGCATAGAGAGAGTAGATGTATCTATTGATGGTGGCAAAACCTGGTTGGAAGCCTCCAAATATCAAAAACCCGGTGTTCCATACATTTCTGACGATGAAAATATTGATAAATGGGCGTGGGTACTTTTTGTAGCCGAGGCTGACATCTCTCAGAGTACCGAGATAGTTGCCAAAGCGGTATGTTATATATTCTCCTGATAAAGTTAACTTACATATCAGATAGCACGAGACAGAGCGTGGTTGGGTTTGAAGACGTGATTAGATAAGATTAAAGTTTTTTTTCTTCTGAAGTTTACAATTAAATAAATTACGATTAGTGTAATTTGACATTTTTACCTTTGAAAGGTAAAATCAGACACGTCAATATAACATAGGCGCTTTTCTGCTTGACACTGTTAAGAAAGAAATATAATAAGCAATCTGGGGCTACAAGCCTATTTAAATTCCTATGGTGCGCTTGATTTATCTCGGGTGCAAATGAAAAGAAGTTATTCAAATCTTAAACTTGATAAACACTTAAATATTGCTTCGTTTGCAAAACCAAAAAACGCTCTTAGTGGTCAAATCTTTTACGTCCAGTAAAGATCCCACAAATTGTGAAACAAAATTATAAACTCTGACTTGTTTGCTTTCCATTTTACTCATTCAAGCAGATTCGGCATGTGGTATTTGCATTAACTTACAGTTTCTATCATATTATTTCCAGGTGGATATAGCAGGAAACATCCAGCCGGAAAACGTGGACGCCATTTGGAACTTGAGAGGGATACTAAACACTTCGTGGCATCGGGTGCAAGTTCGGATAGGTCACTCGAATCTGTAGGGGATGTGATGAATGAGCTTTCTTGTATTCCTCATGTTACTTATAACTGTGAAAAAAAATAATATGTAGTGCTTGAGGAAGCTGAATGTGAATTGTTGAAGCTGTTTGAAGAAAATGACATTGGTACCGTAGCTTCTGTTTAGCACAGTATCCTCTTTTATGCTTCTCTTTGAGATGTGTAATTTGTGGCAACAAATATTATTCAGTTATCTTGTCCCTTTTCAGTTTATGGAGAATGAAGCAAATTTATTATATTATGTCTAAAATTTGATTGATTTGGGAAAATATACTGGATAATATTGTTATTGTCTTCTTGTACTGGATCGTATAAACATACTTTCTGCAATTTTTCACGTAATGTGGGAATGTATCTTGAGGATTTCGTCTTTTAAACGTTTACTCGGACTTGTCGTGGGAAATATTTTCCTTTCCCCGAAATACTTGTAAAAATCATTTATCTGGATATTCAAATGATGTTATATCATTTAATTCTTTTCTTTCGAAATCCTTATATTTCAATAGTACCTATGAGGCTATTACACCTCCTCGTATTTGACACCATTAATAAAACTTTAATTTGAAATAAAGAGTTTTCTTTTCAAATAACAAATAATAATTGGACTAATCATTATAAATATATATGGTTTGTTTCAGATTTGGATCAATTTATTTTAAAGCTATATGGATGATATTTAAATAAAAAAATTCTTAAAAAGATAAAATTTAAAGTTGAGAATTTTTATGAATTAACAATAAATGTTGGCCAGGCAGGGGAGGTCAGGGATAGAGGATGATTTTTTCTATCTTTCTTTGTTTTGAACATGAAAAGTGACTATGATATAAACTTTTAGTTCGATTCGTGGATAATGCTTGGCACATTTTTGTCCGGTTACCTGTTTTTTTTTTTTTTTTTTTTTTTATTATTATTATTATTATTATTATTATTTTTGTTCAAATTCTGACTAAACATAGTAGTCTCTTCAAAAATTGTATTAATTTTTTCAACAGTGCCTAACAAAAGGATTTTATGGCAATTTGTAGAAAAACAATATATATCTCAAACTGCAGAATCTAACATTTGAGATACAGCCAAACATTTGAGGCACAAGCAGTGATACACCAATACAGTAACCTCCCCTCCCATTTTGAATTCACCCAATCCAAACTTCACCACCGGTAAAATCTTTTCAAACCCTCCAATTTCTATAGACTTATAGCTAACATAATTTGGTTCGGCATCTTATATCATTAAACATATAACCATTCATATATTTAATAATTGAGTTGAGGTTACATGACTGCAAAATAACTTGTAAAAGTTATGTTACCTGTAAATCTTATTGTATGCATCAGGTTCTTTAAGTAGGTCCTACAAGGATAAGCTACCGAATTGATCGTTCCACTTCTCGTACGTGCCAAGCTCGTTTGGCGAGACTGAAGGCCTCACCTCTTGTAAAGCCTTCTCAAAGTCCTGAACAAGATTGACAGAGTGAATTGAAAGATCACCACAATGCAAGCTTATATTTAATAAACAATCATTGATTGATGAAAAAGAAAAGCTCAATGAATTGGAATTATTTGAAAATATACAAGGTACATGAAAAAAATTCACCACGGGATTCCTTATAGGTGCAAATTTACTATATGATCTACTTTTCCCATCAATGACCTCACTGCCTTAGTAGAGTGTTTCAGTAACTCTTGAAACATGAGGGTATTGTTGTATGCAGGAGCTTTATCGTAATTTAGACCTAAATCAGACTACATTCAGGGTTTTTTCCTCTATTCATTTTTTGCATGCATGAGGAATTGATTACCTGAAGATTTACTGGTCGCATATCCTCCTTTTTCAGCTTTGTAATCTCAATACCCTGTCTTAGAGCCTCTCTGAGAGGACCCATTGAAGCATCTTTCACCAAATTCTTCATATCAGATCCCGAGTACCCTTTACAAAAATCAAGAATCAGAAAATTTCGTATTACATTACAAAAAAGGGAAGCAGATGAAGTTTGAGTCAAATAATAACTCATTTGAATTGAGTACTAATACTATTTGTAGCAACACCTTCAGTCAGTTTACAAACTGTGTCGGTTTCTTCTTTTGAAAGATCGAAAAGTGCATCTTTCTCCAACAAGTTCTTTATGATCCAAGCTCTTGCCTCTGCATTTCAAGTGCAAAGTATAATGTAAGAACTTAAGAGAACGAAAAAAAAGTTAAGAGAGATGGTGATTATTCGGACCTGATGTTGGGAGTGGAATATAGAGCCTCTTTGTGAGTCGCCTCCTTGCAGCTTCATCAAGTTCTTGGGGTCTATTAGTTGCACCTGTTTCAAGAAATTTAGGGTAAAAAAGATAGCCCCGTGTTCGAATTCTCGATTGGAACATAAATCTAAAGAGTTTTTGCTTTCAAAAGACATCCAGTACAGTATAAACTTAAATTATTTCTGCATAAAAAAATATAGACCAGTACATAGGAGATAACCAGTGCAGCAATCACCTATCAATAGAATTTGCTCACTCCCACTGTCAAAGCCTTCCATTTCAATGAGAAATTGTGTCTTTAATCTCCTGCTGGATTCATGTTCACCTTCTGACTTGCGCTGCAATCAATATTGATTTGCTTAATTACTTCTCATTTTGAAACTCGAAAATGGTACACAGTGAAATTATAACAGGAGATGTGATTATATGCAGTTATAGCAAATGTGCTTCTCTGTATAATAGACTAAGACTTGATTGTTTGTAACTAATCTGAAGTACAACTCCAGTAGTGGACATAGGATCACCCCAGCTGAGATCTGTTTGGGACCCAGGTTTAAGCACATATAGTTTCTGGTTATTCTCCAAACACAAAATTGAATAAGATTGCACTTAAATAATTATTGAGCAGAGGGTTTAAAACAGCTTTTTGTTTTCATTCTTTTACAAGAAAAACGTAAAAAACTATAAAGAAGGAGCAAAGTGGTTTAAATCTATATAGAAACGTTTTGATGAAACCAAGAACATGTTAACAAAATATTACCAATTTACCTGAGATAGAAGAGAGTCTATTTCATCAACGAATATTACAGCAGGCTGGCGACAGCTAGCAACACCAAAAAGTGCCCTCACAAGCTTTTCACCCTCACCTATCTGTATGCGGTATAGAAATTTGATCATAAGAAGATATCAAATTTACATATGGATGAATCTTGTTCGCAGTAACAATTTAGCATATCATGATCTTGATAGTGAAAACAAAAACGATTCATACTAACATGCTCTTGCTGATATATTTAAATATTAAAAAAAAAAAAAAAACCTATGCAAATCTCTAGTTGCTCCAATTGTTTATTATATAAAATATGTTCGAAATATTGCTGGGCATCGTGTGCACAAGTTCAGTAGAAATTTGTTATAGAGATTCACTGTATAAGAACAGGGAAGATGTTTGTGGCTTTGATTTACAAAAATGCATGTCAAACTCTAACCGAGTGCATCAATTTGGTGTCATAACATCACTAACGTATATAGGAGAAGGTACATACCCATTTGCTTGTCAATGAACTGGCTGATATATAGAAAAAGGTTGCTTTAGCCTCTCCAGCTATTGCTTTCCCTATCATAGTCTTACCAGTTCCCTATGGCAGGTGAAAAACAGGTATAAGAAAAATATGTTTATTGACTTATTCGAATCTCTTTGATTCTGTACTTTGTACTTACGGGGGGTCCAAAAAGGAGAAGACCACGGCCTGGAGAACGGCAACCTTTAAATATGTCAGGGCGCAGCAAAGGCCAAATAACCATCTCAGTCACACATTTTTTTGCATGATCCAAGCCGGCTACAGTATTCAAAAAAATGCAACACCCAGAAACACATCAGATAAGCCAAGAGTAAAAATGGATGCGTCGAAAGTGATAGGAAGTACCTATATCATCCCAGCGCACATTAGGATCCTTGTCCATTATCTCATTGCTGATATGCTCAATCAGTCGTGGTTCTAAGTTTCTTAACTTTTCGGGAAGCTCGCCATCAGGACCACATAGCAACTCCAAACTACACCCATTGCCGAACTTTAGACCGCGAACATGAAGTATTACTTCAAATTCCCTCTCTCCATTCACTTGGAGAGAAGAGGAGAGTGAAAGAGATAATGTACTAAAAGATAAGTGAGTGCACTGAGAGATACAGCATAAAAAAAGACAAGTATGATCAGCCACGAAAAGGAAAAAGAAAATACAGTCACTGATATATACCATCTACTTGTTGAGTCATCCATTGCATCCTCACTCTTTCCTCCTATGCGTGAAGTCACATTGCCTGTATTGCTTCCATTAGATTTGATTGGAGGAACAAAGTTTCCCCTCACTCCACGGCGTGAAATGCCATATGATTTGGCTCCATAACCTTTGTGAATTCCGGCTTCACTTTGTGGTGAGACAGAAGCATTTGGTGATCCATATAAGCCTCTCTTTTGCCTGGCATCTATTTCCTGGGAAACATGCCACCAAATTTGACAATTACTAAAAACTGTAAGGTAACATTTTCATGCTTTCAACTATTTCGGGCCATTAACAATAGATGAATCTGCTAAAAAGAAGATGATCTGATAGGAGCACAGGTGTTGGGATTAACAGTATAAAAAACTATTGACATGAATACACAAATGTCGTTGATAAGATGCAAGAGTCATCATTCAGATATATCTGTTTATACTCTGATTTTGGACCTCATTTCTCATACCATAAAGTTTACGTTTCTAATAGCCTGGTTTCAATGAACAGCCTGAAATATCTGATCCAATATAATTGCAATATATTAAAAATAAGAGATTAATGTAGGACACATGCAAAAACAGTCAGGTTTCTTGATGTGTTAATCAAATGATACATACCAGTTTTGCTCTAGCAGTAACAAATCCATTGGAGGAATCAGTGTCGGCTTCTTCACCACATGCGGGAGATTTTGATTTTTCATTTCTAGGGCTAACAGTTTCCCTGTGCGGCCGTTTTGTTGCATAACTAACACCACGAGCTCTTTCCTCCTCGTCGGGTTTAGTAAAGGTAGGGAGACAATGGCTTTTAGGAGAGTTGAGACTCCGAAAATATTTATCAACGACAACACAATCCTCCGAGCTGTTGTCCTTCCTCAAATTTCTATTATTTTCTCTTGGACCATTTCCATACAAAGATGTCAATTTTGCCTGGATAAGATTCTTTGAGGTACTTGAGTTGTCCTGTTCATGGAGTTGTTTTGGCTGGAAACAGTGATGAATTAATTAAGTTCTGAATAACTTTAAAAGAAGCACATACTTCACTAATAGCCACCATAAACAAAATTTAACATCAAAAGAGGGGCTGTGCACAAGCTTGGTAGGCCATACCATTCCGTTTGTGGATCTGTCCCTGGATTCCTGAAAAAGTGCACGGCCATACTTGGAATGCTTGACTTTCTCAATGTCAAGGTCACCTCGCTTTCTGAATATGCAACCTGGTTCTTTGCCTGCCTGTTCAAATGCTTGGCTAAAGAATGCAAACCAGCAACTTCATCTATTAGTAACTTCAAATTTAGATCGAACCACCTTAGTACATCTGCTCAATGTACGACATACATGTTTGCCCAAGCTAACTTTCTGCTAGGAAAATGACAAAAAACAATTTATATCGTGTTTGGTATTAAACTTACTACCCCTTACTGCGTTTATCTCTTATGGTAAAGGTAATGACGGGAAAAGTTTATCTTATATTTCTAAATATATTATTGGTCATATTAGTAGCATAACTAATCAGATTACGACAATTGTATACTAGAAGAGTTACACCAATGCATGAAACTGCAAATAACAATTAGCCTTAAGATTTCCAATACTTCCCCTCAACCCCGATCTCATATTAGCCTTTGTCCATGAAAATTAATCAAAACTTGAGCATACTTCCCCTCAACCACGATGAAACTGTCTATGCAATCGTTCATATATCATCTCCAAACAAAGTTCTTCATAACTTAATCAAACAAAAGCAATTATTATAGTACCTTAATATAAACAACATACTTATGTTAATTTTTACTCCGTTACTGTATCAAGGTTATAAGACCTGTAACTTATTCTGATTTTTTTTTGTGCCAAATGGTCTACGAAGATCTCAGTACTACATAATAACTCTTGTTAGCAAAAACAATGAAATTGGTATATATAATATTATTCACTATTGATCAAGTGTGGTGTATCACACATTGAAAATAGATGAATAAAGTGAGTGGTACATTATTGGATATGACCCAAGGACCTAATGCCTAAGGATTAGGGTCAACATGTGGTGTCAAGCCCACTGATGTATATTTAATCACTCCTCAATTGTTGGCTCTCCCGCTCCTATAAGTGGTATTAGATCCGATGGTTTGGCTTGCGAAGGGTATGGAGACGGTGATGGAGGTGCAGACTTGGGATAAGAGTAGAACACGTGGTGACTAGTGTGGCTCTTGTAGTGCACTCCATAATGTGAGATCAATCCAGAAGATACATGTTAACAAAGGATAAAGCAAAATATAATATAATCAGTGATGAACAAGGGTATACAGATATACTTTCTAAACAACTTAAAGTATTTCATCAGCTAGGCACATTAGTAGGTTGGTAAATATTTCTCGAAAACGAGGGCGTTTTGTGTAAATAACACATACGCCGAGAGTGTATCTTGACTAATTCTACCGTAAATATTATCCAAACACTTTCTCCAGATGGTGAATACACAGTTACCACCATTTATTGCATTTCAAATCATCACTGTTGTGACACACTACCTTACTGCTAGATTCTAATTCCAAAGACAAAACTCATCTCCCAGAGCAATTTCAACAGAACACACTGTTTACTTCATCTAGAAGCTCTGTTTTAACTTGAAGCCACTATATAAAGCATTTCTTAGAGCTGAGTCCAAATCTGAGCTTCAAAAACTAAATTACACATGAAAAAAAAAACACACCTATCTCCCGCAGTTTAACCAATCAACAACCAAAATCTACACAAATCCATCACATCATTCAAAACCGTAAATCATAATCTCAAATCGCTAGCAGCTAATAGTATAACACAGTATCCGCATTTTATAACAAACTATGAAGCATAACGCAACCGTACCGATCAGAATCAGGAATAACGGCGCGCCGAGCCGCGCCTAGTTTCGAATAAGCTTCGCGGCGGATCGGCTGAGTGAACGCCTCGTCGACCGCGGATTGCGAATGAGAATCGAGGAAGCCGACTAAGCCGAGAGATAGCACTTGCGCCGAGCCGAAATCTCCTCGCTCCAGAGCCGCATCTGCGCTGAATAACAGCGATTGGAGCCGCTTCAGATTGTTATCCACTTCCTTTCTCCAATTTACGTTCGGTTCGCTGTCGATTTTCGGCTGCGATTTTGAGATTGATGCGTTCGCTTCTTTTCCCGCCATTTTTTTTTTCAGGTCACTGTTCTCTGTAGTCGAGAATATTGGGAAAATGTACGAATATATATGACATAATATGATAGTAAAGTTTTTTAAGGGGCTAAAGATAGGCCCAAAGTCGGGTTTTAATTTTTCTTCAAGGTGTGTTGGCGTTTTTTGTTGTTTCTTTATAGTTGTGAACACGGGGAGATTATGAATTGCAATGGTTGCACGATGAGTTACTGCTATTAATTTGATTATTAGTATAAGGGATAAAAGCGTCAAACCCCCTATACTATACCTCTTGTTACACTTTGCTCCCTTGAACTTTTTTTTTGGCAACAAGCCCCCTGTACTATGCATAAATAAGCACTTTGCCCCCTGAGTCCAAATCCAACGGCAAAAAGTGTTGACACGTACTCAAATCTAATGGTGAAAAAACGACTCAGGGGGCAAAGTGCTTATTTATCCGTAGTACAGGGGGCTTGTTGCCAAAAAAAAAAGTTCAGGGGGCAAATCGCTACACCCGCTATAGTATAGGGGGTTTGACGCTTTTATCACTTAGTATAAATACATGGTTGAGATGAGGTGGTGGTGGAAATTGTTATCTTATAGTTTAAGAAATATTTATAATCTCAACAATTTATTGCATCGCGTCAATATATATAGCGGGTAGCAAATTTTTTTTGTGAGTGCAGCCAAAAAATGACTGATTATTTTTTCAAACTATTCAGTTTGGGCGAAGTTGACATTACAATTTACAAAATGTTTTCGTAATTGGAAACAAACAACTTCAATAATTTGCAAGACATGTTATCTTTAGCAGGAAACATATTTTATGTGCGTTGTTTTAGCATTACATTTGATCAATCACTACTCAAGTAACGAATGAGCTATGAATCTAGTTCTATTTCTAAATCAAACGACGAATACACGTTTCAAAGTTAGAAACTTTTTCTTTTGAATTTTTTTTCAAAGTTAGAAACTTTTTTTTCTTGAAAAATGAATTGATACAATAGATGTTACCAAAAACCTTCTTTAGCAGTAATTCATTTGAAAAATAATACTAAACTACTGAAAAATGAAAATTTAAAAAATAACAAAGAGTTAGCAGCACAATAATTCCAAGTCACTTGAAACTTTGAGCAGAAAAAAAAAAAAAAAAAAAAAAAAAAAAAAGAGATACGAGCATGTACACAATCCAAACGCCCACTGAAAATCATCTGAAGATAGTATAAATTACAAGTCTAAAAATACCAGCACATAGTGACACCTACAATGTCACTTTCTAGGCTGCTTTTACACAGTACATAGGCACTACAACCAGTTTGCCTTGTGCAACAATAACTTACATTGACAAATTTGTCCAACCAACAAAAGCAACATAAACAACACAATTCGGAATAACAGACATAACTCTAGATTCTACTTCTACAAGGCTATTCTTCCTTCCCACGACGCTTATGAAGACAATTGCATCACTCTTTCCTGCCAATTTAGTCGAAACTGGCATGGAATGTTTATGAAGACCTAACAGAAATAACTAGCACATGACATGCTGGTCGGGTGGCAATTTTTGATCGATTCATGTGCTGCCGGGAGCATCTGCAGGTGGCTTTCGGTTAAGGTAACGAATAACAGCATCTTCAACCCTGCCAAGCCATTGGAGCATTAAAACGAGTTAAATATCTTATAAATTACTAGCAAGTGATTGTGACAGTAAAATGGCAATTTAGCAAATGCACTACACGCAACACAAATAAAGAAGCCCGAAAAAATATAACTTCAAAGCTTGAGCTCGTCTTGTTTGGAGAATGATCCTTAATGGCATGGCTTAGTCACGTGGTATTTATACTTATGGAAAGTTCACAACAAAAGTATCTATAGAATAAATTGCCTATTTTCCATGAGTTGATCGCCCATTAAATTCTAACAACAAAGGCTAAAGTTCCACATATCTGATCTTCCACCGAGGTAACAACATCTAGATGTCTCTTTTTATAAACATAATATTGCTGGCAATAATCATTACTTTAGCTACCTATATGAACAATTTATAATTTCGATTAGACGTTAAGCTTCTGTACATTAAACTTCAGTAAGAACTATTCCAAATTTGTTTTGTGGGGTTCAGAAATTAGAACATCTTGAAAAGCAAAGCCCTAAAACAAGTTGAACAAGAATATAGCAAAATTTAAATGCAAATCATACCAAGGTTGGTTGTAGAAATCTGAATGGCGCTCTTTTTCTGCATTACGACTTGCTTCCCCAGCAACAATCTTCAGGTCCTTGTTTTGAGAATCTATCAGGGCATCAATAAACTCTACAGGTGACTGACTAAATCCAAGAAAGAAAGCCCTTCTTCGCCGGTGTTCATGGATCTTTCTAATGGCAGAACAGATAGCTTCATCACAGGCATCAATCTCTTTTGTTTTTTCAGTGCTGGCCAACAAAGCGTTCAACTCCCTCTGTATTGGGAAGGGAATATCAACTAATACATCATAACATGCAGTTCCAACAGGACAGTTTCCTGAAAGTTTGACCCTGTGTTCTAAATGTATAGGCTGTGGAGGAAACAAGTGAGACGTAATTTTTTGCGTCACTGCGGTGAACTTGATCTTGCTTTCCCCAAATACCCTTTGAAGTGGTGGATCACAATTGAACGAAGATGGGTCATCTGGACACTGCAATTTTCGAGCCTTGACATAGTGCCATACAGCAGCCATAATTCTTGCACGAGTATCGACCTCGATACCTAAAAGCTCAGTCAACGCTGGTGAAAGTTTGAACTTTTCAGGCATATAATTCATTTCTAGTCTTATGCTAGCAGTGAATTCTTGATCACCTTTCCTTTTGACCTCAAACCCTTCATGTGGAGCAGGCGATCGAGCACTGTCCCATATGATCAAATGGTTATCAGGATAAACTTTCTGGTCCAACGTAATAGTAACTCTCTTGAAAAATGCGGAGAACTTTGGATAGGAAGGGTTTGATTTATCCATTAGAGCCGCCTGGTCAGGATCCATTCCCTCCTCCAAAATCCTCCCAACAATCTTAAGTGTCCATGTAGGTGGCTCAGCATTTGGCTTCTTAGGAAGAGTGCGAATCTGATTCGCGAAAGTATTAAATACATAAATACGAAGCGTTTTCTGAATATACGTAGGTGTCTTTAGAGCCTCCTGGATATCAATTTTCTTCCTCATTAAAGCAGAATCCACACGTGACTCAAACTCAAGGAGCTGGGTATAAAGTGCAGATTCAGGCAAAATAGCTGCGACTCTTTCGTGCAACTGTTTCTCCGGAAGCTTCTGCTTCTTTCTCCGAGCGGCTGCTGAAGCGTCCATTGTTCTCATTGGCGAGGCAGTATTGGTAGGCGAAAAGCTTGGTGGACGCACCGGCGGTTTTTGTGGAAACCGCTTCGCACTATTTCCAGCACCTGAAACAGAGGGAGACGGCGAACCCATATTTGAGACCATACCGGGATGACCCTGGTTAAATGAAAGCCCTTGAGCAGCTTGAAACTGCGCTTGGAATTGCGCGTGAGCTGCCTGCGCTTGAGCTTGCGCATGAGCCTGAGCTTTCGACTGAGCCTGGGCAATGGCTTGCGCATGAGCTGCAGAAATCTGATACTGGCCGGGAAATCCAGATCCCATTTGTTGCTGATGTGATGGATTCATCGGCGAAGAATTCCCAAAAGGGGATGAAGCCCCAACATTCTTTTGTGGGTTATTGTTATTCGCAGACATGACTTAAAGACAGAACAATCAATATAACCGACAGAAGACGTAGATCACATCGGGATCCCCAAGACGCGACCTGAATTCATAGATTCAAAAAATCCAATTACTTCAACACTAATTAATAACATTAACAAACCACAATAGAAACAAGATTAACTTTTTAACCTAAAATTCAGCTGAACTCTTCAGATCACAAGAAACCATCCTCAATAAGACACATAAAACACAATAAAAATCAAATCTTGGCAAGTTTTTTATGAAACCCCTAAACCCTAATCTGACACAGGCATAATTACACACTGATACCAAATAAATACGATTATAACAAAAAAATTAAAGTTACCAAATCCTTAAAAATCTAATCTTGAAATTGAAGGACATATAACACTATACATTACAACAAAATTCAGGTGCAATTAAACATATAGACCCTTTTTTTCTACTAAAGATTGAATAAAAAGTATAAGCTGAAGCTGCATTTTAAATAATTAAAATAAAATTGATTAAAGACATAAATCTTACGCTGAAAATCGGGAAGCAGATTTTTGACTGGTGGAGTTTGCAGAGAAGCTCTGTTCTGTTTCTTCGCTCGTCCCGACTGTCATCTAGTGGGAAGTGATTGAAACTTTAAATAAGAGTATTATTTGGACATGGCGGGCCGAATTACAAATTGGGCCAACCGGTTTTGGGCTGGGGATTCGGGTTAGATGTAGTAGCTATTGGACTTATAGCCCATATGAAATGGGTTAAATAATAAGATGCGGGCCCAAGTCCGGATTACTGTGAGCCAATTAAAGGGCAATTGTGACCCGGCCAATTCACCGTTTCATTTTTTTTTTTTTTGAGCAAGTAAAAATTTACGTGTCTACTGTTGAGTATATTACGCAAATATTTTGTTTTGTAAAGTTACATATGATGATAAGAATAACTTAATCCAAGAGGATAATAATTACACAATATGTCTAGCGATGTTTTTGGGGAATAAAAACTTTAGCAAAGTGTTTTGCACGCGTGGCAAATTAAATTCTTTTTACTGTTGACTGTTGTAACATTTAACAGAAACAAGTAAATGAGTACTTGTATAGTTGTATCCCATAAGAAATGTAAAAAAATTAGTGCTATGAGTTGACGCTATCATCTAGAAGTAAGTTATAATCAATTAATATAACGATTTAACAAAATATATATATATATATATAACGCATAAGAAGAAATTTAAATTGACTTTAGAATGATAGCAGCAAAGGTAAGTTGCAAAAATATCTGTGAATTTGCACGAACACAGATTGAAAAAGAAAAGATAATTATTGATTTTTTGCTGGGGTTAATAGGGCTTTACAATCCACAGTGGCAATGCGGATTTTCTTTGTCTTTTTTCTTTTTGTCGATAATTTGCCGATGTGAAGAATGATATATGAATTTGTAGATTCAGATCAGTTAAGGAATCACGAAAAAGTGAACTTTAGGGAGGGAGGGAGGGGGGGCACATTACAGCCCAGCCATGGTGGAAAATCATATAGAACGGTAAGAGACTATAATTTTAGATCATACACTAACTATTTTGGCACGTCATTCATATATTGTAACATTGGATAAAATCAGTGACACCATGAGGTTAGATGAAATATAAAAACACCCCTGAGGTTTCAATAATATCAAACAAGTCCCTGTTATTATCAAATAAATAAAGATTATAGATTTTATAAATGCCTATTTTATCCTTCCTTCAATTTTACAAAAAGAAAAACAGAGTTTTAATCAGGTTTTGTTTTACTTAAATTTGCACTCTGATATCAGATAGGTATTACTAGATTTTAGATCATATACTGACCATTTTGGCGCATCATTCATGTATTGTAACATTAATATATAATACAAATATAACCACAATGCTATATCTGTGTGTGTGTATATATATATATATATATATATATATATATATATATTAAAAATAGGAAAATTTGAAATGCAATGTCAATATATCATTTTTTTTGTCAATATATCATGTTCAATCTTCAAAATAGCGATAAAGCTCATCGAATTTACAGTTGTGAGCCAAACTAATCCAGTCATAGACTACAGATGCCCTAATATCAAAGCTCATTCATCAGTGCCAAAGTAACGGTCACCGAATTCTCCCATACCTGGAATCACCCGAAATTCTTCATTCAGTGCAACATCGATCTCTGAAGTCACGATTTTAAGGGATGGGAAACGTTTGCAAACACAATGTATTCCCTCAGGCGCCTATAAAAGAATATTTAGCAATTTAGTGAAATATCAAGACCATAGATCCTTTAAATCTCTCCCAGAAGAGTAAACGGACTTACTGATATGAGGTTTAGGAATATAATGTGTGATTCTGGAACTCCTTTCTGTACAAGTAGCTCAATTGCCTGATTTGCAGAATTACCTTCAAGCCAAAAATAAATTGCTTCAAATTGCAAGGGGACATTTCATACGTAGCAAAAATGGACATTCAAATTCAGTGACAAATTCATGGATAATTCTAACCCAAACTTAGTCGATTAGAACTTATGGTCCTGACATTACCACACATATAAAACACTTGATACTAAATTACATGCCAGAATTGTGTTCTCAGTTTCACTTAACATTTACCTGTGGCAAGAACAGGGTCGAGGAGAAGGACATGGCGTTCACGAATATCGTCAGGGAGTTTTTCATATATGAGCTGTGCGGTTCAAGAGAAAAGCAGAAAAGAAAGTCAAAACAGTTTTTTCTGGAATTAATATATCAGATATGCAAGGAGCCATTTCTAGCATGAAATCACAATGTCAGATGTCCATCTATAAAAATAGAAACACCATACCTGTTTCCCATTATCGCCATCACGATGGATTAGAATTTTCCCTATTTTTATCCCTTTGCAACAAGCACGCAATGCATTTTCCATACTCTCACCACTGTAAAGAAGAACATTATTAAAAACCGAGAAATCAAAATAAATGAGTAAAACTTATTATAGATATATAGAACTTAACAGAAAGAAGTTATCAACCCCAACTATCAATACGTGAAATGGAAACTAAACAAAAAGAAAATGCTATCTATCCACTAAAGATGATCCAGTAACAAGTGTGCGTTTGCAGAAAAGATCCAAGCCCCAACTCAAGTATAAGCTGCCACAACACAATCTCTTTAATTAATTCTTGGGAGCAGATTGATACAACTATTCATGATGGTTTATCCCAATTAGTTTCTTTGTTAGAAATCTCAACCTAGAGCACATTGTTTTGCATTCAAACCTCTTATTTCCACCTTTTCCACTTAATATTTAAACATTGATACCTGAATTTATTCCTTACCTTCGAATAATGGAAACTCCACACAACTTCTTGCAAAAGTCAACACCAGCATATACAGACCCTGCAGCAGTGTATCATTAAGTTCCAATGACATGTATATCACTCGGTTCAATGTTCAGCGGGTACTTTCTTGCAAAATGATAATACTTAGGAATCTAGTTTTAACAAACTGAATTTAGTAAATGGAAAAAATAGAGAGTAATGACTCTCTAACCCCCAGAATACATATAATCCAACGTACCAGTTGGAGTGACAACTTGCTTCTCAGTGAAAGGTAAATGACCCAGACCATGCTCCACAACCTGAAAAAAATTATACATTAAAAGCTAGTATGCCTGGGCACAGCGAATAAATGGTTGCATTTCCTGTTTGTTTAGAGGTGTCAATATTACCAGACGAATAAGCCTGTCTGAGTAAAATACAAAATCGTGTTTTGATATATCCTGGTCTCGGATCAGGGTATGCATGCCTCTAATCTGTTACAGAAACGTGAAGTGTAAGCGAAACGAATTGCTACAGCTGGAAGAAATAAAGGCTGACTATCAGGGCATTATTTCATGATTTTCTAAAGATGAAAGCTCCAGAACCAAGTCCAACAAATAATTGAAATCACTGTATCCGCAATATGTATTAGTGCTCAATCATTAATTTAACCCCTCCATGTCATTTCAAATTGAAATATATCATTTCATGCATGTATCAGGCATTCCAGTGAATAAGCTGTGGTGCAGCCTTATCTGTGCAAATTTATGAACATGCTAAAATATCTCCTTTTCTTCTTACTTTACTTCACCTTCCAAAAGCAACACCTAAAAAAGTAAATGCTGATGCAGGATACAAGTATGATGGGTCTTTCTGGAGTAATATGATATTTACTAAAATCAAGGAAACTAAATGAAGAAAAGGTAAAAAGCAATAACCTGGAATGTTGATTGAATAACATACACATTTGGATATATTTTACACAGGTCATGCTGCCCAAGCTTTGTGTGAATATGTTGGACTATCAAATCAATTGCTACGTGATTGTCACCTCCACGGGGTATAATAACATCAGCGTATTTCTTGGATGGTAAAACAAAATCCTCAAAAGCAGGCTTGACAAACTTTGCATACTGTATAGGAAGTATAATATTTAAGAAACACATGTCAGTTAGCTGGATAAAACTACAAGGCAATGATCTTGAAGAATATCAAACAAAAAAGTGAGAGTTGTATACTCCTAGTAGTGAGAATAATCCTCATGTTCTTTTGTGCTTGACTCAATGCAATACATAATTTGTATACCAATAGTCTAATCCAAATAAATATCACATAAATGGTTAGCTGTTGTTATTGTTTTCTGCTGTTGAATCTGACAAAGAATTCATGCAATTTTTAGACCAAGCTAAACAAACTACTATAGATAGCAAACATGGCCATACAGTGTCCTTTTCCCCAACTATAACTACTACTTGAAACTTGAGACAACAAATTGAGGCCAGCAAGCCTAGTCAATGAAACGCCAGGTTGATAACCCATAAAAACGTACTGTGTCATCAGCAAAATGCTTTCTCAGAAAGTTTATTGGCTAAAACATAGTATTATGAGCTCTATCTTTACATAGAATTCTGGAGAATCATAACGCCAGAGCATAAAGCTAACAATAAAAGGTCAAGTTGCAGAACTTTCCCTAACCAAAGAGTTTCATAGGCCACAGTAAAGCAGCTGGAAGTTCATGAAATACAAGCATAGTTAAAGGTGCATTGACATAAATGTTATGTCTCTGAAGTCTGAACACATCTTCCAAAAAATAGAGTAATTTCTTGATAGTGCATGGTCTTTTACGCATGAGAACCGACACCGTGTCACAGATGTTCAGAACATTGAAATGATCATGCCATACGAACCGAGTTGCAAAATGACTCACACAATCAGCTGAGAGCAAAGCCATTCAAAACCAAAATCAACATATGTCTGAGCAATATACGTGCTAATAATTTCAGATATTCTGAGTTGTTAATGAGCAAACTATCACTTTAACCTCAACATTAGCAATTTGAATCTCTAAGAGGGTTCAGCAAATTCAGAAAATTAAACACTGGAATGGCTGACACCAAGGTCTTGTGAAACTATTCTTGTGTATCTTTTTGTTCAAAAGAGTTGTCTTACTGCTTCTTGCTAGACCATCAACATTTGAACATGCTGGCATTTTGCACATTTGAACTAGGATATACGTATCACTATCAACAAAAAAAAACTAGGACATATGTATAGAAATTCCATCACTGAACAAGAGGTGCAACTGCCATCATAGATGACCTAAACATATGGAGCTCCTTGTGTGGAACTCAAGTATTTGAGAATTTCCAATCCAATATATATTTAAAGAAGTAGAGGCTTGCCATTTCAAGAACTGAGTTTATATCCCTCCCCCTCTCAACAGTATCTCGCCTTATTCGACGAGCAAGCCTCACATCAGAATCTGAGTCAAAAAATTAGAAAAATAAAACTTGAGATAATTTGCAATATTGGCTATATCAAAACAGAGATTAAGTCATTATAACATGCAAGATTTTACCTGTGTCAACGAAAATCTTCATGTTCATCAAATTTCGCACTCGTTGATCATGGAATACCAGGATCCCCTCCAATATGATCACATTAGATGCATTTACCTGGCACTATATGAGTCAGTACTCGGGGAGAGCTATTAATTAATATCTCATTGAAGAACCATATAACTAGTCATAAAAGATTAATGTATATTTAATATAACAATAACCATAGACATCTAGCACCACTCTTTCAGAATCCTTACCCAACTTCCAAGCAAAGGGAATCAAACTACATGCGAATAAGGGAATCTCAATGTTTTCTTTGATAAGGCCCGCTAAGCATAGCAAATCCAGAGAATCAGGTTCAATAAGCAGAAATGAGTATAGCATGAAGGCACCTGCCCTAATGCCCCAAAGTTGCACCACTGTTACTAGCATTTACTCAGATATTCTTTATTAATTAATCAATGTTTCTGCCTCATATAATATAAAATTGGCCTCGTAGTTTTCCACCAATGAAGTACCCTAACTTGATAGTAAGAACATGTTAAGCATGATAACAGTTCCTTCTTCTTTTTTTCTTTTAAGTTAATACTCTGATTAGTGAAAAACCCGTAATGCTTCATACACCAGCTTCACAAATTTTCTTTTTCTATATTCTGGTGTTCCCGCTGATTAAAAGTTTATAGTTCAACTAATTAGAGAGGTCAGGATTGATTGAGTGCTGCGAAAGTTTCCATCGATTCCTAACTTTGGGAAAATCTTTTCCTTTACCTCTTCTCTTTTCGTGTTTTTTCCTTTTGATTTTGCGAATTTTAGGTTATAATTCCAGATACATTCTCAGTATAAACAACAACGACAACAACAACAACAACCGAGCCTATAATCCCAATTAATTGGGGTAGGCTATATGAACCAAACAAGAATCACATATAGTCAGCCACATGAATTCTCCTCCTCCACTCGTTTTGGTTGAGTAAAACGTCTTCACTTAGGCTTCTAAGCTTCATGTCACTTCGTATGACTTCCATCCACGTTTTCTCAGTATAAAATTTGTGAAAATTTATGTGTTTGACCATTTACCCAAGTTTCTCAAAGCTACTGAAGTCTCTCATTTCACAATGTTAGTTTCGAGGATTCTATCCAAATCTGTTTCCTGCTACTCAACGTAATTTCAAGACAACAACGAATTCCAAGAGGTCGTCTAACAAGTAGAAACTACTTTCTCGATTGTTTACATCTCTATGACCGCATACCCGAAGAAATACTGAACATTCTGCCCCTATTTGAAGGATAAGCATAAGAACGGTATGGCTGCAAAGAGTACCTGGCGAAAGCTATTTGAGCACCTTTGATGCGTTTTAAAGTCATATATAGGAACATGGACAGATTGTCCACGCTTGAGTGTTTCAACACACTCAAGGAGCTGCTCTGTGTCAAAAGCATCTGCAAGGGAAATCATTCTACATCTTAAAAGTAGTATAACATTTTCTCGTTACAGTAGACTGGTAACAAAATTCAAACCAGAATGCAGCAACCAAATCATAATAAGCACAAGAAATTCAGATCACACGTTTTTACCTGGATGATCAAAATTATACTCATGGACACGTTCCAACTCTTCCGGAGTCAAACCTCGGTAGAACGAATCCTGTACCACAGCCACGATCATAAGGCTAAACAATTAATCGTAAAACAACTTTAGCTCATTAACATAATAATAATAATACAACATATAGATAAACAAGAGCATAATTAAAGAAAGAAAAACAAACACAACACAACACAACACAATATACACAAACACACAACCTGATTAACAAGCACGACACGATGATCATGAAGCTGCTGAATAATCATGTCACACACTGTCGTCTTCCCCGACGCAGTACCTCCCGAAACTCCTGCTCCACAAACACTCATAAATCAACATCAATCACTCCGATCAATTAACCACAAAAAAAAACCTAAATTACAACTCCTACACAATAGAGCATCAAATTTTACCGATCACAAAAGGCTGCTTGTGCGCGCCGGAATCAGTCACCGGAGACGAAAAGAAAGCGAAATTAGCGGCGGACGAAGAGCGCGGCGACGGCGAAGGGGAGAGAAGACCGTCGAGTCGAAGGCCCGAGAAGTGTGGGCCCGAAGCCGCCTCCATTACGTAGTCTATCGACTTCGATTCGTCCGGCATTGTTGACGTATGTGGAGGAGATTAGGGGTTTGCGATTGGGGGCGTAACTGTAGAGTTGAAATGGTACTGAACCAAAAGGAACAGTAGAGAATTGATTATGAGTACTTTGATTCGTGATGATCGATTGATTTATTGGAGTTTGAAACCACCGTGATTTGACTGAGACGTCAGATCAGTCAAATACCATTTCCATTTTTTCCCCTTTTATTTTCTGTGTGAAATGTGAATATTGTTGATTTATTTATTTTATTTTATTGTTGATTGGATTGCTGAGGTGGAATTGGATCCGGATCAAGTTTGCGAAGATTCGGATTTTTGCCTTTTTGAAAGTTTCCATTTTATTGGTATTTAATTAGTTGCCTAACATATGATTCCTTATCCAACATGGCATCTTTGGGGTATTTGATTCTACAATTATATTATTATATTTAATATTTATACATTTGTAATAACATGATACATTATCATCACAAGGTCAGTAAACTTGGTCTATTATGACAAAGACCAAACTTATAGAAGTCCTAATAATAATTATAATAAAAAGTAAGCTAGCAAGGAAGAAGCATAAACTTGATTTGATGAAAGTTAGACAATGTAAAAGCAACCCGAAAAGTTTAAATTTATATTTCATATTTGTCGCAAAAAATTGAGATAAGCAACCTTAAAGTGGATACCGATAAATAATAAACAGTTTCAAGTAAATATATATATATACGTTAATTCATTAGACAAATGTAAAAGTATTAAACAATTCCATGTTAGATATATATCGCAAAATTTAAACTTGAGAAATCACCTTGCACTTGCATTTTACTTGGTCTATAACTATATATCTTCACAATTTTCATGTTGCAAAATGAAAAAATTGCAAAAACTTTTCAGAAATCGAACCATTGCACTCAAACATAAATATAAAAACTCTCCAAAAGATAATACTTGCATGAGATCATCTTTTTGTTGTTTTACTTTATGTTTTGAACTACAAATAATAAGAGAAGATTAGAAGATCATTTAAAATCGGATGACAAATAACAAACAATTTATCATAAATTATATAGTGGGATAAATAGCATAATCCACGAAGCTATTCAAGCTTATACCCTGGAAGTGGAATTATCTTAGAAATTTTTGAATGTTCTATTCACATTTAACCAGATTACATTACATTGAAAGATCCCCTCGATAAGATACTCAGTTCTGGCTTCTGAAAAATGCCACAACCTGATTGTAAACAATGTCCTTGGCTGTGTCCCCCATTACAAAATCCGCATGAGCATAATGATCGATATACTGAACGTGCAACTTGTCTACGTCGTGTAATTTAAGACTATCGAGCAATGTCTCAACATCCTTAACATCAGACAGCGCGTCTTGTCCACCATAGCTAAGAAAAAGAGGAAGGTCGTGTGGGATATTCGACAAGTCATAAACGGGAGGCTGTGCTGCACCATAATGCTCCTCGTTAAAGTTTCCATCTCCATAATCGTATTTGGACAGATTCCCATCTCGGACAGCTGCAGTTTTAGTTCAGTAGTTAAGTTATTCGTTTCATAGTTTCGACTGAATAACTACATTATCATTTGTTGCATGTCAAAAATTGATCTATATATGTAATCAGAACAGCAGAAGGGATATGATAGGGAATGTATATGTGAACATAACGAAATTATATGAAAAGATTATGTTGCTCACTTTGAGCCATATGAACGAGGTTTTTAGTTGCGGTAGATTGAGGTTCGTTCTCGAAGAAAAGCTCCACAACAGATGCATTTAGACAGCAATTTTTTCCTGCATTCATCAGTAGATTACAAAAAACAGCTAGCGCGTTTCAGATAAATTTATACGTAAATATACCGGTAAGTGCAGTCATCAAATCGTAACAATCCATCGTTGGATCAGCGCATAAAGCTTTGATAAAGTTGGACACTGGCTCCCTGCAAAGTTTCAAGAACGAGTTTAACAAATACTTATAAATATATGAAACAGATGAAAGTTTTGAATTAACAGCTCAAAAGCTTATATACATACCCTTTGGGATTGAATTCTGCAAGACCAAACATTGTAGTAATCTGTTAACAGTTCATACACAAGACTCGTAAATCTAGACAATACAAAGTGGATCAGATTGAAGGAGAACAAAATATGGGAGCTACGTTTACTTACTTCACCAACAAAAGCTTTTGCTACTAGAGCGCCAAAGGCAGTGGTCATATGACTTAGATATGCAACTGGGCTTAAGAAAACAGCAGATTTTACCTTGTCTACTTGTTTTCCTTCTGAAAATGATGCCAAAGCAATCAAAGTTCCCTGTATATTAAGAACACATTGATCGACGATCATGTCCTATAAATATAGTGTTATTAAGACGACTGCGATCAATTACTTATGTATGAATCTCGGATAGATTATTTACCATAGAATGGCCAACGTAGTGAGTTTTCTGCCCGGTTTCTTGGAAAATTAACTCAATCACCGATGGTAAGTCATGAATCACCAGATCGTCCCATGTCCAGTTCCAGTATTCCTGCGATCAATTTCAAGTTAAAGACTAAAAGAATCGTAGGGTAAGTCTTTTTGCTTTCTGACATTTCTGAAGAAAAGACAGATTGCAGATTCAAGATTGTACAGTCAAATGTGAGCTATGGTAGAAGATTATCCTCGGGCCTGTTGTAAAAAGTAGTAACATCTTTCAAAAATTAAATAAATAAACTGTGAAATATTATATTTTTCTAAGACGATATATGAACCTTGCGTCAAGTATATTTCGATATGGTTAACACTTAACATCAAATTTTAAAGCTTTTCTGAATAGAGTTTTTTACCGGGTCGGCCGAATCAAGGGTGACATGTCGTCGGCTGTACCGGGTTCCCCTGATGTTGGATATCCAGACATCAAACCCGTTATCCGCCAATATCATCGGTAGGGACTGTTCAGGAGAATTTAGCAGCCAAGTCATGCCATCCTGCATAAATTCATTGAAATAAAAAATCACATTAAGTAGTAAATGTGTAAAACATAACCAGGAAAACAAGATGCACAAAAAAGGACACAAAGAAACTGTACGGATTCACAGATCTTTTTTAATTTTAGTTCTCTCTTAAAACATATCATATTCTGAGTTTTGACTAAATTATGAGCATTCGGACAAAAAAGAGACACTGTACAGGCTGCTTTTTTTATAACATGAAAATGCAGGAAAACAACAAAGAATCAATCCAAGATTCCAAATAGAAAACAGTCTGCCCATAACTTTAGACATTCACATGCGCGCACGAAGAACTAGAAAGTGAGATATATTCGTTACCCAAGTGTGCCCCTTAGATTATGTTATAATTAATTTTAGATAATTAAGAAAAAAAAAAGTTGGCACTGTGAATTATTGTGATTAATTGATATTGCATGATTTAATAAGCTTTAACCAAAAAACTTCAATGATGAAATATCACTTGTAATTGCTTGAGATTTTCGTACGGGAACCTCATGCGTCACAATTAAACATTCACCTAACTTATTCCCCGTGCCATAAGTCTCTATTAAAATAATATTTGAGAAATAATCCTCAATATGCTTAGTGAAATATTCTCCTATATACAGGAATATAAACACAATACTTAGTACAAAGAAAAAGCTATGACAACAAAATTAAACATTCACCTAACTTATTTCCCGAGCTTCGCAGTCCCGACCCTCAAAAATTCAGAAGAGATCATTTGTACAACTTTGTATAATGCTTCACGTACCACGTAATTGTGATGACGACACGTATGTTTAATTTTCTTACCAGAAGAATGAACTCTTACTTGGTACATGACTACAATTTTATCCCAAGCAAATTTATAACCACAATTCAGAGAGAGAAAAAGAAGATTCTTAAACTTTATGGGATCGCATTATTATAAAAACATGAGTGGGAATATACAATAAATTACAAAATTACCACAAGAACCCCATGTTGCAGCAAAACCGGCGGCCGATCTGCGCCGCCGCCGCCTCCGGCCCGGCCCACCGGAATTCTCGCCACGCTTAGTATGTAACCATCATCAGTAGTCACCTAAAAACACAAAAATACTCTAAGCATTAATCAGTTATCAATCACTAAGATAATATGAATTAACTTACGAAAATTGGACAGGCAATTTTACTTCATATTCTTGGCAATTGTAACCGTGTACAGTGATGCCGGTGGAGCAAATGCCTGACGGCGCCGGAAGTAAAATGCCGAGTGTTTGGTGAGGTAGGAGTAGTAGAAGCGAAAAGCAGAGTAAAAAAGCTAAATCCAATAAGCAGTTGTTACAAGGCATTTGTTTATGGTTTTGAATAAGCTGTTTTTAGTTTATAGAAGTTAAGCGAGTGCTTATGAGCGAGTTGGAATTGGTTGTATTTGCAAAAACCACCTTTTTTGTATTATTTTTTGCATTTGACAAATAATATCACGTGCAGCGTTTAGAAGATACTCTTGGAAATTTGAGAGGAAATGTTATTTACTATTCTTAAATAATTTGCATGGTTTAAAACTTGAAAGTGATGACAAAAGTATTCTTTATTATACTTATTTGATGCTTAAGGAGTTAATATTATTTAAATTTAAAGTTTACTTACATTTCTAGAAAGAAAAAAAAAGTCGCCCAGTATCTTTTACATTCTACTTACTAATAAAAAATATGAATAAGCATAAATTTTTATAACATTTCAAAACAATCTACAACATAATAAACTTTGGGTCTACTCGCGTTGCCTTTTTTTCCTTTAGTTTTCTTTGCTTAATTTTATTGAAAAGATTTAAGATAAACTCTATTGACTGGAAAATATAGAAATTAAAATATACACAAATCAGATAAAGAGAAATGCATTAACTTCCACTTTATGAACTAACCAACTCAACTAGGCTTGAGAATTAAGTAGGATTTATTATTATTATTATTATTTAGGGTGAAGTAAATTGAAGTGGGCCCAACCCAAATGCTCACGCCATCGTTCACAAATTGACCAATGAAAAAAACAGAACGGCCTTTTAGCGAATCAAGACATCCAAATCACCTGTTTGTCATCGTTGTCTCTGTATCAGATCTCCGTTAACCTTTTCGCCATTTTCAGGTGAATTTTTTCTCCGTTTCGATTTGAAACTGATATTCACTCACGCATCTTCTCTCTCTCTCTCTATATATATATATGCATGTGTATTTTGTTTTTGGAAGTTGTAGCAGCTACACTTCGATGTGAGATGATTTAGTGACCTTTTGGATTGAATTGATTTTCGTAGTTATTGTTTGTTTTTCTTGATGTTTTTTTCAGGATTCAATTTAGGTTTTCCGGTTTCGATTGAGCGTGTGACCTTCGATTTCTTTTTGTTGTTGGTGTTATTTCCTTTTTTTTGGCTCTGGTCGAGGTCTAAGTGTGGTTAGTGGTGGTGGAGGTAGCTGAGAGTATCGTTAATTATTTTAAGATAGTTATCGTAGCGTGTTGCTCGCGTCGTCGGTTGGCTGATGGTTTCAGTTGCACTGCTCGCGCAGTCGACAGCTTATCAGTCGTTTCGGCGGTCAGCTTTTGAAATTAGCTCTTTCATTCGTAAAGTGTGTCTTATGGATTAGGAGGATGCCTTGTAGTTGAGATTGAAGACAACTTTCCACGTCGTCCAAACTGTAGTCAAGGAACCCGTTAGAATCTGAATATTGTATTATGAAGGTCGGCTGTAAGTTTAAGTGTAGTGGGACTGAATCCCTAGTTATTCGGAAGGTGGGAGAAGAAGTAGGAATTGCAATCACTAGGAAATAGGCTGCCAGTTGTTTCTTCATGTTTTTCAAATCTGAAGGACGGCAAGGCTTGATATGCAATAGTTGAGATAGTCAAAACTAAGCCCAAATGAACAAAGGGAAGTGTTTGGCTTTACTTATGATCAGATGAAATATGTAGGCAACAGTAATTGACCTCCAGCTAAGTGTTCGTACATCAAGAATTTTAGTGAAAGTAGTTGCATGGCGCCAAATAACTTGACAGTTAGCCAGCATATTGGAAAAGGTACAGTATGTTCATACGGCAAAAAGATACTTGGGGATGTCCTATCAGTAGATAGTGTATCACATTCTAGAAGTGCTGAAAAGGCCGAACTGTCTTCTTGCTGCGTCCGGGTTTTCTTCAAAAAATGTGAATAATTTTCTGTTATTACTTAGAGAGATGTTTGTTTGGAATATATTAGGTAAGTAGAGGAAGTGAAGGAATCGCTGGCACATGTATTCTTCATCTTACCTGATAAATGTTAGTTTTTGTTCACGTTTTTCTGGATGTAGAGACAATCGAAGAAGCAATTTTATTAATATGGGCTGTGATCAATGAGTTTTCCCTTCTGAATTTTGAAGATGAGAAATCTAAAGATTCACATAGTCTCTTCTTTTGCATTATTTGCCTTGCAGTTTCTGTTTTCCAGAATATTTAACCTAACCTGACTTTCATCCCGTATTTATAATATGTCCTTCTCTTCTTCTTTTCCTATATAAAAAGGGTGCTCGTTTAAGATGTTTGGAGGTAGAGCAATCCATCGATTGCTGAGGGAGAGACTTCAGTCACAAACTGCTGTAAGCATTCTAATCTCAGCTTATTTTCCCCATTAAGTTTGGTTAATATCTTTTGTGCTATTATCGGACCAGGATACAATCTATTTGCATATTAAGGGCCTTATGCAAGTCATGCATCTGTGCCTTTTCAAATATTATAAAATATATTTGTATTGTATGAGTACAATTTTGAGAATGATATTTTTCTTTTTTGTGAGGAGTTAGAAATCAAAACATATTGTTTCTTTGTTAACCTAAGCCACGAAGCATCATGTTCTGCTTTCAAACTTGTCAAACTTACTTCCCTTTCTTCACTCTTTTTCTTTTTTTGCATTGAGAAAGAAAGTAAACACTTTATTCCATCTTTTGCTCTTCCAGATTTCTCCACTTTTATCATCGTTTATTTCCAAGAAAGAGCAGGAAGGAGTTGGATCTGCCACCAAAAAATCCTGGAGGGCATTGACCCTCTTTGGAGCAGGTGTATCAGGGCTGTTGAGTTTTGCAAAGATTTCATCTTGCGATGAGGCTGAACATGGTTTGGATGTCCCTGACTATCCCTGGCCCCACAGTGGCATTCTAAGTTCATATGATCATGCTTCGTGAGTCCTTCATGAGCTCATCTAGTATTTTCTGAGTTTGTTCTTTGCTTCAAGCAAAATATATCTTTAGTTCAGCTCTATTTAATTATGATTCTGCTAGTTTTGAAACTTGATCCGGAAATGCTTTAGACATGTTTCCATGTAAAGATTCCAGTTGTTTTTAACATTGAAGCCTAGCCCCTGTTTATCTGCTTTTAGTTGTTTTTGTTTCAAATATTGTTGCTAATATCCCAACTTCTGGAATTTTCGTTCTCTGATGCCCAGCATGCATAGTATCTGACTATGAAACATTCTCCTTTGACCAGTTTTGCTTTTAGAAGCAGATGAAGCCGTTCCTATTAGCTGGGTCTTTTTTAATAATAAAATAGATAATTGTCATTCTGGATGCCCTTTGCAAGAATTGTCTTCTTAAAGTTTTAATAAGTTTGTTGCTTGGAATAAACATTTCTGCGTTGATCACTCCCTATATTGATGATGTTCAGTGGGCATTATTCTTTCTCAAAGATGGACTAAAGATAATAACTTTTTGAATAAAATTTTGCTTTTCCTTTTCTTTTATAATCTTCCGTCATTTCACATTCAAACTTTTTGTGCTCTTTTCTGTAAAAGCCACTTGCTCAGACTTTATGGTTCAAGCTGAAAGTGAAGTAGTCTCACCATTCACCTACCGTTAATGAATATGATATTTTTTGGGGCAACTAGAAAAGCACACATTGCATCGGCCCAAGAAAAGGAAAAACTGGCAAACAAAAATGATTTTGCATATGGATAATTTATCTAATATGTCATTAATGAAGAGCGGCAAGACACTAAGAGCCAATGAAGCAAACTTTTCTAATAATCTTAAAGTATAAGTGCCGCTGACAGATCAGCACAGTTTTTAGGTACCAAAATTATAAATTCTTATCTGTAACTTGGAATTGATGATATTTATAACTAAGAACGTCATATATTCCATCTTCCATTTGTTCCAAATCATTATGCAATTTGATATTTTACGAAACAGTATGAGGATTATCCATGGTAGTCGATTTCAAGTGTAGGGCCTATTTTAGTTCATACATGTTTCCTCTTTTTATATGTCGTGAAATCATCATATACTCTTATCTTTCTGAAATTGTTGTGATGTAGAATTTTATACTGACATATTAAGTCAATTTCAAACAGGATTCGTCGTGGCCACCAGGTTTATCAACAAGTTTGTGCATCCTGCCATTCCATGTCGCTAATTTCATTCCGTGACTTAGTGGGGGTCGCATACACGGAGGAGGAAACCAAGGCAATGGCAGCTGAAATTGAGGTAGTTGATGGGCCCAATGACGAGGGAGAGATGTTTACTCGTCCAGGAAAGCTGAGCGATCGTTTTCCTCAGCCATATTCTAATGAACAAGCTGCTAGGTTTGCTAATGGAGGGGCCTATCCTCCAGATTTAAGTCTTATTACCAAAGTATTTCCTTCCCTTCTATCCAAATCATCAGTTTTCATATCCCTTTCTACTCTCTCAGCTAATTTCCATATTTTGCCTCTTAGGCTCGTCATAATGGTCAAAATTATGTTTTTGGTCTTCTAACTGGATATCGCGATCCTCCTGCTGGTGTTACGGTAAGTTCTTCTGATTTGTATTTTTTTTTTTTACTAGTCAACTATCTTCTAGATTTTTTGTTTATGACCAGTAAAAACTGATCCTAGACTAATCTTTGACATCAACCGGTGCTACAGAAAGTATTACAACTCTCACTATGTTTTGATGACTAGTAAACCTTCTTTTGTTCTTTCTTGCATTCGACGACTCTTCATGCTTTTCCCATCCCGCATGATTCAGTTGAGAATATTGTCCAGACACCATATGTGTATCCGTTATTCAATTTAGAATATTGCCAGCGCCATCCGTTATAAGTTGCTCAAATTCTGTAGCACGTTCCACTTCCACCTTTCTATTTCTCATTTTTATTGCGTTAAAAGAGTAATATAAATATGTATGTAGTGTTGAACACTTAGGTAGAGAACGTCAGAACATGATCCACTATGCACGCAGATTCTCTATTTGTATTTCTATCTACTTGATTAAGCAAAATCATATAATGTGATCCGTTAGTTTCCAGACTCCAACCTAGCAGTGGTCATAGGTTTGATCAAGTTATCAGGGTATGTGAGGCGTACAGCTCCATGTTACTGTTATGGAAGAAAGTACTTCAGATCATAGCACTTTGCATTTGATGTATTATTCTCCTTAATTCTAACAGAAGTGTTCATTTACTTGTTGAAGAACGAATTAATTCCTTCTGATGATATTACCTCTTCCCTTAGGATCAAATTTTTCTTAGTTTCTCGACATGCTAACTGCAAGGCATTTTTCCTCTTCAGATTCGTGAAGGATTGCATTATAATCCTTACTTCCCTGGGGGAGCTATTGCCATGCCTAAAATGCTCAATGATGGTGCTGTTGAGTATGAAGATGGTACCCCTGCAACGGAGGCCCAGGTAAGTTCTTTGTTTACCTGTTTGAAAATGCCTGTGTTTCTTTTTATACACACAAACACTCACATTTATACACACACACACTCACATTTATACACACACACACACACATATATATATAGACCCAATTTCATTTCTAATGTTTGTTTCAACCTGCTACTTTTTAAACCTGAAATTCTTTGGTAGGTTTCTCGAAATATTTTAAAAACATTTTGTCGGTGCAGTGCACTTTAAACTTTTTTGTTTATTCTTGATTTGGAAATATAGGCACTTCCACTTGTAGAAACATAAGAGGCTTCATCTCTATATATACATACATAAATATGTACATACTTGTATGTGTGTGGGGTGTATTTATTGAAGTTCTATTCGCTGCTTGTTCTTCTAGATGGGAAAAGATATTGTGTCATTTTTATCATGGGCTGCAGAGCCCGAAATGGAAGAGAGGAAACTGGTAAATCATTTCGCCTTTTATTAAACATCTCGAAAATTACTGCTTTTACTTCAAGAAAATGACAATTATCGGTGTAAATTAATTTGAACAGATGGGATTCAAGTGGATATTTGTTCTCTCTCTCGCGTTGCTTCAAGCTGGTTACTATAGGCGTATGAGGTGGTCTCCATACAAGTCCCGGAAACTGGTGCTTGATGTTGTCAACTAGATTCCTCGAAATCCCCCAATATGTTTTGTTCCGAGGATCTGAAATCAACAAATAAGTATCTTCATTTTTGTACTACAATTCGGTAATTAACAAAAAAAAGTTTCCCAATTTTGTGGAGAATAAGGTACTCATTATATAGAAGCTTTTTTCCTAGTTTCTGGTTCGCTGAGCTTTGTCAATTGAGAAGCTATAGAATTTGTTCAGTGCTAGTACAATGTACTGATGTTATTCTTTGGAGTTTTGTATGCCATTGAGGGTCAGTTTTTGACTACACAGAGTTTTCAGATTTTGTGGTTGTCAGATGTTACTTATTATAACCTTTCTAGATCTTATATTCACATGAACGAGTCTAATTTTGAGTTGGTAAGGAACACTGGACTCTATTGAATATTATAACCTGAGTTTATACATAAATATACATGAATGATGTTACAATTATATCCAAAAAAAATATGAACGGTGTTATAACTTGGAGCCAGATTGTTGAATAATAGCATTGTATTTTCGGATAAGACTCTAACTTAAGAAAGATAAAAATTCACCCAATGCTCACAAAAGTATCACACGACTGGTCAGTAATTTTTCCAAGCCCACACTCAGATCAGTGATAATTAAGTTAAAAAGTACAACCTCACAAAGTCACATTACATAAGTTGAGATGGCAAATAAAAAAGTAACACTTCAACACTATAAGTAACTAATTTTGCCACAGCTCTGAGATAGGCTTCCCTTTCTGGCACGTCAGTATGCATTCCAGAACAATATGTCTCAGTTGTTTCTCAACATCTTCAATTGGAAGACTGGCATCTATAGTCTACAACAAAGAAAATGAAATAAAATCAGCATTCACCAGCACTAAGCAACACAAAAATTTTAGACTATGCAACCTTACTGCTCTGCTCACAATTCACACTATCCTTTCATGTATTAAATCTTACAGTCACAATTAGATTTTGAGCTGGAATATAATAAAGAAGGTGGAAGAGCCAAAAGCTTATTAGCTATTACCTTCCAAGTGGAATCAAAAAGCGTTCGATATGATAGAGCTACTTTTTTCTGAAACTCAAGTTGCTCGTACCTCTCGCCTCCATAACCTCCTCTTTCAGCAGCTTTCTGAAAATTTTACACAAATTCACTGTAAGCCTGGGAGAAACTCAATTCGTGCATCATCTAACAAACGATGCAACAACAATGCAGAAAGTAATTGGGGATTTAAAAATTTCTCCACTATTGCATTCTTTTTCTAAAATGTCGAGACTTAAGAACAATGCACTTGTATAAATAAGCCATGCAGACCAAGCACACCAACTTAACTAGAAATTATTCTGCATTGTTAAGAAAGCAATAGACTAATCTAGACAGACTACTCTAAGCTATGTTGCATGCATAGGGGTAATACAAACATGAAAGGTACTAGTACGACGATACAGATCTTTTTGAAAAAGATGTATACGATACGACGTTGATACTTGATGCGACTATTTATGTCAATATTAATATCTATACTGTGCCTTACATAAATATTTTAACGTATAATAATACTTAAGATTTATCTATAATGGATCAAAAATAAATCTATGATGCATTAGTAGAGTCTAAACACATAATACATCTAAACATTCCATAAAAACGTTTGGCTCTAAGAAACTAAGCAGATCACCACATATGCAGATGTGTGACAGTTGATTTCATGCTATTAGCAGTGCTCCAGGAAGTGTGTTAAAGATAATACCTCTGGTGATATGTCAAGGTATACTACTAGATCTGGAGCAAGCAATCCTGCCTCTGGAGCCTGCAAAATAATATTTACACATTTCAGAACCAAAATATATCCCAACTCCCAAAAAAGTTGAATTATGGCTTTGACAACCAACACTAATATAGAAACAATACACCCACCTTACACCAGTCCATATCTAGCCCTTTGGCGGATGAGAAAGCAACCCCAGAGTAAGAATAACGGTCAACAATGAGCGTGGTACTGCTCCTCAGCTTAGACTCCATCAATGCTCTGTCACACAGTCAATGATTCAGTATAGAACTTAAATTTCCAACGTGAGTCTGAGCAATTCATCTTATTAGGAGTGACCGTGAGTCAGAGGATCACTTAACACATCTTAAAAGCATTTAGAGTTTACAAGAGATATATGCATGCTGGACTAAACAATGTGACTTCTTAATAAATTCTGAAAAAAATCACGAGGCATGAAAAAATGTGCTTCATTATACTCAGCGCAAAGTGATAGGCTATCTCTTGGCTAACCCAACAAGCAACCACGTTTTAGCTATGTGAGGATTTAGCTATGGAAAAGAGAGCAAGTTTATCGAGCTTCGGTGTGAAGCAATACTTTTCAGCGGCTGAATCATGAGGCATGAAAAAATCGGCTTCATTATACTAAGCGCAAAGTTATAGGCTATCTCTTGGCTAACCCAACAAGCAACAAAGTTTTAGCTATGTGAGGATTTAGCTATGGAAAAGAGAGCAAGTTTATCGAGCTTCAGTGTGAAGCAATACTTTTCAGCGGCTGAATCACATTGAGTGAGGTTTTCAACCACAATGTATCAACACTTTGACATAGTTCGCTCAGACACATTTGATAGAGAAATTTCTAAAAACAAAAGTTCAATGTTTCGTCCCTTTACTAAATGTCTTGATACCGCATTAGGCCTGTCATGTTAAACAATTCCCATATGCAAGAAAAGACAAATTCAGGTTGCTGGAATAGAGATCATTTAATGAAGTATTCTCCAAAAAGAACAAGAATCTTATAAAAGCTTCAAACAAGTAATATTAACCTCTTCTCCCAACGGTTTGCGCTAAAGAGGAGATGGACCGCATGATCATCCAATTGAGCTTTGTTCGTAAGATAGGAAGAAATCATCTGCCCAACACCTGTATTTCTATCGGGAAATCTCCATGATTCAACCGAATGTCCCAACTCTTCTAAGTGAGAAAGCAATCTGCTGCACTGAGAGGTCTTACCACATCGATCCAACCCTTCTAAAACAATTAACGCACCCCTAGAATCACTTGTGTTATTGCTTTCCATGTGAATTTGTCTTGACGAGCACTTGAAAGGTAACTTCAAATCGCAAGGGAAATTTGGTGATCGTCGCGGTGCTACTCTGACAAAATTTCTGAAAGGCATGAACATGTCACTGAAAATCCATAGATCAATCGCAAAAAGATTGCAGATAGAATCTAAAAAAAAACATGATACTTCAAGATCTCGACAACTCCCTAAATGCGTAGGTAGAATCAAATGTCAAATTTATATGCAAAAACTGCAAAGACCACAAATATTTAAGCTCGAAAATGTTTTCAATCCTTAAATA
Source organism: Misopates orontium (assembly GCA_946800315.1). Classification (NCBI taxonomy): domain Eukaryota; kingdom Viridiplantae; phylum Streptophyta; class Magnoliopsida; order Lamiales; family Plantaginaceae; genus Misopates; species Misopates orontium. Next base: position 15,387,262 of record OX326953.1, on the reverse strand, counting down.
TAAGTTACCAGATCCCACTTTTTTTCTTGGAAAGAACTTATATAGTTTTAATAACACGTGCCAGAAAACACGGTACTTAATCATAGCAAAATCCGACATCAGAACATCCTTATAGAGGGCATTTTCTCAAATAGCTTGTGAGCACGCAAACATACACCGATCTCTAACAACCAAACAGAGCAACAGATAACTTAAGTTTACGGTACAAAAACGTACGAAAAATACGGTTCGATCAAACTTACAAAGACTTAAAGACGGTGAACTTGCACGCAATTGACATGTCCTACAGCCCAAACCCTACAAATTTTATAAAACACCCATTTCCACAATTAACAACAAACCCGATTAAGAGCATCAATCTCAAACAACGAAACTTGATTGATGCTCTTAATCACTCCAAAATGAGTTACCTGTTCAAGAATCCATAGCAAATTTGCTTGATCTGGTCGAAAGATCGAGTCTTTAGAGATGAAAATGCTTAGCGCGGTTTGCGTTATTAAATCTGTGACGCGCCTAAATAACTTTAGGGAAAGTGGAAAGACAATAAATTGTGGCGGGAAATGAGTGTAGTAAAATAATTAAACGCTTTGGTTGAAAAATAAACTTAAATGCTAAACACGAATATCAAATGAACTTCTCTCTACATTGATCATACCCAATGGCCCTTTGTCCGGTCCACCAGACCTGTTTTTATGGAAAACGAGCTGAACCGCTGTCAACCGGAACAAAACCGGGTTCAACCGGTCACTCGGCTCGGCTTGAGAACCGGTTTGCCATTTTTTCCACTACTGTTGAGTCAATCGATCCATCCCACTGCCAAATACTTTCTATATTGTTTAAGGTCAAGATGAAACTGGAAAATAAAAACAAATTAACCAGAGATCGAGAGTTGAGAAGAAAATTTGGAGAGAAAAAAGTTAAATCAAGAGAAGAAAACAGAGAGGGATGAGCGGCTGTGAAGTTAGGTTTTATTTTAAGGGGTCTACTCTTATTTTTTAATAAATATATAAATAAAAAATTAAATATTTATAAACCATGGGCATACAAATATTCCACAAAATATAAGTAAGTGCTATCGTGGGCTTACTTTTAGTATACATATGGAAATAGGTTTAACTGACACAAATCTCACACTTTATTCATCAATATTTAATGTTTTAAATCATAAAAGTTGTATATGTTGATGTAATCTTTAAAATAGCTATATCTTTTCCGATTAGCCAAATATTCTGTTTGCATATATTGTACTTATTACAAAAATACAATATAAATATATTTAATCTTAACAGATACATTAAATTAGATATTTGGTTTCTGATACGTTTAATTTGGAGTTTATATGCCTTAGTCATTTTAGTATAAAATTCTTTACTTACTTTTATTTTATTTATATTTTGATTTAATTATTTGAAGTTGGATAAGTAATGGTTTGATCTGATTTTTCAATTAAACATGTTATGTAGTTGTAATAAATATATTTATCTAAGACACACAGTTTACGCGTTAGAAATACATGATAAATTATACATATTTGTAAATTCGAAAAAAAAAATGTTGTACTAATATCGTTTACCGGTCGAACCAGTTGTTAAACCGGTTCAACCGATCGACCTGTAACCAGTTATGTCACCGGTTTTGTGTCCGGTCCGGTTTTGAAAACAGTGGATATACCTAAGGCTAAATGGTAGATTCTTGTTTTTATTTGAATATCCCCTAATCAAGCTTTTTATTTACGTGGAAGCTTTTTAGTGGAAAGAAGTCGATATCATTATGCGGTTGTTGAACAATGATGAATTTAAGCTCGAATTTTTTTGCCAAATTCCTTAATGTTTGGTGATGTGTCATAATTTGGTATTGATACGTGGCGCGCTATGAAAAAGTTAGGCTTGCACGAGTAGTTCGATAGGTTTTGAGGGTCAAATGACACAAATAAGCAAAACAAGTGTGACTTACTAAAATTTATATGGAACAAATCTAATAAAGAATCGCAAGTCATTGGAAAGCCACAGATGTTTTGTTTTAACGCAAAAAGTGGATTGCAGATCCAGCATCTATAGACGAAGTTGTGGTCAATACAATGAAGTCACGAAAGCTAAAGTATAAGTTGAAATTCGACCTATAAGCCTTGATTTCAAGCTAAGGTCCCAAACTTCAATCTATTTAGGCTCAATACCACCTATATTTTGACCTACACGATCAAGTCAACAAAAATATATATAAATATCTCAAACACGACACAAAAGGGAGGTCAATAAGCTCTCACGACTCAATTTTGACATGTAATTTAGATATACGAATTAATTCAAAACTCTGTGAACTTTATATACATGGACAGTGTTGAAGTCTAGTTTTCAAATCAAAAAGTGAATTGAGATTCTAATATCGAAAAAAAGATATATAACCAAAACAATGAAGCCGCCCAAAGCTAAAGCATAGACAAAATTTACTCCTATTTTCACCTATGAATTCAACTCCAAATTATACGAGCCTTGTATCTATGTAAAGCTTTTGAAGTCCGATTTCCAAGTCAAAGAGCAAATTGCAATTTCACATTGAGAGTATGAGATATATACAAAGCGGTAAAGTCGCACAAAGTTGAAGCATATATCGAATTCAACCTGTTTGAATTCTACCTATAATTTTGACATATGAATTCAACTCTGCATTCTACGAGTCTTATGTCATTGGGAAGCTATTAGTCTAGTTTCAAATCAAAAAACGTATTGCGATTCCGACATTGAAAATAGATATAGCTAAAATAGGAAAATTATGCAAAGCTGAAGCATAGGTCGGATTCTAATAATATGCTCTGAATTCGACCTATAGGCCTTAAAACTCGACATAATGTCCTATGATTCAATCTATAGGCCCCTTTTGACCTATTTTGGGGAAATTTTGGCCTATTCATTCAACCTAAAGGCCCATGTCTAACCAAGGTAACCCAACAAACTTTTAGAATTATGAGAATTATCTATAAATACAAATAAAATTGTTATTACGAGGTATGTAATTTTGAGTTTAAGCATTTATTTTTTAGCTACAATAGACCTAAATTCGTCATGTTCTAGAGAAGGGGATTTCATTATGTTCAATCTTTGGCCATTTTCGACCTATATAATTTCAACGTGAAGCTACAGATCTCGACCCAAAGGTTTCTTGAGTTCAATGAGTTAGAATTTAAACATCAACCGAGGATGACACGATGAGCCTACTATAACATTGATTGGTTGAGCCATGAACAAGTCTGTCAATAACCTACTAGTACTACTATAAATACCTAATCATAATTCATCCCAAGTAAATCTTTTCACATTTTCTTGAGTTTCACTTGATGTCATTATTGACAACCAACTCTTATATTCAATGCAATCTCTATTAACATTACGATTAAACTCACCTCTTCGACGGTTATTATCCTGATGATTTAAGTACCGAAAGGACTTACATGTGATGAATTCCGCTTAACTCACGTGCAATGTTTGAATATGTGTATCAAAATATGAAATTATACATATTATTTGAACTCTTACTTCAAAACAATTAGTTAAGTAGTTGGTTTAACTTTGAATAAACAAATTACCAATTATAATTAAAATGTAATATAATTGTTCCTTAAAAAGATGAGTAATTAATTACAAGGGTTTTCATTAAATTTTCCATAGGTATGTCTTTAATTGTAAATTACAAGTCGAAAAGTCATATCACTAGTACTTCAAAATAGAAGTGTCTTTTACTATGATTATTTCATTAACAATAAAATCGACACAATAATTAATTTTAGATTCACTTAAAGGAGAATTTAATTTACTCTAAAAATGTATTACACACTTTACCAATACCATCACTTTTATATTAATTTAAGTAACTTCAAATAATTCACCCAAAACCAAAAAGAAAAAAATATTTCCTAAAAAGTTTTTACAAATACCACCGTCCTTTAGATCTAGACTAGATCCACGGTTGATAATCCACAAACCCCCCAAACCGTACGATTAGCCCATTGCTGACATACACGGCCCAGATTTTCAAAGTGACGGTGGAAAAAAGGGGCAAAAAAAGGAAAAAACGCGCTCACTGGGGTCAAATAAATACCGTCCAACAGACAAATTTTATTTCTTTTGCGATCTTTTTTTCTCTCTCATCCGCTCTCTTTCTCTCTCATCAATAGTCAATTTTTTTTTTTTAGATTTACGTAAAATAGTCGTGTGAAGTCTGTACTCTCTCTCTCTGGAGCCTTCGCGAGCTTCTTCTTCTATCCAGTGACGGCGCCTCACGATTAATCTCATGTACGATTTTAATCCAATTTTTATGTAACCCTAGCTAGGGTTTTGAATTTGATTCTACTTTCTTTAATTATTTATATTTTTTTTATATCTATTTACGGTAGTTTTAAAGCTCGGGATTGTGTTTTTTGTTTTTCGATCTAGGGTTTTCTTTTGGGCGGCGAATTGGGTTTTTATACCGTCTTTTTTTTGTTGTGAATTGGTGTGTTTTGTGTGTGAATTTTGTAATTCTCGTGTGAGGCGGGTGTTTTGCTTGTGGACTTGTGGAATTTGGCGATTTGGTTTTTGTGAAGGTAATTAGGGTTAGGGTTTCGTTTGTTTTGACTGAAAATTGTGTTAATTGTTGTTGCGATTATGAGTTTTCGAGGTAGTTTGCTCGAAAGAATGGGTCGATGGAGGGTTGGAGTATGGGTAGGGGTGATGAGGGGCTATTTTAGATTTTTTGATTCTGATTTTGGCGATTAAATTTTATTGTTTTTGTTTATAAATTTACCAAATATGGGCCTGGTTCTACTTTACGATTTTACTGTGTGGCAAATAAAAGATTTGTGTTCTTGAACTGGAAGATTAAATATTCGTAGTAAAGTTTTGGGGTTTGTGATATTTTTTCGCACATTTAAAAGATGCCTGAGGATATAAAATGTGAATCTTTATGCAGAGGGAAGTTTGTCGCACAAGTTGGTATAAGAAATCTGAGTGAGTGGACATAACGCTTTTATGATGTCTAAGAGAGACAGATTTGTGCCTGGACATTCGGCTAGCTTTGGTGCTCATTATGAATCTGAAGGATCAGGTAGCTCAGGGCGATTTGATTCTGCCGAGGGTTCTTCTGTGCCCATGAGGAAGTGGGTTGATTTGAATTCTGCTTCAAAGGATGGTTTTGCCGTACCTTTACAGATTATCACCTTGTCCAAATTATCTTCGTCAGAGAGAAAAAGCTTGGTGCTTCGTCTAACGTCTGAGCTTGAGCAGATTCGATTTCTTCGGAAGAGAGTTGAGTCACAGAAGCCAAGATTCGTAAATACGTTAGCAGTTTCTTCGACCAGCGATATTCTCAGCAGTAGTAATGCAAGACAGAAAGGCTTGCAATTTGGTAATGCAAAAAAATCGTCTGGTTTGGGTTCTGGGCCAGGGAAAAAAGGGCGCGGTTGGAATCGTGGTACCACAGGAAAGTTTGAGTCAAATACTCAAAATATTCGAGCGAGCCCGATTGCGGGATTACTTAAACAGTGTGAAGGTTTGTTAAAGAAGTTGATGTCACATCAGTATGCTTGGGTATTTAATACTCCTGTGGATGTGGTGAAACTAAACCTTCCTACATATTTTGATATAATTAAAAATCCTATGGATTTGGGAACCATAAAAGGCAAACTAAGCTCGGGGAAGTACTTCAGTCCATTGGATTTTCTAGCTGATGTTCGACTTACTTTCACCAATGCAAAGACTTTTAATCCACCTGGGACTGATGTCCACATCATGGCAGATACAATGAGTCAGTTCTTTGAATTGAGATGGAAAGCCATAGAGAAGAAACTTAGTGCAACTTCCCAGTCACTACCTGAAATCTCAGGGGTTCACGAGGAAAGTGAAATAGCTAGGCCATTGGGTCCCGCAAAAAAGAGGAAGGTTGGTCCAACAGAACATGAAGTGTTACAAGAACCTCCCAAGCGGATAATGACAGGTGAAGAGAAACATAAATTAAGCTGTGAATTAGAAGATATGCTTGGGGATTTGCCGGACTCCATCATTGAGTTTTTAAGGTCACAAAGTACAAACGGAGGTGATGGCGGAGAGGATGAGATTGAAATTGATATTGATGCTCTTAGTGATGCCACCCTTTTTACCCTACGGAAGCTTTTAGATGACCATATGCAAGTGAAAGAGAAAAGCCTCGCCAAATCTGAAGCATGCGAGATAGAGGTATTTTATCCTTTTAGAAAAGGCAAATGTTCTTGATAGTTAAATCCAATTTGGTTTTGGCTTGTTATTCAATTGGCATAAAGATTCACCCTGATGGCTTGACCTCTATTTCAGCTGCCAAATGTATCGGGATTCAGCAACTCTTCCTTGCAACTTGACAAAGGTTCCAATTTCTTGAATCTTGGTGCTATTTTTGATATCACTAGAATTCAACTTGATGTTTGTTTTGTCCTCGTTAATTTTAGGAAATGATCCTATTGATGAGGATGTTGATATTGGGGGAAATGAGGCTCCTGTCACTAGTAAGTTTCCAATTGAGCTTGAAAAAGGCGCTGGAGAAAGAGCTGAAGAACGTGCTGAAGCAGGTTAATCTCGGTGTATATAGTCGTCCATTATTTCAAGTTTCGACAGGAAAACTATTTTCAGTATGTTATTCCTGAGAACATCACATGTTGTCTCACATGGAAAAAATCATAATTTAGTTTTCTATCGGCAAGTAAAGAAGATAGAAGCGTAGTTTATTTAATAATCATTTCTTAGCAAGCGTAGCTACTCTGTTTGTGAAGTGCTTCATTATTTCTCCGTCGCTGATAAACATATAATGAATTGATAACTTGATTGTTAATATCAAATTTTTGGTTTTCTTCAGCATCTGTTAGTGGGCTGGACCATCTCGAACAAGGTTCACGACCAAAGCAATACTCTAGTGATTCAGATGAGCATCATGATGGTAAGGGTCCGTGTAATTGAATAGGCTGCTGTAAATAGTCGCTGTTCCTCATCTTTTATTACTGGATTTATCAGGGGAGAGTGCACAAGTGGAGATGCAGGTTTCCCCCGACAAGCAGTACCGGGCGGCTATTTTGAAGAACCGATTTTTAGATACAATATTAAAAGCACAAGAAAAGACACTAAGTCAGGTTGGTAGGCTTGAGATATTATCTTTTGCCTCACTTGGTATTTTTCCTATCATTTCTGGTTAATAATCTGCATTTTGATCCTGCACATCAGGATGAAAAGGGAGATCCTGAGAAACTGCGACGTGAAAGAGAGAAACTTGAGATGCACAGAAAGAGAGGTTGTTAATTTGTATTTTTTATGATGGTTTTTAGTGGATGTAATCAACAAAAATTAATTTCATGTGGAAAAAAGGAAAATATTAAAAATCACTGCCACTCTACCAGAGAAGGCTAGGTTGCAAGCAGAAGCCAAAGCTGCGGAAGATGCTCGAAGGAAAGTAGAGGCAGAAGCTGCAGCAGAGGCCAAAAGGAGGAGAGAGCTTGAGAGAGAAGCAGCAAGAGAAGCGTTACTTAAGGTAAGCAGACGCGATGTTTTGCTTGTAAAAGTCATTTCAACTTATCCTTTTGGTACTTACATGGAAGTTTGGTGTTTCTGTTTAGATGGAGAGAACTGTTGAAATCAACGAAAATTCGCGATTTCTTGAAGATCTGGAAATGCTGAGGGCTGCTCCTCCTGAGCAATTACTCAGTTCTGTAGACGACACGAGCCCGGACCACTCACCGGATGGGTTTGGGGATTTTAGTTTTGGAGGTAATAATCCTTTGGAAAAGCTGGGGTTGTACATGAAGGTGGACGAGGAGGATGAAGAAGGCGAGCCGCCTAGTGTTGCAAATGCCGCCGATGATGCAGAGGAAGGAGAAATTTAGTAGTCCTTTTTAGCCCCTTGCAACGCTTGGACAAAATGCATGTGCAATATAGTGTATTAGATTCATATGGAATATTTTTTGTTGAAAAAGAGAAAAAAAAAGGTAAAAAACAGGACAAGAAAAAAAAAAAAGACCCTTAGGTGCTTGTTCAAATCTCCATTGCATCTTTTTATGGTTATGAAGAATGAACACAAAATTTTGTAATGGTGCGTGAAGTAACATATCTACCTTAGGACAGGTTCTATGTACATAAATCGTGTATATGATATACAAGGATAGTATTATATATAGAGAGCATATATATGTGTATATATGTATATATATATATATATATTCTGTGTTCATATGGTGTATATTTGCTTGTGACGTGAAGTAGTTGAGGAATTTGTTCTCTATGGGTTGTGTATATTATTTACACTTGTGTTGTTTTCTCGTTGATTTGATGTGGCACGCAATTCTTCAAGTTGAAAGACCTTCCTTATTTTTTTAACCGCGCAAAGATCTTCTCTCCAGTAACCGTAGTTTCATCTCGATACTGGCAGAGAAATGGAGATTAGGCAATTCTTATTCTTATGCTTATTCACGATTTTAAAGATTGTTGGAACTTAGATCCCTTTGTTGCGTAAATGTCCTTGTAAGTTGATCTGGGGAAACTCTTTAGTCGATGATTCGCGTTTCTGAACTGGTATTCTGATATGGAAAAATTGATAAAACGAAAGTATGGATGTTACTTGTAGACAATAACAAAAAATACAAACGACGGTGTAAAGTGTCCGAGTCATAGTTGAACTGTATAGCATGATATGCCAAAAGAATTGCAGATATATTGCAAAAAAGAATTGCAATGTGTAGTTTGTTTTTCTTCTTTTTAATCTATAAGCAGATGCATAGATGAAAACAAAATTACATGCCAGGAGGCCAGAGGCAAATCAGTTCACAGTGAAAACCAAAATCACGCCAAAGATAAGGATCACCTACTCTTCATTCTTCAACAACCATAATCTCATTTTGTTTAACGTTGCCACGTTGGATTAAACCCTCTAACCTATACACTCTTTTACAAGTTGCCACCTAACTTATTATTCTTTACAATTAACACTCAACCTATTGAAAAATGTGCAAACTGCCCCCTTGAACCCTAATCCAACTGTTGGATTTGGCCATGTTTCTACTTGTCCGTTGAATTTGGTTTCAGGGGCAGTTTGCACATTTTCAATGGGTTGGGGGTTAATTGCAAAAAAGTAAAGGTTAAGTGGGAACTTGTAGAAAGGGGTATAGGTTGGGGAGTTTGATGCATTTTTGTCCATGTAAAAAATTACCAATTTTTTGAGCATTGTAGTTTCTATGAACTTTTTCAAACAAGACTTACCCGAATATTTACATTATTATAAGCACCCATAAACTCAAATAGAAATTTGTACTAAAAGTATGTATTTTAACTAATTCCATACAGAAAAATCAAACTAATAAACTAAACCAAAACTAGCTGAATAAATCTTTCTAAGCAAGCAAATTTTCCTCGCACTGTGGGCCCCACCCTGCTTGTTCTCCAAGTCACTCGCCGGGCCCAAACTAAACAAACAAAGCCCAACACGTTATTTAGAGGTTTGTTCTTAGGGTTTTTAGGGTTTTACAATACCGACACACGCAATTCTCCATTCTCCCAAATTCGACAAAATTTATCGAATTTTTCCTTTTTTGCTAAATCGGAGCTAAGATCATGGGTAGTCAAGCCGCCGCATCAATTCTCAACGGAATCGCACGCGCCGCCTTCGGGCTCGGGCTCGGAGCTACAGTCCTCAATTCATCTCTCTACACCGTTGACGGCGGTCAACGCGCGGTCCTCTTCGACCGATTCCGCGGAGTTATCGAGGACACTGTTGGCGAAGGGACTCACTTTTTGATCCCGTGGCTTCAGAAGCCCTACATCTTCGACATTCGCACTCGTCCTCACACCTTCTCCTCTGTCTCCGGTATGTTGTTTAGTCCTAATTTGTTGTTAATTTTGTCAATTTGTTCGATTAGGAGGTTCGATTTAGTTGTGATGTTGATTTTTGATGTTAATTGATGGGTACGAAGGATCTGGTATGTTATGTGAGCGTTATTCTTTGTTAATTTGTCGATTTATTTGAATTAGGAGGTTTGATTTAGTTGTGATTGTTGATTTTTGGTGTTATTAGGTACTAAGGATCTTCAGATGGTGAATTTGACACTGCGTGTTCTATCTCGCCCCGAGGTCAACCGGTTACCCGACATTTTCAAAACCCTAGGTCTGGAGTACGACGAGAAAGTGCTTCCCTCGATTGGAAATGAGGTTCTGAAGGCTGTTGTGGCGCAATTCAATGCGGATCAGCTGCTTACGGATCGTCCTCATGTTTCCGCGCTTGTTCGCGAGAGTTTGATTCGTAGGGCGAAGGACTTTAACATTGTGTTGGATGATGTGGCGATTACACATTTGTCGTACGGTGCTGAGTTCTCCAGGGCTGTGGAGCAGAAGCAGGTGGCACAGCAGGAGGCTGAGCGGTCGAAGTTTGTGGTGATGAAGGCGGAGCAAGAGAGGAGGGCTGCTATTATTAGGGCCGAAGGTGAGAGTGAGTCTGCGAAGCTGATTTCTGAAGCGACTGCGGCTGCCGGTATGGGGTTGATTGAGCTGAGGAAGATCGAGGCGGCTAAGGAGAATGTGACATCCATGAGCAGAAAAGGAGATGTGATCTACCTACCTAGTGGCAATAACATGCTTCTGGGTCTTCCAGGCATGGCTCGTTGAACGTGAGGTAGTATTTCTAATGCGTTTGCTCTTTTGTGTTTCTGTTCTTTCTTTTAATACTTTGAAATTGAATTTGTTGTTGATGGTTAGTTTAATTTTTGTTATTTGATTTTGCTGTAAGTAGGTATATGGGAAATAATGTTTTCATGCTTATGTTGTGTTGCCTTTTGGTGCATGCATGCTAATATTTAGTTACTCTGTGCAATTTGGAAAAGCAATTATGCTGCCAAACATTAGGATTACGCTTTGCTGTGTGGATTATGGATATTGATTATGAGTCGTAGGGTTAGTCTTACTAATACTTGATTTTCAGTTCCTTCATTGTGCTATGGGGATTGGTTACTGATGCACTTATGAATTCTCTGTCGTGTGTGAGAAAGGTGCATTTTTATTAGTTAGAAGGATTTTGACTGGAAGTTACTAATCATGCCAGCTGACATCTGTTATCTTTGCTTTCTTAGTGTTGTCATTCATTTGGGATATTTTGTAGATTGAATTGAGGTCTTGCAAGTTATAAAGCCATCACCACTATCCACCACTATCCAGTTTTACTTAATTATGAACCAGACTATTCCATAAGTTTCCACTAAATGCTGAGAGATCCATGTAAAACTTGCCAACTTGTACTACTTTGGATTTTCTTATTTTGTCTAAATGTCATTAATACGTAATTCTGACAATTATTGCTGCTGATATTTTTTTTGTAATATACCATAATAATGCTTATCATAGCAAGTTGGGTGGGATAGCATGTAGTAACAATGCGTTTTAAAGAGAAGTAAATGTGAAATAGAGAACAATTGTTTTAAAGGAAAATATAACTCAGCATGTTACTGAAGGGTGGGTTTAAAGAGAGTAAATGGCTTGTGGGTTTAAGTACTAGCTAATGCAAATTTTTCCATACAACTCATAACTTTTCCCCGAACAGATAAATAACTAGATATGTTAACGTGAATGTCCTTTTTGATTCTGCTTTCTGGTTTTGAAGTTAACATTATGTGGAACGTATAATGCTAAGCTGCTATCGAGATCCCTTCTTGGTGGACACCCTTAATATCATTTCGTGAGTCCACCATTCTGTCAAATGTAGCATAATACCAAACAGATTCAAGAGAGGTCATGAATGAGTACAAGTCCAGTGACTCAGAACAACATTTCTCATCTAAAATCAACATTTTGTGTGTCCTAAAGCACTGATTTGATTGTTTGCTCGTTCATTTTCTTCTGGTGAGCCTAATTCTTATTATTGTTGCTCTTGTTTCAGGGTGTTGAGAGTGGCACAACTGTTGATGGGGTTTTTGGTTGTATCACGGTTTTATTCCCGGAGTTATATTAGCCCTTGTTCTCTGTTCAAAATTAGTGGACAATCTTTAAGCTTCTTGCTCGGACATATCTCGTAAGCTGTATGAGTATTAAGCAATAACCGGATGATTATAGGACCTTAATGTTAAATGGATGCCAAAGGGGTTCTCCTGTGGATTCTGCTCGAGAAGTCTTCGAATTAATCTCCTCCTTCATCATTCCCCTTTATTTGTCTAAAATCGTATATTTGGTTATGTGTTTTTTGCCTTCCCCGTTCTATTTGAGTGTTGAAATGTGATCTTTTGTTACTTCTCGTTGCACTGCAATAATATAATGCTCAACAGTGATAGACCAAGTTGAAATTTTGGCATGATTACATCTAAGTTCTAAGCAACAGGCAACATGGTACTCTATTATAGGAAAAATTATCAGGTATTCCTTGTGCATCATGCAATCATTATACTTTATTCGTGGTGAAAGATAAATCCATTTTGAGGAAACAGTTGGATGCTATTGTAATGAGCAATTGTTTTTTAGTTTGACAAGAAAAAAAAAAGGACCTATGTTGTTTTAATTTGCAACTACGAATTTTCTAGCAAATATTCCCTGTGAAATCTATATTTGGTGAATACCTTTCACATTGATTTTAATGCAATGGAATTAATAGCAAAATCGATTTGTATTGTACTTACTTGGGGAATAAGATGTCAGTATTATTTAAGTTAAGGTTTTGTTACAGTAAGAAGTTTGAGATAAAAAAGTGTTTTTGTAAATCTGTAAGTACAAAATTCAGTATTTTGTTAATTTCACAATATTCAATAAATGTCAAAAGAAGTAAACTTTTAAAAAATATATAGTTTGATACAAACACATCTAATATAAAATTTTAATGAGAAAAAGTTCAGATGCAGATACACCAAACTAAATACATATCTTAAGGGTGTTATCTGCTATTTTTTGCATTTCACATGGGATAATAGCTAAGGCCTAAGAAAAATCAGAAAGTGAATTATTTGACAGTTCAAAGTAATACAATTTACTCTATAAAAATTATTAGATATTCATTAACCACGTTCATACACATTATCTGAAGAAAGCTACAGTAAATATGTAAAAATGATTTATAATTGTCAAACGAAGATGGAGTAAATGGTTATTGCTTATTAGATTGCTTTATGTATCTAGAATGTTATAGCTTTAAAAGCAGGATAAAAGAATACAATATAGTGTAGTTTCTGTTTTGACGCTGTTGATATTACAGCAAATGTTATTGAATGAAATAGTGATGTGGACGAAGCAATAGAAACGGGAAAAGGAGGTAAGTTGTTAGTATTAAGATATTGCTCTAGTTTCTGTGAATGGGGAAATTTATTTGATATTTACGTCATATAGTCGAATATTTACTTAATATTTGTGTTAAAGAGTTAAGTATTTTCTCTTCTCCTGGGTTTTCCAGTATCCACATCATTCAATCTCAGTTGATTAAAAAACTACAAACTTCCTACAATCTATTTATCTTGTCTTTTATTTACTCTAATAATATTATTAAATTATTACTAGCCATAGCAATTACATGGATTTTTTTTAGTTTAGTTTATATCGACTCCAAACAGAAATACTTCCATATTTCATATATACATTTAAAACCTCTAATTATTTGCACATGTATAAATTACAAATTATTGGGGTTGTAAATATCAATATTTCTATATGTTACCACTATTTCATCGCTCTGCATGAGCACAACACTTCAACGCTGCATTAATCTTGTAAGCTTCTCATTTTGCCTCACCAGAGCAGCATCAAGCCCAACCTTCATCCTCCATCTTCGACACCCTCAGTACCGACAAACTTTCTCCACTATCGTCTTCAACGCAGGAGCACTTGCACGACAATTGCCATCGTTAAAGCACGATCTTCCTTCTTCAGCAGCTTTACACAGCTGAGGATCCAAAGGGACTTTCCCCAGGAATGGAACGCCCATCTCCCTGCACATTTTAGCCCCTCCACCGCCACTACTATCAAACACTTCACTACAAGCAACCAAATTCAGCAATTCAGGATCTTTCTCTCTCATCATTGCAATAATCGACTCGGTCACATCTTTTTGTTCACCACTCTCCGTCACAGTCATGAACCTGAAATCGGATAACTGTTGGCGTAAACCACTCATATTTTCGACGACGCCCAGTACTGGGAGCCCTACTTTCTTGCAGAAACTCACTTCTTTTCTGACATCTATAAGAGAGACTTGCTGTGGGGTAGTAACTATGATTGCACCGTCTATTCCAGTTGCTTGCAGAAATTGAACGATTGAGATATGTTCATCTGAGGTTCCAGGTGGTGCATCAACTATGAGAAAATCAAGTTCTCCCCAATAGACGTCTTTTAGAAATTGTGTGATGATTCCGTTCTTACGAGGTCCTCTCCAAATGACGGCTTCATCGGGGTGGGGGAGCATGAATCCAATTGACATTACACCAAGGTTTGACTCCACATAAACGGGAGACCATCCAAGGTTGCTCTGATGAATCTCTTGTCCTTCAAGACCGAGCATTTTTGGGATGCTTGGACCACATATGTTGATATCAAGGAGACCGACCTGGAAATCCATTGATGCTAGGGCGAAAGAGAGCTGGGCAGAGAATGTACTCTTGCCAACGCCACCTTTTCCAGATAATACCAGTATTTTGTGCTTCACGGTCGCCATTCTTTCAGCAATGGAGACCAAGTCTGGAAGAATAACAAAGCAATTATAGCAAATATAAGTTATTCACCATGCACAACTTAGATGATTTCTGAAGAAAACTAAACTAACGACCAAGACATTATGCATAGATTTCTAAGGTTGATTCTTTAAAAAATATAAAACCGAAGTTCAGATACTTCCCCAAAATAGTTACGCTATATTCTGCCATTATGGAGTATGAGTCCCATTTTCTAATGAATGCAATGGTCATTTCCCACTACTGTTCATTGTCTTTTCCATATTATTCGTTTTATAACTTCTTGCTTTCGTCACTTTATGCAATCAACAACGGCGCAAGATAGTCAACCAAAATAAGTGGATCCATAAAAAGTTCAACAATTTATATAGATTCTTACGGTTTCATAATCTCCGATGATGCAGGTATATGTTCTTCAACACTACTGTTGATACTTAAATCATAACGAACAGAACCAAAATACAACATTTTAGGAAACATATTAACTCGTGCTGCATACAATTGACAAAAAAAACTAGTGCTCTCCCAGTGAATTTATGTATAACGCAGCCCAATAACATGCATCAGTTTCAAGAGAACAATGCCACTCAAATAACACATTAATCAATACCTGATACGAATTAACACAACTAGAGCCCGAGTCGTCAAATCATAATTACTATTCCTTAACTCATCAAGTTGAGCACAAGCTTACTTTCACATTGAAGCTTGGTTTCAAACTTCAACATATTGAAGAAATTAGATTTCAACCGCAACTAAAGGTCAATTTGTTTCAAACATTAAGAAGCACAAATTGTAGAACTATTTGCTAAAAACAGATACAAAATAATAATTAAAAATAAAAATAAAAATGACCTGACCTGGATCAGGTCCTTTAGGCACAAGCCTCCTGATTAGGGCACCCTTCACAAGCATCAGATTTTCCAGCTGATTCAGATTCTGGCCCAGGGCAATCTGAAATTCAAAAAAAAAACTTTTAATAACAATAACAATAAACAAAAAATATCTCAAATTAATTAGTGTAAATTAAAAAATATACGTGCATTAGCGTCTTCTGGGATATCTGAGCCTCCGTCCGTTTTCTATTTGATTTTCTCTCTACAAGATTAAATTTGATTATAGAAGAGGGAAAATTTCAACTCCCACTGTTCTAGTCTTGTAGAGAGAGAAAGTGTTCCGAGTTTTGATTTGAAATTTCATACGAGAATTTTCACTTTTAAGGTACAAAATTAGTGTTTTGATTTTTGAGAAACAAATTTCATTTTGATGATAAGAGTTTTATAAATTATTATAAGGGTAAAAATAGCATCAAACCTCCCTATTTGTGTTATATGTGTAGAAAACTAATGCATTTTATCCTAAATTAAAACTATTTTGGATTTTTCGTATTTCATTTTTAGTCCCACGAATTTAGTCCACAATCACACGTAGTCTTATAGAAATACTAAAATCACTAATACCAAAATTCTAAAGACTTAACATCAAATTTGCAACCATAGGTATATTAATTACACGCTACAAAATATACTTTCTTCTTGCTTATTTGCTGCCCAAGTTATTATGCGACTTTTGCATAAAACACTTTTTCATTATTTTGACTCCCGATTCCCAATAAGAGGCCTTATGGTTGACATGGCTAGAATGTCTGCACATTATGCATTTTCAATAGTGAAAGGAGTGAGTTTTTGTGTTTGAATAAAAACTGCTATGCCAATGAAAATATATTCATGAAAGTATTGGGATTCTAGTTCCTATCGAACGCGGTTATTGTTACGAAAATTGGAGCCTCTAGCAAATATAAAAGTAACATATGAAACTATCACTCCACCAAACATTCCAAATAATCAACAACAACGAATCTTACTTTTATTGTCTTTCAAATAAGAAATCTTACAATACAACAACATCAAATGCACATATATCTCAACCTCAGTCCATTTGACTCACCTTATTGCCCACACTTAAAAATCAAAATAATACACGAAACTGGAATTACAAGGGTGAACTCGATAAAACAGGAAGGTGGGTTAGTTTTACGTAAAAACTTCATTACAAGGTCGGGGGGATCCATATATAGCCGTGTGTTTGGACATAACCAGCCTTTCCCAACAGTTCATCTGCTTCGGCAGGCCCTCTGCTGCCGGATTTGTATGGAAGTGATTTAAGCTCTCCCCTGTCTATTCGGTGCAGAAGGGGCGTAAAAATCTCCCAGGCCGCCTGAAGATTGATAAAAGAAGAAACCGTTACTATGTTGAATGAAGAAGAACGTTATTTTATCTGTTAAATGAGAAAATTTTGGTTTTTACCTTCAACTCATCTCTGCGGACAAAATGCTGCTGATCGCCTTTAATTCTGTAAACCAAAACACAGATTTGGTAAATATTTAAGTAAAAAGGTGTGTTTAGTTTCTTTCCCAGTATATATTGTCACTATCCAACTTGAATGAAGATATGAGTTATAGCTAATAGCGTTTTGCACTGTCGATGAACACAATAAAATGGCAGCATATGTGAAGTGCGAATTACAACAAAACTCCTGAATTTTGATCAAATTGTGAAACACATAAATCATAAATTAGAAAAGAACTCAAAAATAGACATTTGCTAAAACTGATAATAATGAAAGAATTTCAATTTGGATCACAAATCAATAGTAAAATATAAAAAAAACAATTTCGATAAACTAAATTGTTATTTTGACTCGGAACTAATTTTCATTCATATTAGTTTCTCCTCTTTGCAGTAGCAACAGCGGCGTTGCCTGGTTGATATATCTTCCTCTAGTGTTATTAATTCACATGGGGTGTCTTGGTAATTTTTGTCATGATCAAGGCAGGGAGTAAATGTTGCACGCGATTCGCATTTTAAGATAATAGACAGAGAAAATAAAAGGCATCCATAGATAAGACCAGATAATCATACGTGTCAAGAATTAGACGTTCATAAGCCTCCGGAATGACAAGCCCTTGGTAGCGTTGCTTGTATGATAAGTCCATTTCACTCTGAACAGTTGCTATTTCCAGACCAGGCTTTTTCACCTACATGAGCAGGAAAAAAACCAAGTCAGCAACAACGAAAACACCCAATGACTTACATGAATCATCAGAGCCCGACAGGATCATGTCGTGACATAATATCTTGTCCCTCAAAGAAAACACATGTGCTTTAGTATACTTACGGTTAGCTTCATGTACATGGCCTCTGAAGGTTGCAGACGAATAACAAATTCATTTCTTCCATGCTTTTGACCTATATAGATCAAATTTCATCAGGTTTCTAACACAAAAGACCAAGTTTAAAGAAGCCTTTGGCTGATCAAACTGAAATTACGAAAAGGGGTCTATATGACCTAAAGTTATAAGAGCATGGAAAGATGAAGGCTCACATAGAAACTAGCACACAATTTATTGGGTAATCATTGTCAAAGATAACATTTGGTAATACTTTGTTAAAATGTTCACACCCAAGGAATTACTGCTAAGACATATTTCGCAGAACTCTGAAAATTTAAAGGCAACGTCATTACCCTAGGGAGGATTCCCACAGTTCATTTAAGTAGTTTCTTGCAACCTCCATTATGTACTTCAATATGTGGAATCAGGAGAAGCATTAACTTTTCAATTGTTATCCGTTCTTAAAATTAAAAAGATGGAGTCAACAAGAATTGTGACAGGTTTGCGGAATTCATCCGCAGCTGTGCACAACCTCTTTTGGTTTTTATCATTTTTTCTTTCAGCGTGATTGCCTAAAGTTAGAAGTTAACATTTAATCAAGCTTGCATCATAAGCCCCAGATAAGTTCGAGAAACAGTGAAAATTGACCGAAATATAACAGTTTTAGAAACATACATTTAAATATATCCCCAGGAACTTCCTTGAACTGAACCCTGATTTCTGCCTTTCTAGAATTTAAAGCTTTTCCTGCCTTGAGTATGAATGGAACACCTGCAGCCACTCAGCGTGATTTTACAAAGCACATGATCAGATATTGCATAAATCTATTGCAAATATACTTTCTAGCTTTACGTCAAGAACCAAGAAGAAAGTTAAAAGAGATATATAAATGACAAAGCTAAAATCTATAATCTGTACCTTCCCATC
Organism: Misopates orontium; assembly: GCA_946800315.1. NCBI lineage: Eukaryota > Viridiplantae > Streptophyta > Magnoliopsida > Lamiales > Plantaginaceae > Misopates > Misopates orontium. The sequence goes on along the minus strand of OX326953.1, from coordinate 15,368,498 downwards.
TTTCATTGTGTATATGCAAAACCATTGTAGCAAAAGTTGGACAATTAGAGTCGTCTGGAACCGTTGGATCATCCTTATAGCCATCATACTGTCCAAGCACCACCTCTTCGTCTTTTATTGGAAGAACCGACTGAAGAACCTGAGATCCAACAGAATTATTAGAGAAACTGGATATATCTAGTATATACTGCAGTCATGTGCACAAATCACTGAGTCAAAGTACAAGATATACCAAAATTCGGCCAAAAAAGAGAACATCAGAAAACAATTCGTGATTAAATAATCAAGCATAAACCAGAAGAGAATGTTGCAAAAAAATAATATTGCACATAGAGGCAGTGTCTCCACAAACTTATGCATACCTTAACTTTCTCATCTCGAACATGCTCAGGCTTCAAAGAAACAGGCTTTTCCATGGCGACAAGGCAAAGAACCTGGAAATTTTGAGCAATAGTAATGTCATATTTGCAGGCAGGCCTAATGATTGTCAACTCCGAACGAAATGTGAAAAATAAAACAGAAAAGGATGAAATTGGCAGAAAGCACGCGGCAGACAAGTTCAAAAATGTTCTCTCAGAATTATGAACTACGCTTTCCAGTAAGAAAATCCAGATACAAAATGGCAATGTTTCATGATAGTGAGAAATTATGATCCTTACAGAGAAATAGATTGAGTTAACTTTTACAAAAGATAGTATTAATCAAGCAGAACCATTCTGTATTAAAAAGACTTACTTGCAACAAATGATTCTGAATAATGTCACGGATAATTCTGCGTATAAATCAAAAGCAAAGCAAGTAAGAAATATGAATCAGTAAATATCTAAATACTGACACAAGCTAGAGAAGAGTTCATAAATTCTCCAACTATATTGCAGTTAAAAGAAATAAAATATTACTCGCACAGGACAGGATTTAATATCAGAATAGAAGATCTCAGAGGCGAAGAACATACCCGTATTGATCAAAATATCCACCACGACCCTCAGTTCCGAAATCTTCTCTAAACACAATCTGCATGAAAGAATTGAAACTTTTATAACAATGCAAGTTTTGGCAAAATTACAACCCATTTTATGATTTAAGCTAATAACTAACCTGTATGTTAGCAATGTTGTCACGATTCCAAAGAGGTAAAAAGAAGCGATTTGCGAAACGAAGTACCAGCTGAAATTTTTGCAACACATAAAAACGAAATGAATCTATTTTGGTATTGAGTGGTAAATATGCACCAAGTAAACGGGCTAATAGAATCAGACAATTCATTTCGTGATTATTACCAAGTTCTGCACCAGTTCTTTTCCCAAGTAATGATCAATACGATAAATCTGTGGTTCCTCAAATAATTCTCCTATCTGGGAGCTCAGTTCCTCAGCTGAAGCCAAATCCCTTCCGAAGGGCTTCTCAACAACAACACGTGTCCATCCACCAAGATCAGCTGATAATATTAAAATGAACAGTCACAAAAGCATTTACTTTACAGCACGCCAGGGGAAGCACTAAAACCCAATATTTGTAAGGAAAAGTACAGAAATTGAGTGGTAAATTCTAGTTACTTTCTGCTACAAGACGAGTATAAGAATAAAGGTCACATCTCAATAGCAGCAGGCATCAATGTCATTAGCAAATTTTATTTATTACGTCATTTAAGCTTGTGATTCTGTTAGCTGGAGAAAGCAAATTTCAATAGATAGATGATATTTCCATCATGAAAAACAGGATTTTTTCAGCAGTCCCCTTCTTTATCCGCTGTTTGAAACTAACTAAATGAGCACCAGAAACCATAGCAATCTTAACATCACAACAAACTTCATCATACAAGAATTACATGTGAATAATATTGGCTGGCACCGTAACTTATCCTCTAAGCTGCAACTAAACATGACATTGCTCGGGGGACAAAGATCGTGATTGGGTAAGGGGACACATTAAGACTACTTCTGAAAAGAATACGTACATTTATTCATGCAATAGCTCTTGATCATTTTGCACACTGGTGGATATACTGATGGAGGAAGTGCAAGGTAGAAGAGTCTTCGGGAAGATCCTTCTGCACTGTTTTTCGCTACTTCGTGCTCATATATTGCACTATCTAATGCTTGAAACCCTTCAGGAGAGTCATAACCGCCACAGACATATTTAATCTACATTTTGAAGAAAGATTTACTAATGGTGAGCTACATCATCCTTTGAGGTTAAGCATAACAAAAAAACCGGTCAACATGCAATTACTAACCAACTGCAGAAAGTTTAAGAGCTCTCCGGTGTCTTCTTTCCCCTGGGAGAGATACCTAAAGCATTTAATGACACGTGATTTTAGTAACGTGATTGTGTTCCCCAACAAAGATTGGCTGGCCGGCATACATGCAAAATGATTCATCGTCTACTTAAAGTGAAGGATACAAGAATCATACCCTTTAATTTTATCTCTCAGTTCCTCATCAGTGATCTTGGTCCTTGCATAGCCAAAAATGTGAACCTCGTTCGATAGAAATCCCTGAATATCACAGTTGACCCCAAGATTAAGACACACAACTATAAGCACATCTAAGATGCACAAGCATCCATGGACAGAAACAAGATTGGGAATTAACCTGACGATACAGGTTAAAAAGCGCGGGGAACGTCTTTTTCTTGGCAAGATCACCAGAAGCACCAAGAACAATGACCGAGAGGCACCCAGTTTCCGGAACTGGAACAGTCTCGTTTACTTTGACAACGGGCTCATCCTCGGGCTCATCTCTTCTCTCGATATGCCACGACATTCTCCCAAATTCAGGCGCTACAATAAATGCTCAATAACAACTCCTGATCTGCACAACAATCAAAATCCTCATCATTAACTAAATTCAAACCAGAATCCTACAAACTAATCAGAAATGGCAACAAAATCAATTCACTAAATGATTTACTTAAAATATTCCTCTATGATCCAAAAGGCTAATCAAATGTTTGATCACAAACAAGTAAAACAGATCCAACAAACAAACAAAAATTCACAAATCATAATAATCAAAAACTGTAAAATCACGTGCGTACAATTTACCTAACCAATTAAGAGATTCTTCACTTTTTTACAACTAACCAACAATTAGGTAACAGAATATGTAGCAAAGCAAAAAGATGCAAGTCAACTAGATTAATTACAATACAGCTATACGTATATAACGTAAATATTCGTACATAGATGACACGTGGAATGAGACGGAGAAACGAACCTTTTTTGTTTCTCTGTGCTCGAACGTGATTCGATACGAGATTTTAGCTTTGTTTGCTTGAAAAAAATGTGAGTTTTATAGGCGGAGGAGTTGGTGGATTTTTTATACGCATTTTTTCTTCGCTGTGTCTGTGTGTGTTTTTTGAGGGGTTTTAGGCTTTAAACTATAATAACTACTGTGGTTGCAAAGTTTGACTTCGTGCGTATCGTGGGGGTTTGTATATAATTTAGATAGATAGATGAACTTTCTTAGAATTTTAAAAAATAAAATAAAAGTTCTAGAAGAAATAAAATCTGAAATTTATTATTGAGAATTGTAGATTGAACTGAGTTCAATCGTAGAGAAAATTATTATTTAGAAAATTCGCTCGTTTGGGGATGAGCTTGGGCTCATTTGATTCCAAAACGTTTTGACTCTTTGGAGCTTAAATTTCACACGAGTACACAATGTACGTCTGGAAACAAAAGGTGTATCTTTTGTGTTTCTAAATTGTTGGAGTTGTATACCAGAATAAGACATAAATAACAACCATATTGAGCGACGGTTGATATTTTTGCTATATGTTTTGAAATATTGATATTCATCTCTGTCACTGATTTTGATAGTAAAATTGGATTTATAGTCATCATTACTGATTTGTGAGTATCTTTATGCATACTATTGCATAATACTGGGTAAACATGTATAAATTCTTTGTTGTTTTATACTGTACATTTGCATCATATTTATTTTCAAATTTATTTCAGAACATTAACTTATTATTATATCTATTTATTTTTATTATGTATTGATATTAAAAATAAGTATCGGAAATTTGCGAGCTTATGGCATAAATCCCCAGTTTTGACCATGAATAAATTGCAAAATATACATTGTGTTATTCTTCATTGATAATCTCAGTGTAATCTTTATTAGCAAAATACTCATGCTGATCTTAATTGATTGGCATATACTGAAAGTCTAAAATAGTCAGCAAAAGTTATATTTTTTGTACTTAATAGGTGGATAATCAATTAATATTGCATAAATTGAAGTTTGTCTAGAATGTATCAAAAAAAATAATCAGATTTCATAATAATAAATGGTTAAAAGATCTCCAAATAATATAAAAGATATTATAATATTTGCACATGGATAACATAGTAAGTATTAACACATAATTTTGTTAGTTATTGATACATTAACCGTGAATACATGTCAAGGGTTATTTGGTAACTTTTAAATTGAAATGGAAAACATTAAATTACACCGAGACTTATTAGCCGACTAAGAGTAATAACCTAATGGTTTATTTTTGAAATTTACTCGTTTTAACCAATGCCTTTAATGATACGATGAACTTTTGCAAAGTCAACTGTTCATACTCTCATTTCAAACAGCAAGTGTACATAAAAGAATTAAGTTTATCGTAATAGTCGCTGTATGGAATAATCCGAAGATATGTACAACTAATTATATACACAAAGCCAGGTTCAATAATTAATTAATTATAAATAGACCGCGAGATCCAAGAAAGAGTCGAAGATATAAACAAATGAAAAACAAAAGAAGAAATTAATGAATAAAATATATCCACGAGAATGTGTAGAAAATAATCTTATTCACTTGACAGCTCAACGCGATTCAGATCTAACTTCACACTGTCTTAAAAAACTATTTCTGTTACTATTTGTTGTCTAAAACACCAATTAATGGCACTAAATAATTATTCTATTTTGATTATAGCTAGCATTACAAAGTTGACCAAAAAAATCCCACGTAAGCCAAACGAGTAAGCAACAATTTATTTTCTTACCAATCGCTGTATGAACCCGATTTAAATAAATGCAAAGTCTTCCTTGAGTATTAATGATCAATATTCTGTACGATCATCGAGAAACTTTCTTAATGATTTGCTTATTTTAATAGATTCTCTTTCTCTATGACGATCTGACCCAGCCATCAACTATTGATCATCTTTATATTTCAACTCTTCTAGAATCTTAATTAATTGGTCATAAACTATAGATTGTTCAATTTAAAAACATTGGAAAATTTACACTCCTTAATCTGTAATCTGTTAGCCAAATTGTATGTTCCGCGAGAAATTTACATGTAATTTCTATCAATGTATTAAAATTAGTAGTCCTTATTGGAAAATTTGAACTCATCACTTTGTTTTTAAATTAGTAAACTCAAAAAGTTGCAAGCATTCACATACTCATTAAAATAGTATAATTTAGAAGACAATCGACCCTCAAGCAACATATATAATGGGGTTCATCGGGCCTCTTGTGCAACGACTCAAACCTACAGTCGAGGTCCAATTGTTATATGAGCTCTGCATTTACCTATCAAACCGCTAATGAATCAACAATATCAGAATTTCATGCTAACTTCATTAAATTTTATTCGATACCAAGGGATACTATATCATATGAAATTTTCCCCCCTACATACATTATAAATATACACACAATACAAATTATTAAATATATTTACAAATATATGAGTTTGTTCGTAAAAAAGGTGCTTTTAAAAATTTGAGGTGTCCACCTATGGTATCATTACGTTGATCACACCATTGGTCTAAGGCTCATGAAGCTTTTCTTATAATGTAAAAGGCATGCGTATGAACAGAAATTTCAAATCCCATCTTGGAAGTCATCACAACATTAATCGCACGTCATGAAGATACTTTGTCGCAAGTCTTGTCAAATATGAATTGAAGAGACTTCATTATGTCATAAGCGTTCTCGATATAAATAATTCTAATTTTTTTATTATATGGAAGAAAAAGAATGCTTGTGTGATTAATCTTCGAATTTATTAAAATGCTTAAAAAATACGTACTTGTTAGCCTAATAGCTAGTCCATTCTCTCTAGAGAATAAGAAGCACATCCACACCAAATGAATCAAAATACATCACATTCCGACCATGTGAATTCGACATATGTTAGGAAACCTTATGAGAATTTGACATATGATAGGTATATATCCCTCACTTTCAACATGTATATAACTCAAGAGGTTATCCTTAATTTTAAACTTTTCAAGTTGACTGACGACTTATATCAGGGATTAAGTCAATATTAAAATAAATTGTAATTTTCAACTTTTGAAAAATAAAAAGAATTTTAGAATACTTGAATTATTTAAGTTATATTCAAATAAATGAATTAGTTTATGTGATTCCGAAACAAATTGAAATAAAATACTAAAGGTTAGCTTTAATGATTTTTATCAAAATGTATTGAAAATATATGTACTAAAATAATTCTCTAATTCAAGGATGGGTTAAAAAATGAACAAAATTTGGCAGTCTACTTCCCCAAGTTTTATAAAATAAAACACCCGGATAACTAGTTCTAAAAGTTAAACCAAGTATTATAAAACATATTCACGTAAATAGAGAAAAAAAAATCATCTTAGAATAACAGTCTTAACGAACTCGAGTAATAACCAAAACTCATTACAACCTTTCTGCAGATTTTTTTGGCAGTGATGAATTCTGAAGATATTTATAAAATTAACCTCATGGAATAATACTACAAAATTTCAGAAATTGATTCTAGACATGTATATGTTATGTGTGAAAATGTTTCAACACGAAATAAGTTCATCTCTTCGGCAAAAATAATTCAGGAACAAAAATTTATAAAAACAACAAAATATATGTAGTGTTTGTTGGAGAAATATTGCAATTGGACTTATTGAGAGGCCCAAACAATATTTGTGTGTGTGAATGTAATAGCTTATTGAGAAGCTAGTGGGATTTGTCCTACATTGAAATTTTACTACACTTGAAGCATGCTTATATTATTCTATGTTTTAGAGAGGTGTAGTGAAGTGATGAAGATAGGCTCCTCGCGCCGTCGTCGTCCGTCTAGACTCGCGCCGCGCGTGTCCCTGCCGGGAAGGCAACCTAATCTTTTTGGTAAAATTTTATTTATTTTAATAAATAAAATAATTCTGATTTTAAGAATTTTAAAAAATCTGAAAATTAAATTCGCACCTAAATGCCTGATGCTCTTACTCGACATTATTGTGTTTGAACAGCTTGATGGTGCCTTGAATGAGGAAAACGTTTTAGACGTTTTTGAATTGGGATTAATGGCTAATTGATCCGAAATTATTCCCCACATTGATGATTTTCGGCTGTTTCTCTTCCTTCATCTGCCTATATATAGTGAGGCCTCAGGCAGTGGAAAATCATCCAAAAACATTCTCACATAGCATTTCATACGCACTAAAGTTTTCTGCAATATCACCGAGTCCGATTCAGAGGAGCAGCCCGAGCTTCAAGGCTGTTCTTGGCGACCAGACGTTGTACCTTGGGAGTTCTTATCCATTGAGGCGGGAAGCTATACGCCGACGATATAGAACTTAAGGGGAAAGGGGAATCTCTTGACTCGTCTGCAAATTTCTACAATTTTTGTATTGAGGTTTTTTTCGTTTTACTATTCTGCATCTTTTGTAATTATCGTGTTAGTGTTTATGTTTGTTATTCGTCATATGTTTATATTCTGGAAATCAATCGCTCTATGATTTAAGCACGTATCCAACAGTGTTTTTACCTCGAACCTTCAAGTCGCGAAAGAAAAGTTCAGAGTAATGTTTAGGATGTATAGGAATTCCAAAAATATGGGGAAGATTAGAAATCTTTTTGAGTGTATTATTAGAGTTCCAATAAGTGAGAAGAGTAAGGCACGAGAGTTCGTCAAATCTTTACAATGTAAGATGTTATTTACTTTCTCTATCTCAACCAAGCTAAGATATAGTTGAATACTTAATTGACCAATTCTTTCTTAATATGCTTTTGTGTATTAGTTTCTAATCTATACTCAATCCAAACTCTTTTGCTGATATAATAAGAAAAGATTTGTTTCTCAAAACTTTTGAGAAATTTAGGGTACATATATTATATATATAGACTATAGAGAGAGTCATTGTCAATTATATCAATCATCCTTACCATAATTCATGATCTAATAGATAATTTTTTGTAACCATGTTGATCACATCATATATCATTGTTTCAATAACAATGGTTATACACAAAGTTATATTATGTAGGGGTGGGCACGGGTAGGGTACTCGTCCCGTTCGGAAAATAATTGCGGGTACCTGCATATTCGGGAATGGATCGAAAAACAATTCCCGTTCTTGGACCCCATTTTGTCGAGTACCCACAATAGAGTACCCGATTAGAGGCGGGTACCCGACGTTGCGGGTTTAGGGTACCCGATTCTTTTTTTATTTATTTTTTTAAAAGAGTTTTTAGACTTTTAACATTTTTTTTTCTCAATTTTCAAACTCAAACTTCCATCCCTTTTCAAATAGTAAGGGGAGACATTGAGTTCTTTTATTTTCAAATCAAAAATTGGGCAATGAGTTCACTACCCTATATTTATTTATTTTTTTCTCAAAGTTATTGTCATATTTTTCGTTTATCATATCAACTGTCATCCCTTGCAAACCATTATAATAAGTACACATTTACACATCTTTAATTAATTGGTATCAAAATATCTTCCTATACATATCATAAATCAAACATTACAATAATAATTAACTACGTGAGTTGTGAATTATTTAAACTAAAATTGAGAAGAAGAGAATTACTTCATGTAAATAATAAGTTGGGGTATTGATTAAATAACAAAAATAAAAGTTTAACGGAATTAGGGCGGGTACCTTATCGGGTTCGGAAAATAAAAAGTAACTACCCGAACCCGTTCCCGATCCCGCTTTAGCCTTATAACCCGCGGATAATGAGAGTTCAGGTACTTGTACCCGATTTTTCCCGACCCTATCGAGAAATACTCTATAGAGTCAAGATCGGGAATTAGTACCCGCACCCGTTGCCCACCCCTAATATTATGAACCGCGCTCTTAAATCGGATAAGTAATTGCTAATTTTTATGGGAGAACCTATAATTCAAAATACCTATCAACCCAATTACATTCTAAACTATCTGCCCCTCCAAGATATGATGATAGTGTTGAGCTTTGTGCCACGTGTGCACATGAAAATTCGTCTTGGACTCGTGTAAGTTATGATGAAATAAAAAGGCGTAAAGGACAAGTGGTTCTTTTTCATTTAATTATTATAATATTATTTCAATTGATCTATTAAAAAGTGTCAATAGTTGATAATTATTTATGTTAATAATAACACCATTAACATTATTATTTAATTGGACTCATGTGAATTGTTCCATAGGAATGAATTTTGAGTATAGTGGGTTATAACAAGAAGTCAGTGATGTTCACTTGCGGGTTGGACAAATCTTTTTAGAGGTGATGTGGTGACATCTTAGTGTTTATATATTATTGTAAAATTCATTTTGAGTAAAAGGAATAGGACGAATAAAGATAACTTTGTAAATTAAGCAAATGGTTTCACTTCAATGACTTCTGTCCATATAAGATCTTGATCTCAAGCTGCCATTTAATAGACTTTTCTTTGTGGGGAATGTCAAATTCCATAATAGCTAGCATCATATATTGCACGGAGTATAAGTAAGTAGTTGAGAATGTGATTGCATTAAATCGATGAATTATACCCTCCCTTGTTATATTTACTAAGTATTTGTCGTGATCTAATAACTTAGTTCATAAGTTGATTATAGATATGCTCAAAGATATATTTTAAATTAGTGAAAGTCAAGGATATAACATGTGATTAATATGGATAGATTTTTACCAGTTAGATCCTTGAATGTAATAAGAAGCATTAATATAATTAGGAATGACTATGTTAATGATCATTTGTAACTAGCTTTGAGTAACTTTATATTTATGAGAGCAAGAATGCAACCTCAAATATTTAGTGCAATTATAGCGAAATCAATGTATGCTCTAATAGAAAAGAAAGTTGTAAAACTCATTCGTGGCTTTGAAGCTCTCAATTCTGCTCCTCCACGTTTTGACTACATATACGAATTTTATGTCTGAACGAAAACTAATTTAGGGGATGTAGAAATAATAATTATTCCGTAGATTAATTAATTTAATTGATTAATCAAAAAATAGTAGATAACATAAATTGATTATTAGTCAGTATAACCAATTAATAGGCTCATTTAATTACGATATGTGTAATTAAAAGTTTCATAAATGGAGATACTCGAATTCAGGATTCCATAATTTTAATCTTATGAAATGGAATTGAAGTTAAATCCAATTAACTTTATTTTATTTTGCTACTCGAAAGAGAATAAAGGAGTCAAATTAAAAAGGAACTGAGCCCAATAGTAGTGTTGGACGCCCCATATAAATTTAAGGAAAAGATTTAAATGTTTCAGGCTTTCAGCCTTCTCGGATTCCTCCTAGGAAATGGAAAAAGGTTTAAACCAATATTAAGTGTTGAAGATTAAATCTTTAATATTTTGTGATCATTCAATTAATTAAGTATTTGGATAAGTGATAATATGGTAGAGATTTTGAATAAGTAGACTTACTATATCAAATGATTTATTTATGAGACTATCATTTCAATTTTAATTAAATTATTTGGATAAGTGATAATATCGTAGAGATATTGAATACTGTTGACTTACTCTATCAAATGATTTATTTATGTGATTATCGTAATGGTTGCTAAATGTTAATTAGGAAAGAATTCTCAAGGCAAAGAAAAATTCTATCCCTTTATGTATCTCTAAAATGGGCGGTTCCTCTCTTCTCCAAGTCATGATTAAGAATTTTTGTTTCATTTTCTTGCTTTTTAATTTTCTAACTTGTAACTAATAGAAGAAGAGAAAACATATAGAAGTTGAATTAGCATCATTTCATTCACAAAGATTAATCTAAAGGATTCAAGAGGAAACCATGTCACATTGAAGGACAATTCCCTATCGTAGATTTGCATAAATGCTTGTAGATAAAGTGAGGTAAATGGTAGTTGTGTAGCCAATAAAGAACTTTACCAAATGAGTTTTCACATAGATTAATGGCAATAACTCTATCATTAGTTTGCATGTGTTCTTAATAAGTAAAAACTGTAAAAAATAAAAAAATCCTACGAGGATTATGAGATGATCGCGATCACAAATTCATCAAATTCAACTAATATATGATATGTTTGATGGGTTTGTAAAATTAGTTTGATAATGAGATGATTTCAGGAGCTTAAACATTGGAGAGTCTTAACTCGGGAACAATTTAACAGCTTATTTATCTTATTCCAGTTCATGTTATTTTAAACCAAGTTAATGAATTTTTGTGTAAACAATTAATTACATGAACCTCAAAATCATTGAACAACATAATCATCACGAAACAGATTTATAAATAATGGAGATTAGGAATACCTCCGTTCATCGTGGCGGAAATACGTTATGATCTTCTTGTAGATGATCGAACACTGAACCGAAAACAATGAACAACTTCAATGGAGTTCTAGATTTCTCCCTTCCCGCATACAAACCTCTAATTTATGTGTTTTTCTTAAGTATACTTTATGATGGACTAAAGCATATATTTATAGGAGTAGGGAGGACCAAGTTCCAGTTAGGGTTAAACTGTAAGACTTAATCTCATCCGTCCATCAAAGATGAGTTCTAATAGGAAAATAACTCTTAATTATATTAAATAATTAATAACCAATATATAGATTAACATATATCCTAGAAAACCAGGATTCCTATTAAACTACAATTAGGGAAAGATATGATCAAATAAAAGACCTTAAATAATTATCTTACATTTTGTCCTTGTACCAAGTGGATGTTCTCAATATAATGTAGAGTTTCTAAGTCGGGACGAAGTTACCGCATCAAACATGTAGTAAATCAAAAAAGATTCACAACTTTTCAAAGCTCTCCGTGGTACAACTCAGCTAACACAATATTCACTCCACTAATAAATTTATCTAAAAACTAACATAAAATGAAACTCTTCCATTTTTTTATTTTTAAAACCAAAGGTGTCTTGGCATATTTACTTTCTAAATTCGCAGTGTTTTTTCTTTGCTATTGGACGGGGACGACAGATAGTTATTCCCTAAAAAGGGATCATAAAGTGATTGAAATGTCCGTTTTACGTGAGTTTTAATTAGAAGTAAGTGGTTAGGTAGTTAAACTTTACATGCTAGAATAGATTAGTACTAAATTAAAGTAAAATAATATTACCATATAAAATAATAAAAGTAGACAAAGCGCAGATGAAAGAAGGCTATTTTGGCTAAATATGTCATTCAATATCACTTGAATTTCGGTAAAAGAAGCTTTTGCCGTAAGTAAAATGTCGTTTTCTTTTTAATTGTTAGCTTTGTACTATTCATAATCAAACAAAATAAAAACAAAATTAAAAATACGAAAAGATGGTAAAGAAACAAACTTTTAATTTCTTTTTTGTTATAATCTTTACTTGGTTTATACTTTATATCCAACAATAGCATATAGAGCACCACATAAATTTAATAAAAAATTTAAGACGATTGAATTATATAATTCAATGTGAATCTTATGTATTTAGATAAATAAAAGTAGCATATTTTTCAGGTTTCGTGGTGGCGTAGTTGGCCGGCAAACTGAGTGCACCAGGGCACGTTAGGAGGAATCAGCTCACGTCCCCACATTTTTAAATCTCCAAAAGTGACTCCTTCGCCACCTATGGGGACACACCTCTCACTTTTCTATAATTAATAAAATTATCAAAAAGCTCCTACGTTTCAACAATAATTAATTACTATAACTTGGTTACTCCTTAAACTTTGAAAACATATACGTATTATATAGTAAATATATTATATTTGTTGTTATCATTTTTCTTGGTTTTAATCTGTGAAATTATTTGTATATTGAAGATAAAACTGTAAAATAAGCACTTTATTAGTCTATATTTTAGTTAAAACGCAGACAACTGAAAAGTTGTATGTTGTTAGGATTTCAAGTTATGATAAATTATGAACATGATTAGGACAATACAATATTTATATTGCAGAGCTTTTAAAATTATGACTTTATTGATCCCGACTTGTTCATTGTCAAACAAATAATGTGGTAAGTATTAAATTATGAAAATACCGATTTATATTAGGTGAATAAAGTAAATTCCATGTTTTTGTATTTTAATATTTAATTACTCTAATAATGACAAAAGATTCCAACGGATAACTGAGTTATATATAGAAATTTTTCGTCTTACAAAAGTTTTATCTCAATTCTCATAAACTAATATTCCAATAACCAGAGGGTCAAACCAGCAATTTACCGTATTTCAAAGGACCCCTCTTTTCAAAAATCAAATCCAATCGGAAAAAAAATCAAACCACCCCCAAAAATTCACACACACACAAACACACATTCAGTGCGTGTGGAATGACGATGGACCGAGAAAAGGAGAGAGAGATTGAGCTGGAGAGTGCAATGTACACTAATTGCTTGTTGCTCGGATTGGATCCGAACGTAATCGGAGTCGGGTCGAACAACGCCGCGCCTCGAACCGGATTGTTTCGCCATTCTAATCCGAAATTGGGCGAACAGCTTTTGTACTTCATACTATCGTCGTTGCGAGGTCCAATTCAATCGGCGAAGGTGAAAATTTTAGAGTTGAATTTTGATTTGATTTGTTGTTGTGAGTGTTTGTTGATTAGTGTGTTGTTGTTGTTTAATGAGTTTTGATCTTATGAACAGGACTTTGATAAGGTGTGGCCGATTTTTGATTCGGCTCAGTCTAGGGATTTTCGGAAGGTGAAATTTGTTGAATTTGGTGCATTTGTGTGTGATTTGTGGTTTTGGACTGAGATTATTCTGGTTTTGATTTAGGTTGTACAAGCGATCATAAGTGAGCTTGAATCACAAGGCGCGTTGCCGAGGAGCAATTCGAGAGTTTCGTCGCTGGCAACTTGCTGTGGTCCTAGGTTGGTTTTGTGGCTTCAGTTAGCGATTAGTTTGATCGAGTCATGGTTTGAAGTTATGTTTGATGGAGTGTGGTCTGATTGAGGTTATGTGTGGACTTCCTAAAGTTTTAGTCGTGGAATTAGGAAATGTGGTGGGATTTGATTATTTGGGGTGACTTTTGCTAGCACCATGAGGACATTGAAAGGCAGTTAGAAGTTAAATATGGGAGTTTTGGTCATACATCTTTTATCTGGTTGATGTTTGATATTTAATGCGTTGATGTCCTAATTTATTTTTAGAGCGGCACTTTACGAATTTCCTAGATGAGGGAGTGATAGAATCTGTTAGAAGAGACTGAAAGAGTTGAACCTGGTTGGATTTATGGGTTGAATGACAATATCTTTGTTCAGGGCTCATTGAATGATTTTGAGTTTTGTTGGTTCCAGTATCTGACTTAAAGTAGTCTTGTAGGTTTTTCCTAGCGATTCGTATGTGCAATTAAGCAACTGAAACTCAGCTATTTGTGGGCAACCTTTTGTAAACCAGGAACTAGTTTCAATTATAGGACCCACTTCTAATCTTTTGAATATATAAATTCGTTAGAAACATCTCACCTCGTGGAAGAAATTCTAATATGTTTATGTGATCTTTACAGATTTGTGGAACTATTGTGGCAACTTTCCTTGCATGCTTTGAGGGAAGTTCATAGACGAACATTTGCGACTGATGTGGCATCAAATTCATTGCCGGCACCATTGACAGATGTAGCTTTCTCGCATGCAGCTACATTACTTCCTGTGACAAAGGTAATTTTGATCGTTATATCAACGGAACAAGGAAATGACATGATCTCATTTTGTCAGTTAGATATGATAGGATTCTTCTGTGCCATCGAGTTAACTGTAGCACACATGGAAATTTTACATTATGTTGGTTATTTACTGACTAAAAGATGTACCTTATATTTTCTTTTCTTTAGAGTTAGATGTCATAGAAACATTACATGGCTAAACTTATCCTGAATTTTAAATTTTACCCACCAATGTGTTCCAGATCATGCCACATCTATTTCCTCCTTTTTGTAAGAGTTCCTTTCATAATTTGGAAACCTGTATTTGGCATTTCATAATTTTATTCTTGTGATTATATGTTTTTACTTATTTATAACATCATTTTGTGAATGTGATGATGTTGCTTATCATGTTAGGATGTTTTCTTCTGTATACCAGAGTCTACCTTCCCCATTTAAGAACTAGTGACTGAGTTGAGGATCTAAAAACTACTAATTGTTCAAATCATAAATGCTTCTGTAGTTTGTGTAACTATGATGAAATAATTCAGAAATCCCATGCACTTTCTTTATAAAGGAGATTTTCTATAGCTCAATGGAATCTTTAAAAGATATGTGAGTTCGTAAATGCACAATTCAAACTCTTTAATGAATTGTTTCTTCATTGACAGGCTAGAATAGCTCTTGAAAGAAGAAGATTTATAAAAAATGCAGAGACTGCAGTTCAGAGGCAGGCCAATTGGTCCGGTTTGGCTCATGAAATGACAGCAGAATTTCGTGGTCTATGTGCTGAAGAGGTAAATATTGGTCATTGGTTAGGAAAACCTTGATTATAAGATGGTCTTCATTCGGGGAAAACCTTTTCTTACACTTCTTTCCGGTCTTCTTTTTAGGCATATCTGCAGCAAGAGCTTGAAAAACTACATGATTTGAGAAACAAAGTGAAAATGGAGGGTGAACTCTGGGATGAACTTGTGTCCAGCTCAAGTCAGAATTCTCATATGGTTCAAAGAGCAACCCGTTTGTGGGACTCATTGTTATCTCGCAAGAGTAAGTATAAGCAGTTTGCAGTTCTCTTGATTCAATTAAATGTTCTTTAATGTTTTCATTTAAGCTGTAGCTTGAAATTCTTTAGGTGAAGTTCCTTGCATCTTTCTAGGATTTGGGTTGCTATTGCTTGTGTCTTATGGTGGATTGAGATCCATTGGCCTGTACAACCTGTTATATCATTTTATATGTTTGCAAATTCTCTGAACTATTAAGGACTGTCAGTTGGCCATTTGTTTATCCTACAGTAACCCGTGAGATGTCTGTTGGCTCACCAAAGCTTTTGCTAAATGCATTTGCAGTACCATGTTTGTATTCAATCAACCGACTAGTTTGTATCAACAGTAATGATTAACAGCACTTGATTTATACTCGCAGTCGAGAAATATCTACTGGTCCAGGTGAAACTCTTTCTAAGTCATTTATATGTGTGATTTGATATAGGTCAGCATGAGGTTCTTGCTTCAGGTCCAATTGAGGATCTTATAGCTCATCGTGAGCACAGGTACTATCCCTAAATTGATTGTGCTTCACACTCATCCGAGTTATCTCTAAATATGTCTATGCCTGACATTCTTTCCAGGTATCGTATCTCCGGTTCATCATTGTTAGCAGCGATGGATCAAAGTTCTTTAGCTCCACAAAATAATTTAACTCAACACTTAGATAGTGAGGAAAACGAGGGTTCACAAGCAGATGTAAACAAAGAGAACAAAAGTAAATTGGACATTTCTCCTACTCATGGAAGTGAAGAAAAATTTGCCCGAGTAGATGAAAGAAACACGAGAGGGAAATCTACTGTTGATATTGCAGAAGTCTTGAGACGTTGGACCCACGCCTTGCAGCGTATTCATAAGCAATCACTCCATCTGGTATGCTGTTTTATGCACAATCCTCTGGTTCCTTGTATTTGAGTCATTTTCTTCTCCTTGGGGTGTCTGCTTGTGTATTTAATCATGACAGTGATTAGTTATGGATATGAACTTGTTCTCTATGAGACAAAGACCTCCTTGTAGTTCCTCTTAGAATGTATTGTTCTTCCTCATAGTTTCTCTAGTTTGTGCATGATATTTGTCTGAAAGTTACGTGTAAAATGTGGTCAGGATATTGTGAATACGGAAATTTGGTGCTGTAAAGATTTTGTATAGCAAAACTGGCTGTATTCTGTTATTGTATGCAAGTTTAGTGATTGGACTGAGGTGACAGAAATTGAGTGGAAGACCTATATGTGTATTTCAGAACTTTAATTTTCTATAGTTATTATTTCAAAAATGATTTTACAGCCTTAAGTTGTCTATAAATCAACAGTGTTATCATAAAAGGATATAAATATCAATGTGCTGAAGACACTATGATTCCCAATTCTTTTCTTAATAAGAAAAAATGATCATAATTCTTATCAATCTTATTTTTTATTCTAAAAGTGGTGCCGTCAAGTGGCATGCTGGTATCAGTACCTGAAATATATTAACACGTTTTAGATTGATTTTGTCACAGGCAAAAGCCAATGATGGGGAGGGTCCAGAGCTCCTACGAACTGTGAACGATGGTGGTCCTAGCAGTCATGCCGAATCTTTGGCTGCAACACTTGCCGAACATCGGCAGCACCTCGATAGCATCCAGGTAAGTGTTAATGATGATGTTATTTGACTTATGTTTGCACTAGTATAGCAGTCACAAAGTTGTTAAAATTGCTGTGGTTGTTTGTAAAACTTACAGCAGCTGTTAGTGAACTAAGTTGTCTTGGAACCTATTGGGTAGCTAAGCTAGATGTCACATTTCTAAAAGTTCTATTGTGATGAGATTAGGGTTATATGCAGGTTCTCATCCATCAATTAAAGGATGTTGCTCCAACTATACAGAAATCAATCTCAGAGCTTACAGAAGAAGTCGATAGCATATCATCCAATCTCCCTCCTGTTATGAAGTTGAGATCAAGCTCACCTATCAGGGCACAGAGCAGTGGAAGGATGTCGGTTAGTTATATTCTCATTTTATTTCGCTGAAGTAGTTTCTGGAGATCAAAACCACTTGATTTGGTCTTGCTGCTAAAATGGCTCTGCCAAATGTTTTTATTGCTCAGGAAAGTGGTTATGATGAAGTTGCTGAAATGACTTCTATGCTGTCATCTGTACAGCTTGAGAAGGTATCAGCTAATCCTCCTACTTTGAAACTGCCTCCATTATTTAGTTCAACGCCAAGTTCTTCTGGGAAAGGAGGAAGCACGCAAAAGCGACATAATATCGCTCAAACAATTACAACAGAAAGTACTTTTGAGAAAAACTTCCTGGATCAGCCTCCGTCAAACCATCATATGGATAATGCATCACATGGTTTGTGATTTGTTGCTTCCTCTTTTAGATATTTACCCTTTTTTGTCATATTGCACATAGTGATGGATGGTGCACCACTTTCTCATATTTATATATCTCTGCAGATGAAGATATTAATTTTTTACAAAATTTGAAGAGATCTGTTAGAGAAGCTGCTCTTTCATTCCAATCGAGCAACTTGGAATCATCCCAAGACAGTCGCTCTGATGATAGCTCCGAGCATTTCTTTGTACCACTTTCTGGAACTGGGTTTTCTCGTCTTGGCCAAGAAAAGAAACTTCATCCACTTATAAATAGACAATTACATACATCCCAAGCAGATTCTTCCTTGCTTCAAACATATGCCCAGAATAACCATCTTCACAGCAAGTATAATGGGGCATCAGACATGTTAAATGATTTGGACTCGCTTGATGAGTTTGATGGTATGCAAGGGTTCCTCTCTGCAGTTGGTTCAAGTTCTCCTATTTCTGATGCACGTAGGTCATTCTACGACATGGATGAAACTCAGGATCAAATGTTTTCGCCTCCCTTACTAATGGATACAACACTTCTGGCAGATTCTTATGAGGATTTGCTCGGTAAGTGGACATGAACCTACTTATCATTCTGATATAATTTTATTCTTGATATGCTGCTACATGAAAGATTTAGCTTTTTGATTAGTTTCCAATTTTCTGAAAACTCTGGATGCTAGTATACTTCTTATAAAAGAATTTTCAGTTTACCTATGTTGTTTGATTGTTTCAGCCTTAATGACTAAATTGCAAGAACCACCCTTATATTATTCTTAATTTGTTAATCTCCTGGGTAATCTTTATTAGCTATTACCTCTTGTTTTTCATAAAGTAACTAGTAACATCCTGATCACATTTTTTGAGTTAACTGTATTAACAGTTGACATTGTTTATTATTAAAATTCTCATTTAACTGTGTATTATAACATACTAACTATATATATTTGAGAATTCTGTGAAATAGTTCAAAAAACTATGAGAATAATCATTACTGTACTTCTTTTTTGGTCTCTTTTCAAATGAGCTGAAATTGAAGTATTTTTCATCTTTTTTGGATTTCTTCAGAAAATATTGGTGTAAACAATGTTATTCGCTTATACACAATGTAAGTCCAACGAAAATATGAGTTTTGCTATTATGTTCAGTGTATCTAGGTCAATTTGGAACAACAGATAACTACTTTGACTAAATTATACCATGGACATACCGCAAACAGAAATTACTTGGGGACAATTCATCAGTTAGGATACGGGTGGTTTTTGCAATTAACTTCAACTTCAATATTTTATTTTATTTTGTTTTTGTGAGTCTGCGGCATTAAATAGGTGGAGCCTTTTAGTTACTATTAGGTTCAGAAAAAAACTGTACTCCTTAAAGGACCAATAGCCCCTTCTTCTTTATTATGTTATAACTCCATGTACTCGTGGTCCTAAACCTGTTATATGACCTGGGATTAAAAGAAGATCATGCAAACAACCAGTTAATTAATCATTTGGCTGGATTCTTGGTTAGTCCTTAATAGTTTTTTCAATTCAACTTTTCCCATGGTGAAGTTGAAAGGAGAATTCCTCCATCCTTTGTTTTCGCTGAAATTTTAACTTTGAGATGTCTATACAAATGAAAAACTGCAGTCTTTATGTTAAACGTCCCATTCAATGGCCACGCCAGAAAGAAGACTAAAATTGAAGCTATCTTAAGTTTATGTTCTTTTTATTTTTTTTTATTTTCTTTATTTTGTTTGTTTTAAAGTTTGAAATCCCACTTTTTTTATGGTTTTCAAAAATAATCTGATATCCTTTGGAGAAAGAGAGTAACTCTCTGACTCTTACTTTATATGCATGTTTCTCTGTTAGTTTCGCAAGCGACTAGCTCAAACTTTGGTTTCTTCACATTGATTACTTTGTTTTTCCCATCACATTTCAGATCTTTAACCGCAATTCTCTACCATGCACACACGTCTAATGGAAACTTTTGCATGATTGATTAATTCTTTTTATCCACAATAAATAGTTCATTAAATCCCCCCTTTTTCTGTTGCAGCACCCTTGTCAGAGACTGAAACAGCCTTGATGGAGCATTGAAACAAAACTTTTGCTGCCTTTATGCTGTACCCTTGGTAGAGTTTAATTTTTGCGGGAAGCCCTTTGTCATTCTATGAGATGCTACCTTCAACTTGATTGATCCTATATAATCGTGCTTGTATTGCGGCCTCATGAGGATTGCTGATTTTGCAGGATTGCTTCTGTAACTGTATTAAACTGGTCTTCGAGATCTAGAAAAGATTTGTGCCATAAGCCTTGATGAAATTCTTTGTGCAGTTTAAAAGACTTAAGATTAGCAAACATTACGCCTCAGCCGATTGGGAAGAGTTTCCTTATTTGTCACATGTCTTGTATACTTGTGTAATTGTAAAAATTCACACTTACCTCTTAATCAGCATATTACACGGATGCTTTTGCTGACGCATAATCATTAATGGAACTGCACAGGTTGTTGAGCTAGTAATACTAGAAGCTTACTGATTTTGAAAATCCTCCAAGTCCCTACGTCTGACTTTATTTACTTGATTTCGTTGCAGTCCGACTCCTAACAATTGAGTCTTCTTCTTTTAGTTTTGCTTTGTCCGATTAACATTTCAACATTGTTGTTTGGTATGTTTGTGATTCTTGATATATTTGTTTTAGCACTAAAACACAGAGGCTCTCTTGCTGCAATTTGAACACTCCAAAATGAGCAGAAAAATCTGCTGGAGCACCCTCATCTAGCGTCCTACCCTTAACAAGTAAGTTTCTCTAGTTATAGAATTGTCAAAATATATCAACGAATTAATTCTCAAGTAACTGTGGTTGTTGGCATACAGATTCTGAGTTTAAGTATGGATTATTATCTACGTTATGTTATGATTTGCATAATTAATATTTGTCGTAAGGTACCTTATTGTAATTATTGCAGAGCAGTTGTTGATACTTGTATTTTTGGACTTTATGACCCAGTTGTTATGGTTTTAATCGTTAAATTAATTAGTTATATTAATTTTATAATAGGCTCGTGGTTACAAGTTTTAATGTATCAACAAATTGCAGCCATAAAATCAACATTTGAATTTGTTCTCTAGTGTAAGATTTGAGTTTAGAATTTATTTATCACAAACATATTGTTTCTCTGTTATAACCTATTCAGAATAGAGTGTTTTTTTCCCTATAGTGTTATTATTATAGCTTTACTTACGACACATAATTGAGAAGCAGAAAAATTAAATTTGGCTTTGTCTTGCTTCCTCAATTGTCAAAGAATTCACTTTCATCTCCCACTAGTGCCGGTGAAAGTACAATTAAAAGTCTATTGAACACGTATTAACTGTTTCTAGTTTACTCGATCTCAAGATAATGGAGAAGAAAGTTATTTGACTTGTAAGTTGAAGAGAGATCATTTCAATATCAAATCATGGACTCTAAGTGAAGAAAAAAACAAGAAGCTACATAGGCACTAAGAAAATGTTAAGATCTCTTTCCTATCTCATTAGATTGCAATTTTGCAAAAGCTTGTTTGGTTCGCTTTTACAGCTCGAATTCTTGGATTTTCATCATTTATAGGGAGTTTCATAAAGTATGAATGTATGATATGACATAACCAACAAAATGTTTTCGAGAAAATTGAAATCTTCGAAATGTGTAGAAGAATGGAGACCTGCTCGATAAAGTTGAAAGGTGATCTGGTAATGTGAATGTCACTTTTTATTACTTTTCTTCTAATAATTACCGATCGGCGGCTTTTTGGTACTAAGACATATTCTTGTTTAATATCTCAATTTTATTTACTTGAATCACTTAATCGTACATCTCCATCATCAGCGCCACATATCTAAATTTCTGTTCATAGGAAAACAAGCAACTTCAACAATAAATTAATGGGCATTTCGTGTGTTAACATAATTCGTCTTCATTAAATAAGGCGAATAAAAATAGTTAGAGATACTCAAGGTGATTGATAGGTATTGGTATGATTGTGAATTTGCATAGATTTTAAATAAACTCAACAAGCTAAGTTAAGTGAAAAAAAATCCATTAATTCACATAACAAAACACTAATATCTAAATAATAAATTTGTTTCCCTCATAAAATAAAAAAGAAAATAAATGAATGAATGAGAGAGAGAGTGTGTGTGTTGGGGTTTGAGATTGAAACCTGTGGAAAAGATTAGGGACGAAGCATTTGGAAAAAAGGGGAAGATGAAAATGAGAGCTCTTTTAAGTGAGAGAAAATGAAAGGCAGCAAATCACAAACTACACAATAATAATAATAAAAAATAATAATAATTCTGCAAAAAACACCATAAAACACACACACACACATCATCACTGCCAACAACCCATATAGATTTTCCTCCTAAACCCATCACACACTTCTCTCTCTCTCTCTCTCTTAATCACTGACCCAACTCACAGGGAACTCTTTTTTATCTTTTTTTTATCCCCTTTACTTTTTTGTTTCCTTTTTTCAATCAAAATTTAAACTAACCCAATACACTTTTGCGTGTACTGCATCTGTACTCGTTAAAGATTTGAACTTTAGATGTGTATGTATGGTTTTATAGTAGCTATACCGGTATTGGGTTCTGGGTTTGTTACTGTATCGATACTATTTGAAAAAAAGGTGATTTTTTTATGAAGAATTTTAACTGGGTTTTGTAGATCGCGTTCAGATCTCGACGCTTCTTGATCTGGCTGAATAGTTCGGAATCTTTGTAAAAATGGGAAGGTGAGTAGTGAATTCAAAAACTTACTTCATTTTTCGTTTGTGCTGTTTTAATATGGCGATTAGAGCATGTACAAGGCGAATTTTGTGGGATCTGTTTTTGGTAATTTGTGTTTATTTTGGTTAGTCTTTTTATTGAATTTGATTTTTACTTCTGGGATATCTAAAGGGGGTGATAGAGACGTGGGAATTATCTAGAAATGGGTGGTTTTATGTTGTCTTTGGTTTAAAGGGACAAAAAAAGAGAGAGAAGAGTTTTACTGTTTGTACTTGCTAGTAAATTGTTGAAGCTGTGTTTGGTTTCTTGTAATATTGTTTGGCTTTTACTTATGTTAATTCAGCTTATTTAGCTATCTTTTCGTTTGATCATATTCGTTTTACAGACGATAATTCCTCAGCTTTTGAGAGCACAAGTACGTATACAATGCATGCCTGCTTTTGGTGGGGGGGAAGATGCTGAAAGGGAACTAAATCCTTACTGAATTTCACGTAATGGTTGGTATTGGTTTGATTTTTCACCATTAGTGGTAACTGCGACTGTTTCACGTAGAGAAGATTGAAGTTTGTGACTTGAAGTGATGATTAAGAATATTCTCAATAAGCTTCCGAGGAAGCAGGCCAAATTGGCAGAAAATCGGGATGCAGGATCCTATACTTTCTCCTCGAATGCTTCAAACACTTCAAAAGGCAATTCTGCTACAGGTTCTCGGTCAGGCGTTTCAAATGCTACAGCTCCAAACAATGCTTTGAATAATGGAAACAAACTTCATCACTCCTCAAATGCAAAGGTAAATGGAAGCGGCGGACCTGTCCCGTTTGAGGCACTTCCTAGTTTTAAAGATGTCCCAAATGCCGAAAAGCAAAACTTGTTCATCAGAAAGTTGAGCATGTGTTGCGTACTATTTGATTTCACTGATCCATCGAAGAATATAAAAGAAAAGGAGATCAAGCGGCAGACTTTGGTGGAGCTTGTCGACTACATCACTTCAGCAAATGGGAAATTTAATGAAACTGCTGTCCAAGAAATTGTAAGGATGGTGTCGACAAACTTGTTCCGTACTCTTTCTACTCAGCCTCGTGAAAACAAAATCTTAGAAGCCTTTGATATGGAAGAAGAGGAGCCCTTAATGGATCCTGCATGGCCCCATTTGCAGATCGTCTATGAACTCCTTCTTAGGTTCGTGGCATCCCCTGAGACAGATGCAAAGCTGGCAAAACGGTACATAGATCACTCTTTTGTTCTGAAGTTGTTAGATCTCTTCGATTCTGAAGATCCTAGAGAAAGGGAGTACTTAAAGACTGTCCTGCATCGTGTATACGGAAAGTTCATGGTGCATCGTCCATTCATTAGAAAATCAATCAATAATATTTTCTACCGTTTTGTTTTTGAAACGGAAAAGTTTAATGGGATTGCTGAGCTGTTGGAAATATTGGGCAGCATCATTAATGGATTTGCATTGCCATTGAAAGAAGAGCACAAACTTTTCCTTGTTCGTGCACTCATTCCACTTCACAAGCCAAAGTGCCTTCCTGCGTACCACCAACAGCTTTCTTATTGCATCACACAATTTGTGGAGAAGGACTGTAAACTTGCTGATACTGTCATAAGGGGCTTACTCAAATATTGGCCAATCACAAACAGTTCAAAGGAGGTTATGTTCATAGGTGAGCTGGAGGAAGTCTTGGAAGCAACTCAGCCACCCGAGTTTCAGCGTTGTATGGTTCCTTTGTTCCGTCGGATTTCTCATTGCCTGAGTAGTTCCCATTTTCAGGTTGGCTTTATGATAAATTGTTCTCTAACCCTTCTATCCTCGTTCGAGTTCTTTCAACTTTTGGTGATCATTTATGGTTCATCTTAATGAAAGTCTTTTAATGTATTTACTTCTTCATCTGGCTTGCTCGTGCAACCGAGATAAAACCATTTCCATACCATAACTTGGCACGAGTTCCATTTTCATACCTTAATTTGACACTCATCAATTTGCATACTATAAGTTGAACAATTTCTTCACATTGGGCACTCCGGTGCGGAAAAGTACGTGCTAGTTCACGTGGAATATGCTAAGGTGTAAGGTTGGAATCGGTCTGAATCCCAAAATCTGGATTCACGGATGCCACTTGTACTTTTTCGGTGCCGAAGTACCCATTGTGAACAAATTTTTCAAGTTATGGTATGCAAATTGATGAGAGTCAAATTAAGGTATGAAACTGAAAATCGTGCCAAGTTATGGTATGAAAAATGATTTTTACCCTCGTGCAACCTATTTTTAACACAAGTGGTGTCTAATCTTCTGAAAGTTTGTTTCTTTTAATTTGGTGCATGTTTAGTACTGATATTGTGTTTATTTTACCATTTCATGTGCTGTTTAGCTTTCTTCAACGATGTGATTTGTCCATTACGATGTCAGACTTCGGTCTCAGTAATTCTAATGATGTGGAAGTTCTAATAGATTATTTTCTGTATTGCCAATAAGTTAATCTGATATTTTACTATTAAATATAGCGAGCAGATGAATAGATTTGAATTATCTTAACTGAACTAGTCTAATATGCCAAATTTGCTGGTCAAAGTAGAAGGTTACGTACTTACGTTATTTTCCTGATGTTAATTTCATCAGAAGTTCACTTAATGAGAAAAATAGCAGTTGTAGTTCTCCAGTTTCAACGCGTTGTACTGCCTTGGTGGTGTCAGCTGTTATGTACCGAAGTCATGAACCAACTAGAACCGATTTCGTTGCCAGACTATTAAAGTTGGTCAGGTGTCTGAATCTCGTATAAGTTCATATCACTTCTTCCTCTCATACTTCTATTGAAAAACTAGTCATCACTTATGTTTTAGTTGTGATAGTTCTCTTTTATATATTGAGATTGTAGTATGTTACTCAGTCCTAGTTGAGCTTTATCCAAGTTAACTGCCACCAGAAGAATTGTTTAGCTTCCATTGATATTCAGGTTAATCATATTTTACTTTTATCACCATATTAAATTTTAAGATTCTGTTTTTTTACAAGTCTTTCTGAAGCAAGTCAAGTTGAAAATAGAATGCTCTAAATGGGAATTAACTCCTACATATGACAAATAGTGAGAAGACAAAATGCAATTAAGGAAATCATGTTACTAAGAATTAAAACATTAAAATGAGGGAAATTGCACATATGTAGCACATTTGTGAAGGTTGTTATCTTACTCAGGCTTCACCGGAGAAACAGAAAAAGAACATATTTATTCACATACGATATTGTGAACATTCTGGGCTTTCCCCCCTTGTGAGTCCATAAAGAACCTGTTATGTAAGATATAAAGCACATATAGAAGGGAAAGAAAAAAGTGTCTGAGACGGACTTCCAGTGTATTTAACTAATCTTCCGAATAGAAAGAAAGAGAACAGTAGCTATTTCCAAATGGATTTCTTGAGAAACAACTAGAAACTATCTGGTCCTTTACTTGGGTATGTTATGCGAGCAAGGAAAACTTGCCCTGTCTTTGTAAGGAATTATATACCCTGAAAGTTTAATGAGATTATTTGTGCTGGTATCTGATTAAACTCTAAGCTCATTTCTTACCTTGTGTGTTTTGGTGAACTTGGCTTCTCTTCTACTACTTGACAGTGTAATCATTTTTTATTTATTTTCTCTTTCTATATGAGTTTTTGCTATATAGCTTTGCATTTATTTGTTGTTAAAAAGAAGGCTACTAAAACAAGTTTCGAGATTGTAAATATGTCCCCGGTATAAATAAACGCGTTGGATGCATGTCTAGACTAGGAAATATTTCAACATTCTGTAAGAAAGTTGTGTTACCCCATCACTCTTAACATGTTCTAGTTGCGAATATGGTTGGTTAAAATATGTATTTTTTTGCTATATTAAATTTCTTTTCACACATTTAGTCTTCGTATTCACGTTATTTAGTTCTTGTTGTCAAAAGGTGGCAGAACGGGCTCTCTTTCTATGGAACAACGATCACATTGAGAGCCTGATCAAACAAAACCGCAATGTCATACTGCCAATTATCTTCCCTTCGTTAGAGAACAACGCTAGAAACCACTGGAATCAGGCAGTTCAGAGCTTAACTCTAAACGTCCGCAAGATCTTCTCTGATGTCGATCCAGAGCTCTTTGAAGAGTGTTTGCTCAAGTTCCAAGAAGACCAAGCACAGCAAGAGGAGACTAAGGCAAAACGTGAAGCAGTATGGAAGCGCTTGGAGGATATAGCGTCAATGAAATCCACGAATAATGAACCAGTGCTTGTCCCTCCTAAAATAAACACAAAAACTCCATCTGGGTAAAGGAGATAGAGCGAGAGAAAGAGACTTATTTTCTTCTATCATGCTTATCTTGCTGATATCTTCTGCCAATTATGAATGGGGACTGTGGCTTCGTACGTGAAACTATGACTGGATCTGCTCATCTTTTACTATGTTTATCTCCTCATGCTTGCCATAGCTGCCCCATCCAAGGATACCAGTGTCGGGTATGATCGACCTTGTTTTTGATTGAGAACTGGGCACTGTACATAAAGAAGTGCGCAGCCAACTACAGAGAGTTTGCATGGCATATTCCACCGGAGAAAATTTGTTAGAAAAAACTGTCGTTTTCTCGTTGTTAGGTCTCAGAATGATGTTGGAATCGAGAGTTGTATTTGCTGGTATGTCTAAAGATTTTTGAACTGGGGTTTAGTTTATATTATCTAATCTGCCATTATATATAAGTCTCATTCTGAAGTCTAGTGGTGTAGAACCTGTAGATCAACTTGAAGCATTCCTCTTTTTCTTCTTTTGCCAAGTATTGATTATACAAGTTGAGATGATCAAGTTATTGTTTTTTTGGTGTGGCATATACTTGTTAACTGACTCTTGACATGGATACTTCTGATTGAAGGAAGGATCCTACATGGAAATAATTGGACTAAAATCAGTCAAAACTATAATATGTTACACATGGTTATAGAACTATGGGATAGATTAGGACATTATGCGTTTTGGAAATTTCTCCTTTAATGTTGATATTACTAAGTTATTTTTTTCTTTCTCGCTTTCGTTTTTATTTTTTTTTTCCTTTTTGGGTTCTTCCCTCTTCTTTTCTTCATACCTTGGTGGGGCGTGTTGTGGAAGACAGCGGCCGTGAAGGTCAAGCCGGTGAGGCGCCACGTCGTCTTGTCTAATAGGCTGCAACTGCATTTCTAATATTCTTGCCACTCTTGTTGTTCAAGTTGTTTAGATTTGTTGACGCAGTCTGTTGTTACGACGTTTCACCTATAGCTTGGCGGTCACGAGTTTGAATTTCAATCACCTTAGATGTCAAGAGCAAAAGGGTAGATGTTAGACTCGGGAAAATGCTTGAATGGATAAATTCTTTCACGGTGAGTGATGCTATGAGCGTCCAAGAACTCGAAACCTAAACATTTTGTAGATCACAATTGTTAAAATAACTTTAGTTTAGTCTGAAGAATGAATTTCATGTTTTGGTACCTTGTAATATTAAGAGCTTTGTATAACTTAGCTCCTTTCTTTTGACAGGTGCAAACTTATTTAAGATTTGAAAGTAAAGTGGAATGAACTTTTTTTGTAAGCTTGCTTGTATACACACCTTTCTTTCAAAAAAGCAGAAAAGTGTGTTATGTCTCCCACCACGAGAAGTCATTCTTGCTCTTTTATTGCCCCGTAATTCAAGGTGGTGTAAGATGTATGTAAGAATACAATTGATCTCACTGCTGCTCAAATTTATGTAAATTGTTAGGCCAATTTCAATTAATTTCCACAAAAGCCCAAACCTAAATTAGAATAGTTAGAAATAGGAATACTGTTCAACATGCACAATTATTGAGTCATGGAATATCTAATTTAGTTGGACCACCCACCTAAGCAAAGAATAAGTATTTCATTATAGTCATTTCATTATAGTTTAAAACTTAGATAAGATTTTGCGTTCTGAATTTATTATTTTCCACAATTGGCACCGTACGAGTTGGTGTACTATTTTTTCTAATTACGTTTGCGTACATTACAGAACAACATACTCCCTTACTTTACGTTTATAAAGATGCTTAGATATATCTTGTTAAGTTATTGTATGCATTCGTCTTAGAAGTTTGTCATGCGACTCACTAACCAAAATATTGTATGTAATGCAACACACTAATCAAAATATAGTATTTCCTAATATATAGGGAAATAAACTCTCTATTTTCTAACGATTCACCAATAATAATTATTTTAGCTTCAAATTATTGAGATGCACTTTTAATTTAGATGAGTATCACGCAAAGCCCAACACACATACATAATTCGCTGTCGTTGAGAAAAAAATAAAACATTTTTATTTAATCCTTTCCTATGTTCTTTTAACCCCTCTAAATTAATAAGTCTTACACGTTTTACTTTCACAATTATAAATCTACATTCTACATAGTATATTTTCATATTTTCTTCTTCAAATATTGGTTCAAGTATCTTCTTTTTCTATGTTAGCACACTTAGTGAAAGTATGCATATTTCTCTTGTGTATTTTATCATATCATATGCAACTAATCTGGTATATCTTCCTTTTCTTTACCAAAGTGATCTTCTTCCTTTTTTTGATGAATTTATCAAAATGATATAACTACACCAAAATAGAAGGTATACAAATTCATTCCACCATAATTTGGCAACAAATATCTATCTATCTATAAACCTATTTTCCAGTTCTTAACCTCTTCCTTGAGTTGTACTCAATGACTTTAACCCGAGGTACAACCACCACACTGCACCACAACCACACCAGATCCCAGCCCCACACCCACTCCACATCACAACCATCGCATGGCACAAAACCAAATAAAAAACAAAAACATCGCAACACACACACACACTGCATCTCATCTCAATATCAAATATATCTGAATTTTGATGATCCATTTTTAAAAAATAAATAAAAATAAAAATAAAAAAATTCATCAGAATTCAGAAAACACTCCCACGCACAATCTCTTCCACAAAAATTCAATGTGAAAATCCGCGATTCAACGCCGCCGCCAGCTCCGATTTCAACCGATTAATCGAAAAATTCCTCTGATGATTTGAAATTTTGTGTATGTTTTAGCTACATTTTGTTGTTGAAATGCCGAGCATCGGCGTGAAGTTATACAGCGTTTTCTTCAAATTCATGCTCAAGCATCGGTTGCAGAACCGATTGCAATCGCCGGAGAACGATGCCGGAGGAAATTCCTTCGGCGTGACGTCGCGGCCGCAGGAGGAGACCGCCGCCGCCGTGAATCCGTCGTTCACCGAAGGTGTCGCCACTAAGGACGTACACGTTGATCCGTTAACCTCGCTCTCAGTTCGTATTTTTCTTCCTGATACGTGCATTCATTATCCTGATGCCCTAGCGAAATCTAGGGTAGCCGGATCTGATTCGAATCTGAGTCGTCGTAACAGCTACGGACCGTCGAACGGTGTGGTTGTGAAGCAGGGCGGGAGTAATGATAGTAATTTTAGGAGGAATAGTTATGGAGGTAGTGTGAGTGTAGACGATGCGAATTTGAAGCCGGAGAGTGGGAGTTACCGAGGGTATAATCCGGCTGGGAAGAACTGTCGTAGGTTGCCGGTGATGTTGCAGTTTCACGGTGGGGGGTTTGTGAGTGGGAGCAATGATTCGGTGGCGAATGATTTCTTCTGTAGGAGGATTGCGAAGTTGTGCGATGTGATGGTGTTAGCTGTGGGGTACAGGTTGGCTCCGGAGAATAAGTATCCGGGGGCGTTTGAGGATGGGTTGAAGGTGCTGCATTGGCTGGCGAAGCAGGTGAATTTGGCTGAGTGTACCAAGTCGTTGGGTACAAAGGCAGGAGGGACGAATTTGAGGAGGTCGGAGGGTAGTTTACATGTTGCTGATGCTTTTGGAGCTTCGTTGGTGGAGCCTTGGTTGGCTGCTCATGGAGATCCATCGAGGTCCGTTGATCTTAGTTGTGTGTTAATGTTGTTGTGGTGATGTGGGAGGATGATTATAGTAATACTATATGTGCAATTAGCTAGATTTTCTTGATGTGTGCATTGAATGAGTAACTAATGGTTTTCCCTTATATTTGTATATTGCCCTCTTCTATGAATTGTTTTAGATGGAAACTTAAATCACTGATGGTAGGAGCAGGAAATGTATGCATGTGTGTATTTATTCCTGTACTTAAACAAGGAAAGTTTAATTAATTGGAGTAAAGTCTCTGCCCATGTCCAAGTTTGTGTGATTCGGGTTAGGTTGCACATTGAGATGTAATACTAGTTAACAAACAGATGTTTTAAGACAAAAAACCGCCTTCTAATTATGTTATGGTTTAACCTAGAGATGTCTACTTTTGGGTGTAAAGATAGATAGTAGTTGACTGTGAAGTTCTGTAGACGGTCTTCTCAGAAATGTCAGCTTGATTGTTTATATATTTCTGTTTGTGGGGTAGTCTGCTAATAGCAATCTTTAGTTATAGATGTTGCTGCTGCAGTCTTTTTATTCTTTCATAGAATCAATGGTAGTGTATGATACCATGAGACCGCGGACTGCAATCAGTATCTTGGACATTGATGCAATGAAGAGAATCATCTGCTATTCGTCATTCTTCCTTCGACTCAAAATAACTCTCTTTTCCTGGCATTGCTATTTGCCTTAGGCTAATGCTAGAGGGCAGGTTAACCATCCAACTTGCTCATTATCATATCTGTATTTGGTTTTTCAATATATTTCGTGCTTCCATATGATCTCTCCCTCTTACGATACCCCTCTCCCTCACTTGATCCCCCTCCTTCCTCATGCACCCTCACATGTACACATCCATTCCTCATTTCAAATGTGTCACCTTCTTGGAAACTGAACCAAGAGGACATAAGAGGGGAAAGGTTTTGAATTGAGAGAGGAGTTACACATGGAGGGGACTGAAGGGCTTAAAAGATGTTACGTCATTTTTCCTGTGGTAGTATATACCACAGGTCCCTTTTTCAAATGCAAATGCTTGTTTAAGGGTGAATAAATTGATAGTTTGCGTTATAAAGAAAACTTGCTATTTTAGATACTTGCATATTTTTTAATCTGAAAAGGTCTCCTTATCTCCTGAAGAATAATGAGGACCGGGATTGAAAAAAAATTCTATTTCTCAGGATATGAATTTTAGATGTACTATAAAGTTTCCTTTTGCCTGTATCTATGCATCTGTATGCTCCAAAGAGAACCTTTCTGAACAATATCTAACTTGACCTTGCATGAAAGCAGATGTGTACTTCTTGGGGTGAGTTGTGGAGGAAACATTGCCGAATATGTGGCAAGGAAAGCTGTTGAGGCCGGCAAGCTTTTAGATCCAGTAAAGGTGGTTGCCCAGGTTTTGATGTACCCCTTCTTCATTGGAAGTGTACCAACACATTCAGAGATAAAATTGGCAAATTCGTACTTCTACGACAAGGCTATGTGCATTCTTGCATGGAAACTTTTCTTACCCGAGGAAGAGTTTAGCCTGGACCACCCTGCCGCAAATCCACTAGTTTCTGGCCGAGATGGGCCGCCTTTGAAACATATGCCCCCAACATTGACTATAGTGGCTGAACATGACTGGATGAGAGACCGAGCAATTGCTTACTCAGAGGAACTTCGTAAGGTAAATGTAGATGCACCTGTGCTCGAGTACAAGGATGCAGTTCATGAATTTGCGACCCTTGATATGCTTCTCAAGACCCCTCAAGCCCAGGCATGTGCCGAGGATATTGCTATATGGGTCAAGAAATATATCTCGCTTCGAGGTCATGAATTCTCTTACTGACTTGAGCTTATTATATCCTGCAAGTGCACTTATATGCTTTTTTGTTGTTTATGGAAGCGGTGATTAGTCATTAAATCTTGTCGGATTGAGGATCATACTTTCTGTGGTATATATCGCTCTTGCAGTTCATACGGTATTTCTTGGTAATTTCTTTCCTCGTGTACTCTTTTTTAGTTCTTGTAAGATAGTAACATGCCTGAGACTAGTCTTTAAATGAGTTTGAGCCAAAACCTGTACAAGTTTGGCCGATTGGACTGCACTTCTAGTGTCGAAATTTTTGAATATATACTAGTAAGATGTAATATCTATTGCTATAATGTAAAATTGAACGAGCTTCGGGTTTTCATTATATTCTGATGGCTCATAGTTCTTTGGTGGTGGTGTATTATGTGGTTAACATAATGATCAAAGAGTAATGTTTCGTACTCTTTCTAATTGGGATTCTTGATTTTGCATCATTTATAAGTAAACATAAATTTTCGACAGCATCTTGAATGAGATAAATTGGTTAAAAGTTGGAATAAGAATGAGCAAGAAAAGCAGATGGGATTTCTGCAGCAACTCATGTGATATAATGGAAATGCAAATTACCTATTATGAAAGAAATAGCAATTTAGCTAAAAACAGATTTTAAAGCCTGCGATATTGTTAAGGACTTGTTAGTACTAGAAACATACTGCGTTGAGCTCTTTGCTTCATCTCTTCATACATGACTAAACATTTCTGCCTACATATGCCCCACTAACTTTCAGGAATAAAAGGTGAGCCTGAGACAGACACAGATCAACCAATGAAGCTGAGTTTTATTAATTCAAATCAATATACAGGCAGAAAATCGATTTTAATCAACAACAATAACGTCACCATCACCTGAAAAAATGAAATGAAATGAAATTGACCAAAAAAAAAAAAAATACCCAGAAACTCCAGCAGAAATCCTTGACAAAGCACAATGAATAACATTCAACATAAGCACAGAATCATGGACTAGTACAAAAGATGAGTGCAAGCTGGTATTAAGACAGACACAAGAAGAGTCCCAAAAGGACTCGGAATGAAACCAGCAGCAGCAGAGTGAGGACTTGCAGTGCCTGAGTGAGGAGATGGAGCAGGAGAAGGTGAATGAGTATGCCCTGAATGAGGAGAAGGAGCAGGCGAAAGTGAATGAGTATGGCCTGAATGAGGAGACGGAGCAGGCGAAGGTGACTGTGTATGGCCTGAAAGAGGAGACGGAGCAGGCGAAGGTTCATGAGTATGAGCTCCCTCCGTTTCAGTTACCAGTGCCATCACTATTACGGAGAGGATAATACCAAATTTAGCAAAAGTCGGTGAACTTTTTATCGCCATCTTTTTTTTCTTGAATTTTGCCGCGGTAAAACTCAGAGAAATATTTGTGAGTGAATAGCACAAGTTGCCTGTTTATTACCTTACTGCCTGGGGAATATATACTGAGATGTATAGAGGTTTTAACTGGGCTTAATGTTTCTCCCTGTAGAGTATTTTAGTCATTGAGCATTGAACTTCTGTTATTTTATGACAGTGGAACAAGAGTTTGATAGTCATTTTTCTTGTTTAATGTAAAATTATTCGAACATCCCTGACTTAGTTTTCCGGTGGAGAAAATAGAGGTTTACGCACGTTGACGGATGGGCGTTATCTGGGCAATTCCTGACTAATCAAGAACTTGTAACCTTACTTTTAACTCACCATTCAAAAATCGGCGTAATATACATAATATAAGTATGTCCACAAGTTTAAACAAGTAAAAGAATTGTGGTAGAGTTTGGACAAATCTTGATTAATTAGAAACCCAGCTATAAGCACATAAATAAGTCTATAATATTAGGTGGTTTGTACTTAATCAGGCAATTTTACCTGATATCTTAAATACATTAATCAGAAAGAAAAAAAATCAGGTGATTTTCGGGATCTCTTTGAAATGATATTCAGCATCTGTGACATTTTCTCACACACACGCACTATATTTATTTTGGACCTTTTGGTATTTTGAAGAAACTAGATTATATGGTACTGCAAATATCTGAGCAAGCGCGCATCTGGCCGGTGTTTCTTTTTATTCGTGGACAATGACATAATTAATAAAAGAGTTGCAAAATGTTTTACTAGAATAACTTCCTAGGTTAAACATTTTGACTTTCTGAAAAATAATATTCAATTATTCATGCAACAACGCCAAGTTTCTTTATAAGGAAAAGTATTAACAATTTTAAGTTTACGCTACCAGTGAGTTAAATTATTTAAAGTAACGCCTCTAAGATAACATAGAAAAATTAAAATTATTTTATGCAACCGTTGCATTGCTGACGTGGTGCAACCAACGATCAAGATATTAATAATCAATTCAGCTATTTATCAAATTTTAAGTCACTGCCCAACCTATATGAGCCCAATAAGAGAGTCTAAACCAAGACCAGAAAATGGACTATTAACATCCAAAGCAGGCCCAAGAGAAAAGACAATTTTGAGAGTCAACTCAACCGCAGCAGGGCGGCACAATGACGAAGAGGATGAGCGAGTGCGCGATTCGGAGCATACAGACGCTTGTTGACTGCCCTCGACTCACCAGATTCTCTCTTCACCCTCCCAAATATGTATGTATATTTCAATTACATTTTATCTCTCTTTTATAATTCTTTTTCTCGTGTTCCTCTTTTTAATAGCAATTTGCGACTAATTCGCGCTATTGGAACAGTTTTTTTTCTCGATTATATGAGTTTTAAGTTTTTAATAACAGATTACTGCTTCTATAACATTTGCTTTATTTATTAATTGATCTTATAATGTGACTAATCATAATGTTGTTGTTAACATTTTCATTCTTGGCGTGTTTGCGAATTTTTTTTGATCAGGTAGAGGTGGAATTTGACAATGGCAGTGCGTATAATTTATCGGCGGAGTATCTTAGAATCTATAGTCCTGCAGTCGATAGTAAGATCAGGTCGATAGGAGGCGAAAAGGTGAGAATCGACGAGCATTCTCGACACTTTAATCGTTCTTTATTTTATTTCAACTCTAAGCTGTGTTACATGTTCATAAAAAAACCTATACCAATCAGATTAGCTGTTGGGTGATCATTGAATTTGTTGTGAATCGTAGAGCTTTGATTATCTATCTGGTGCTGATTTTGTGGTACGGCGTTTATCTGAATTAGGTTATATCTGGGAGGCGTCGCGTTGGGATTATGTCTGCAGAGCCTGTTGGAAACTATGGGGTGAGGTACACTATAATCGCATTGATTCAGCAATATGTTGAAAGATTTCTTGTATTGATTCAATGACAGCTTTGATTTTTCCTAATGATGATGGATGTAGGTTGCTTTTTGACGACTTGCATAAAACGGGGATCTTTACTTGGGATTACTTCTATCATTTGGGTAGCAATAAGTTCACTCTCATGAGGAACTACGTTACAACTCTGAAAAAACACGGGCTCAGCCGGGATCCACCTCGGAGAAAATGATGCTCTGGTCTTATAGGAATAGCTCTGGCGGTGAAGATGTATTTGACTTGTGCTAAATTATACGGTAAGTATTATGTATCGCAGGTTTTACAACTAGATTTGAGTATATGATAATAAGCCTTCTATTTTGTTCAGATGTTTTTTTTCCTCGTCTTTAACCTCCCTCCTTTTTTATGTTTTATGCTAAGGTTTTTACCTTTCAGTACCATCATGTTGTGTTGTATTATAGACCAGTTATTTCAAGTGAACTACTGGTCAGGATTGTGTTATTTGTCTTTGATTGAGATGTAGTTTTCGAGTTGCACATGTTAACCAAATTGTGAGGAAACTAAATGATGCATTGTTTAGAGTTGTTTCCCAGAACAAAGATCCTGATGAGTTATTTGATCAATGTTCTACTCGAGTTCTTTGCATACTTGGTGCTTGTTTGGTTGCCCATTTAAGGGCTGATATCAGGGTAATAGTATGTGTTAGTCTGAGCTTAGGCACATTTGGTGGCTGATATTTATTAGTTGGTCATGTTTACTGAATCCAGGAGGCTCGGGCCAATTGGAGATTCAGTCTTCGTTGCCCCCCTCCGATTGTTGATCTGTGTGTAACAGTGAGCATCAATCAGCAATGTAGTATCTGTTCTCGCAACCAAACGAACCCCTAATGTTTGTTTTGGACACTTTGAAAGACAGAACAATCTATATGATTAATACTTCTTAAGTTTTGAGTTTTGATATCTTGATTCAGTTGCTAATTTAAGAAATAGAGTTTATGATAAATGGTCTAGTACTTCATGAAATTCCGCTGTCACGGCAGTTTCTTTCTCAAGATGTTATACACAGTAAATGTACAAATAACATATTCTCATTGATGGAACATGTTTATAATCCTTATATGATTGATCAACTTGTTATTATTGAAGGGGAAGGTCAACCAGATTTTTTTTGGAAGCACGAGCACGAGGACGTTATGTTTGATTGTTTCGGTTAAAAGGCTGGATATCGAGCGGATTTGCAAGGTTTTCTTCTTCTCTAGATAGTACATGTGTTGCAATATCATAGCTGCAATTACTTTGTTGTTGTATTAGATTTTAGCATATATGACATCATAAACTTTGTATTGTTTATATTTTCATATTAAAACAATTGAAAAACAAGAATGAAGAGATATGGAAGCTGTTTTTTGTACATATTATCTGTTTGCATGCTAGTTTGTGATCAGGCATGCCATTTAGTCTAGTTTGGTTTAATTAGTACAACTTTCTTTAAACATCTTAAAACTTACAGTAACACCCTCTGAAGTGCATTTATACAAACATTTAAAGACACTTCCTGAAGTTGGACATGTTATTCTAAAAAGCTCAGTGGATATCTCTCCTTAAATTTTCGAATGTCGTAATTAGACTGAACTTAGCGGAGTTTTGTAATTAAATAAAACTTCAAGAGTGTCAATTTACAAACAGCAAGCAAACAACAATTAAGTCTATAATTACAACTGATCGGAGTAGGTTATATGAACCGTGAAGGAAATTAATTATGTAA
This sequence comes from Misopates orontium, assembly GCA_946800315.1. Classification (NCBI taxonomy): domain Eukaryota; kingdom Viridiplantae; phylum Streptophyta; class Magnoliopsida; order Lamiales; family Plantaginaceae; genus Misopates; species Misopates orontium. The sequence goes on along the minus strand of OX326953.1, from coordinate 15,330,726 downwards.
GTTTAATTATTCAATAAAAAGATAATGGCAGATAGATACCTTGAGGTATCCAAAATTACCTGTGGATTTGGACGTAATTGTCCCCAAAATATATCACAATTGTGATAGTATCTAAAAGTCAACTCTTCAGCTTCATAGGCTACAGCAGGTGTTTAATAATGCATATAACGCCGAAGTTTGGTTTACCAAATATTCGTTCTATACGGACATCAGGCTAATGATGCATTTCTTTTTAGGGAGATGATATATACATTGCAAAATCCATTAATACAGAGCAATTTTTCATTGTTTACTATTATACCCTCTTCACATTAATAGTTTGATTTATTTTCCTTGTAAGTTGTAATACTTGTCAATGATTAGCACAATCTATGGAAACATAATCAAAATCACTCATCTCTCCAATTTATGAATTGGAAAGATTATCTTTCTTTGTTATAACAATAGTTAATGAATAATAACTAATGTAATTAAATTAGTTACTTAATAAAATCTAATTAATATTTTATTTCTTGAAAATTTTCTTTAAAATTTGGTTTTTTTAATTACGACTGGACTACTTTAGAAAAAAAATCCGGCAAACTTTTCTGGTGAAAACTTGTGGAAAATTAAATTTATTAGTGTTTATAAATACACATGTTAATGCATATATATTATACTAGTAGTTTAGTTCTCATCGTATTCTTGTTTTAATCACATTTTTTTTATCTTTGTTCTTTTGTTCAACACAGTTCCACACTACAAATTGGATGTTAGTGGTAACGGTTAGAACAAATAAATTGTTTACATCTAATATAGTATATATTATCACTAAATCTAATATTACAAAGAAGAGAGAATGATAGGAGAGTTAAAAATTGAATTGCTTTGAGCAATTATGGCAGGTTGAGTGTGAGGTGTTTTCAACAATTAAACATGAATTGAAAAATGTTCCACTGTTTTTGTTTAATTAATGAATAATTTAGTCATATTAAATTTATGTTATTAAACTTTTTCTTGTTCTTAATAGGTAATATGTAAATACTTAATATATAATTGATTTTAGATACTTAATTCTGATTTAATTAAATAAGTTATTCACATGATCTTTTTACAAATTTTATATAAAGAAAGATAATATTTACATTTCATAAATTGAAGAGATTAGTGTTTTGATTATGTTTCCATAGACTGTGCTAATCATTGACAAGTAATACAAGGAAAATAAATTAAACTATTAATATGTAAAGGGTATAATAGTAAATAATAAAAAATTGTTCTGCATTGAGGGATTTTGCTCTGTATATATCATCTCCCTTCTTTTTATACTTAATTTTGTGTGTTATTAAATAAGTGATGAAACTTTATAATTGGATTTGAGTTAAAACTTTAGTTCACAAAGGGACGCGACAGTTTCAATTCAACTAAACAACAATATGTGACCAGCTTTAGCATGTTGCCCTGCATACCCATGCATGTTAACCGCAACCAAACAAATGTATATTAATTAAAATTTGCAAGGATTTCAATAATTTTCTTATGCTATAAAAAAAAGAGTTAGAGCAAAAGGGTTAGCTCCATGTATCTGCTTTGAACTATTTTTAGGTGATGTAACACACCAAAACGTCTCTTAAATTAGACCACATTTGCAAATTTTATGACAACGATTAGCACCACTAGAATTGATTTCCAAAAAATAAAAATTACTTTCTCAAAGTAGATATGAAAACAAATTTTTACAGCTGTACCACTTGAAATTAAACCAAAAAAAAAAAAAAAAAAAACTTTATTAATTTTAAGCAACTTCGGATGCTGTTTGAATTGCCGTCGCAAAAGTTTTTTACTGGTTTTGTTATATTCTTTTCCTTATCAATAAATTCGTCCTTAGTTAATGCTTGAAAATACAGCAACGAAATGAGGGACCTTTTTAAACTGTATTAACTATTAAATGATGATTGTCTTTTTCTTGTTGAGAATCTGACTTTAGGGTCGCAAATTAATGTTTGCCTCAGAAAATAGGACAAAGGTGGTACGTACTTTAAGTAAAAAAAACCTTTAATTATATATTGGAAAAAAGGTGTAAATTTTTCTTGGTAGTTTTACGAATATCTATAAGTTAAATTATAAGCCAGCAGAATACTTAAAATTTCATCAATTAAACTTTGTTCAAAACTTTAGCATTTTCGTCATACTTTGCCACTTATCTTGTAAATTAATCATACAAAAAATAATAAATTAATAATCTTGTACTATTAATCCTAATGATGACCAAATCACCATTCATATTTCACATTACAACATGCTTATGTCGATTATTAAACTAAAACATAAACACTGATTAACAGATAAGCACTCATCAGTAAAAAAAATAATCAGCTCACAATATTTTAATCCTCAGTTTCTTCTCCACGATCTCGCATCAAATTCACAAACACAAAAAAATGATCAAAAACGTCGCTAAAGAATCCATTGACTTTCGCAAAAACAGATCTTTTTAGCAAACAAAAAAAAAACCCATTTTTCAATGTGAAAAAAGAAAATGGCAATGATAAAGTTTCAGTCTTTATGGGCCGCGGCGGTGGTTTTGGGCCTGTTGATCGGCGGCGGTGGGGCCCAGAACCCGGACGGCAAAACGGCGCCGTTTAGGATCCACACCTTGTTTTCCGTGGAGTGTCAGAATTACTTCGATTGGCAAACGGTGGGCCTCATGCACAGCTACCGCAAAGCCCAACAGCCCGGCCCAATTACCCGGTTGCTGAGCTGTACGGACGAGGAGAAGAGGAGCTATAGAGGGATGGGCTTGGCGCCAACGCTTGAGGTGCCTTCTATGAGTAGGCACCCCAAGACTGGTGATTGGTGAGTGAGTGTGTGTGTGTGTGTGTTTTGATTGATTCATGTTCTTTAAAAGATGAATCTTTAAGGTGTTAAATTGATGTTTTTTTCGAATAGACTGCATGTGTTTTGTGTTTTGTGTTTTTGATATTATTACTTGTTCTAGATTCACTAAGTGAAGTTATAGATGCAACTAAGTGAAATCTCTATTTTCGAGATTTCTGAAAAGTCGAAATTCTTTGAGTAAGTTAGTGTGATTTAATGATTGTTCTTTCTTTTACTATTTACCTTTTGAAGCCACACAATCATAGAGAGTGTGTTTTAGTGACTTTAGTGTTGTTGAGTATGCGTCATTTTGGTGTAATTGATTTTTCCTGATTATTTGGTAGATTTACGGTTTCGTGATTCGAAATGGTGATTCGGTTGGAAAGGGTTTTATTGATGTGTCTCCTTTTCCTGGCTTTGCGCAGGTATCCAGCTATTAATAAACCAGCTGGGATAGTGCACTGGCTTAAACACAGTAAAGAGGCGAAGAATGTTGACTGGGTAGTTATTCTAGATGCGGACATGATTATTCGTGGTCCAATAGTACCTTGGGAGCTTGGAGCGGAGAAAGGCAGACCCGTTTCTGCATACTATGGGTAAAGAGTAACATTCTAACGATCTTTTGTCCTCTGGATCCATTCATGTTAAAGGAGATAATATATTACTATATAAGCTATTGGCTTGCACTACTACATTTCAACTCAGTAGATGGGATGCTGAAATTGTAGGTCAATATGGTTAAAGATAACTTTAAGAACCCCTCTTTTTTTAATATATTTTTCATTTTATCTTGAATTTTAATGATCATTTAAGCCTTTTCAGATGTTGGATCACACATGCATCTCGATATTGGTTTCTGCTTCTTAGTTTTCAAATTTTCTTGTACCTTGTTTCGGTAATCTTCAGTTCGCTAGTGCAGTTCTGAGGAAGTTGAGTGTCAGTTTGAAAGCATCTGTTTGTCATCATAGCTAAATGAGTGAGACACAAATCTGGTATGATGGAATGGCTTAGTGATGTGTTTGTTCTGGTTCATTCTTATCCCAAGAAAGCTTCATTCTATTGTTCTCAAAATCTGAAATCCAATTTGAATCTGTTGTTGCTTTTTTGGTTATTCTACTTCTAATGTTTGGTCATTTTTAGCTAATATTGGGTTTTACACACCAAGTACACTTTTATTTTGTTTTTCAAATTTGTTTTCCACTCTCCTCTCTGGTGGATATTACCTACCTGTGAAGGAGTTTGTTTAGGAAATGAAACATTTCTAAACATTATGAATTTAATCTTCCTCTCGATACTATTTCATGAAGAGTGCAATTCTTGCCCAGGTACTTGGTTGGATGTGACAACCTTCTCGCTAAATTGCACACAAAGCATCCTGAACTGTGTGACAAGGTTGGTGGGCTTTTAGCCATGCATATTGACGATCTTCGAGCTTTGGCACCAAAATGGCTATCGAAAACTGAAGAAGTACGGGCAGATAAAGCGCATTGGGCAACTAACTACACTGGTGACATATATGGAACAGGGTGGATCAGTGAAATGTATGGATACTCATTTGGAGCTGCAGAGGTAACCATAATGTATTTGCTAGAAAAGTTGAAATTATGTTTAGTAATTAATTATGCACGGAAGTAAAAGAAAGAGCATGACAGGTAAGAGGTGTGATCAGCACTTTTTGACTGCATCTTGTGACGTGAAGACAAAATGTATCTTTCAGATTTGTGGCATGTGCAACTTTCATCCTCCTCTAGTTATGTAAAAACTTGAGTCTTGCTTGCTTTTGTCAGGTGGGACTCCGTCACAAGATAAATGACAATTTGATGATTTATCCAGGCTATATTCCTCGAGCGGGTGTTGAGCCAATTCTTATGCACTATGGTTTGCCTTTTAACGTCGGTAATTGGTCATTCAGTAAATTAAAACATCACGAAGACAACATTGTGTATGATTGTGGGCGCCTCTTTCCCGAACCTCCTTATCCTAAAGAGGTAAGTTGGTGAATTGATATTCTTCCGAAATGGAGGTTTATGCCTTGTGATCTTTACTTACTTGGATACAAAACCAGGCTTTCCCAGGACTTAATTATTACTCTTCTTGCAGTTAAATGAAATGGAATCTGATCCAAACAAAAGGCGGGCTCTATTTCTAAATATAGAATGTATAAACACCCTGAACGAAGGTCTACTGTTACAACACAATGCGCACGGTTGCCCCAAACCGAGTTGGTCAAAATACTTAAGTTTCTTAAAGAGCAAAACATTTGCAGAACTAACTAAACCGAAGCAGTTGACTCCACAAAGCCGCCAGATGATGGAAGAGAAAGTTCAGACTCGAGAAGTTGAAGAAAAAGTGCAGAGGCAAGAAGTTGAAGAGAAAGTGCAGAAGCAAGAAGTTGAAAAGCAAATGCAGAACCAAGAAGGTCAAGAGACAGTGCAGAAGCAAGAAGTCACAGAGAAAGTGCAGAAGCAAGAAGTTGATGATCCGGGAAAGCCGTATCCAAAAATACACACCATTTTCTCAACAGAATGCTCGCCGTACTTTGATTGGCAAACTGTGGGACTTGTCCATAGTTTCCAACTCAGTGGACAGCCTGGGAACATCACTAGGCTTCTAAGTTGTAAAGAAGAGGACTTGAAGGAATACAAAGGACGTGATCTGGCTCCTACCCACTATGTTCCGTCCATGAGCCGGCATCCATTAACTGGAGATTGGTAAATTCTTTTCCTTCATTGGAATTTCCACAAATTCATTTCAGTTACTTTTACCTATATAAATCTGCCGATGACAATTTGATTAAGAACTATAGATAAAACTCAGGTTTATTAGCTAGAAAACTTAAAAGCAAATACATATTTTTTTCTCCTCTCTCTAATATTTGTTCTACCTTGAACCTTGTTGAACAAGTGATTCCTGAAACAGTTCACGGGTTTGTTGATTCTGGATCTTTAGTCAATACTCACTTGGCCACCCTCTTTCTTCAATATCATCAAGTTGCTCCACCTCCCCGAAGGAAGTAAATGCAAAAAATATCATTTTCTTATCTTCCTCTGCATTGTCTTTCTCAAGTAATCAAAACACAATTAATTGAGATAGTATTGCTTCAAGTGAGAAACATTGCAATAGGTCTGGACCTTATGAATGTTGAAAAACTGAACTTGAATGGTTCCGTTGTTGGTGTCTTATAAAACTGAAGCTGTATATGTGAAACTGGAGATTGTCGAACTTTATAACAGGAGTGGCAGTAGAGGGGAAAGGGATTTCGTGATGTTAGTAATGTGCCCTTTCAACTTTGGCTTGGATGTGGGATTTTGATTCTAGTACTGCAATCTGAGTATGCTCAACACCAATGATGGTTTGATAAATAAATAAATATGCGAAACTTGATTCTTGTTGTTTTAACATCAAGGTTAATTCATGCACAAGGTTAAACTGAAATTCACCGACACGATTTGCTGGAATAGATGGAAGACATGGTGCAGTTGTCTCTGAGATGCAGTAGTGTGATGAATTCACATTCATCATTCACATTATTAGGACATTCCTGCCAGTGCACTTTTAAAATGCTTTGTCTCCATATTAATGTAGCTCAATCCAGTTACCTGGAAAAAGTTTCAGATGTTCCGAGCAGTTCCCAAATGATATTTTTATCTTTAAGCAGCTATCGTATCTTTTTAGAGTACTTTGACCTTGTTTAAATATGCCAACACTGCATACCTCTTCTTGAAAAGAATGTCTTGGTTCCTGCATGTATCTAAATAGTGTAGCCCTTCTATGTACTGTACTTATAACAAATAGTAAGCTGCAAAATGCTTGTACCATTTCAGGTATCCTGCAATTAATAAACCAGCTGCTGTCGTGCATTGGGTGAACCATGTAAAAACTGATGCAGAGTACATAGTAATCCTGGACGCCGACATGATAATGAGAGGACCCATCACACCATGGGAATTCAACGCGGCTAAGGGTCATCCCGTTTCTACTCCCTATGAGTAAGACTAACCCTTTCAACGCCTGCAAACAAATGATGTTTGGATTTGTCTTATTCTGTTGAAAAGTCTGAACTGACATAGGGAAATTAATATATGGGATAATCACCTGATCTTTTTATATGCTATTCAGCTATCTAATTGGCTGTGACAATGAGCTTGCAAAGATCCATACTCGACATCCCGAATTATGCAACAAAGTTGGAGGTGTGATCATAATGCATATAAGGGATCTCAAGAGATTTGCTTTGCTTTGGCTGCACAAAACTGAGGAAGTTCGAGCTGATATGGGCCATTGGTCCAAAAACTTTACAGGAGATATTTACGAAGCTGGTTGGATAAGTGAGATGTATGGTTACTCCTTTGGGGCAGCCGAGGTATATCAATTCTTTACTTAATATAAAATTTGCATATTTTATCATTTTATTTGAACTTACGAATCGAAATTGGACGACTGAAGAACTCCATTTTTTATTTGTCATCGTGCAGATGAATTTACGACATGTAATAAGCAACGAGATTTTGATATACCCCGGATATGTGCCCGATCCTGGAGTCAAATATAGGGTATTTCACTATGGCTTGGAATTTCGAGTTGGTGACTGGAGCTTCGATAAGGCTAATTGGCGACGAACCGATGTTGTTAACAAATGTTGGGCTAAATTCCCCGACCCTCCCAACCCATCGACTCTTGATCGGTCTAACGAGGATTTTTTCCAGCGTGACTTGCTTAGTATAGAGTGTGCAACTACTTTGAATGAAGCTCTGCGCCTTCACCACGAGAGGAGAAAATGTCCGGACCCCAATTCCTTGTCGCCCCCAACTCTTCAGACCCCAGATCCTCCTTCATTATCCTCACCAGATGAGGAAACCACTAGTGAAATAACAGTTTCAAGGAAAGTTGGAAAAATTGAGGAGACTAGAGATATTGGAAAAATTGAGGAGACTAGAGATAATTCAGAGATGAAGAATGAAACTCGAGAATTATCGCCACCAGAAGAGACAAATGAGAAGTCATTCACTTCCATGAGATTTTGGATTCTTGGGCTTTGGGCATTCTCGATTTTTGGGTTTCTGGTGGTGATGTCGATGATGATATCCAAACGCAAAGGACTGAAGAAGAGAGGTAAAACTTACAAGACAAAGAGACGAACCTCGCATTCGGGATTCTGGGATACGAATGGCCATGACAGGCATCCTCGAAGTGCTGAGATATTGTAAAAAAGGACAAGATTATCAGCAGCCTTGGTATATATTGTGTATCTAACTAAACATATCATACCAACCAGAACTCCAAGTCCGCAGAAGAAAGATATTTATGTTAATGGTCGAATTCTTTTGGTTCTGGAGAGAAAGGTTTCGTGGCAAGGCATTACGAGATCATGAATCGGCGTCCAAATGATCGGTAAACACTGATATTCTTGATAGAAAAAGTTCTACTGATTGACTCCCAGTTTTGTATTGTATGATGTTGGATTGATGTTATTTGGAGTTTTGGAGCTTAAACTGCTGAACTAATTCATTTTGGGACAGAGATAATGGGATAAAGAAAAATAAAATGCTGACTGTTAAAAATCTCTTGTTTTCTGTATGACTTTGTGAATCCCGAGAGTTTGACTTCGTTTAATTGCAAGTTTAGGCTGTTCTTGCCATTATGAACGCTCCTATTTTTTCAAATTTCTTACCCCTCACTATATAGAAAGCACAGGTAACTTTTAGAGGTCCTCGGGTATGATAACATTATGTCTCTCTTCTCTACTAGCTTATCTTTTACATTGAGCAGCCATTCACAATATCAGAACAAGAGGATTTGGCAATTTACCTCCCTGTGTTATGCTAATTTGGCAAATTACCTCCCTGTGAAAAATAAATAGGCAAATTACCCCCCTGTGATTTTAAGAATTGGCAAATTACCTCCTTATGTAGGGAGGTGTAGTTCACTTGCTCAAATTTGAGAGTGGGAATGGATTTTTAGGCTAAAAAAGACAATTATACCCTTTATTTCTCAAAAAATTATGTAAATTGTTGGTTTAATATTTTAACTTGTTAAAAAATGCAAAAATTAAAACAAAAAGTTTTAAAATAAGTTATTATTTCGTAATATGTATGTTTTATAATATTCTTCATACTTTTACTCATAATCTTTTAAAGAAAGATTATAATCAAATTTGAAATTACAGAAAATAAAATATTAGAAATAACAAGGGTATTTGGGTCATTAAATATAAAAATTACACTAAAAAAGTTTCAGGGAGGTGGTGTGCCAATTTTTAAAATCACAGGGCGGTAATTTGCCAATTTATTTTTCACAGGGAGGTAATTTGCCAATTTGACATAACACAGGGAGGTAAATTGCCAAAAACCCTCAGAACAATTATGAACATTTGATATATATTGAACTTTAGATTATCTTTAACATACTTGTAGGAGTGTTCATAATGGCAAGATTGTAATCTCTGTTTGACCATTTTTATTAAGAAAAAAAAAAAAAAAAAGGAAGAAGTAGAGTTTTCAAGGTTAAAACATGAAAAGGAAATAAAAAGATACGATCAACAAGATAGAGAAACCAATGCAATGCAGGTTGTGGGTTTACATTTATCAATTTCAGGTTTATGATCAAAATTGACATGGAAAATTACACGAGTTTAACAACATTCTAAAAAGGGTCCTGATCAATCAAGAGCAATTAATTAATAAAGACAATAATTTTAAGAGACTGACACGAAAAGTAAAAGATTTTAAAATAATAATGAAAACATCAATTGAATTGTTATAGAAATTCTTTAAAAGATTGGTGGGGCTTAACAATTTAAATGATTTATTACCTTTATACACATACCTTTACTATCATAATCCTCAAATAGCATTAAAACATTTTAACAATATCTTCGAAATTAATTAATAAGAATGACACGTATTACTATATCGGGATCATTATTATTAGTAAACAATTCATTCATTCAAAAAAATCCAAAAAAGTGGAACGTTATGGAGAATAATAAAAAGAAGATCAATTGGACCCCACCATAAAAAAAACAATTTAAAAGTCTGTCTGAATTTTACACTTCAAATCAAACTTCTCTGTACTAACGTTCGCTTTTTCATTTGAATTTCAAAATTTAACCCTCGTGGACAAAGATCTCATATGCCATAAAAAAAAACCGAAAATAGCATCAGACAGAGAACAAAACCAGACCCTTTTGATCTGGAATTTTCTGCTATATTCTTTCGTTGTTGTTTTGTTGCTGTTTCATAATATTCTTCTCTGTTTGTGCAAATAATAATAGAATGGGAGATTCATCTTGTCTCATTCATGGCTTCTCTTATGCTTCTGCAATACCAAACGAATCCAAACAGGTAACAAACAAAACTCCCACTTTTTAGTAAACTACTTCTTACAAGTGTTAATGGACAAACAGAGTAGTGTTACTGAAAGAATCTTGAAAATAAAAACAGGGGTTTTGAGTTTGTGAAAAAAGTGAGAGTCTTTGCTTATGTAATTGCAAGTTAAAGTTTTGTTTTTTTTCTTTTCCAAATAGAATAGAAAATTAGTATCAGTGATAAGATCTTGAAAATAAGTACTGGGTTTTTGAATTTGTGGAAAAATTGCAAGTTTTTAGTGTAATTGCAGTGGAAGTCTTGGTTTTTTCCCCAATTTAATATACTATACTAGTTCTTACAACTGATAATCTAACAGAAAAGTAGTATACTGCAAAAATGTTGAAAATAAGAACAGGGTTTTGGATTTTATGCAATTGCAGGGGAATCCATTGCATGTTCTTGGGGAATCAAATCTTGAAAACAGAAACAGGGTTTTTTGAAATTTTGTGAAAAGGGTTGGAGCCTGTTTATGTAATTGCAAGTGAAAGTCTTGTTCTTTTACTGCACTAGTTTTTACATCTGATACTGGTGAAAGAAGTGGTATCACTGCGAAGATATTGAAAATAGGAACACGGTTTTGAATTTTGTGTATATGCAGGGGAACCCCATGCACGTTCTTGGGGAATCAATTTCGTTCGGAAAATATATGAACGAATCTTTGTCGTGGGAGAAATGGTCCACGTTTTCGAGCAAGAAGTACGTCGAGGAGGCGGAGAGGTACGCCCAACCGGGATCAGTGGCGCAAAAGAAGGCGTTTTTCGAGGCGCATTATAAGAAAATCGCAGCACAGAAGGCTGCAGCCTTGCTCGAGCAAGACCAGGAAAAGTCGGAAGTGGATAATGAGATTATATGTGATACTGAGAAAAGGGTTGAGTTGGATTCTGGTTTGGAAGTTAACGAGAAATTGGGAGAGTTAAATGGTAATGATCATGGATTGATCGAAGTAGAAGAAACTCGTGAAGAGAAGGAAAATGCTGAAGGGGATTTTGTTAAGAGAAATTCAATTGATAATATTGAAAAACAGGAAAGAGTTTCTGTATCAGAGGAGAGTGGGACTCCAAAACAGATGGAGAGGCCTTTGTTGAAGGTAACAGTTCTTCTTCTCTGTTTTTTTATAGCAGATTGCAAAAATCAAGTTAGTGTTCATCCTAATTGGTAAGACTACATGTGAATTTTCCCAGCATTGTTGTTCATGTAAAGTTTAAAGAGCTGCAGATAGCACTTTAGTGTCATATTATATTGGTTGCTTTGATAATTGATGATGTTCACATATGAAAAATCTGCCGTGTATTTTAGCCCTTTAAATGTGAAACACCTTTTCAGACTATTTTGGCAGTTTTTTGATGATTTCTTTACTTTCTTTGAGAAGTTAAAAGATTTTTTTCACATTTTTTTGATGAAAAAGCTTAAAAACTTTAGCTTATAACAGTGTTATTTTCGTATATGAGAATTCGGTTAACCAAAGAATTGGTACATATTTTGGCACATGTAGATCAATGTTGAATAATAGGGTCAACAACATCTATATTCTACAAAGAACAAATACTTATGAAGTTCTCATATTAGTATGTTAATTAGAAGAAATACATGATTGATGCGCAATTTTCTCATGTTTTTTTGGCTTAAAGTCTGAGTTTTGTGTTATTCTGTCAATGAAGCAGAATTCTGTTGCTAGTGAGGATATCCCATCAGTGACAAGCAAGAAAAGATCAGGTCTTTCCTCATTGAAGTCCTCGATTCAGCGCAAAACTTGGAGAGTTCCAGCTACACCTGCCAAACCAGCTACTCCTCCTTTCAAGAAAGAAAGGAATTTCACTGAAAGCACAAAGAAACATAGAGTGCCAAATACCGAGAAAAAGAGATTAGCCCCAAATTCTTTACGCTCTTTGATTAACTTTAATCCTATTAAAGAACCTGATAAAGAGCCAATTCCTGCCACCAAGAAAATTGAAAGTTCAGGGATACATCGCGGTATTTTTAGGCCACCAAAAGATTGTCCAACTCCTTTGAGAACCCCAGTAATGGTAAGTCTCAATGTACAAACAATATTTCTGAATTCAGAGCAATTCGTTTCTTTTTCATTTCTATCTTCTTTTATATTCTTTGAAGAGTTATGATGCAACAGTTAAGAATTTATTTAGTGTTGCTGATATTTATCATGTTTTGTAACTGCAGGCAGCTTCAAAGGGTGCAGCCAAATATTCTGCCGCAACACCTCGATCAGAGAACAAAAGGTGCATTTTTTTTTAACTTTTTCCATATCTTTTTATGCTAGTGAAGAAAATGCCCCTAAATTATTGAGAATTATGAAGATTTTGGCCAAAAGAGAAGGAAGAACATATAACTTTGAGACTGCTCACATCCAAAATTTGACTTACTTCATGTAAGTAGTCTGTTACTAGAAAAAAATAATTGAAGTAGTTGTGGCAGTGTTGATGATATATTTGAAACAATTAGAAGAAACATTGTAGTACACCTCATTGTTTCTCTAGTTTAAAATAATTCAGACATTAATGTTTGATTTTGAAGAGTTTTTTAGATTCTCACAAGTTGTGTTTGTGTGTAGTTGCTCCAAGTCATTGACTGCCCCTCGGAACAAATTAGAGACACCATCTCTATCCACTCCTTTTGTTTTGAGAACAGAAGAAAGAGCTGCAAAAAGAAAACAGGCAAGTGGCTTTAATTGCATACATAGTATATATTTTCGGAACTTGAACAAACTACTTTGACGTAGTGTGAACTTAAGTTACTTAAACTCATATTTATTGAATGATTATCTTAACACTTTCAGAAGCTTGAGGAGAAATTCAACGCCAACGAGGTACAGAAAGTGCAGCAGCTACAGAAGACAACATTAAAGGTTTGAAAATAATGCCAACTTTCTTTGTTTCTCATTTTTGGCAGTATTTGTCACTGGATTTCATAGAAGCTTAAGTTGGCCTACATCCCTAAGCTTTAAAGGCTTTTATTTTGCAGGAGAAGGCAGGAAATGAATTTAGAAAACTGGGTCAAAGTTTTTGTTTCAAAGCTCGACCCTTGCCCAACTTTTACAAGGAAAGAGCATTGTCGAAAATTCAGGTGGGAAAGGTACAAATATCTTAATTCTTTCCATATGTGAATTCAAAACTTTTCTGGCATCTAATATTTAGCAACCTTAAATTCTTGTACAAACTCAAAACCCCAATATTCTGTTTCGTGGTTAATTACATTTCACACTTCATTGTGCATTAGCTTCATATCACATGAATCCAACAAGTATGTATAGAAACTCATAAGCAGCTCTGTTCTTCATATCACACTAGCCTTCGGTTTTTCTTTTTCGTTAGTCATTTCTAAATTTTACGATCAGTGATTGCCAATAAAGGAGTTTGTTTGCGAATAACACATGTAGTTTGCTTTTGTGCAGAGGATACTACATATCATGATTTATTATGTGTTAAAACTTAGTCTAAGATCAAAATGTTTATTCTCGGCATTATGTCTTCCTTCTAGCAGACTCCAACAGCACAACCACAGACAGCAGTTCTAGGAAGAAGCACTCCAAAGAAGAAACAAGGCACTGTCTCATTGCCAACTCCTCCTCCACCTCCAATATCTCTCAACAAGAATAAGTCCTGCAACAATTCATTGACGAAGAAAGTTCCGCACCCCGGAAAATCTCAAACTACTGATAGGAGGATCAGACATGAGAATATATCTCCAAATATTCAATGAGACATAGTATCTTCAAAAATTCTTTTATTTTGGCAGTAAAGATTGTGGTGAGCTGAATGGGAAAATAAAGAATGAGATGTGTTGTATTATATGTTGTAATGTCTGTATTTTCCAGTGTATTATGATTTGCCTCAACATTGGAAAAGAGTGTAATTACATATTGTTCACTACATCTGGTAGAAGTATTGTTGTCATACGTTTGTTTGAAGGATTAGAGAGTATATGCTTATATTTTTTTGACAATACACAATACAATTGGATTATGGGTTGAGTGAGGTATATGGTTTTAGACAGGTTATTTATTGACTATTGAGTAACAATAAGAGTCAGCTGACAAAATTATGACATCACATGAGATACAAATTTGACACGATAGTAGATTAAGTTTAACACAAAGCCGATAATATTGCAAAGTTGATATTATCTTCATTTATTTACATTGTACTATTTATAATACTGGGGTCACTGTCGTTTGCATTGAGACTTTTATTACCATTATTATATTAAAAAAATAATGTTATATAGACCATAATCGTGATCATAAATAAAAGGATAAAAGCATTAAACCCCATATACTATGTATCGATTGCGTTTGCCCCCTATCCTTTTATTTTGGTGATTTGCACGTTGTACTATGGATAAATAAGCATTTTGCACCCTGAGTCTAAATCCAACGGCAAAAAATGGTGACATGTGTCCATATCTAACTGTGAAAAAATGACTTAGTGGGCAAAGTGCTTATTTATTCATAGTATGGTAAAGTGCAACATGAAGTAAAGTATAGGAGGTTTAACCAGTGTTCTCAGAACCGGACCGGACCCTGAACCGGTGACCTTACTGGTTACAGGTTTTACAGGTCGAACCGGTCTAACCACTGGTCGAACCAGTATAAAAAGTCAAAACCAACAAATAGAGTCAACAAATATATCTTATACTATTCTTTTAACATTCTCAAACTATTCATAATTTTATATATTTATATATATATTTGTCAATTGAAAATACTGTAGTAAATTTCCTAGAAAAGTGATGTGCAAGTTTGAAACTTTTTCACAATTTATTAAGAAAACAAAATAATTTATAATCGACAAAGCAATACAATTGTAGAGATCAAACCTTCTAAGTAATTTAGTCACTGCCAAGAGTTATTATTTATACACAAAAATTAACTAGAGTATTTGATTAAATAAATTACTAAAAAAGATTAAAGTAATACTTTATTAGAATATTTACCTTAATTACATTTGAATAGTAAAGGTAATTAAAAGTTAAAACTCTAGAAAGATACTACTAATAATACTTTAATTAATTGCTTATATATAGTTATATCGGTGGTTCTTGAGATTTGAAAAAATCACGAATGGTTAATTAGCATTTAATCTTGGCAATCAAGAGTCATCAATTAGTATCCAATTATGATTCTAATTACTTCCCTAATTTCAAAAATCACTCACGCATTTAATTTTTCTAAATCTTCAATTTCCTTATTTCTATTTGTAACTTTCTATAGTCAAGCTTCCCCTACTTCATTTCATGAATCTTTCTATTTCCTTAGTTTTCAATTGATTCTTCATCTTCTCCAAGACCTTTTATCTTTATCTAATCTATTTTTCTTCTTTTTCTTTTGCCAAAAGTAACAAAAATACATATTGTTGGGCGTTCAATGGACGGCTAGAGTGGCGGAGCGGGGGCGGCGCGATCAGGCAGGAGAGGCGGAGTCCGTTTTGCAGAACCTTTTTTTAATTTTTTTTTTTACTTTGGTAGTACCGGTCCGGACCGCCAAAACCGGCCACCGGTTACCGGTTTTCGGCCGGTTTTGAGCGGGTTTTACCGGTTCGGGTTTCAGCTGTTCTGAAAATGCAAACCAGACCGGACCAGAGGCCGGTCACCGGTCGAACCGGTTCGACCGGCCGGTCCGGTCCGGTTTTGATAACACTGGGTTTAACGGGATAAAAGCATTAAATAAAAATATATAATGTTTGTAGCCACAAGAGATTCGTATAGACATAGCTTTGAAAAGAAAATTTCATAATACTTCATATATCATTCTTTTTGTCTTAGCAGTTAGCATGGGCGCTTAATTAGTAATTGATGTAACAACTATCATGTCCAACCGAGTAAAATATCATGAATATATGTAATAATAAACGACTTTACATGAAGGACGTGATTTTATCTATTATTAGTTAATTAGGTGCAACAATTAACGTTAATGCTAATACTCTTATCCTTTATTACAACTGTCTATATATAGATTTTGTTATCTTCGCATGTCTTTTCTTCTCCCTCCATAAGGCTCGGGCTAAATTCACATTCGATCCTCTTTCACTTTTATCTTTTTATTATCTCTTTGAATATCGGTGAAAAAGTTATTCGTTTATCTTATAATATATTCTGTTTGAGGGCTTAAACAAGCTATCTTTGATGGCGTCCGTAAGTAATTATTTCCTTAATCTCTTTTGATTTTGCCAGTAATTTTCTGCAATTTACTTATGATCGATTAATCTTGGATGTGCATGGTTTAACTAGGAATTGAATGCAGGTTTCATTTTGCATTAATGGTGCAAATTTTCATTTAATTATGACATGACTTAATTACTTTGAGATTTGTTGTTGGATTCTCTTGCATTGCAATTTTTTGTTGGAAAAGTTGTATTTTGTTGGATATTCATGATCTGCAAAACGTTCTTTCCTTTGTGAGTCAAAAACAAAAAATACAACATTAATTGAGATGCTTATTAATTCATACAGATCTCTTCGTATGTGTCGGATAATAATTAGTAAAACCAAACCAGCTCGTAATAGCAAATTATTGGTGGCTAAATTTTAACAAACTCTTATTTGAAACAAAGTTATATTATTTATGTTAATGTCTAGATTAATACAGTAAATAGGGACGGAGCCATGCATGCATGAATATTACTTGAGGGGGCGAGATATTACGTCAAAAGTATTAATTGTTTTTATTGATGAACATGTATAATTTTTGTGATCAACATATTTTTTGATATAATGCAGCACGATAAAGGTCGGCCATTGCCGAAATTTGGGGAGTGGGACGTAAATAATCCAGCATCAGCTGATGGATTTACAGTTATCTTTGCAAAAGCTAGGGACAAAAAAGCTACTGGCACTGCCGCAACATCTGCCCCTTCACCAAGAAAAAATGCACCCACACAACCACAACAACCACCCCCTAAGGTTAATCTTTTTTTTTTTTTTTCTTCTTCATTAATTTTTGGTTTGCTATTTTTATTTATTTTCTTACCTCGAAATATTCAAACTAACTCCTATGTTATGTCAAATAATATCCATTACCCCGTGTAAGAAATAAATAAGGAATTTATCATGTAAAAGATAAATAAACAAATTACTCCATGTATTATGTGAAATAGGCACGTTAATCCAAATAAAAAAGAAAATACCTATGTGTATTTTTATATATTGTAGAGTACGTTCTCCCTTTTATATACAAGAGTTAGGAGGTTGGTACTGAGATAATTTGCTTATTTATTTTTTTAAGGAAGTATATTATGCATGTGCATATGCCAAAAACCCTCAAATTTTTGATTTTTTCCTCTTGCAATTTAGCATATAACAACGTACGTATATTTTATTAGCAAATATTTTGAGTAAAATTTATAAAAAAGTTTAATTTGAAATTTTAGTAATTTCTAGTTTTAAAGATTCGAAAAGGCGTAAATGCTAACATAAATTGCAGAAGACGATATATATTTGTCGATTAGATGTAACATATCTATGGCTTTTGCAATTTTACCAAAAATATTCCAGTGTATTTGAATTGTTCTTGTATTACTGCAGAAAAAGTGGCTTTGCTGTTTCTGAGAATTTGATGAAATGGGAAACAGTTTGGAGTTCAACAAGCTCTAGCGTTTGTGAAATGAAAGAAGTTGTAATTGTAATGTGTACAGGCATATGTTTTATAGTTTTTTTAGATCCATACTTCTCCTTCATTGATTAGGAGAACTGTGAGAAGGGTTTTAATTTAGATTTGTATTTAACAATTATTCTTAGTTGATGGTAGATAAAAAAACAATCTCCATCTGTGTATTTTGAGTTGCTTTCATGATTAAAGCATCACTGTCTTAAATAATTCCTTGCATTCGGAATCAACATAAAGCATCCACATTTTGTGCAACTTACCCTCCGTGATGAATAATAGTTACCTTTTCTTATGACTAGCCACCAAAGCACACGCGGGACCGCGTGTAATTTTTTAGGTATACATAATATTTTTATTTGACGTACACGTGGATGCCACATGTAAAATTTCCTGCGGGTAGATAATAAGTTAATAGGCAAACTTCTAATAAGTTAATAGTTAAACCAAAAGAACTTAGAGAGAAAGAAGTCATTGCTACTTACCATCTTTTGAAGATAAATATGTGAATCTCGTCGAAATAATCCCTGAAACGCAATCTTTCGCCTGATAAAAAAATAAGAAGTAGAAGAAATAAAAAAACTTTGAACATGTACTCACCTTTAATACATGAAATGCAGAGAAATCAATAAATAAAAATATCCAATGCATGTATACTCACTTGTAATGGAGATAATTCATTTTGTTAGGTTGTTTAATTGAAAATGTAAGTAGAATAGCAATCAAATTTGAGAAACAAAAAACTTAAAGAGAGAGATTTACATTACACAAAACCTGAGAAAGGAGAGTGTGAGACAGGAGAAAGAAGATATGTTGAATTTCGTAGGAATGAGGAATTAATAAAAATGAAAGCAAAAATTAAGAGATATGGACCGGATATAATGACTAATGAATGTGAAATTTGAAAAGTAAATACAGTTACCTTTTTCCACTAAAAGTGGGGGAGGTGGGTTAGTGGGTTTGAGTTAAAAAAGACAATTACTCTTCTATCCTTTTTGGATTGTTAAAAATTAATAGATATTAGGGGTATTTTGGGTGAACTAATAATTTGGTACAACAACCGTAAAATATGTGAGGATGGAGGGCTTGCTTTTAATATAGTAATAGATAATAGAAAGAGTTAATAGAAAACAGAGAGTTTTTGGTAAAAAAAAAATCATGTATTATGTGTAAAAAGGCAAAACTCTCCTATGAAAGAAAAGGTGAAGTACCATAAACGATAAAAATGAATAAACGAAAAATCCACTATCTTTGGAATGTGAAGAGTCAAAAATCAAAATTCGAAACTCAAAAGTTTATACCACAAAACATGTGTTGTCTCAGCCATGTCTGAAAATTATTTAGGGAGATTAGGTTTATGATTGACTTTGTGACTATAATTGATTTATGTTTTAAAATTTGTAGCAATTTGAAATTTATGTATATAATATTACAACATCTTAACTGTGACACAATCAGGCTACAGACCTGGTCTACTTAAATATTTAGATCCATATCTTGTGTAGTAAAATAGTATCATTATCCGTACTATCGCCAAAATTTATCGACACGTTGAAATAACGTACGGTAAACTTTTCATACAAGCGATTGTAAATAGTTAGAGACGTAATTGTATTTTTCATTCGGGAAATGAAACCAAGACACAATTTCACATGTTTTTAAAATATGATAATTATTTTATTTCTACAAAAACAAGAGTAAGTAATTTAGTACACCATAACAAATGCATTTCTTCTATGATATTTATAAACTACCATGAAAAAAAAACTCTCATAAAAACATCAAAACAAATTTTGTAATATTCAACCTATTTACAAAATACATTTTCAATCCATGCATGCACAAATCATAATATAAAACTCCACTGATCAATTCATGACAGAGCATTATCATCATCTCTTGTTCGATCACCTCAAATCTCAGCCCCTATGGCTCCTCCTCCTCCTCTCCCTCGGCCTCTTCTCTCTCCTCAAAAGCTCCTTCTCTCTCCTCAAATGGGCCCACGCCAATTTCACCCGGCCCGCCAAACCCCTTACAAAATACGGATCTTGGGCCCTAATCACCGGGCCCACCGACAACATCGGCCAATCCTACGCAACCCACCTCGCATTAAACGGGCTCAACTTAATCCTGGTGGACCGTGACCCGAACAAGCTCAACACCCTCTCGAATATCATCAAATCCGAATCCGGGTCGACCCAGATCAAGACTATTGCGGCTGATTTTGGCGCCGATGACTTAAACGACGTCGTTTTGAGGATCGAGAGCGCGATTGAGGGTCTGGATGTGGGGGTTTTGGTGAACAATGTTGGGATTTCGTATCCGTACGCGAGATTTTTGCATGAAGTTGATGAGGGTTTGTTGGGTGATTTGATTAGGGTTAATGTTTTGGGGATTACGAGGGTGACGCAAGCGGTTTTGAGGGGTATGGTGAAGAGGGGAAAAGGAGCCGTCGTGAATGTCGGGTCGGGTTCTGCTGTCGTTATTCCGTCTGATCCGCTTTATTCTGTTTATGCTGCTACTAAAGCGTGAGTGTATTTTTTTCCACGTCAGCAATGTAACGGTTACATAAAAATAATTTTTCTAAAAATGAGACAGTTTTCGCGCTCTTATGAATTTTGATCGAATGTAGTAGGATACCACGATCATCTCTGGGATAGAAAGACTCGAGCTTTCTATCTATGTTGGGCGTTTAACGATTTCCTTTGACCGTTGATTACTCGTTATAATATTGTGTGTAATATGTTTATACACGTAGGAAGTAAATACTGGATAGGTGTGTTTATGAGAGAATATTGTGTAGGTTAGAAGGTCACACTTGAGTGTTCTTAGTAAAATCAAGACCTGTAGCGAACGATCTAGTTTTGAGTGCGATGCATTGCATGGTGACGATTAATTTATCGTGTGTTTGAACTTCAAACTAATGTCTGCACGTTTGGTGTTTGCTCTTGTTAGATACGTTGATCAGTTCTCAAGGTGCCTCTACGTGGAGTACAAGAAGAGTGGGATTGATGTGCAGTTGCAGGTATATTCTGCATTAGCTTCAGTCTAGTTGATTTCTTTAACCTGTTGGAATAAAGTTTTTTTCCAAAGTTCGGAGGATGTCTCAATTGTTATTCTAGTTTGCGTGATAAGATCAAACCGAAGAGCGTAAATGTAATTATCCGTTTTATATATGAACTCTTCAATAGTATTTTTCAATAACAAACAAAAACCAACAAAGTCTTTGTTCTCAACTAATTGAGGTAGTTCACTTTCTTCACTCATTATGGTTGAGCAGAAGTCTTGATTTAGCCTCTTGATGACCACATTGTTCTGTATAACCTTCATCCAAGTAGATGTGGTTTTTTATTATGTTGCCATATTTATAGCACCGTAAACTCTATTCTAGGTTTCTACATGCATACTTCATCAAAACAAAGTTTCTGATGCATTATTAAAGAACCACTATAATGTTGCTCCTCCATCATATAACGGGGTGTCGCTGTCTATGTTCCTTGCTCATAACCATAAATTATCATTTTATTTGTAGGTACCATTAGATGTTGCAACTAAGATGGCCTCCGTCAGACGGTCGTCCTTCTTCGTGCCATCATTGGATGGTTATGCTAGTGCAGCTATGCGTTGGATAGGCTATGAACCTCGGTGCACCCCATACTGGCCTCATTCGCTCGTTTGGTTGTTGGTGTATTATTTGCCAGAGTCGTTTGTGGATTCATGGCGAATGAGGTTTTCCCTTGGGATTAGGAGAAGAGGACAGCTCATGGACTCGAGGAGGAAGAAGGACTAGGAGTCATCTGCCTCTGCTGTTCATTTATCTGTAAATTTTACTTCTCTTCCAGTTCTCTAGTGTGAAATCACAAATTTAAGAATATTTCCCTTTTTTGAACTTTAGTCTGCTTTGATAAGGGTATATAGAGTTTGGGAAATGTTTATCTTTCAATTGGTTATCTCTATAGGAAATTCTTACATTGTTTACATCCATCTTATAACTATAATTCTTTCATTAGTTAACTTTATATTTTTCTGTTTGGCGGATTAAAATATTGGTCTTTTTTTTCCCTTTCTTCACTTGTTGGTTATACTACTGAAGCAATGTAACAGTTGCATAAAATAATTTTTCTGTGCAACAGTCTAATTTTGACATTTAAAGTATCAAAATATTTGGTCCTCTTTTGCTTTATCAGTTTTCTAATTTTTCCTATTGAATTTGGAGAATTTTATTTTATAAAAGGTCTTGCCCCTCTGGTTTTACTCAAAAGAAGTGTAAAACCAGAATGAAAAATGTTACAAGAATGAAAGTGTAAAAGTTGAAATCAACAAATTAAGACTTCGAACTAATCACATTTAAAAAAATATATACTTTAAAGTTTAAATTCTATTTTACGTCGTTGAACGCCATAACTAAATAAATGAAATAGGTCCATAATCAACAATTACAGTTCTCTTGACGACAGTAGCTCTTTTTTTTCTTCTTCAAGATTAAATTTAACAAATCGTTAATTATCACTAGTCTCTAAGTTCCAGAAAGCATCTGATCAGGAGGAATTACTTAGTCTAATTACAACATTATTCCCTCGTATTCTGCAATTTACAAAAGAAATCAAGTTGAATCAATGGTACTAAAAAAAAAAATACATTATTTGTATCATGTCGTTCCTTATGGAGAAAATAAAACTAAAATAATAACTTTTGTTCAAAGAAATGGAAATCCAAGATCGCATCTAGATCAAATGTTTCAATAATTTTCCGAAATTGTTAATTCGTCCAAATTCCAGAAAACATAAAGGTAAAATCAAATTAAATTACGTTAAATTAGATTGTGTAATTCATGTTTTCTACAATTTATTTTACAAGAATGAGCGTAATTATTTCGTCGTTTAACTACTGTAATTTAAGAAAACATCACAACTTTTATCATTATTCAGCCTTGTATATTAATGAGATGAACATTATAAGCTTCGTGTTGATCCTATTGCTCATGCAGGTTATAGAACTTCGCATAAAAACTACACCATTAAGCTCAACTGGCACAATTTACAATTTTGTTGAATTCAACGTGAATTCATACATATGCAAATTGTTCCCACACATACTACAAATTTTAAAAAAAAAAATTCCTATCAAAATACTGGAGATGGAAAATAAGAAAAAAATGAATCTTTTCTTATAAATTAGTCATGACTAACAACAAAAAGAAAAGAAGTAAGAGAGATTAAAAATCTCCTCAATTTATTCACTTAACATACTTTGTTCGCGGAACCTCAACAATATATCAGCTCCGGAATAGAAGTATAGAACTAATGAAAAAAGAAATTCAAATGACAAACGACCAAACTAGTGGAACATTTAGATTAGAAGAGGAAAACTCCGGCAACGGCGGCTGCGCCAACAGCGGCAGAGATCTTCAAGGTAGTGGCACCGCTCCTTGGGGAGTCAGCTGGTGGTGGCTCGTTGGCAGCAGGTGACATGGAAGGGGGAGGAGTGGCAGAGTCGGTGGATGTTGGTGGCGATGAGTTGGAGGTGGAGGTGGAGGGGGTGGGGGGGGCAGAGTTGGGGCTGGTGGTGGGGGTTGATGGGGTGGTAGTGGTAGTGGGAGCGGGTGCTGCACGGGTGGTGGGTGCGGAGGCGGTGGGGGTACTAGGCCTTGAGGGGGCGGTCGTAGGGGCGGAGGATGGTGAGGATTGGGCAGAGACGACCGCGGCGAAGGCGGCAACAACGAGGAGGGCGAGAGCCATTTGACGTGCCATTTTTATTTCTTTTTAGGGTTGGTTTTTTGTTAACTCTTAAAGATATTGCAGTATTCTCTTATTTATATACTTCGGAAGAACACTGCAGTCGATAAGAATATGAATGCGATGAAAGAGACAAGGGGTGGAGGAGGGATTTTATAGAGTGGAGGTGGGCGGGGAAAACTGGCTTACGTTCGGACAAGATTTCATGCAAAACTGACTCAACAGTTTCGTGCGTAAAATACGAGGAATTAAGGTTGATCTTCTTCACCGAAGTTTAACGGTTAACGGCCATGGCATATTAGTGGTGATTATAATTTTTCTTTTTACTTTATCTCTTGGTTATGATTAATTATCTGATCTAAAATAAAAATGGAGCAACACGTGAAAGTAAACAAAATAGAAGTATCGCTCTATTTTTAATCAGGTATGACTTTGTCATGTCTACAAACACCTCAAACCTAAATTTGTATAATCAAGCATCACTTTCATAATATTGTTTCAAGCATTACTTTCCTATATCGGTTCAAGTATTACTTACTTTTTAAAACATCACTTTATATTTGGTGTATGCACATCCGACTTCAACGTAACGAGGACAAAAAATGATTCAATAGTATGTCATATTTCAATTATAAAGAGTGCCAATATTCAAATCCTATCCAAAAATATAAGTTTTTAATCGTTCTATAGCTTAAACTTTTAAACGACACAACCATACAATTGCAGCCAACTCTATTTTTACAATTAGAAAATCATTTGACACCACCTACAAACCACATTTTATGAATATCACCACCAAGCCCTCACGTAATTTCACACACCTCCGAAAGTAAACTTAATTGGGGAAGTCTATGCAATACACCTGTACCCCTTCAAATTAGTCTACATAGTACATACAACATTGAAGAATGAAGATGACAATAAATTCATACTTACGTTTATGTTAGATACATCATACGCCATCATTCTTTTATATTTTCCCGAGGGTTTCAGAAATTTGCTAATGAAATTACAAGGAACAAAAGAGAAAACCTCACTAGAACAGAACATTTTCTATGATTTCAGGCACGAGTTTTTACAACATTACACAATCGAAGCAATAACCAGGATACAACAAGCCAAACCCAATTTTAAATTTTCTATACCCATATCACCGTATCCATGCATAAATTTACTATTAGTATGAATAAAAACAACAATTGGAATAAGAAAAAGAAAGAT
This sequence comes from Misopates orontium, assembly GCA_946800315.1. Lineage (NCBI taxonomy): Eukaryota > Viridiplantae > Streptophyta > Magnoliopsida > Lamiales > Plantaginaceae > Misopates > Misopates orontium. Next base: position 15,305,932 of record OX326953.1, on the reverse strand, counting down.
ATTACCCGGAACGCAATCTATCCAACCGGTCCACACTTTTCCGGCCTCTTTCAAGTTGATGGTCGATGCTCTTACGGGATTTCTCAAAGCAATCGACACTTCTCCTTGATCTTTCCACTTGATCAAACGAGACCCTTGATTTATCCAGTTTATCAACATTATTTGATTGGGGTTTCAATCTTTCAGGCTTGTCTGTGCTGTGCCTAGGTTTTTCTCTCCTGTCGGTGCTCTTCCGTGGAGCAATATCAAATAATATATCTGTACTCTTCCTAGATGGCTCAAACTGGTCTGTGCTTTTCCTAATACTGAGTCTGTGTGAAGGGGATCTTTCTACAGTTGCTACAAACTTTTTCAGATGTCTAATGTACTCAGGGTAGAGCTCTAAATTGCAATGGTTTCCCCCTTTAATCCAAAGGGGTTCATATTTCTGCTTGCATAGTTCCCAGAGGTGCTTGCCGTGAGAAAAATCAACCACTTCATCTGCAGTTCCCTGTATTTCAAGGCATACAAACAAGCTTCAACTTCTTTGTGAATGTAAATTATGCTTGATACTAAGCCAAAGATGTTAAGGGCAGCCAATGTTCGAATATAGATGTGAATAGTTTCCACCCTACAGTAATCAAGATTAATGTTATTCGATACAGACATCATAGTGGTACTACTGAGGTACTCTGTGTGTCCATTTTAGATCACTTAAAAACCATACCCCTTCTACCCCTACCGCACCCTACACCCCCCATTATGCCTTAACTGTGTGTGTATGTGCGTGTGTCTTGTATTTCTTGAAGCCTTAGTCCTTCAGTGGCACTTTGGACCATGGGAAAGAAAAACTTCATAAGAACATGTAATTAAAGGAAGACAGACAACCATATTTGAAGTACTACAAGAGTAACTTCCCACCCCATCCTTACGAAAAGGGGCCCAACTGATTTTATCCCATCTCCTAAACAAAACAGTTGATCGAGTTTTTGAGACATCTGCATTTTCCTTTCTTAAATTCAGAACCAACCAAAAGATACTCATCAAAATACACCACTTACATGAATAATGAGGACGGGACAATCAACCAGTGGGATTTTATCAATGTTCTGCAGCAAGACCAAGGTACAAAATGTTAAGCAGATCAAGAAAAATTAACAACGGTTGATTGCCTGAAAAAACTATAACCTTGTAGATGTCAAACCAGTACGTCTTTTTTACAGGATACATAACTCTCACACCCGACAATATTGGACTATGCAGAACAACAGCTCTCAACCGGTGCATCCTAGCTGCTAGCTCCAAAGTTGGTCCACTTCCGACAGATTGACCGTAGAGGATTATATCTTCTTGCTTAGTACCATAGTTCTCCTCAAGACATTTAAATGCAGCTTCAATATCTGCATATGTGTTCTGTTCGCTGGGCTATAAACAGGAAACCACGGAAAAGGTTATGTTACTTAGGTAGTATAGGATATATTCAAAAGAACTACTGATATCCAAAGTAACACGCACCTTCCCAGATGACTGCCCATACCCAGAGTAGTCGTACCTGAAACACAATGGTGCTATAAGATGAAATGCAATCCCGAATTGCATGAATCCAAATAAATGGGGTTCTTGACAGGTAAAATTGCACGGGACTTAAATGCAAATTCATGGAAAAACAATATCCAACCTATACTAACTCGAATAGCATCAATCTAAACAAGACTTTCCATGACCTATTAAAAATAGGAAAAGGGCCGTATGGCAATTATCTGAGGAGATTAACGCATAACAATGATCCAAACAGACTTTGTCAACAATTAAAAACAACACAACTTTGCAGATCATGCCAAGAGATTAACGTCCAACTGTAAACTCATCCCACATCATGGATCAAAACACCAACATTTTGACATTAACTTCACAAAATAGCGCAATTTGCAACTAAACCTAGGAAACACAAAGTGTATCGTGTCAAAAACCAAATATTCCAGAAAATTGAAAAACAATACAGGGGATAATTGCAATCACAAGATGATCACTTCTCGTGCAAACGAATACTAAGCTCGAACCGTATCGACCTAAACATGAGGTTTTTTTCATAATTAAAAATAATACAAGGATGTAACTGCAAATATACGAAGATACTAACGCCATATTCATGAATCTAAACCAACTTCTCTCAACAACTAAAAACAAAACAGAAACCGAATACCTAATCTGAGCTCAAAACACATCAATTCAACAACAAATTTTCGATACTTAAACAACAATTAGCGACTTAAATTAACTGCAATTAATCAATTAATTTACCCGAGGAGATTAACTCGCAAGTGTATGCTCAGCTCGATCAGCAGCTCGTACATTTGACCTAGGTCAGCGGCGTTGCCGTGCGAGTACAGAACCGTCGTACTCGCCATCGGATGGCGCACGTACATCGCCACGATCTCGTTCCCCCGCCGCGTCGGCAAACGCATAATCTCCACGTTCTCGCGGTGCGGATAAGGGCTGAGCAGCAGCAAGCCAGTTACGACGTCGTTTAGCACCTTGTACGACGGCGGATTCGGCGGAAAAAAGGCCAATTTTGCCGCCATTGATGACGTCACGCCGCCCATTTTTTGTTGACTCTCGGAGCTAAGACTGTTGTTGACCGGAACTGTAACTAGGGGTTTAACGTGTTGCAAATATTCATAAAGATGTTGTAAGTTAAGAGATTAAGATAATATTGTGATTCTGAATTAGGGATTTAGATGAAGAAAATTGAGATTATGTGTGAATTTTTGTTACCGTTAGTGGGATTATTATGAAGTAAAGTGAGAGACTGCAGGAGGAAATAAAGTGTGCATGAGTGAGAGAGTGTGTGTGTATGTTGTGTAGTGTTGGCTTGGTATAATTTTCACACCTACGTAATGATTAGTTTTCATTGCGCATGATAATTGTTTGAATCATTGTCAAAAAGGGAGTGGCTAATGTCAACTACTATTAATATATGATGATTATCATGGATTAGTGCTTTAATTTAAATTGAGTATTCAATATATTCATAAGATATAAGAACTTTATTCATTGTTTTAAGGACGGTATCAAAATAGTCGGTGTAACGAAATTTTAAAATATTTGTGACTGCACAATCCTACTCTTACCTTAGAAATACGGTAGTAAGAGACATAGTATCTTTTTCTCGACCTCAAGTCATTTACTACAAAATGTATTTTGAAGGACCAACTAGGAGTTTTCAATGGAATTTGGGGAGATATGGTTGTAGTGTATGTGATTATGCCTTTTGACGTAAATTTAGCAAACTCACATAAGTTGGTGACTTAGTAAACGTGTGGATTGCGGTGTGCTAAGCAGTTGACTAAGCAATGACTTGTCTGGCTACGAACTTGTACAAGGGGTCGATAATGACAGGGACAACATGTTATCAAAAGGCAGATATCATAGTTATTTAAGGCGTTGACATGTTGTGTCATAAATTTTTTGACATGACGTCGGGACCCGTGGGGGCCGTCTATCAGGACCCTTGTAGCCGTGTATAGGACCCTTTTTATTTTATTTCGATATTAAAAAATACTTTTTTACAAAGATGTTATAAAAAAGAAATAACTCTAATTCATCAAATATTATTGGACTTAGTTGTGTTTTAACACGCACTATTATTGATATTGTATGTTCCATTTAAGATCCAAATGAATTATAGCATGAGGCGGTGATAAATGAAGAGATATAAATTTAATGAGGTAGCTACAAGAAACAATATGCTACAAATTGAACTAATATCACAAGTTGAATCGTATTAAATTTGGTAGGCATAGAAAGGGACGTGAGAGGACTTGCCCCCAAAATTATGATAACTTCAAAATTCCTAATCGAAGTTGTGTCGTTTTTTTGGCTTGGAAGTGTTTGAAGGAGCTGCCACATGCCATGTTTGGCTGCTTCCCACTAATAATGTCGACCTCCATTTTGTGGCTATGGTTTATTTCCATTTTTATAAAATCTAATTCAAATAGCCCCTAAAACCACAATCTAGCCTACAATGCTGCAGTTACTGATGAACAATGCCAAAATCAGTTATTTCTGAGAGGTGATTATAGGATCAGTTTTAGAGTTTAACATTCGAAAAAATTAGCTAGACCATTAGCAGTAATTCTTCCCAAAAGTTCTGCTTATTTTTAGGCATGATAATCTTTTTTGGTACCTACATATGAAAATAATGCAATCATATTTTGTATGTAGTTTTTGTTTGCCACGACCAAAGTCCTCTCACACCCATGAACACTTTTATAAGTACTCTCTCAAAATGCTAAAAGGTGCATTAATTCTTATTTATATTTTCTCTAGACAACTTTCTTCTCACTTCCATTGGAATATCTGGAGACAACTGCGAATTTACTTGTCTTGTTTGAATATAAGTAATCTTTCACAGAATTGGTTATTACTTTGTATGAGTATCAATTGCACAATTTTCGATGTGAAATATTTGAGCAGCAGATTAAAATACCTGCTATCATGTAGAGAAATTAAGATTGCTGCTAGGCTAAAACCTTCCTATGGTCGGATAGAGATCATAACTGGAAAACAAATAACGTGAACGGTACAAAAGTTGGGGTCCAAATCTTAATCAATTTTTCGAAAATGACTCACAAGTCACAACAAGCCCTTTCTGTGGCTAACAGTTCTTTTGTGTTATATAGTAAACTCGAAAATGTTATGCTTTTAACTTTTTCATTATTAACTAATTCAAGAGTTCTTGGGACCTAAAATTTGAAACGGTACTAAAATTTAGTGAATTCCTTATTTATGGAGAAATGTAGCGTCAAAAAGCTTAAGAACATATAAGAATTGTTCAATAAAATTACATTATTTCCAAATTCATCATTCAAAATATAAGGCATGGAGAAAGCAATGGGTACCAAAGGTAGGTGTCCCATGATGTTGCAACTTTTTCTTCTAACACGACAATCTCTCGATACAAAGAGTATGTTCAGATGGCGAAGTTTCAACCACAAAAGGAAAAGTAAAGCCAAAACATGTGCAAAAGCCCCATCTTTCTATAGTATTCTTGTCCCCGGAATTGGATGATGTGATGATGGAACGTGTTATAAGGAACTAGTGGAATAGAATAATAGCTGGTCCCAAGTGGGCAGGATAGAGGGGCAGGTTTTTTGAGAATATGTGGTGCTCCTAGCTACTTATGGATGAATTTTAAACGTTTTTTCAAAAAACTAGTGATTATTTTTTGCTTTCGATTTTGTGAAAACAAAACATTAAGGTATTCCTTATGTTTGTTACAACAACAATTTATATTGAACATTAAGGTATTCCTTATGTTTGTTACAACAACAATTTACATTGAAATCTAGAGATGTAATATTATGTTGGTCCTATACACCGAAATCGAGAAAATTGTTTATTCATCTTTTATTAATGATACGAATGGGATCTATAATCTATTTCGATACACACATAACAACATTAGGAAATTCATGAAAGATGAAAAGGGATATGACAAATTTCCCATTTTTTGAATTTCTGGTTGAAAGATCTGGAAAATTTGTTCAGATCAACTGGAAATGTTTGTTAATTTTCATATAACCACGGGCCCAAATGAAAGTTCCTAATTTTGAAACTGTAGTTTGAAGGAGTATAAAGCGAGAGTGAAACACGGAACAGTTAATCGAGTTGAAATTGTGAAAGCTGCCACTTTATTTTCTTTTTCTCTCCTTCATTATATGAACTGTGGTTTATATTTTCAACTTTCAACTAACTATAAATAATACTCAAAAATATTTCTAAGCTCATTGTGTTTGACATTTTAATATTTAACAGATTGAGACTTACTAAGAAACAAAAATTTGGTCCATAATTTCAGGGAAAATGTAGTCATGCCAATTAAATAGAATTCAATACCTGCTCTCCTGATCCTCTTTATACAGTGACCACCACACCAAGTCACCAACTACCAAGCCTTTACCCAAGTATTAGAGGTTGATTATACAAATCAAACGATAATCACACACACCGATCATACAAATTCTTCTTTTCTCGTCATTTCAATTAAATAGTGTCTTCATTTGATCTTTTGCACTTACATTGAACCAAAAACCCCATGCAGCAGTTTCAAGAGGCAATCACGATTCACAAGCCAGAAGAGAACAAGCAAAATACTGAATCAAACACTAAGAATCAGTCGAACTGTTCTCGCCAAGTATTTTGACCCTTTTATCTTCCAATACCCTTGGTCGCAGTTCAAGGATGAATTTCATCCTATAACTTGGTATAAATGCACGAGCACAAATAAAAGCATGCACTACTCATTGGACAACTTCGACACATATGCCACGTCACTCGAAACTACACATCACAATAGCAATTCCTCATTATATTACAGGAATTATAATCAAACAATTTGTATATGTGGGTATCAAGCACAGAGAGACCAAGAGAGGAGCAAAAGTTAACAGCTAAGTAAACTAGCAGCAAAGATGTAATGCAGCCTACAGTTTCAAATGTAGACTATTAAGACCAGAACGTGGAAATCCAGGAGCTGATCCTCAAATCAAAAACCTTCTAATTAGTAATTAACTATAATTAGAGTGGAACAACGTCACATACCAACAAGAAGAAACACTGAATGCCCAATTGTTGCTACAAACTCCTATACAATTTATATGGAAGTATCACGGTAGGGGGGGCAGGGGCGACCAATGTTCAAAGGCATGTCCAAATTACTAACACAACCGTACTACTTTTTTGTCATAACACAGGTTCACTTTCCATGTACACACGACGTGTCTTCTATCAAATAGCCCATGGTGACACCTTAATATCTTTGTCTTATAATCAAATTCTTAAAATCCGTTGTTAAAAAATTCAAAATAATAGTGGACATGTAGCTGAAACAGTACGAAATGGTTCAGGACATTTGGTAAATTCAGAGGAATGGTGAGACACGAGGAAAAAAAAAAAAAAAGAGAAATAATGAATCAAACTGGATAAAGACCACTGGTTCATTTGAACCACCCGTCTTCACTGCTAAAAACCACATCTGCGAAAGATGAAAACCAATGACAAAAAATTTCTACGATATTATTCTGACACTATGATAAACAACTAACTATTCTTCTCACAAGACAGTTTTCCAGGAACATTGACTAAAATAAGCTTATTACGCAAATTACTTTCACAAGCTATCATGACACTTCTACCAAACATTACCTAATCAGATGCGCCAACCAAAAGTTACCTGGACGTGAATATTTGCAGTTTCCTTGTTTCCTAAACTACTGCATTCCTTCAAATATGCCAAATCAGAACAGACCTAAGAAAAGAAATGCAATTCCAGTGGACCATGCTGCCATAATTTCATCGGCTCGGCTTATGAAAAACTCAAGTGTTGCAGACAAGGTTTCTCTGCATCAACTTGTTTTCAAATAGCCTGACCACTACGTATTTTATAATGAGATATCCACAGTAATTCTAGCAAATTCAAAATAGCCTGGCTCCCTACCATGGCAATCACTGATAAGTTATGTAAGTAAAACCATCCAACTAAACAATGACAACACCATCACTTGAAGTCACGTAATAAACAAATAGAGTCTTCATATTCCAAACCATCCCTAGCCACTGAAGAGTCCCGGAAGAAGTAATTACACATCCTAGCCCATTTGACTTTATAGGAATCAAACACTTGACCTAGCCTAAGTCCAATAAATAATTGAGATATCTTGCTGGTAATCCTCTGTGACAGTCCGTGTGGTGGCTTGGCACAGGAATCTCTACTTCTCAGCAGGTATTTAGCCACCCAGGATTGGAGTCATCATTAAACAAACCTCTCTTGCTCTATAGCAGTTCTACACTGGTCAGACATTATGAATACGCTCCTCATTCTCTTAAATTATTGCTCCAATAGTCTAATGCAAGTGTAATCTCTAAAACTTATACCAAATAGACGGAAACTCTCAAATAGCTAAAGCTTCATCTGGTCCTCCCCCAATAACTCATGATTATATCAAACCATGCGGCTCTGATAAAGTGAATTTACCAAAATCTAGGAATGGCAACCCTAATGGGGAAGAACCAATCAATCATACTGAAGCAGCAAAGCAAATGACAAAGGCAGCTCCACTTCCTATGATAGTTCCAGACGAAACCAACCAAAAGAATATTCAAATCTAAACACATCTTGATATTCAACTGCGTCATCACTCCTCGTTTCCTAAGTAGATAACAATTAATACTACTCCTATTATCACCCCTTCATGGTGATTTTACAACTAATACAACTGCTTTTATCACCCCTCCATGGTGATCTTACACAGCAGCACGATATATGCCATTCAATCACTGCCGACGTAAGATCATCCAAATCTATTTGATCAACAGTGCAAATTTGTCATTGAAATACATGTGCCAACAAAACCAGAGTAAGGGTGTAACTAATACAATAATGAGACAGAAACAACGAAATTATCCCCCAAACACAGCACATTCAATTCCAAACAAACGTTCCGCCAAGCAACCATCCTAACAATTATCAACGTTCTTCGCGTTGCAAAACAAAGCACATTAACAGGTAGAAAATCCTCATTCCAAAAAACCCTCAACCGCGTACTAACGAACACATGTATGACCAATAAAATTTATGCTTCAGATCGTTTCGACATAGACCTGCTAACAATATTCCTCGAGACGCAGAAACATTCTATAATCAAAACACCAAAAACTAAATATATCTCATCATGAAAGTCTAAAAACTAACAAAAACCCTACGCTTTAGTTTTTCTCCTGAGACGCTTTCGTAGTTTGCCCAATTTGTGCTTGTTCATCTTCTTCTTCCTCTTCTTCTTCACGCTATCAGCTCTAATTGTACGAGAATCATCATCGCCATGCATCGTATCGTCATACGAATCATACCTAATTAACGAGGGTGATGAAATTGAACTAAGGAAAAACTCGAACGAGAATGTAGGATAAGCATTCGAAGCAATTGAAGGTCTTTGTTTCATAAAATCTAAATTAGGGTTACGACAAAAAGGGATTTGATCAATTGGTTCAGAAAATTGGGGGATTTGGGGCAGTAGAAGTTGTTGAGGTCTGTGAAAATGGGAGAAGATTCTAGAAGCAGACTGAGATTGAGCTCTGAGGAGTTTTTGGAGCGTCGATGTAGCCATTTTTTAGGGTAAAATTTTGCAGGATTAGTTCAATTTTGACATTGAAGATGAACAAAGAGTTGTTTGGTATAGGGTTTTGAAACTGGATTTGCAGCTAGTTACAGTAATTGGTAAAGATTTTGGATTGGCAATTACTGTCCAAATTATTATTTTAAGAATATAAATCGCAATAACTTTTTGTGAATCTTCTAAAATATATGCTATTTAAAGTACGAATAATGTGTCTGCACTGCAATGCTTACTGAAAACTTGTTTTCACTGTATATTATACTGTATTATAATTTGTAAGTATTTATAAATTCTTGATAGATTTATATTAGTAATTAAAATTAGAATGACATGAGAAAATAACCCTTAAAAACCGCTATTCTAAAAGAATGTGTAAAAGTATAATCTCTAGTTTTAAGAAAATATTAGCAATCATTTTCGAAATTATTTTAATTTCTTATATTCTTGCAGCACTAAGTTCCTAAAGATGATGGGTCACGGGTCGACTTTCGTTAAAAGAAAATTGAAAGAACGTAGAAGGATTCTAAGGTGCTTCTAAAAGGAGCTTGTTCACTATTTTTGCTTAAAGCTACTTTAAGTGGCTTTTAATAAAGAGTCGGTAGTGTTTGCAATTCTTTTTAAAAAGTCACTTAAATTATTAATTAGGTGTTTGCAAAAATTAATGAGAAGTAATTTTTATTTTTAAATACCTTTTAAAAATAACATAATTCCAAAAGCACTTGGGGAAGCACCCCTGGGCATGCTTTTGCGGCTAGTGTTTTTTCTGACTTTCTTTTTAGACAAGTAGAAGCAAAACTCAGTAAATCAACACTTAGAATGTGCTTTTGCGGCAGTAAGCCTGTAAAAGCCATCAAGCTCCTTTTATAAGTGATAAGGGTAATATCAATTGAGTGAGGTAAAAACGGATAAAGTAACGTGTATAGGTAAAACGAACAGTAATTTTGGGTCGTATAAAACGAAGGGTAAGAACGCACTGCTCCTGAACTAAGTGTTCGTACGAAGCGTACCTCGATTAGAACTAAGCGCAGTATTGCTGAAATCCTCTCTCTAGAAATGTAGAATTGTGTTGTGTTTTCCTTGGTGAAATAAACCGTACAGCCGTAGTATATATAGGCCGCCGAGCTCGACGCGTAGCGTCTTATGATTGGCCGTCGGACACGGTTCGTATTAATGTGACCCACGAGGGACGTCATTTAAGACTTACACACCACGTGGTTCGTATTCAATTGTGCTCGTTGAAAAGTGTGCTCATTGAAGAGCGTGATCATTGAAGATCGTGATCATTGAAGATCCGTCAGACCTGTCAGACTCAAGGGTCGTAATTAATGCTTGCCTGACCGCAGCTGACAGCTCTGACACTTATCAATGCTCTGTCATTCACGTGATTATTCGATCGTAGCTTTATGGTCATTCGACCTTCGATCTCAGAAGACGACCCCTTTTATTCGACCCATGTTTGGCTCGCGGTTATCTGCAATCGTAACTTCCGGTTTTACGACCGTAATCATACAGATCATTATCAATAGTCCCCCCCAGTTTCGACTCCGACGGGTCGGGGTCGAAATTCTTTATAACTCGCCTGCTCCACATCGAATATCTGTTCGTATTGTTATCAGACCTTCGATGACGTCATCCATATCTTTTGTAACGACTGCGCATCGTGGGGATTCCATCCGTTAGCGTTTTCAATACGCTAAGTCTTAATGACGTCGTGGGGCAGCTTTATCGTTACGTGTGCGGATTTACCGGGCGAGTGGTGCAGGTCGTGTGCGCGTGGGCTCGAGATTCCCGAGCGCGTGTTCGACCGCAGCCACGTGTCCTTTTCTGATTGTCGAATTCGAACGACTCGTCATGATTACGACGGTTACTTCTGATCGTGCGTGATTGGGCACGTTTATCTCGGCGCGAGTGGGGTTGACCGTGTGCGAGTGTGCGCGGGTTTCCCGGGCGCGTGTTCTACCGACGCCACGCGTCACTCTTTGATTGGGGCATTCGGACGACCCATCATTAACGCCACTGTTCGACTGTCTCCTAGGTTTTCGTGCCCACGACTGCCTTTCATATAAATATCGTACGACCCACAGTCTTCTTCCTCACTTTGCTAAAAAAACTTTTCCGGCGAAAACTTTTCTCTCCGCAAGTTAGCATTTTCCGACGAGTTTCTTCTCTGTTTTCGTCCTTAGCTCTCCATTTTCTGTTTCCGCTACCTATTTTTGTTCCCTCATAAGTTTATCTCCGCTCGAAATGTCGTCTTCTGACAGCCAAAATCCGGACGTTCAGTCGTACGGCGGAGATGAGGTGGAGGAAAGTTCTCCTTCCCCAAAACCGGTGACGAAAAGACGCTGTCTTACTAAGGGCGGCGTTCTGTGGGGAGGAGTTCTGCCCCCGCTTCAGATCTAGCTGCCTCCACCGCAGTACCCGCGCCTGTTATCCCCTCTGATGTCGCTGCCGCCGCTCTCCCACCTGCCGGGGGAAAACGTCGTGGCGGAGCGGATCCTTCTCAGCCCTTTGTCGAGGATTCTGACCCCGGGGGTTTGCTCCGAACTGTCAGCACTCTTCGTGAGTCTGTCATTGGTCCTCTCCTGATCAAATACGGTATCGACCTTAAAACGATCGAATATCGGGATGCCGGACCGGACGACCGTGCGACTCGACCTCCTCTTGGGTTTCTGACTCTGTACGTGGTCCAGTTGCTATCTGTGCTTCGTATGTTCTTCCACCCCTTCTTCGTCGAGGTTTTTAAGGCTGACAACCTCTGTCCGAGCCAACTTTCCCCGAATGGCTATCGGGTCATGGTAGGCTTCCTAGTCTGCCACTTACTGCTGGGGGTTGTATGCACGGCGGAGAGATTCTACGCCTTGTATCGGGTGCAGCTGAACGCCAAAGCTCCTCCCTTTTACTACTTCACATCCCGCGATACGAAGAAGGCGTTCTTGGTGGATAACGTTTCGTCGCATGGGGCCTGGAAGGAGAAGTTCTTCTTTGTACGATCGAAAGATGTTGACGTGTCATCTTGGGGAGTTACGACTGCCTGGCACACGGGTACTGAAGGTCCCTCCGACCCTCGGATCAAGGATGCTGATACGATCCGGACCAACCTCGTGTTGGAAGGATTTTATAAGGGGTCGTTGAGCATGTCGAAGATCGTCAGCGACACGCCGCTGTTCTTCCTTGCCGGCCTTCAGAAACCTCTTATCCCCAGAAGTTATTCACCAGCCGAGTTAGCTCGTAGCCCCTTCTTCCGTAAGTGTTGGTTTAAGCTTCCCACCTTTTTTACTTACACATCTGGAGTTAACTTAAAATTATTTGTGTTACCTTCTTCAGGCGAGGTCGTAGACATGGTGTCCTTCACACCGTACACGTTGCCATCGATTCCCAGGGGGATGGAGGTCGAACATTTGGATGAAGAGTTGAAGAAGTGGGGATCCGTTCCGATTGTATCGAAACCGAAGGGATCGAGGACGAAACAAATCGCCCACAAATCGTCCAAAGTCCCTAAGGTTAAGCAGGAAGTTTACGACTGTGCTCGGTCGAAGGCCGCCCAAGCGGATGTAGTCATTCTGAGCGACTCTGATTCTCCTCCAATCGACCCTCCTATCGTAAGTTCAATTCCCTCTTCAGTTTTGATTCCTCCAAACTCGGCGGCACAAATTCCTCCTCCAAGCTCGACCGTCCATGTCCATATGTCTGGTTCGGAGCAATCTGTCGGAGTAGATACCCCTCCTCTTCGATCTGCGTCTTCGCTTCCGACCGACTTGCGGAGTATGATCGGCCAGGTTCTTCGTACTAGGAAGGCTGCCACTGCCCCGGTCGTAGCCCCTACTGCACCGATTCGGAACGCCACAACCGACTCGACAATCGTTACCACGATGATGGAGGGACAATCGGAGATACTCCAACGATTTTTGAGCCGATCTCTGAGCCTATGCATTCTACTGCCGCCGATCCTCCTGCGTCGACTGATCCACCCGCATCTGATGCCGCCGTTTCGACCCAGTCCCATGAGCCTATTCCGTTATCTGCTCCTGATGTCCCGATGTCAGAACCTGCGACAAGGAATGGTGACGATGTGCCTACTTTGGGCGTCAATGCAGATGGAAGTGGGCCGACCGTTCCTCTGCCTGAGCCTGTTCAAGAACCTGAATCTCCTTCGGTGGCCATTGCCTCAGTCTTCGTCGGATGCCCGACGGGCCTTGCTGAAAGGATTCTTGGGCAGATGGTGAATCAGGAGGATTACGAGTACTTGTGCTCCGCTCCCCGAGAGGATCTCCACGATTGGCGATTCCAAGTCGCTGCTCAGGTAGCTATATATACTTTTCGAGTGTTGACATTCCGGACCTCTTATATTTTTTTATTTTTTTTTTACGAAAACTGAATCGTTGCCCCTTTTTCAGATCGGTCGTCTGATTCATGAATTGGTGGAGTCAGACCGGGAATTGAGGGCCAACAAAGAGTACCTCATCAGTCGGAAGGCACACTATAAGGATCAGGTCCGAGAGCTCCAAGCGTCTCTTTCAAAGGCTAAGGCCGAAGCTGATGAGATGCAATCTGGGTTTCAATTGATCGACAACTTGCAGTCGGAATTGGACGAGCTTAATCCTGAACTTTTTCAGCATCACGAACAAGTTCGAACTCTGGAAGCCGAAAAGGAATGTTGGCAGAAGGAAACGGAGGATCTCACGACTCAACTGGCCGCTTCGACTGGTCGTATGGCCGATGCCGAGAAGCGTATCGCTGCCTTCGATCGAGGGAAGCAAGACTCTGAAAAGACTGCAACTTCTGCTCTTGCTTCGAGTCAAAAGCTCGAGAAGGAGTTGCTTGTTCTGAAGGCATCCCAAGAGAAAGCTGGTCGAAAGAGATCTGAAGAATTATCCGAAGCTCGACGTCGGGCGGTCGAGGAGTTCAAGGAATCCTTCGAATACCGGAATACGATCGCTCAATATGTTGTGGATATCTTTCAGCAAGGTTTCGACCTCTGTACTTCTCAGTTCCGACAGTCGGGCCTTCTTCCCGCCGATCCTGACTTGGGCTTTTTGGATGTTAGCGCGATTCCAGATCCCGATGATACGACCGATCCTGGCGCCTCGACTTCCGATCCCCCTGCTGCCACTTAGATTTTTGGCAGTTTTTTTTATATGTACTTTTTATTGTAAGTACCTTTGTACCTTTCTGAACGAATGGAATTTGTTTCAAGGCTAGCTGCTTCTTTTTGCTTCGTTTTTGTTTCTGCTTCGATCATAAGTCCTACCATCTTTAACTTGTTCAATTTGAATGAATTTAATCATCTCGCCGACCCTTGATCGACCTTCTATTCTGAAGAATTGGATCTTCCCGTACGATCAACATTTATGTTTTGGAATGAATCGAATCAACTCCAATCAATTCCTACATCGAAGGATTTAACCTTGCTTTGATGATCGAATATTTAGATCTTAGAAATGAATCGAATCAACTTCTAGCTTTTCAAGAATTGAATCTTTAACGATCGAACATATTAGAAATGAATCGAATCAACTTCTAACTTTTAAGAATTTAATCTTTAACGATCGAACATATTAGAAACGAATCGAATCAACTTCTAACTTTTAGGAATTTAATTTTTCTCGATCGAACGTATTAGGCCTAGAGTCGAATCGAATCGATCTCTTACCTTGAAGAATTTAATCTTCCTTTATTTAGGCCCAGAATCGAATTGAATCGACTTCTAACCTTGAAGAATTTAATCTTCCTTTTTTTTTGGTCGAAATATTCTCACGATGTACATCCTCCTTCTCCCCCCCCCCCCCAAAAAAAAACGAAGTTCACCTTAAGTGAACTTACGATTTTTTGATGGGTTAGATGCATGGGTGATTTTGAGATTTGCGATCGCGTCGACGAACGGGCTTCGTCGGATTATTGGGTCGAAATGTGACCCGGCTGATCTCTGCAACTCTTGAAGCTGCATTTGCATCTGCACAATGGCATGCTCGATTAGCTCGAGGAACTGTTCTCTTTCAGACCTCGGCTGAACCGTGTCTTCATTCCTATTCTCCCCTTGGGCTGGCGTCGGTGTTTGCACATTGTTCACCACCGTAGGTTGGGGATTCTGGATCGGCACATCCTGGTATCGAGAGCGAGTTCTCTCCCGAGATTCCTGCCAATTTCTGTCTCGGCCCTGAGGTCCCTGGTGGTTTGACGGGATTGGCTCATCGGTCACACGGTCGAAGATTTCCCGAATCGGGCGAAAATCCTAGTTGAGACGACACCTGATCAGGGGAGGGATGTCTGTGCTCCCTTGACGTTTCTCTCATCACCCTACGAGCCCCATCTTCGGCCGCCTCTCGCAACATTGCCCTCAAATCGTCTCGTGAAAGAAACACGAGATCTGCCATGTTTTGGCGTCTTGGCACGAAGGATTCGCTACTATCCTTCGGCACATTTCTGACGCCATTAGCACTTGTTTCATGGTTGGAAGCCATTTTTTTCTTATCTTTTTTTTTTTTAAGGTTTAACTGATTTCTCACAATACTCGCCTCTATCTCAGCTATCTGAAGGAACAAAAGTGTGTTCCCACAGACGGCGCCAAATTGATAAGGGTAATATCAATTGAGTGAGGTAAAAAGGGATAAAGTAACGTGTATAGGTAAAACGAACAGTAATTTTGGGTCGTATAAAACGAAGGGTAAGAACGCACTGTTCCTGAACTGAGTGTTCGTACGAAGCGTACCTCGATTAGAACTAAGCGCAGTATTGCAGAAATCCTCTCTCTAGAAATGTAGAATTGTGTTGTATTTTCCTTGGTGAAATAAACCGTACAGCCGTAGTATATATAGGCTGCCGAGCTCGACGCTTAGCGTCTTATGATTGACCGTCGGACACGGCTCGTATTAATGTGACCCACGAGGGACGTCATTTAAGACTTACACACCACGTGGGTCGTATTCAATTGTGCTCATTGAAAAGTGTGCTCATTGAAGAGCGTGATCATTGAAGATCGTGATCATTGAAGATCCGTCAGGCCTGTCAGACTCAAGGGTCGTAATTAATGCTTGCCTGACCGCAGCTGACAGCTCTGACACTTATCAATGCTCTGTCATTCACGTGGTTATTCGATCGTAGCTTTATGGTCATTCGACCTTCGATCTCAGAAGACGACTCCTTTTATTCGACCCTTGTTTGGCTCGCGGTTATCTGCTATCGTAACTTCCGATTTTACGACCGTAATCATACGGACCATTATCAATAAGCATATACAAACACCACCTAACACTTTTAGAACTCGATTATTTTAGAAGCAACTTGACCTTAACTTGTCTTCATAATATTTCAAGACAATAAAAGTGTAATACGCTTTCCAATAAATAAAAGTCAACGAACCTGTTTCAAAACATTTGCAAGTTCCAGTTAAATAAAATTGATTATAGTTTTACAAAAAGGAAATAAAATCAAAACAGAAATACATTCCACCCATGTATACAAATTTGGTGAGTTTATGTTGTGATGGCACTGATCAATCCACGAGGCATAGGACGATAAGTGTCGCCGAATAATAATTCCAAATAAAAAGGGAAGATCTGTGAAACCCCTAGATGCTTTGTTTGATATAAGAGCTGGATTCGAGAGGGTTCAATATGTCTACGTTTTCCAAGAAGAAATCAAGTCATAAGTGGTTTAAATATATTTAAACTTGTGTTGTGAAAGTCTGGAAAGTGAGTAAGAGTGTGTATAAAAGTAGACTTTCAAAGTATAAATAGTGGTCATCAAATATATATCTGCATGTATAAGAGTCTCGTTGGGAATGTGGCGACTATCCAAAGTTAGTGGAAAAGAAAAAGAGAAGACCCCCTTTATTAACAGGTCTAGTACTTTTGTTTGTGAATGAGTGACAAGCTTTAGAGGTGGTGCCACTTGTTAGGTGAGTAGTGCTAAGTGTCGAGAGAATAGGTGGATATGAGTATATTATAAAGGATGAGAGTTTTCTTTATAGATGGTGAAAACTTTTTAGGGTGACAGACTTGAGAGTTTGTCTAAAGTGATGACTTATAGAGGGTGAGATCCTCTTTATAAAGAGCCTCATAATCTCATAAAGGATAAAAGTCTCTTTAACGAAGGATGAGAGTCTTGTAGATGGTGTGATGCTCTTTTTAGAAGGTAAGATCTTCTTTGGAAAGGGTGAGAGCCTCATGGTAGGCCAGTAGGGGTGGTGTTTTGCTTGTGATTAGACTTCAAGAATAATATTAGTTATTAGGGGCTCATCTTTGAAAAAATAAATTAACAAGTAAAGGAATTCATTATGAGATTAGATTGTTCATGAATGTTTGAGTTAATACCTATTAAGGGTATTTTTACAATGTAAGTCTTTTTTCCCCTAAAAATACTCATAATTTCTAAAAACGAGTTTATGTTTATAGGTATTTTTGTACGCTTAGTACACCAGTTTAGACTTATGCAAGTCTCTTTTATAGTCTTGAACCACTTTTAGTTCAAACACATATGCACTCAAACACTTCATGTGAACTAATTTGGCGGCTGACCGGTTTCTAATACCTAAGTCAGTAGGGAAATAAGAGTTGAACAAGTCAAAATTCGATCGATGTGACAATAGAGGTTGCCTAAGAGTCATCATTAATCACAACAATACCAATTTAGGAAAGTAATAAAAATTACATACCTCAAATGAATTTACAATGTTTTTATAAGAGTTCTAGTGAGCATTTTGATGAGATTTGGTCAAGGTTTATCCTATTAGTAAACTCACTGAGTTATTGTCCAATTTAAGGAGTTGTTGATGAGTTGTCTTAGCTATGTCTCCTTAAATGTGACGTGTTGATCAACCGTTGCGAAATGCCTCAACAGGTTTATAGCACACCATATGTGTCATATGCTAATTACCTGTTGTCACATGTCCTAGGTATAACACATCATAAATATGGCGTGGTGCGATTTGCCGAATGTCTTAATCAGAATATTCGGTATAAAAATAAAAACTAATTTATTTAGTGTTTCAAAAAACAAAAAAAAAACAATACTAAATTTAAAAAAAATTATGTAAACCACACTTAACTAAAATAATAATATAAGGATGTAATGTTATCCACGTACATTATAAAAAAATAATTTAATTTGATTCACAATCCAAAATACAACTATCAAACAACATAAATTAACAAAAAAAATAATTTATATTGTAGCACTTTTATGAACATACAACTATATGACTTTCGATTTTTTCTTTCTCCATTCATTCCTCTAAAAATATACAAACTAGGAGTGTATGCAGGCGGGTTTGAGCGGGTTGTCATTAAAAATGTGACCATACCCAAAATTTACGGGTTAACAATTTGTTCGAACGAGTTAAGTTAAAAACTAAACTATGTGAGTTGTCCGTTCGGCGGGTCATAAACAACCCTAAAATACTATAATAAAGTTGATGACGGCCCCTCCTCCGGCCACGCTCGTCACCGGAGCGGTTCGTACGTCGGTCTTGGCCCAAGATGCACCCTGACTCGGATAAGCTCCCTGCTGCTCCGCAACTATCCTCGACCCTTGGGGGTTCGGGCTCCGTTCGCACGATCTCCCTTCAAACAGCTTCCTTGGCTGAATCTAGAGCTCTTCCGACCCTCTCGGCTTGCGCCCACTGCTCTTCTCTCCCTAGATGAGGCTATCTTCTGCTGGTGATTTTAGAGAGAAGAATGTGTTGTGCTGACTTGAATAGTGTGAATGCTTGTGGGATGGCTTGCTTCAGATTGCTTGAGTTTTGCAACTGACCCGCCTCCCTATTTATAGGGCAAAGGGAGGTTATAAGTGTAATTTGGCCCTGGGCACGTGTCACCGTGCATGCTCGTCCGAGGGTAATAGGGTACTTGAGTACCCTTGTAGAGTAGGGCACGTGGTATCCGCTTGTTACCCTCGGTGTACGGCATGCTCCGGCTGCACCTTATAACTTCCAAACCAATGCTCTTTATTGGGGAGGCGGGGCGGTCGAGCCCTGGGAGGAGGACAACGCATCCGGGCGAGTGGAGTATGACGTCAATTCTGACGTCCGACCCCCTGGGCACGTGTCATCGTGCATGCTCGTCCGAGGGTAATAGGGTACTTGAGTACCCTTGTAGAGTAGGGCACGTGGTATCCGCTTGTTACCCTCGGTGTACGGCATGCTCCGGCTGCACCTTATAACTTCCGAACCAATGCTCTTTATTGGGGAAGCGGGGCGGTCGAGCCCTGGGAGGAGGACAACGCATCCGGGTAAGTGGAGTGTGACGTCGATTCTGACGTCCGATCCTCCCCTCTGGTTGGGGAGAAAGGACGGTCGCCACTGGCTGGTGAGTAGATGACGTACGCCTATAGGTGAGGGTTCCGACCCCCCTCGGAGAACACATATAGCATAGGATACATATTTAATAAAGGTGCGGGAGTTAAAGGGGGTCGATATACCTGGGGGTCGGGTAACGAGCGAGAGAAGGGGGTAGTGAGGCGGAACGAGGTCAGGAGATTAGGCCACGTGGACGGGTACGATCCCGAGAGGGAGAGTATGCGTCATCATAAGTCCCCCAGTCTCTGTCACAGTTCGCAGAACGTGGCAGAGAGTAAAATAGCTAGGGGCCTAATCATCTGACCGCGTGTCGGCCTCACTTCCTGATTTCTCGGGATTCCTCAAACTTCCCTCATACGCTGGGCCTTACGTGTTATCCATCCGCGTTTATTGGGCTTCGAGCGGGAGTTATACCGCCTTTTTGGCACGTCTATTTAGGTTTTTCACGTTGCAGTTTTTGTAGGTTCATAACTTTTGCCCCCTTGTAGCTGTAATTTCCTTTGCTTCTTTTCATCTACTATCATTATGTCTGCCAACGCCGCCGCAACCGCTTCTTCCGGATCTACTCCTCCTGCTTCTCCGTCTCGGTCCGCGCCGTCTTCCCCTCTGGCTACTCGCCGTGGTAAGCGTTCGGCTGCCTCCGCCGCCCTGGAGAGAGGGACGCCGTCCAAAAGGCAGACGGTGAATATAAACGACGCCGTGAGCACCGCGACTCAGGCCACTGTTGACAACTTAATCGCCAAATATAATGTGGCGATGGAGAATGCGACGGTGTTGATCCCGGAGTCCTCGGATCGGGCGAATAATCCTCCCACCGGTTTCTTGACTGTCTTCTTTTCTCAGGTCGAGGCTGGGTGGCGGATGTTTGTGCCGCCTCTTTTTCGAGATGTAGCCAAAGCCCTAGGGCTTTGTCTGAGTCAACTTACACCCAACGCTTTTTCCATCATGGCTGGGTTTGAGATTACCTGCCGGAGTCGAGGGCTCCCCTGTACGGCCGACCGTTTGTTGGCCTTATATGATGTGGGTGCCGCCAGGTGCCCTTCTTCTACCTGACTCCCCGCTTGTCTCAGGCTGTTCCGGGGGCGAGAATTCTTACCGACGCTTCTTCTTCTTATAGCAGCTGGAAATCAAATTTCTTTTTTGTAAAGCCTCCGGGTCGTAACTGTGCGAGCTGGGGGGTGATGAATGCGTGGTCGAGTAGTCCCACGGAGTTGGATACCACCCAACTCGACCGGACTCGGCTCCGGATGATGGAGGAAGGGTACTTCGGGGCGAAGTACCACGTATTGAAGCTGACCAAAACCCCGAGGCTATTCGAGCTTTGCGGTCTTCAAGGTGGGGTTAGGTCACCCTATTTCCCAGATTTGCAGCGGGACCCTGAATTTTGTAAGTTCGGATTTCGTCTCTCTTAATATCTGTCTCTCCTTGTTGCACTGCTGTACTAAATTTCTTTTTCCCGATCCATGCCCTCAGGTTCTCTGGTGTCCACTTTGGCAGAGGCGGCCAAAAACGCGCCTGTGCCCCCTAAAGTGCCTAAGGGGGGCAGATCTGTTCGAGGAAGGACCTCGTCTTCCCAATCCGTGGCAGGCACTCAAGTCGCGGATGCTCCACCGCCTCCTCTTCCAACTCAGTCTACTCCCGAGAGAGGACCGGCGTCTGTTCTTCGTCCGGCCCCTAGGCTTAGCAGTGATGCGAGCTCAGCCCCGCCGACTTCCGGTGATTTTCCTGGCCTTCGGGAGGATCTCGAATTCCTTCGCGATCCGGCTCCTGTTAATCTCGACACCGGCTTTGGTTGGGTCCGGGAGTCTTTACCAGCCACCTTTGATTGGGGTGGCCTGGCTACTTCTCCTGTTGCCCACGAGGAGGTTATTCCTGTTCCAGCCTCGCCTCCTCGGGATCCCATTTCTCACCCATCTTCCGACCCCCAAGGGGAGGGTGCAGAGACTACTCGATTGCCGGAGGGTCGGGGGGAATCCGATGCTCCCACGCCTTCTTCCCCGACCCTGAGGGATGGTTTGACGGGTTCGATCGCCGGGTCTCCTGGGGCAGCCGACGTGGGGTCTCCCGTACCACCCTCGGATCCTCAGGCCGGCACGGCGCCCCGGCAAGAAGAGGCCGAAGGTGAAAGACCGGAGGTTGGGGGTGGTGCAGGTGGTGCTTGGGACGAAGGCACCTCTTCACGGATGGTGGCAAATCAACCGGATCGTCCTAGGTCCGTCGAGCGTTCCCTGACAGAAGAACTTCGTGGTCTGGGTGGTGGCTTCGCCATGTTGGGCCAGGTGGTGGATTCTCTCGAGGTTGCATCGCTCCGGCGCCGAGGGATCCAGTGGTTGAAGGACCAGGCTGGTTACGCGGCAGTGGATGTGAGCTTCTCACCTCTTCCTATATGTCGATATTTCTCCTTCTTTGTTGATGACCAGTTTTCACTATTTCCTTATGCAGTTTAACGCCCGCCAATTTCTGCTGCTGGAGCATATTCACACCCTGGAGGATCGGGTAGCGGAATTGGAGTCCACTGTCCCCGATTCTTCTGAGCAGGAGGATTTGGAGAAGCTGAGGTCGGACCATGCCCAGGTCTTGACCGATCTGCAGGGAGCTCAGACAGCTCTGGAGGCTCGGACTAAGAGGTGTCGCGAGTGGGAAGCTTACGCGACGGGGTTACAAGAAGAGCTGGTCCGGGTCCAAGAACAGCTTCGGGAGGCGGAGAAGGTAAGGGATGAGGAAGCCTTGGAGTTGGTAGCTTTGAGGGACACGCTGGAGACCACTTCTCGGCTATTGAAGGAGGCCGAGGTGGGGCAAACGAGAGCAGTGGCTACTGCTGAGACCCTTCGGGGGGAGCTGGAGGAATGTCAAGCCACTATAAGTGATCAGGTCGCCTCTGAGCTTCGGCGGATCAATTTGGATCTTCGGCAGCAAATCGTCGAGAGGTCTCGTAAGGACGCATTTGATCGCATCATCCGGTACATTGGTTCTCCGCTCCATCACGCTTACTTCCGGAAGGTATTTGCTGCCCTGGTCATGGTCGGGTACAAAGGATCCATACAACAATTAAAAGCAAGGGGTTGGATCGTACCTGAAGCTGACCTGAGGACCCTCTCCCCTCAGGGGATTGAGGTACCACCGGAAATACCGCCTGGTTCTCCCCCTAGCCTCGCCGAGAGACAAGAAATTCTCGAGGCTTATCAAGCCAAGCTCCCTACTACTCGGATAATTCTTCCAGAGGTCGGTGGAACGACCTCCCGGCATTCTTCCCCGGAGACGAGGACGAGGAGGACTCGGGAGATGGCCGAGGCGATTCTGGCTGGCGGGCCGCTGGTGACTGGACCGGGTCCTCCCGACTCTCGCCCTGCTGACGTTCCTGCTCCCCGGGTGACGGAGACAGCCCTGCGGATGGCTTCCACTGCCGAGGCCCCTGAAGTTGATGATGATGCTCCGACGCTAGAGGGGCGTCGCAGATCAATAAGGGAGGGCAAGCGACCCTCCTGATGGATACTGTAGTCTAGGCCCCCTGTATTTGATTATTCTTTTTTCTGGTAGTTGTAATAATTCCGTGATTTAATAATATTTTGCTTTTCGAGGTCTTTCTTTGTTTCCTTTTATACGTCACTTTTTACTAAGTTGCCAGCTCGGGGTAGAATTTCGAGGATGAGACAATCGCGGGAGCACATCTGCTCCACGTGCCGTGGTTCGACAAGGATTGTTGTTTTACTCCTTGGAAGTACGAGCGGGGCTCCTCGGGTTCCCGTAAAGGCACCCAGGAGTTGTGTGGCTATGACCCTCGAGGTGTATTATAGGGAGCAAGTCAACCCATGATACCCCTAAAGGAATCGGTCGCCTAAGTTGCGTTGCTCGCGTGGGGCTCTGAGGTTCATCACAAGACACCTCGTTTAGAGCAGTTGGCTAGGACCCTCGAGCCGTATGATAAGGAGCAAGTCAACTTATGATACTCCTAAAGGGTTTTCTGCCGGTCAACAGGGCGTACCCTTAGCCCCTCGTTGCGTGTTTCGACGAGAGTTGTTGTTTTTCCCCTCGGAAGTACGCGTGGTGCTCAAAGGTTCAGCTGGACACCTCGTAGAGCGGGGTTTGATGTAACCCCTCGAAACGCTACCCAAACCGGTCAACTTTTCCTTAGAATCTTTTCGCCAATGTTTCCTCCAACGGTTGTGACGGCTCGGGGAACTTCTTTAGGAGTCGCCTCGGATAATGACCCTTCTTTGAAGGTTGTAATGGTTCGAGAAGTCTTTTCAGTTGGCGATTTACTGCCGCCGTTTCTTGGACCAACACGTCCCATCCGGCAATTTTGTTTACCGTGCTACTCTAAATGTTACTTACTTTAGCACGCATAAATTTTCTTTGTCATCATTAGCGCCTCGAAAAGGCACACCAGCGGCAGACGCCACTGTATGGCTGCCACGCGTCCCCTATCTCGTCTCTTCATTGGCAGCCCGAGCGGTATCAATGTTTAAGGCATTTTTGCCGTTCCCGCCTATACTGAAGCGTTACTTCTAAGATTATAAATAAGCAAACTGACTTACCTTATTTCGTCACTTCATCTTCTGCATTCCGGCGATTCCTATCCTCTTGCTTCTTGCTTTCTATTCTCTTGCTATCTGCTATCTGCTAAAAATGTCTTCCTCTGCCTCCTACACTGAAAACATCTTGGGTTCCGACGAGTCCTTCTCTGATGAGACTCCGTTGATCTTCCCTTCACCACCTGCTTCTCCTCCGATTGCTCCACGGCCGAGCCCCTCTGCTGCAAATCCTTCTGGGGCTGGTTCCTCCCGCATTCGCCGCAGTTCGCGGGCGGCGGCTTCTCGGTCTCGCCGGAGGACCACTCTTCAACTGGCGGCTGACGCCCGATGCCCCAGGGATTCCAGCGAACGGGTTCTCCTTCGGGATCCCGTTGCTGACGACATCGAGGTTGCCTTTGCCAACCGGGCTTCCTACAGAAGCCCAAGAGCCGGATTCCAACTGGTGGCAGCAGAGGTCGATCCTATCCACATGATGGGTGCGGGGCTTGCCGGCTATGCCCCTTCTCTGGAGACGGCTGAAACCGTGCAAACGTTGCTTGATCAGCACGGTATCCATGATGTGGAGGTAAGGATTCCGACCCCTGAGGAACGGGCCTACAACCCTCCCGAGGGTTTTTTGACTGTTTATTCCGAGCAGGTCCGCAACGGGCTTCGCTGGTTTTTTCCTTCTTTTATGATTGCCATTTTTAATCTCCTGCAAATCTGCCCAAGTCAACTAGTCCCCCACTCCTACCGGTACCTGGTAGGTTTCATTCTTCTGTGCTATTATCACAACATCCCCCGAGCTCCTGCCCTGTTGTTTGGGGCCTTTTCTCTCCGTCCAGTGAGACAGAGCTACCCTTTCTTCCAATTGGTGGCTCGTCAATCTGTGAACCCCTTCATCACCCGCGTTTCGACTGCTTTCCCCACTTACCACAACTGGCAGAGCCACTACTTTTTCCTCCGTAGGGAGAACAGGCCATGGACCGTGCCTGCCCGATGGGGGGTGAGTTACGTGGACGCCGTCGACTCCGCCCCCAAGACCGACTTCCTGGAGCAGCGAGGATTTTTCTCCGCCGTCTACGATTCGGTGTCGATCCTCGAGCGTCCCCGAATCCTGGTGATGGCGGGTCTTCAGGCCGGTGCTGGCTGTCTCGGTGTTGACGTTCCGATGGGACGCGGCACTCCCTTCAGTAAGTGTTCTCCTATTATATATTTCTTGCTTAATAATGCTTTGGTACTTATCCTTCTTTTGTGAACTTCTTTTGGCAGGCGATGAGTTGGCCACCCACCTGGTGGATAGTTCTACCGGGAATGCGGCTAGAGCTGTCCAGGAGATTTCTTCGCACGATGGTTCGCCTGCCTCCGCGGGCCGAACCGCCTCGGGACATCATTCAGTGAACCCAACCGTTGCCACCTTCCCCTCCGAGGGGCATACGGCCTCTCCATCTTCTCGATCCGGTCCTGCTGCCAGAGAGGACACTACGCCGCGCAGCCGCCGCTCCTCGCCCCTCGTCTCCCGCAGTTCCATAGCGGACCAGACAAGGGCCGGACAATCGAGGGACACTGCTTCCTTCGATCCTCTTACCTCCGGGAATCCTGTTGCTCCCCCCCGATCCGAGGCTCTCCCGTCCCGCACTCCTGTGGCTCCTACAGGGGAGGGGACGAGCCGGGGTCCCCGCTCTCCTCACTCTATCTTCATTCCTCAGGGTTTGCGGGATTGGGTGGATTGATTTTTGGAGCCCGAGGAGCGAGAGACTCTCGGTCAAGCGGACGTTGCTCACCTGTTGGCTCATCTATCTCGCAGTGCTCTCGACGTATGTATCTTTTCCTTCCTTCGTGGTTTTCTTGTAGTGTGTATTTTAGTTGACTCTCTCTTCTTCCTCAGGTGCTGTTCGTGGTTCGGGAGCTGGAGGGTCGAGAGATCGTGTCCTCTCGCGACTCCCGACACATGGCGTCGCTCGAATCAGCCTTGGCTGACTCGAGGTTGCGTGAGCGTCAGCTTGCGGGGCAGGTGAGGGATTTGAAGGACATGGTTGATGACTGGCAGGAGATGATGGACTCCCTGATGGAGGACCGGGCCAAGCTGGAGGGTCTTCAGGCGGATCTGGAGCAAGCCCGGGCCAGAATAGCCGAGGTGGAAACGGCCTTAGCGGGGGCGCACGTCGCGAAGGCGGAGCTTGCGATCCGAATGGAGGCGGATCTGGCCACTGCCCGTGCCGATTACGAGAGGAAGCTGGCCGAGAGGCTTTCGGCTGCCGCCCGCTCTTCTTCGGCAAGGAGGAGGGAGTCGGTGGGGATCGTACCCGTCCACGTGGCCTAATCTCCTGACCTCGTTCCGCCTCACTACCCCCTTCTCTCGCTCGTTACCCGACCCCCAGGTATATCGACCCCCTTTAACTCCCGCACCTTTATTAAATATGTATCCTATGCTATATGTGTTCTCCGAGGGGGGTCGGAACCCTCACCTGTAGGCGTACGTCATCTACTCACCAGCCAGTGGCGACCGTCCTTTCTCCCCAACCAGAGGGGAGGATCGGACGTCAGAATCGACGTCACACTCCACTTACCCGGATGCGTTGTCCTCCTCCCAGGGCTCGACCGCCCCGCTTCCCCAATAAAGAGCATTGGTTCGGAAGTTATAAGGTGCAGCCGGAGCATGCCGTACACCGAGGGTAACAAGCGGATACCACGTGCCCTACTCTACAAGGGTACTCAAGTACCCTATTACCCTCGGACGAGCATGCACGAGGACACGTGCCCAGGGGGTCGGACGTCAGAATTGACGTCATACTCCACTCGCCCGGATGCGTTGTCCTCCTCCCAGGACTCGACCGCCCCGCCTCCCCAATAAAGAGCATTGGTTCGGAAGTTATAAGGTGCAGCCGGAGCATGCCGTACACCGAGGGTAACAAGCGGATACCACGTGCCCTACTCTACAAGGGTACTCAAGTACCCTATTACCCTCGGACGAGCATGCACGGTGACACGTGCCCAGGGCCAAATTACACTTATAACCTCCCTTTGCCCTATAAATAGGGAGGCGGGTCAGTTGCAAAACTCAAGCAATCTGAAGCAAGCCATCCCACAAGCATTCACACTATTCAAGTCAGCACAACACATTCTGCGTACGTCATCTACTCACCAGCCAGTGGCGACCGTCCTTTCTCCCCAACCAGAGGGAAGGATCGGACGTCAGAATCGACGTCACACTCCACTTACCCGGATGCGTTGTCCTCCTCCCAGGGCTCGACCGCCCCGCTTCCCCAATAAAGAGCATTGGTTCGGAAGTTATAAGGTGCAGCCGGAGCATGCCGTACACCGAGGGTAACAAGCGGATACCACGTGCCCTACTCTACAAGGGTACTCAAGTACCCTATTACCCTCGGACGAGCATGCACGAGGACACGTGCCCAGGGGGTCGGACGTCAGAATTGACGTCATACTCCACTCGCCCGGATGCGTTGTCCTCCTCCCAGGGCTCGACCGCCCCGCCTCCCCAATAAAGAGCATTGGTTCGGAAGTTATAAGGTGCAGCCGGAGCATGCCGTACACCGAGGGTAACAAGCGGATACCACGTGCCCTACTCTACAAGGGTACTCAAGTACCCTATTACCCTCGGACGAGCATGCACGGTGACACGTGCCCAGGGCCAAATTACACTTATAACCTCCCTTTGCCCTATAAATAGGGAGGCGGGTCAGTTGCAAAACTCAAGCAATCTGAAGCAAGCCATCTCACAAGCATTCACACTATTCAAGTCAGCACAACACATTCTTCTCTCTAAAATCACCAGCAGAAGATAGCCTCATCTAGGGAGAGAAGAGCAGTGGGCGCAAGCCGAGAGGGCCGGAAGAGCTCTAGATTCAGCCAAGGAAGCTGTTTGAAGGGAGATCGTGCGAACGGAGCCCGAACCCCCAAGGGTCGAGGATAGTTGCGGAGCAGCAGGGAGCTTATCCGAGTCAGGGTGCATCTTGGGCCGAGACCGACGTACGAACCGCTCCGGTGACGAGCGTGGCCGGAGGAGGGGCCGTCATCAGTGACGTCGCGAATTTCCGGACCTGTCACCGAGGTCTGTTCGAACATCAATCCCGACCTCGGATCGGCGTTGAGTCGGGCGGAGTCGCTGGCGATGCTTCGTCCCTGCGGCAAACATGGGTGTGTGCGTGATTTATGGCTGGACCCGGATATATTCCGAAGTTGCACTACGTATCCCCGAGGGGAATCAAACCAACGTAGTTCTTGTGTGTGTGTGCTACTATAGCTAAAAGTGTTCCCTCGTAGTGTAGAAGAGGGGGGGAGGATTATAGAGATTAACTTAGTATAGAGGGGGTAGTGTAGTTGTCTTGTGTAGAGAGGTTGGAGTAATTGGATTGTCCTCCTCTCAAGAGGGGGGTAGAGGCCTCCTTATATAGGAGCTCAACCTTGGGGCATGAGGGACAAGTGGTGAGGGGAGTGAGATAAGTGGCAAGAGGAGTGATGGGTGGAGGCTTGAGGGCAAGACACATGGGGGGTAGTGTGTAGGCTTAGAGTGGAGACAAGTGGTGAAGGCTAAGGGTGACAAGTGGGGGGTAAGGTGGGATGTTCTAGTAGGGACAAGTGTTGTGAGGATAGGGTGACATGTGTAGAGAGTTAGTAGCATAATTAATGTTAAGTGTTTAGCATGATTAATTAAGTGGTGTAATTAGGCATAGTTTAGGCGATAAAAATACGTACCGAGGGGCCGTCTATTGAACCATTGTGCGAGCGTACTTCCCGTGGGAAGTATGCGTCATCATAAGTCCCCCAGTTTTTAGTGCAGTCTTCAACTGCACTGAAAACTAAAGAAAGTTGGAAGCACGATGGTTCAATAGGTGGCCGCTGAGCTAAGATGACGTCGCGAAGAGTGGACTAATGCCGATCGTTCCACTCATATCTGTCTTTTTCTTCTGATTATTGTAACTTGATTGGATGTGTTCTTCTTCATGTGGTTGTCTGAAGGAGAGTTTCTGGTTCTCTTCAAATAATTTCCCTCGTACGCATCTGATTTACTGGTCTTGGCAGAATTTCGAGAGTGCGATATCGGGGTCACCACGGAATACTTCATCTCTCATCAGCAGTCTTGAGGGGTAGTTGTTTCATCCGGGGGATGATGCTTGTGTGGCTCAGGGTTCGTTGAGGGAACCCTTGTAGAGCAGTTGAGCCAATTCCGCTCGTTTGTGCGATCTCGAGGGAACGGCGTCGTGGTTGGTGTGTATCGACAAGGATCATTGGTCGATGCCTTGGATGTACACCTATGGTCGTTGCTTAGAGAGACATTGTCTTCCGTGATCGGTTGATATCCCCTCTCGAAACGATGCCATGACCAGTTGTGAACTTTCTTGGAGGATTAAATTTGTTGGTGCAGATTTCTTCATAGAGCTGCATTTTTAAGCCTTTTCGAATAGGCTTCGTAAAAGTACCTATATATAATCGGTAGCAGAAACTGACAAGGGTCGCCTTTTGCTCGGAGTTTTTCCGGCGGCGTCGTAAGTACGGAAAACACATTTAAGAATTTAAAGCAAGTAACTTGAAGTTTTTCTTACTTTGGTGATGTATGAGTAGCAAATATTCGAAAAAACTGTGTTGGCTCGCAGGGTCTCCTCGTGTGGCTTCGTGAAGAAGCTGCGGCAGTTTGTGAAGCCTCTTTGTGTAACTTCCTTGAGAAAGTGTGATGGCTCGTGGAGCCTCTTCGAGCAACTCTTCTGGCTCGTGGAGCCTCTTCGTTTAGCTACTTGGAGAAGTTGTAACGGCTCGTGAAGCCTCTTCGTATCGACGTGTCTTCTCAAGGGTCGTAAAGATCCCTTCGAAAGTACATCGTGGTGCTAGTAGGGTTCGGTTGGGACTCCCTGCGAGCGTTGAAGTTCGTATTTCTCGGGGTTCGTTGATGACACCCTTTTAAGAAACTGGTTATGTACTGATTTAGGGCTTGATAACCCACATCAGATTATGAGGTAATAGACCCTGCATAACTGTAGAATAGTTGCCCTTGCTCGGAGTTTTCTCCGATGGCGTGAGTATATAAACAGTTCATAAGTGACGGAGTTCGTAAATTAATCTTAATTTGCTAAAGATAGTTCTTCAAAGTTTTGCAATTATCCATGAAGTAATTAATTACTAGTTCCCATAGTGAGGAGATGCATCATGTTAATTCATAGATGTATTCATAAAAGACATCGTGTGAGATAAGTGAAATAATTTCTCATTAATCAACGAAACTACAATTCGAACAAGAGCTACGACAGTTAGCAAATTATGCGTAAAGTTATTTTATTTAGCAATTAAATTGCAAATAACTAATGATCATGTAAAGATGACATGTCTCTAGTGAGTAATTGTGGTGAGCAATATGCAAATTGCAATTAGATAGAACATATGATGCTAGTCTAAAGTTGAGAGGTTCTAAAAGAGGTAATATAAATGAGGTATGCAGCAAGTGTAACAATAGAGTAATTGGTACAGTGGAGAAAATAGTTGGGCCTAGTTTTGGCAACGAGGGTTCGAACCCCTCCTTCAACAGTTCAAATTTTTCTTTTTAAAACTTCAGCAGACACTAACTAATCTATAAATAAAGTGTCAAATAATGTATAATGATGCAACAATGTATAATGATGCAAG
Source organism: Misopates orontium (assembly GCA_946800315.1). NCBI lineage: Eukaryota > Viridiplantae > Streptophyta > Magnoliopsida > Lamiales > Plantaginaceae > Misopates > Misopates orontium. The sequence continues at coordinate 15,275,342 of OX326953.1, read as the reverse complement.
TTGGTCTAGCGGGAAAGGTAGCTGACCCTTGTTTCACCCACGAGGGTTCGAGTCTTTGTGAAGCAGCCTCTTAAAAAAATAATATTTTTGGCCTCGGAAGAGTTTCGTAAAAAAGAAAATTGAGGTTCGCTCCGAGTTAGGTTCGAACTAGGGGCTTCGTTTAAGCAATTCGGGGTGATTCCCATCGAGCCAGGGAACCTTCGTGTAAAAATACCGAGGCAAATTTATTTATAAACGTGTTGGAAAAATATTTTAAAAATGTAAGGAATAAGGCTCAAACCCCAGTCGTTTCAAAAAACAAATAACCCTCTTGTAAAAATATTTCCCCACGAACGATTTTAAGGCTCGATCTGAACTTTAATAAATTTGATAAAATAGGCGGTCGGGGTAAACACTGGTTCTTTGAAATTATCCGCGACAAGCTTTTAAACTCATCTCATAAAATATTTGAAATTGCAAAAAACCGGTACTCAAACCCAGGTGCTTCAAATGAAGATGAATGTTTTTGCCATCGAATCAGCCGTCGGTTTTTAAAATTTTCCGAGGCAAAGCTTAATAAGAACCTCTTTCTGTAAAATATTTTGAAAACGGCTCGGCAGGAATTTTGACTCTAGTTGCCACTAGATCCAGCACATCCTTTTGCCAACGAGGCTGAGTTTATGAAATATATTTAAAAGGTTATAAACGAAAGAGAGCATAGCTGAGCTTATTTTGGTTTAATCACGTGGGGTACATATGACATATCAACGAGGGTGATAAATATGTTACGAGGGTCCATCTTTTCCTTGACGAGGATGAATGTTTTGCTCCAGTATAACGAAGAAAAAGAAGTTAAGCTTTCGCTTTAGTTCATCTGAGGCTAAAGTGCACTCATGTTTTCTTCTTTAGAGAACAGTTAACAGCCATTTACAAGCGACGGTAGTGAAGCTAAAGAAATATTTATTGTTCGAGGTCGTACCTGTGAGGTTCGAGACAATTATGCCGTGTGTCGAATGCAGCCAAGAAAATAGTTTTAACGAGGTGGTGGGGCTCGGGTCGTCGCTGGACAAGCGAGTTGGCGTCGAGAGCTTGGGCCAACGCTGAACAAGCGAGTAGGCGTTGAATTAGGCCAACGCTGAACAAGCGAGGTGGGGTCGGCGACCCAGTTCTTCTAATTATGTTCCCGAAGTCAGAAATTCGTAGAATAGTTGTTGTATTCCACGCCTTGTTTTTGTTTGTTTGTTTGTTTAAGTTACACCCCGAATTTGAATCCGCAGCTCAGGCAGTAGAATGACGACCCTTTTTTTCCAAAAAGATGGCAAGGTATTAATATGCAGTAACTTTGAGCTATATATTTTTAAAATCGCTATTTTATATATGAAAATAAGCGTGACCGTGAACAGAAAGTGTAGGAAATTTTCGAACCCCACAAATTAAGCATAAATGTACAGACTATTGATTCGGCAATTCGCAACTATGAATAATTAAGAATGCATTTGAAGCATTCAAAAGTGCAATTGTCTATTAATTCTTACTTGTAAACGTGGCAGCTCATATGCAACAACATCAAAAACTTTATCAACTAAGTTTCTATTTTGGTTAAATGATAGAAGAAGTGGGCAGGGGTTCAATATCAAGGTGGAATTATTTCAAACTTCTTGGAGTATTGTATAAAAAAGCAAATTGGCTCTATGTAAGCTGTTTGTGTGCGTGATGTGTAGACACATAATAAAGTGAGGTTTTGCAAATTTCACAAGTGTGCTACATCAAATCAATTACGTGTATGCGAATTTTTCCCGTTTTGCGTGCCTCGTAATGTCGTCATAATATGAATGTATTGACATATAAGAGCTTGTACAGTGAACAGCTATAAATGTTTAATGCGCGATTATGGTCTTATAATTAAAAAGGGAGAAGTGTTCCACTTATCTGTAGCAGGAAGTCCCTTTCAGGTTTCCCTTTTTGACGAGATCGAAGGAATTCAGCTGGAATTGCATCTTTCTCCATGTGTTTGCTGCCGTGAGTAATGTGTTCTTGTTGCTGATGGTAATTTTCGTTTGATGTTGGAAGATTAATTCTCGAAACTTAGCTGAATCTTGACCGTGATTTCTCGTGAGCTCCGCCGCAACTAACGCCTTTCCGAGGCTATCTCAAGGACTTACTGACGTTCCCACAGACGGCGCCACTGATGACGGCCCCTCCTCCGGCCACGCTCGTCACCGGAGCGGTTCGTACGTCGGTCTCGGCCCAAGATGCACCCTGACTCGGATAAGCTCCCTGCTGCTCCGCAACTATCCTCGACCCTTGGGGGCTCGGGCTCCGTTCGCACGATCTCCCTTCAAACAGCTTCCTTGGCTGAATCTAGAGCTCTTCCGACCCTCTCGGCTTGCGCCCACTGCTCTTCTCTCCCTAGATGAGGCTATCTTCTGCTGGTGATTTTAGAGAGAAGAATGTGTTGTGCTGACTTGAATAGTGTGAATGCTTGTGGGATGGCTTGCTTCAGATTGCTTGAGTTTTGCAACTGACCCGCCTCCCTATTTATAGGGCAAAGGGAGGTTATAAGTGTAATTTGGCCCTGGGCACGTGTCACCGTGCATGCTCGTCCGAGGGTAATAGGGTACTTGAGTACCCTTGTAGAGTAGGGCACGTGGTATCCGCTTGTTACCCTCGGTGTACGGCATGCTCCGGCTGCACCTTATAACTTCCGAACCAATGCTCTTTATTGGGGAGGCGGGGCGGTCGAGCCCTGGGAGGAGGACAACGCATCCGGGCGAGTGGAGTATGACGTCAATTCTGACGTCCGACCCCCTGGGCACGTGTCCTCGTGCATGCTCGTCCGAGGGTAATAGGGTACTTCAGTACCCTTGTAGAGTAGGGCACGTGGTATCCGCTTGTTACCCTCGGTGTACGGCATGCTCCGGCTGCACCTTATAACTTCCGAACCAATGCTCTTTATTGGGGAGGCGGGGCGGTCGAGCCCTGGGAGGAGGACAACGCATCCGGGTAAGTGGAGTGTGACGTCGATTTTGACGTCCGATCCTCCCCTCTGGTTGGGGAGAAAGGACGGTCGCCACTGGCTGGTGAGTAGATGACGTACGCCTACAGGTGAGGGTTCCGACCCCCCTCGGAGAACACATATAGCATAGGATACATATTTAATAAAGGTGCGGGAGTTAAAGGGGGTCGATATACCTGGGGGTCGGGTAACGAGCGAGAGAAGGGGGTAGTGAGACGGAACGAGGTCAGGAGATTAGGCCACGTGGACGGGTACGATCCCGAGAGGGAGAGTATGCGTCATCAAAAGTGTTTTTAATGTTATTAAAATACAAAATAGTACAATTGATATTATTCGTTGATTAAATAATTCTACTGCCACTTGTAGTTGAAATAAAGGAGACACATAGATATAAGATGAAGGGGCCATGAAGTTTTTCGTCCTTTCCTACTTCATTCTATCATTTCTCCATCACCTACCTGTTTCTTTCTCTCTTTCCTACCTCATCATCTCGTTCAGTTATAGAACTAAAATATTATATTATTCACCTATCTTATCTTTACGGAAAGTACGATATATACTAAAATAATGACCTTTAATGATACTAAAATAATGACCTTTTATGATACGAAATAATGTCTTTGCATGTTATTTCATAGTACTTGTTTAAAGTTTTATTTAAATTTTACTGAAACATATTACTTATGCAAACATTTGCTAAAAGTTTTATGGATTTATCATCAAATTTATTGTCGTATTAGGAACAATTTAGAAATCTGAGTAAGTTAATCTACACATAAAACAACATTTTTTGAATATTTTTCTTAAGACCTAATTATAGAAAAACCCACGTTTTATATTAAAGAGACAAAAACATTCATAAAAGAACAATAAATAAAATCCTGTTATTTTCGGCATAAATTCTAAAAAAAATTGACAAATTAAAGTGGTATTTGCAAAATCTTAAAAAAGTTAAAACTATTTTTTTCCCTATACTTTTGAGGGTATTTGTCAGTTTAGATTTTTCAAGTCAAACATTTTTTAGAATCTAAAAGATGTCCATTCACGTGAATATCCATTTGGCTTATGGCATTTTCAATGAAAATAATATATAAGTTTTTCATTTATAGATGATTTTGCAAATACCTTCAATTCCTAAGGTAAATGATTTAAAATCTAGTTTAAATTGTGAGTTTCTGTTGACTTTTTGAAGAATTTGTCATCATTTAAATTAAGAATGTGCAAGTTGGATCATATTAATTGTAGCTTCTAGATCGTTCGGTTTACCGAATCAATCAAACGGTTCAGTAAAGATCCAACACCAAATTAAGATATTTCTTGCTCACTACTTATTTCGTACTTTCTCGCTTTGTATTATTGTGATCGGCAAACGACGAAATATTGGTTGATGAACGCATTGATGTTTGGTGGTTGATTTTGTAGTGAATGATCCTTGTTTGTATTATCTATCACAAAGTTCTCACTTTTTACTTGATTTTTAAGGTCTCATAAGGTTGGATTTTTTTTTTTTTTTTTTTTTGTGAAATAAGAAAGTTTAAAAAAAGTTTAACAAACAATACTGAATCATTTAACAACACCAACTTATGTTGAAAGTATTTGATTTCGGCGAACAAATCGATTTCAAAATTATCGAATCAATCTCTATTTTTAAAATATCAATCATTTATTTGATAAAAGCATACATAATATTTTCATTTCTACAGTATATTTCAACCGGCTCAACATCAGAAACGTTTCGCAATATCTTGATACATTTTCAATACATACCAAAAGAAATAAACACATTATCACCGTACAAAGACAAGAGAGCAACAATTTTTTTTTGATAATTCCAATTTCATAATTTCCAAAAGATACTTCAAAACCTAAGTTTCAAAAGCAATAAAATTTGGCCCAATAAGCACCCCTTTTCTTTCCAAAACATATCCAATCAGCCGTTTGGGAGATTGAGCAAATAAAGGATGAGATCTTTTTTTTTGTGGAAAGAGAACAAACGATAAGATCCGATGAGATTATGAAACGGCACTCTCTTTCTCTCTCTTACTCAGCCTATAAAGGTCGGTCCAATCCTATGTGTGTGAAGAATGAAGAAAACTACGAAGTAAATCGCTCACAACAACAAAGAATTGGAGCGCAGATCTTCTAAAGAATTTGAAGATTTCGTTTTCACCCTTCGCCGGCGCCGGCCGATTGGATTCGTCGCTTGACTGAGTTAAAAAACGGTGAGTAATAAAATTTCAGATCTAGGGTTTTTTTTTTTTTTTTTTTTTTGGTTTTGTCTTTTTGGATCACTATTATGTTATAATAGTTTTGGATCTGGACTTTCTCCTCACAAAGACTTTCTTTCCCACTTGGATTTTATATTTTTGTGGAATTTTGAAGATTTTTTTTTGGAAATATATGGATTATTAAAAAGTTATTTTTATATATTTATTGTGGTAATATTTTCTTTTATCTTTCCTTTAATCAAATATCTTGGTTCGGATGGGTCAAAGTTTCGTATTCTATGTGTTTCGCTTAAATATAAGAACTTTTTTTGGTATGTTTCGAAAATTTGAGAAAAAATATTTTTACAATAGAATTGGAAAATACTTGTATATTTCGTTTTCATGGAGTAAAAAATGGAAGCATTTTGATACTTTCAAAAGAAAGAAAAGAAACTTTGATCTATGCGCACGACATCATTGTGTTATTACGAAATTGAGGAAAATGCACTCTGGGGTTATCAAAGATATGCACCAAATTTTTTAACGAATTCCTTTGTATTTTTTGAAATCCGGGCCAGATCCACCTTCCTCTTATCTCAATCACCGTGCTTTTTGACACATGCACAAGATTCTTATAACACATGGTGTTTTATGCATTTTCCCAAAAAACATGTAAAAACATCTTTGTGAAAAAATTGGCAAAAAATCCTTATGTTTTGTTATAAGTCGTAAAAAACTTAAAAGGTATAAAACTCCTCATTTGAAAGATAAATATGCCCCAAAATCTCTTGTTTAAAAAAATTTGATATCATTAGGGATTTTTTTGCTATTCATGTAAAATTCAAGGGGCTTTTTGTATTTTTTTAACTATCAAAGAGTTTTTTGTGACTTACCACAAAATTTGAGAGTTTTTTGCCTCTTTTTTTTATGAGAATTTATGCCCATTTCTTTCTCTTAACCCATTTTTCTATTGACTCTTTAAATTATTCAATTACCCAATTCTTCATCTTTTTCTTAAGTTTTTTTTATAAAATCTTGAATTTTGAAAAAACACTTGATCTTCCTTTTTAGATGTATCTTAGATCTAGATCTAACGGATAATCATATATATTCTTTGAAGTATTCGATTCAATTTTTTTTTAAGGTTAGTATAATTACTCTATTAAAAATAAGAGATAATATGTTTGTAATATTTTTAAAGTTTTTTGAAATCATTGAAATTACATAATAGTATATTTTGAAAAGAAGGTTATAATTAGATTAATTCTTATTTATCTAACATAGGAGTGTCAATGCTCTGGTTTGAATGTTTGCAAAAGTTTATAGAAGTCACTACTTTTGTTTTAATTAACTTAAGGTGACGTTTGACTAAGAGTTGAAAGTGTTTGCTAATACTTCAAGGGTTTTACTTAGGTGATGTTTGCAAATGCTTATAAAAAGAGCTTGTTGGCTTTTGCAGCCGCAAAAGCACATTTTTAGTGTTTGGAATGCTGACTTTTGCTGCTTGTCTAAAAAAAAGTCAAAAAAAGCACAAGCCTCAAAAGCATGCCCAGGGGTGCTTCTGCTTTTGGAATTATGTTATTTTTGAAGGTCTTTAAATAGAAAAGTTACTTCTTATTAATTTTTGCAAACACCTAATTAATGATTTAAGTGGCTTTTTAAGAAGATTTGCAAACACTCGCGTATTTTTATGAAATGTCACTTAAAGTGGCTTTAAGCAAAAGTAGTGAACAAACTCATTTTATAAGCATTTGCAAACACCATCTTAAAGCGTTAGCTAGGTTTTTACAATAATTAGTGGAAAGTAACCTTTTATCAAAATCTTTTTGGTGGTGTTTGCAAATGCTTTTGAAAAGGGCATGTAAAAACACATTTTAAGTGTTTGCAATACCGACTTTTGTTTTTGCTTGTCTAAAAAGAGTTAGGAAAAGCACAAGCCTCAAAAGCATGGTCAGGGCTTTTGAAAAGATTTGTCAACACTCCTAATTTAGTAACTTTTTATCTTTTGCTTGTTTCCAAAAACTTAGGAAAAGCATAAACCTAAAAAACTTGGTTTCTTTTGGAACTGTTATTTAAAGTACACCATTTTAGATATTTTTTTGAAAGTACAAAGCTACTTCTCATTAAATAGTTAAAATACTTAAATAATAATTTAAGTAATTTCTCCAAAAAAGTTTGCAAGCACTCCAATATTTAGTCAAAAGCAACTTTAATTTAAGCAAAAATATTAAAAAAGTCATTTTAGAAACTTGTTCAAATGCTCTGTTTGTGGAACTTTTGTCATTATTGGGTTCCGCCATAATAGTAGATCTATTTGTGCTTATAATAAGTTCTTCCTAGATTGATAGTAATCACATGCAAATTTTTATTAGTTAGGCATGTTATGAGGATCTTTTATTGATTTTCCTAATAGAAAATACTTATCTAGTTTTATAATGTCGTGATGGTAACGACTCTGAATATGCTTATCGTGAAGTATGAAGGTACTTCTTTTTCTCTTGTAAGTGGCTCTACTGCATAGGGCGAGTCAAAAGATCAATAAGGTGACCTAAAAGGATAGTTTGTGGGACAAGAAATGAAGGCCGAAAGCATTGAAGTTTAACATGAGAATTACGGTTTATGTCCAAAACCCATTCTGATCAATGTTTTGGTTTTTGTTGCCTAGAAACATATTTAATAGCTAATTGTTGTTGAGTAAGTAGTAGGTAATTTCTATATTCCAATGTTGTTCTTTTTCCTCTTTTTCACTTCTACTCTAAGGAAAGTTAGGTATCTGTGAAGTTTAAAGCATAAATATTCGAAGATAAGATTTTTATGAAGCTCTTCATGCTAGTGATGTTAATGTTGTAATTTTTGGATGTTTCCAAATGTGGAGGTGTGCTAGGGAAAGAAAATATTTTGTGAATATATGAGTAACTTTTGGTGCTAGTGTGCAACACACAACAATAACATTAATTCTAACTAGACCTTTGATTTCTATTAATTGGGATATGTTGTATGACTTAATGAAGAATCATATTGAACCAAAGACATTTATTACTTTGCTTGTCTTCTTCATATAACAAGAACTTATTGATGGAAATCAAGAGTTCATTTAGATAGGAGTCTAATTCTTATTTCCTAGTTTAGTTTATTTATTTTTGAGTCTTATTTATTTCCTAGTTTATTCGTTTCGTAGTTATTTTATTACTTTTGCTAGGATCTTAGTTTTGGTAGGTTTTATTTTCTTAGCCTATCAACAAAGGGCTAGGGTTTTATTGTTGAACAACTTTTGATGAATGTTGATTGATGATAGCCGTTCGTTATTTTGTTCTTCTAATTCTTTTTCTAGTTCTTCTAATGTATGATTTCTTCTACTCTTATTCTCTAATCTCTATCCTCATAATTCCCTGATCTCTATCACATCTTTTTCAGTTTAATTTCTATTCATCTTTATCTTGGTTTTCTTGTCTCTTTGTTTCACTTGTTTGTCCTAAGTTGAGAGGTTCGACTCAACTAACTCAGCTTCTTGTGACAATGATAACAACAAACTCTAATAGTTGAACCACCTCATTTTTGTATCTTCTCTTATATCTATTCATTGCAAAACACACAACTTATTGTGACAATGTTAACAACATACTCTCATAGTCGAACCATCTCATCTTTGTATATTCTCTTATAGTTATTCATCGCAAAACACTGTTCATTGTTAGGCGCGAAGTATGAATTTGATTGATTTCCTTCTATACATATACTCTTTGCTTATATATATTGGTACTTATTGATTGATAGAAGGAGAGATGGAATTATTCTCTTAATATCCTCTAAGAAAATGGTCTCTAGGAAAAGAATCTTTGCGATCAAAGCCTAGTGGAACCATTATCCATCTCCTTGTGACTCGTTCTACATTCATTATGGTCAAATTTTGTCTCTTTTTGTAATAAAATCAAACCCTAGGCGCTTACACATTTTGTTTAACATGTAATTGCGATTTCAACCTCCAGTTCTATCCATTAGCGGGTCTTTTGGTTTGTTTCAAGTTTTAATTGTAACATTTGGTTATTTAGGTTTTAGGTGGGATGTTTAGTATTGGGGTTTTGACCATTTTCTAAGTGATAAAGGAGAATTTGTATACCGCTATAGTCAGGTGTGAGAACAAAGATAGAATGGCCATTTGAGATGCTATCACTAGGTTAAGGACTAAGGCCCTCGCTAAATACGAAGGGATGTCGAGTACGAACTCATGACAACGAACATTACGAGGAACCAGGTACGATTCCTTCGTACACGAAAATGAACACTACAAAAGGACACTCTTAATAATGTCATTGTGAACAACCAAGGTTCTAGGTGTATTGCATGAATCAGACATCACAACATTGAAGAAGAGATCTCTTAATAACACGAAGGTGAAACTAGCTAATTCATCAGGCCCTCGTGGATACATAATGACCTGTCAGAGGTGACACGTATCGAACATAAATGACATGTCGAATGCGACACGTGGTAAGATGATGCCACCTAGACGTTAGTAAAACACTATAAAGAGCCAAGGACCAACTCAAATAAGAGCTAAAGCTAAAATGAAGGATTCGAACACTAAACACAAAAATATGCCCCATACTTTGTTTGAACAACGTACATTTCATACCGCAACCTTTGAGCTCAGGATTAAGTTTGTTCCGATATCCCGTTTGTACAAACGTAATTTCCAGTTTAACCTCGGAATACCATTTGACCTCATCATTAAGAAATTGATTGGTAAGCTTTGTGATCAACTTTCTTGCATTGTTGCTAGGGGCCGGAGTATGGAGTGGGTCATTTCTCAATCTTTTTTTTAGTATTTTTTTGTCGTTTGTTATTTCCTCTTTGGTTGTGCCCTTTTTTGTCGCTGCATAATTAGAAATAGTTGTTGATTGTCGAATGTCACATTCGCGGCGCAATTGTTGTGGCTTTGCACTTTTGGGATCAATCAGTTGTCCTTTGTTGGTGGACCAAGTGATCTACGTTTGATTTTTTGAAGTGTTGGTGAACCAAGTGATCTACGTTTGGTCTTTTGAAGTGTTGGTGAACCTAGTGATCTACAATTCGTTTTTTGAAATGATGGTTAACCAAGTGATCTACGTAGTTTTTTTGAAGTGTGGCTCATCATTTTCTGGAGTTGCCAGTAATTACGTGAAGGTTGGATGTAGAAATGTCAGACCCTAGCTTAGACCATAGTATGTTTTAGCTTGCAGGGAAGTGTTAGCTAAAAGAGAGATTAAATTATTCTTTGGATTTGACAACTCTAGGTGTGTGCACATAGTGCTCGCAATTATTCAATGCATTGGTCCAGTTCTTTCCCAGACTTGGCCTTTCATATACCCACACCTACTTGTCCTGTTAATGTCTATTGTGTTCTGCTGCAGATGATCACTTTTCTTTATGCATCTTGAGTCCATTCCTGTCCCTGGCTTGAGCTTTACCCTTGTATGCTCTCTTACTTTTCCTGTTAATATACAATTCTTTTCTGCTGCAGAGGATCCTCGTCATGTCAGAAAATCCTGGGAATCTGACTTCTTCAGGAGATAGCCCTATAGTAGGACCCGACTTCTTTGGTCTCTACACAAGTGAGGTAGCAAATTTATTGTCTGAAGATGAAGGTCTTCAGCCCTACTCTCACCAAACCTCACAGTTAGCTGGAAATCCTCATGAAGTGGGCAGGGAAAAGGGAAAAAGTAAGAATAGTGGCAGAACCAAAGAAAATAATGGCATTAGTGGTTCTGCTTCATATTCTAATGGTATAGGAGCTCTGCTTTCAGAGTTCAAAAAGGAAAGATTGAAATCACTGCTTCGGCAGAGTGTTTTCACTCTTAGTCAGGAGGTTGATGAGGTAATCATCAGAATCTCTCTATGCCCATCTGTGTCCATTTGTTGCCACATAAGGGCTTTGATGGTTCTGTGAGTTCTATGGTTTGTGTGTATAGTTTTCTGAGTTAGACTTGGGCTCTTGAGGTGTTCAAGAAACTGAAAAACTGAGAAAGAAGAAGTTAAAGATTTTGATTAGTTTGATAACTGTTTAACACATTAATTTATGTGACACTTCAAATTATATTGTAGATGGTAGATCCGGTCCTCTCTCTTTGTCGAATTAGGACATGTTTGAGATACAAAGGAGGACTCTCAAGCTTGAATTCCTCGGTTTGTGAGGCGGAGCAGCCACAACACCCCAGCAAGAAACTCAAGATATTACCAGCCTCTTCGGTAAGCATTTTCCTAGAGACTACTTTGTGTGTGGTAGTGAGGTTAGTGAGATCATTCATTTCTTTTACCTTGTGGCAGATATTCAATATATTTATGCTCTTTTCCTTTGGGTCTGATATTAACGTATGTAAACTTAGTTATGCGGAAATTACAACAATGGGGAAGAGTACAAATAGTTAAAGCACCATTGTGGGAACAATGACATTCATTTTTGCTTTTCTTGTTCTGTTAGTGGGAATAATGATAACCATCTCCACTTTTCTTGTTCTGTAATAATTCAATTCTATGTAGGTTACTTTTTAGTTAAAGAACAAGTTGATACACATTTTGCCATGCAACGTCTCAATCCTCGGTGTAGAAAGGCTTTACCTATTATCTTTGGGGTGTTCCTGGTGCATAATTGAAACATCTGATCTGCCAAATTATATTTTAATTGCAGGGAGGCTATATAGTATATACTATTCTCCACGAAAAGGAGAACATGTCTCATTATTGAAAGTAGATCTTTTTTGTCTAAGCAAACTAAATTTTTAAAATTTTATTACTCAATGCACAGTCTTAGTCTTCGGTGTAAAGGCTTTACCTATTATCTTTGCGGTGGTTCTGGTGCATAAATGGAATGTCTGATTTGCATTATTATATTCTGAGTGCAAATAGGCTATATAGTATTATACTATTCTCCATGAAAGGACATGCCTCATTTCTGAAAATTCTTTTTTGTCCAAGAAAACTAAAGTTCTTAAATATTTTTACTTAATTGTTGTAGATTAGGCATCAGCTTAATTATGTGAAATACGTGATACACATTCATTTTCTGATTCACTTTGGGATAGTCTCTTAAGAATGTAATTATGATAACAGGACATGTTGGAAAGAACCACTGACCAGTTCTGATTATACTACAAAACATTTTACCATAAAAGTTAACACGTGGTCTGGAATTTTAGTATATGGATTGCAGTGTAGAAAACAAATATTTTTGTTGTTAATTATTTTAAAGATTTTTTGGAGAGCCTAATTAATAGGGATTGTGGACTTAAAAGAATTTATGTTCCAAAAGAAGAAGAAGAAGAATTTAGATAAAGAGAGTAGAGGGCCATAGAGAAGAATACATGGAAATAATCATGGTGAGAAATAGATTTGGAAGAAAAAAAGAGAAATAGGAGAAGAAAAATGCAGTTTGCAAATTTGGTATTCAAAAATAATGAAAAGCTCCTTAATTACAAATTGTCAGCCCTATACTTATAAGGTAGAATAGAAAAATAGATGACACTAAATCCAAAGATTTGAGTAGTTAAGAATAATCATATTCGATAATAATGAATTTAAAAAATCATACTAAATAATAAACCAGAAATACTAAATACAGGAAAGAATCCTTAATTAACAATCTTCAATCTTTATTTCTATCGCTTTCGTGGACTTCGAAAATTTTCCTTAGAGAGTTTGTATGAATGTGCATGTCATGGAGTGTAAAATTTGGCAGTAAAACTCAACATTGTGAAATTATCTTTTCATCGAACAGCGTAACACTGGTATTATTGGTAGAGATTGTGGTTTTAGAAGATAAATTGGCGAATTAGAGAAAGGGGGAGCAGAAGAACGGAAGAGGGAATTAGAAATATATGGGGAATGAATTATGGCGGAGAAGTAGAATTAGACAGGGAAAAGAAAGTAAGGTAAAATTTTAGTGAGGAAAATGTGCTTGGTTTGGTTATTCAGTTCCCAATAATCATCTAAAGCTCCATAGTAACAAATCCATACCATATATATAGGTTAAAACAAAAAAATTTGATGACATTAAATCCTAATGATGTAGAAGCATAAATCCTAAATACGTAACAATCAATTCAAAATAAATCACAAATAGATAATAAATCTAGAAACCTTAATCGACGAACTACATTATTTCTTCTTTTCCATTACTAATACTCTTAAACTTATTATTTTCTTGTTATTTCAGTCTCCTTGCAATGCCTCCGGAATTGAGAAGAATGGACCAGTTTTGGATTCTGATATTGACGCTGGAAAAGAAAATATTGAGGTAAGTATGACATATTCCTCCTCTCTCTTAGCTAGATTTTATGTATAAGGTGTCTTCGAGCCCAAATTAGCCACTATAAGGAGATCAATGTTGCACTAAAATAAACACGACAATTTACAAGGTCTGTCTAGGGAGAGGGATTGGTAGTGGTGGCTTTGTTGGTGTCAGCCTCCCCGGCGATGTGATAAGTTCCCCTTCTTTAGATGATCTTTTAACAATAATGCAAAACTTCTTTGTATACGACCCTTGCTAACCATCTTTTACTTTTTGGGAAAATATCTTGTGCGTAATGGGCAAGGATAGCTAGATTGTTGCTCGAAAGAGACGCACCACATTGACACCTGGGTGTGGTGTCTAATGTGCGATGGTTCTTACACCTTTCGAGGCAGGTGAGGGCCAGAATCTAGTGTGTACAAAAAATTAAGTAGGCTGGTGAAATAGCTACAGCTGTAGAACCTTGAGTTCATCAATTTTCGTACACCTGGATAGATGGAAACGGTATGACATAACAAACATTATCTCAGGAATGTGCTGGAGGTTAGAAGTAAGGGTGGTATTAGTGCTCATCTACACAAGTTAGAAGTAACAGGTGCTAGTTAAACTTATTTTAGGCAATGGGATTCTTAATGTTATTAGTGCTTATCTACCCCAAGTAGGATTAGATGTGGTTAGTAAGCACATTTAATCCTAATGAGTCGGAAGATTCGTAAAGTGAATGGAACAATGCAGTTGTTTAGGGAAAGCAAGTGGTATATAAATCATATTTAGGTTTATTATTAACTGCAAGCTGTAACATATATGTGATTACATGTTGCTTGTTCTCTCTTTCTCTTTCAGATTGATGATGATTTGCAGTTACTTTTAGACAATGATAGCACTAAAGTTGAGGAACTGATGAAGAAGCACTCCACTGAATTTTTAGCCACAGTATGTATGAGTTTAGCAACCATATTTTCTTTCTTTTAACGTGTAAATTCATATATTTATCAGTAATTAAACTGTTGCTTATCAATTCTGCTTAAATGATCTTGACAGTTACAGTATATGGAACGGAAGCTTGAAGAACTTCTGAATATTGTAATGGCAAGCTGCAGGTATATTTATGTTGTATGCTATTCATGTATATGTACAGATTGCAAAGAATAATAATTCTTCAATTGCGGTGAAAAAGCCACTGAACTTTTAAATAGGTTGCACATTCCATCTTCCAAATTTTGCATATTCTTACATGGAAGGATGAATTATCCATCAGTTTGTCAAATTTTTTTTGAGAGGTTATTTCAAACAAAACCTGAAAAAAGAAAAGGAAAAGAAGACAAATGGAACTTGATGCTCATCCCTCGCATCCTCTTCCCTCGTTACTCTTGTTTGTTTGGGTGTTAAAATTTTTGGATTCAGGAAAAGACTTTTCTATCTTCTCGTAATATTTTAGATTTAACTAAGTTTTGCAGTTATCTCTGACAGGCCAATGACTATGACTGAGAAGCAACAACTTCGCAAAGTGATTCAGAATCTACCGCCCAGAAATCTCGGCAGAGTTGTAGAAATTATTGGATATAATAAACCACCAGAGCAATTTTCGTCTAATCAAGTTCAGGTTGATCTGGATGAGGAGGTAAAATGGGACTTCTCTCTGATGCTAGTTATTGTGCTAACATTTTGCGCTAATCATAGGAGTTGTGGTCATTCTGTAGGAAAATGTTACACTTTGGAGACTGTATTTCTATGGTAAAGCCGTTCATTGCCATGACACTATTGGACAATATGAAGATCGGTAACGTTTGCTTGCTGTCATCCGAGGTTATATGGTCTCTATTTTTGCGGCTTCTGTTACAGTCTTTACTCGGCCACAGAGCACGAGTCTTAGAGAAGCATGATATTACAACCAGTCCAAGCCAGTTTTTTATTTTATGGCATGGACGTGGTGTGTTGTATTTTGTTTGAATCTTTGTGAAAATAGTTTCTGTAATCTTCATGAAACATTGTATAGTTTAATGAGTTCATCCAGTTTGAAAAGACTTCTTTAATTTCCGGGGTAGCAGCAAAATCTTGCTTTAAAGTGGATATTTTGTTTCTTTTACCTTTTCACTGCCCGCTGTATTCTCTCCATTACACATTAGTGTACTTTTAGACCGCCCTACTAGTTTGCATGATTCACGGTCTAAGGGAAGAAAAGGAAAAATTATTAGGTGCAGCGGCTGTACGATGACGTGGTACAGCATGTGGTGGAGATTAAATACTATTCCTAAATTATAGGAAAGTAACTTCTCCACACCTCATCCCAACCATGCATTTATATAAATAACCGACTTGCTGCACCACCTCATCGTACAGCCGCTGCACCTAATAATCTCTCGAAGAAAAGAGGGACAAAGAAGATTTTATCTTTTTGAAGTATTTTTCCAACTTGGACGCCCTTAGGGATTGTGGATGATTGAACCATCGTAACAAGTCTTCATGGTTTGGTTGTTTGCTCGAAGAGGTGGCACGTCTTTTGATGCATGGATTAGAGTTCCAAAATTGCGTATAATCCGAAAATCCGAACAACATCTAGACCACTGAAAAATCGTGTCTAGAGTTTTTTTTTTTGGATTTTTCCTTTTGGAAGTACTAAAATCATGCTTCGAGCCTGAAAACGGGTAATTTTAACTAACAACCCTAGTTCGAAGGATTCTGTAAATACAACATTGCCAATACCTGTCCTAACAAGTCTTGTAAGAACCTCAGCTATTGGCAATGGGTCTTAGACTTGTCACCCTTAGGTTGTATGCGTATGAAGTCTAGGATGCTCAGTATCTCGATATCAAGAGACGATTGAGATATATCCCCTGCTAAATATGCAGATACTAGGGGTGTTCAAGACCTTGCACCCTGGCGGGGGTAGTTTATAATTTCACCCACTCGGTTGACAAATTGGTAACTTGCGAAATTTGGGTATGACCATAATTTAAAATACTCCGTAACCCAAACCATACACCCCAAGTTTGTATATTTGTATAGGAATGGGGAACAAGAAAAATTTTGGAAGTTATATAGTGGTATGTTCATAATATTGCTGTAATATAGTTTTTTTTTTTGTTAATTTTATATTGTTTGAAAGTTAATTTTGGATGTTGAATCGATTTAAATTGTAATTTTGTAATTTATGTGGATAAAATGTTCGTTTATATCCTTGTATTGTTATTTTAGTCAAACAATATTATAGTTAAATATTTTTATTAAGTTATGGTGGTGTTTTTATTTTTGTGCTAAAATATTGCTATAGTTTTTCTCACAATTTAAACGTGTCAACCCCTCGCCACTAGCCCAACTTGCGATTCGCATAATTGAGTTTTTAACTTCACCCGCTTGGAATGATGAATTGGTAACCGGCACATTTTGAGTGTGGTAATATTTGCAACAAAAATCCACCCAAACCCATCAATGTACATCCTAACAGACACGATGACTCAATAGATAATTCTCTATTTAAATAAACTTTACTCTACGCCACATAACACTTGTCACCAGTGTTTTAAAAATCGGACCGGATCGGCCGGTCGAACCCGTTCAATCAGTGTCAAGACCTTTGTCCGGTCTGGTTAGCCAGTCAAAACCAGTCAGGGTGCTGACCGGATTGAACCGCTAAAAATCGAGAATTGGTGGACCGGTTTAAGTGGTTCGAATTGGTGCCCTAGAAATTATTTTTAAAAAAAAAAAACTGAAATTACTTATCTTCTTCTTCATCCCCATTCTCCAGGTGACAAAAATCAGAAACCCTAACTCCTCATCAGCGCGCCACTGCATCGGCGCCTCAATTCAGCCGCGCCACTGCGCCGCCGCCTCAATTCAGCCAAGTGTTATGTTTTCTGTATTGTGCCATTTTAATAACATGTTAAAGAGTATTCATTATGCAACTAATCACCAGACCATGTGAAGAAAGGTGTGCAAAGCAAGTTGATTTGTTCTCTTATGTGTTCAGAAGATGCAGAAAAAAAGAAAAAAAAAATCGACCGACAACCGTGGACGCCATGCGCATTTGTCCATTTTATATCATTCTTAGTTATGTGACTTTAAGCCTTGCAAATATTTTTTATAATTCTTTTCTAATTAATTGAATAATTAGGGACTACATATTATTTTTTTTTAGTTTGCAAGGAGTAAACACAGATCATGTATCTTTGATAATACACTGCTCAAGTTTACAATTTTCAATTGACCTAAACAATCTTAATTACTAACTTAAATTATGATGACATATATATTTTTTTTAGTATGAAATTATAAATAGTTTGAAAATGTAAAAAATTTGTAACGTTGAATATTTATACCGGTTCGACCAGTAAAACCTGTAACCAGTGAAACTAGCGGTTCAGTGATCGGTCCGATTCTGAAAACACTGCTTGTCACCACTCTGTTGCCATATGGCACTATCCTCCCTACAAGTGTCACTCCCATCCTAACACACGTCACATCACCTCACACCACTTGTAACACATGCCACACAAAAACCCTTTATACAAGGGGTCATCTCTCCTCCTCACTCTAAGTTTTTCTCTTCTCGAGTAGACCTTACACACTTACACTATTACATTCTCAACTAACATACTTTTTCTACACTTTCACAACACCAAACACATGAACTATGGATTGCTTGATTCCCTTTTGTGAGATATGTAGGCATATTGGAACATTTTCAAACCTAGTAGTAAAACTCTCCATTCAGTCAGGATTGACGTTTCCCACCTATAAATTTAAATGGTAACGTATTTTGTTATCTTCGTAAATTATTTGCCTTTAATAAATATAAAATTTTGTAACCATAGAACTTTTAAAACGATGAAAATCACAATTAAACTTGTGATCTCAATTATTTGACGTTGCTTGTATAAAATAAATGAGAATCGAGTCGAGTTGACACATGAGTTCTCATTCTTTGCTTGTTATGGTTGAGTAAAACATTTTCATTCAGGCATTTGTGGTTACGTCTGTAACGCCCCTGAAATTTAGAAGAAAATAAAAGTAATTTTGAATTTTCATTTTAGTCCTTGAACTTTTAAAAATATGATTTTTGACCCCTAAAGTTTTGAAAAAGTTACAATTTAGTCCTAGGTTATTTTGAATCAGCCATAAACGTTTTGTAGACACTATATTTGTTTCAAATTGATTATGATATGTTTTAATTTGTATAATTATTCTATGTTTGATTTTTAAATGAACTTATCGCTTTTATTTTACGATATAGTCATCCATTGGTTCTTGACCGGTTATAAATTAAATAAAGGTTAAAGATTTTAATCATAAGGTTTTCTTGGTCTTGGAACATTGATTTCAAATCTCTTTTGCATTGAAATTTTTTTGAATTTATCGACCATGTGGTAAAAGTTTGATTTAAACCTAAATTACCTCAAGTTTTTACGTAAAGTGATATATGCATAAAGTAATATTAAAAATTTATTTTTTTATATTTTATTTATAGCTATATAACAGCCCATACAGCTGGAGAGAGCTAATACATCTGATTGGAGATAAAATAAAATATTCAAGTTAGACAAAAATGGGGTATACCTATTTACTCCATGTCTCCAATTCTTGTCCATATAATGTTCACCATCTTCAACAATTTTTCTACACTTATCCTTTCCGAATTTCTTCTCCTTTCCTTCTGCACAATTTCTCTACTTGATGTCTAGTTTACCATAAAAATTGTTTCAGTCCTTTAAACCTTCTTTATAGTCCTTGAAAATCCTCAAAACCGAGTTTGGTCAAAACTGCCAGTTTTGGTACAGAAACTTTAGAAGTCCGAAAACCATATCAAAACTTCGAGTCTTTCTCTGAAATTTTTACCACATACTGGTTATTGTGTAAGCTAACGTTTATGTTCAGAAACCTTCTTCAACCAAAGTCGTTGGAGGGGTCTAAAAATTAGAAATACGTACCACTGTCCAGAAAATTCGAAAACAGCTCCCATCTTTCATGATTTATTTAAAATACCAAACCTTGTCCTATTGATCTGATTTTGAATCTACATACTCTCCATGATGTTGAAGATTGAACCCCTCAACCAATTTCAGATTACCATGTCGTTTGAAAGTCCGATTAAAGGTGAATCCGAGACTGCTACAGTTTTATCCTCAGATTTGCATTAACCTTTTGTTTAACTAAATTATGTTGCTAAAGCTATCTAAACCATGAAGTTGATCATTAATACGGACTCATTACACACTAGTAATAATGTTGGATCAGTTGATCTTGATTTAGAATCGTGTTTAATATTTTTCATGGATTTTGCAACATTTAGAATGACATGTAGTTTGTTTTACGGTTGATCTTTCACTTTCTTTAACTTTAAGTAAAGTATTGTATTTATCTTATGATCTAACCATCTAACCTAGTTTATTAGAATAATAAGTATTCTGGAAATGTTAATTCTAATTAGATCTACATGTTTACAATTTATTTTAATTGTTAATATTGATATATGCAATATTATGTTATTTAATACTAATAATTATAAGAAAAATAATTTTTACCAAAGTTATATATGTGATGTAATTTTATTCAAGGGCATACTGAGATATTTGTTCAATGTTAATATCATGGTAAAACTTTTGATTTAATATTATTATGTAATAAGTAATTTACATGAATTTTGTAAGAATAATTGTTTTAAAAAGGGTTAAATATGCATTGAAAATATATATGTTTGTTAATATGAAATATGTTATTAATAAATTAAAAATTGAGACTCTAATATTAATTTTGTAAATTGATTTAGTCTTCAACTTGTTACTTTGAAATGGTAAATCTCATTATTTATAATTTTACGTCATGGTTAAAGTTAAAATAGGTAAATGTTGGATTTATCCAAAATTAACAAGAATTAGATATTTAATTGAACTTCTTTAAATATGATAAATATTGAAAGTATATATTATTGTTGTAAATTTATGAGCAAACAATTGATTATATCTTTTTGATTTATTTAAGGTTCTGCAATTATCGACGTTAATCAAGAATTTCCCGTACGGTAAAAGGTGAGGTTTGATTTCTGATTTGTTCAAAACTCCGTTTGGCATCCGGCCCTGAGAAACTTGGACATAACAATTGTGATTCTTTGTTTTGAATCACGGCAACATTCTATCACCCTTTTAATGCTTTTATTTAAAATTGTTAATTCTTTACATAATCAGTTTTCTTGCCTATTGTTAAATCAAATCTCATTTAAATCATAATCGGAAATTTTCTTCATAATCACAATTATCCTGGTATCATGATCACCCTATCAATTCTTGAATTGTGCAACGAGCAACGAACTATGTTCGGCCTATGTAGCTCAAAACGAGCAACGGATATTGTCCGGATTACTAGCTCTTCTGATAATTATGTTTCACCCATTGGGACGCCTTTGGGAAGTTGGGCCCAGGGATTGAAAGGATTTACTGCTGGGCAGCAAAGGGCTGTCGGTTTAAGTAATTCTGATTAATACCCATTCTGTCTAAGCGCCGCTTGCAGTCAGGAGTTGGCTGTGACCCGCGTGTTAGACTGACATGTACTCGAGCATGTCTTCTGTTCTGTTGCGAGGTAGCTCCTCGTAGGGAGGTATACGGTTGAATTTTGGAGATAAGGTTGGATCTGTTATATGTAATTGCACAAGTTCATTTTCTCG
Source organism: Misopates orontium (assembly GCA_946800315.1). Classification (NCBI taxonomy): domain Eukaryota; kingdom Viridiplantae; phylum Streptophyta; class Magnoliopsida; order Lamiales; family Plantaginaceae; genus Misopates; species Misopates orontium. The sequence goes on along the minus strand of OX326953.1, from coordinate 15,254,223 downwards.
TCCTTCTGAATACTCCAGTATTATCTTTAAAATCGATAATTTCAGTTCAATGATGCAGATGTAACTATTCTGGTCATTCTTGTTCGTTTTGTTCCGATTTACTGTTTGGTTATTGTCGTGATCTAAGAATTTCACTAAGTCATTAAAGACTTACTCCTCTTTTGTTCTATATGTCCCTTTCTCAGAGTAAGATTGGTATAGCAGCATGGATGGAACGAATGATCGACAAGTCCGCTTTTGGAAACTTTGCAAAAAATTGTTAAGTGTTTGATTTTGTATTTACATTATTTTAAAATTGTAAAATGTATTTGTATTCCAAATACTTCCGCTGTATTTAAAGAAATTAATTTATAATGCTATGGTTTTGATCCTGGTCAGTGAGACCCCTTCCTATGGGCTACAGTTCGGTCTAAGTTGAGTTTGTTAGATGACCAACACCGGACCAACTCGGATCGGATTGTGACTCGTGGGGCGCGGTCCTCACACGTCGCTTTATATAACTTTCATCCACGCTTATATGACTTCTATCTGCTTAGATTGAGAGTGTCTTGACTATGGTAACAATGCTTCTATGGCTCTTTATAACATACGATCGAACTATTTTAGACGATGTTTTTGTAACTTCTTCCCAATGTGAGAAATATCTTCATTTTGTAACTTATCTTCTCTGCATATGCAACATTACATAAACAATTCAGCTCTAATTATTGTATGTGCATGATATTTTAAATTGCCCAACATTAAGAGACTAAGGCAAAGCTGATAGCAAACCAAATATAAAATTCAAGAAAAGTTACAGTTGCACAAAATTCTATAGTCTTCCATTACATTTTACCAGTTGTGATGAATAGATTTGTGTTGGCATATAATTTTCTATATTTTTGTTGTATGTGGCATAAATAATAAAACCTTGTGAGTTTACCATATTACTCCTCTTGTTACTTATCATAGACATTTTATTTTAAGTTGGTGAAGTCCATAATACAAATCACTTTTCTCTTAGTAACATTCCACGAGTTCGCAAAGTAAATGGATGACCTCTGTGGTCGAACACTGTGGCACAAATCCAAAGTGGTTCTCTAATAGGGGAGAGTTTCTCTAAATTGGCAATTAATTACCCTTTTCCATAGTTTTATTATGTTTCATAAATTTTATTTACGGTAGTTGAAATAATTTTGGATGTCACCATCGCTCTTATAGAGTATTGCTAGTAGTTTTTGTTCTTTATATTTTGTAAAAGATGTAGGTTAACCATATCACATCTATATGTTCCATATTTTTTGAATCTTAATAGGGATTTTGTTTGGGAGAACAAATTACGCGTCTTCATCCTCATTAGAGTATCTTTGCCATCGAATATTTTTATTCAGCGCATAGGATTGAGGTTTCTATCATGGGAAGACAAGGTAACATTATCCGTGACTTGGTTGGAACCTCCGTCGAACAAGCTACCAAAATGTTTTCTCCATTTTGTTGTGGTTTGATCATTGCAAACTAAAACCCTTTGTTCTTCGATTCATTTCACAACACTCAATCAAATCTTTGTAGCAATCATGTTTGATCTTGATCGTTGCTTTCACATCTTTATCTTACCATAATTGTTAGGGATTCACCTAGAAAGTCTTTAGCTACCTCTTCTGGTCCAAGTTGTATTCTAGTTATCCTTGAGCTTCTGATCTGCTCCATGTATCATCTAATCTACAAAAGTACCTTGGTTAGATTCAGTAAGTAGCCACACTCTGGTCTAAGTCTAACTTATATTACTCCTATAAAGTGTCCTCACGACACTATAGTATTTCACACTAGTATAATTTGTTTTCCAAAAAGTAACTCCAAAAAAATCTTTTAAATGGTGCCCAAAGTCTAAGAATTTTCTATTAATGTCCCAAAAACTTAGTCGATAACGTTTTTTGACTATTGCATTTCGGGCACGACACTTGGCAAACAACTATTGTGCTAGGTGGCTCTGACAAAGAAACTACCGCAGGCAAATCAAACCATAATCAAAGTGATCGTGTGAGCATCACAACATGATTGGACAACCCGTGGAATCATGGACACATTATTAAGGGACCACATCCTTATAGGGATATTGGTCTAGCTTCACATGATAGTGGTTTCGGTTGTCTCCCCCATGATTTGGTTCCCCACATAACATGACGAAAATAGATCCCTTGTAATTTGCACCTAACCCTTGAGAGTCTTGAAGATACTCACCTAAATTCTTTCTCATGGTTATCAAGGGATATGCAATTATTAGGGTTTGAGAGATCAACCTTTGGATAGTGAATTTCTACGTTGGCGTCCATTAAACCGTCATGTACCTTTTGGATCTATTTGTCACCTCCAACAAAATAAGACTTATGTCGGGACAACTAACTAGTCTCGCGTACTAACGAGTTATCCTAACCAATCGAAATAAGACTCTTTGAGAATCGTACTTCTGCATAAAGTGAAGTATTGAAGTAATAGACAAAGATATGTCATTAAGTTTAAAAAAACCCATGTCTTATATGATTTAATTCACCTCTCAACCATAGAAAGATAAATTAGGCGTGGTATTCCAAACCAGCTCCCTTGATTGAGCGAATCAAATTATCTCTTTTCTTAGCACTTACGTTTCACAAACCAAAATATTTTAATAAAAAAAATTTGGGATACATACATGCATATAATCTGCAGTACACGCGTGATAAATAAATTTTAATATCTACATATACGATAAAGTGAATTAATATTTTAACTTTATATTTGTTTATATACATACATGCATACAAAGTTACAAACTGACACACGCATTCGGATTTCTACTTCTTCTCTCTGGTGCAGCATATCCGCATAATTCTCCTTCCACCTCTATCTCTTCAAACGCCGTCGTTTTGAGAAGGAAAAAAAAATGTCGTACGACTATCTGTTCAAGTATATAATCATCGGTGACACAGGTTTGGAACTAGCTGTATCAATTCCCCAATTTTTTTTTGTAAACCCTAATTTTAGTTGTTTGCGATTAAAATGGTGAATCGTGTTTTGTAGGTGTGGGCAAATCGTGTCTGCTATTGCAATTCACCGATAAGCGGTTCCAGCCTGTTCATGATCTCACTATCGGAGTTGAATTTGGGGCGCGTATGGTTACTATTGACGGCAGACCGATTAAGCTTCAGATTTGGGACACTGTGAGTTACAATATTTGTTTATTTTATTTGTCAATTAATTAAAGTGTTAAGAGGTTTTTTTGGCGGTTTATAGTTGTTTTTGCACTGATTGAAGTTCAATATTTGGGGTTTATTGTTTTGCTAATTTAGTTAAAGTATTGGCGTTTTTATTGTTATAGTTGCTTTTTCACTGATTGGAGTTCAGTATTTGGGGATTATTATTTTGCTTATGCGAAGCTTTACTCTTTTAGGGTGTTTACACCAATTTTTGTGCAGTATTATATCGATATGCAAATATAGGAGTATTGTCGAGTTCGTACTTGAAATTGAACTAGTTTTTCATTAATTCTAGTATCTGCTACAGTACTGGAGAGGATTCTTTTGGTGTACATCACTTTGTTGTATTATGTTGTTGTATTGTGAATTCGCAGAAACTTTTAATTTTGTTTATGTATTTGTCATTGAAATATAGTTATATCGTCGTTAACTTTTCTTTTAAGTCTATTATAACCCAATTTTACTTTGTTTTTTAGGCTGGCCAAGAGTCCTTCAGATCAATCACCAGATCATATTACAGAGGAGCAGCTGGGGCACTACTGGTTTATGACATCACCAGGTAGAGAATTACATGCATATTGTTATGCGGTTATGCTTGTGGGTATTTATAGATAACATTTTCTTAGTGAAAAATGTGGTTTATTCGAACTTTTAACAGTTGGTAGCCCACTTCGCTTTGGCCCTCTATTAGTACAATTCTTAGGGGTATGAATAAGCTTTTCCCCTGAACTGGGTATGTTTTATGCTGCTTAGGAGAGAGACTTTCAATCATCTCGCGAGTTGGCTGGAAGATGCTCGACAGCACGCCAACCCAAATATGACAATTATGCTTATTGGGAATAAAAGTGATCTTGCTCACAGAAGGGCTGTAAGCAAAGAGGAGGGTGAACAGTTTGCAAAAGAAAATGGACTTTTGTTCTTGGAGGCATCCGCTAGAACTTCCCAGAATGTTGAGGAGGTAATATAATTGAAATAGAACCTGATACTTGTGTTTGTGATCTTGGTTTGACATTATAGTAACAGTTGTTTTCAATATATTTTTGTTTGCAGGCATTCAATCAGACTGCAGCCAAGATACTTCAGAAGATTCAGGAAGGTGTATTTGATGTATCCAACGAGGTAAAGCACATGTCTGGACACTTTTGTTTCAAGCTACTGAAAGTTCACGATTTCCCATTTGTGACTTTCACTGTCAGTATGCGATCAAATTAACCATCAGTGATCCATAGCCAGGAATTTTGATTAAATGATGAATTTGAAGTATCCTTGTGGCTTTTCCTCCTGAATTTGAGAATTGCTAATTGTCATTGTTAGTCAAAGATTTAAGCAATCACTCGTTCACAAAAAAAAAAGGATTTAATCATGTGCCACCATAATATTATATAAGCTAATGTGTTTTTATAGGGACAATTGCATCTATGTCCTTGAGGTTTCCTCTAATTTCAAAACCTCTCTTACCGACTGTAATCTTTACAATAAGATCCTTGAAATTTATAAAAACATTGCAAATAGGGGAGTTCCCCTGAGCTATACAATTACTACAAAGACGCCCATCAAAGGTTGAAAAATATTACTAATAGGCCTATTTATATTTTCATGTTTATAAAACTTCTGGTATCTCTGCAATTAGACGTTAAAGGGGGGGCTTTTGTAATTACAACCGAGTCTAAGGACATATAAATGTAATTGCCCCTATTTCTCGTAATGGGAAAGTTTTGTGTTACTTACTCGGTTGTGGTGTTTGCAGTCGTCCGGCATTAAGGTTGGTTATGGGCGTCCTCAGGGTCCGGCAAGTGGGAGAGATGGAGCAGTCGCTCAAAGAGGTGCATGCTGCAGTTGATTGTGTATATATCTAAGTAAACTATTATGTGCCTTTATATTCTGATTCTGGTGAATTGTGAATGACATGGAACCATATAAAATTTCAACTGAAAATTGTACAGTTCAGGTTATTTAAATGAGCTGTGATGTAAAATATACATAAGTGGTTGCTGATAGCCACGCTTGTGGTGGTAAATGTGGTATATAAGACTAATGTTACTGTGTATTTTGAGCATGGCTTCGTTGCATTTAAATTTTAGTTAACGGTTCGTTTACTTCCAAAGCTCTTTCACATTCCAAAATTGCAAACACAGTTCATAGGTAGCACAGCTTGTAGTTATATTACTGCTAAGGAATGAAAAAGAGAAGAGGATTGATTTATGCGCAGTCTATTCTATCACTTGCAACCTATTCGATCATGAACAAGCTGTCGATCTTGCACAAGAGCAGCAGATATTTCTAGTAATAAGATAATCGAGGTGAAATGAACTTTAATTTTTTTTTTTTTACTTCTTTTGTATTGTAAACAATTCCAGTTGACTATTTCTTTTCTTAGAATTGTATAACTAGTTAGAATTTCTTGATGCATCTTCACAAGATGGGTGTTCTGTAACTTATTTACTCGTAAAGAAAGTTTTTAATCAGAGCTACTTCTATATTTTTATGATGAGTAGAGTGCGTCTTTTACTTTCTTGCTTAGTGACAAACTGACACTTGACAATATTTGACTATGCTAAAATATTTTCTAACAAAATTATAGCATTTTATGATATAGATTTGGTTGACGTGTCGACATATTTTATCTTATCTATTAGTGATTATAAATTAAGTAACCTCGTTACGTATTTGCTTCTCATTCGCGTGCCTTCCAGAACCAGGATTGTGACAATTAGCCCATAATATAAACTAGTAGCGACACGTGTTGTGTAGAATAGGGGTTGTTGAAATAGGCATCATTTGACGTCTTTTGTGCAAATTATGTCATTAGTAAGAAACAGTCCTAAAAAAAAGGAAGACCCTTTCGTCAAGGGACTCATATTGATGGGTATTTTTTGTGACGGAACTAAAACAACGTAAACTCGAACAAACAAGATACATAAGTCTTTCATGCTTAAACAAGTAAAAATTAGACGGATAAAAGTGAGAAAACTCTCATTTAGAGATAGAAAACCAAAGTTAAAATAATGTACTCCCTTCTGAGAAGAGATGTTTACAAAAACGAGGCATTTACAAGAGTTTCATGGGTAGGGATGGACTTAGGTGGCCCGTGGCCGCCTTGTGTACAACCGTGCTACCTCTGCAATCATATAAGCATATAGTGCTACTTTGCTATCTTGCAATTGTAATCATATTTCTAAAAGTGGAATGTTTGCAGCGACATGTGGGGTTGCGCGTTTTAGTTAATTTGTATTGAATTCAGCTGAGATCATTTGATTTTGGTTGTGGAAAAATAACAACCAAAAACTTGAATCGATTGAAATGGTCCTATTCAATCTGAACTGACTCGATGTTGTTCCGATTTGATTCGATTGGATTTCTGAACTTTTCAATTGTTGTATTTTTAATTGTGAAGAAAAAAAAATAGCTCAAAATTGTATTTAAAAATTAGAGAAAGCCTATATGAAACACTACAAAATTATATACTCTCCAATTCATTAATCATTTCATCACAACAAGAATAATCATTGACCATCTAAAATTCACTAGTTTAATTTGTTCTTATTTGATTTAGTTTAAGTTAATAGTTCAATTTGCGTGCTTAAAAGCGTAGTGTGTTTTAACCAAACGTAAAAGTGAATGTCTATTTTTGTTTCCCCCATCCTTCCAAATGTGTATGATAAAGTTGACAAATATTGATAGTAGAAAGTAAATTATTTTGTGTGTTACATATTTTCAAAAAAAAAAAATTGGTATTCAATCTGCAGATCGATCAATAAAATCAAAAATTAAATTGAAGTGGATTTCTTTTTTGTGATAACCAAAAATTAGATCGAAGATTCGATTCGAATCTAAATCAGATTATTCAATCGATTCAAATATGTTTGCATAGCCCTAACAACACGAAGGTGATTCATGTACTTTTCAAGACGATTCAAATATGTTTGCAAAACCCTAACGACACTGGCAGGTGATTCATGAGCTTGCCATGTGTTGTGTTGAATGTGAAATATGACACATCACACGTGAAACCAACAAATATGAAAGTTGTTATTGATTTGGGATTTTGATAAAGAATCGTTCCTTTTCAAAAATTACAAATGCAGTATCTTAAGAATCATCAATAAAAGCGCACTTATGCCAGAGGGATGGACTTAATTCGATCCTTTATTATTATAACTTCTAAAAAAAAAAAAAACTGTAATACAAAACATTTAAAACTAGGGATAAAAGCGTTAAACCCCCTATACTACACCCCCGATTGCACTTTGCCCCCTATCCTTTTAATTTTGGCAATTGCCTCCTAAACTATGGATAAATAAGCACGGATAAATAAGCACTTTGTCCCCTGAGTCCAAATCCAACGGCAAATTATCCTGACACGTGTTCAAATCCAAGTGTTCAAATCCAATGATGAAAAGACGACTCAAGGGACAAAGTGCTTATTTATCCATAGTACAGGGGCAAGTTGCCAAAAATAAAATAATAGAGGGCAAAGTGCAACAGGGGGTAAAGTATATGAAATTTAATTCTTTTATCCCTTAAAACTATTTTAAAACTTAAACCCAAAATCTAAATCATGTTTCGTTTTTATCTTAAGAATTCTTGTTTTCACTACATCTTCCATAAAACCAGTCTTATTAAACAATCAAACAAGCATGAATATTATTTTATTATCGTTACTTGGTAATTATCATCCTTGTGACTCTAAAATGAAAGGGAGTGACCATATAACTAACTTCGAGGACATTGTCAAAATTCATCCATGAGCTATAGAAGCTTAATGTATCATTATTCTTCGTGTAATCCACGAATGCGTCCATTCACGTCTCTTGAACCCGGTTATCTTGCAACAGCATTGCCTGAACTTCTAGTTATTTGCCCAATTGAAATAATGACTCGTAGGACATCAAAGACGAAGTAAGTGAATGTCAGAATGCAATAGGTTTAGGGACTATTATATCCAACACAAAGCAACATCAGCGTGAAGTTCTATTTATCCTTCAATAGAAACAGCACTAGAAGATGACAGAAGATATAGCACCGACAACCTGCGATCCAACATGAACAAGGAGTGTTTTGCTTGTGTGGGGGTGAGGAGGGGGAATTAAAAAGGCAAAACGATGATGCTCTTCACATTGTAAATGTAAAGTATCAACTGTTGTAGCATGTAAGACCTACAACCAACCTATAACAATAACAGGCACAACGAAAAAAGTAATAAGTTACATGCTTGGGCGTCAAAATTTGGAACTCCTCTCAGAGTACATTGGAGTGAATTGATCATGAAGAGCCACCAAAAACCTGCAATTTACAAATGAAGCTTAAATCAAAACAATAAAAAATAAATAGCGTAATACAGTTATAAGCTGACAGAGAGTCACTCACTCCTGCTAGAATATCCCTAGATATTTGACCTTTGTTATCTCCAGTTTCATTAGCAACGGGTTTCTTCTGTGGATATTGGCGGGTCACTTTTGGTACTACTTCGACCTTTTTCTTCTGCATTCACAGATAAGCGCATTAGTACTACCATTGGAGGAACAACTAGAAAAAGAAAACTATCTCAAACAAAAGATTGCACGTTGAGACAAGTTTTTATTTACTGAGACAATTAAATGATCATTACTATCGATTATCTCAGGTATAGGAGAGTTCGACTATTGTGATATTGTAAATCATATTTATAAAATAAATATATGTAACTGGACAATGGGCATTCACCTTCTTCAACCGTTCTCCCATTTTAGTTAAAGCATTAGATTGGTCAACTTTTGAGAGGTAAAAGTCCCTCTCTCTTTTGGCAGCTGACAGTTCCAATGCCAGTTTTTGCTCTCGAATGGCATTCTTGTATGCTGCAAATATTTTAGTATACGAGTTAACTTCATTATATGCTTGCACATTGAGGAACAACAATTCGTGATACCAAACAAGTTGAAATCAAGTACCTATCTCTTCGGTAAGATCATCCCACTTGAATTTACTCAAATATTTAATATTCCAAAGATCATAGTAGAACGATGACCTTTTCCTTCCACCTGAACCAAAAGATGAACAGCGTTAACTACACAGGAAATACTCATTGTATTGTCAGAAATATAACTAAATCAGATACCTAAACCATTTCAGAATGCCTAATGAAGCTTTAGAAAAATTTCTCAATGAGAAAAGAAACTGTTAAAGGCCAGAAGATGATATGCCTAGATCTTTTTCCTTATAATATGTCCACACCTGTGGCATGCTAAAGCTATAAAGTTTCATACTGGCAACATCATCACTTACTTCATAGCATTTTTGTTTGGTGCAGAAAGAAAGCAAGGCCTACGAGAATTAAGCACCAGCATTTAATTCAAAAGTTACAGAAGAACTTACCAATCGCTTCTCCATTTAACATCTTCGCAACCCTTTTGGCAACGCTCTTGTTGGTGAACTCAACCCACCTGCATGGAAGAATACAATACAGTGGTCATTAAACGCCCAATTCCCTGAGAAACTAGGAGCGAGAAAGGAGGTGGGGGTGGGGAAGGACTTTGAAAACAAAAGCACTTCAAAGTAGAATCTAGGCACCAAACGAATCAAATAGCTTAAAAGTAAAAAGAGAAAATGTTCCCAGTTAATGATCAAGGACAAATATTGAAGATACAATCACTAAACAATAAAAAAAATTAACTTTAGGCATTAACATACCCCTCTGAGAACTCTTGTCCTCTGAATCCACCTGCCTTTTTTCTGCGCACTTGTGCTGCAGGGTCTGCATTAGAAGACTTCACTATTTAGCATCTAGCACAATGCTAAACAAATTTCAATCTCAATACCAAGTTTTTCGCATTATGCAACAAACCAAATGACCATCCTACTAAAACACAACAATACTATAAATTTTAGTCTCGAACCAAGTTTTCCACCTTATGCTACGACCAAAATGACCATCCAACTAAAACACAACAATACTATAAATTTTAGTCTCGAACCAAGTTTTCCACCTTGTGCAACAACCAAAATGACCATCCAACTAAAACACGGCGCTCTCAAACGAACACCACATTAGCTCTCAAACAAACAGAACATTAAAACACAATTTACCAACTACAGGTACAGTAAATACTCATTAACATCAAGAAGCTTTATAAACTTCACCGCAAAAACACAATACCCCACCTTCCGGTGTAAGATAGATCCTCTGAATTTCCCCATACTGAGACAGAATCTGACGAAGCTTCAAAGGATCCATATGCGGAGGCACTCGACTCAAATAGCAAACGCCGCGTCTATCAGCTTTTTCAGCTTCCTTCATTAACTTCCTCTTCCTTTTATTTCTCCGTTTCTCCTTCTCCACATCCTCATTCACTTTCGTATCTTCCTCGTTTTCGGAACTCGTTTTAGCCATCGTCACTTCTTCTTCCTCAGCCATTCTGCACCCAAATAACCTCCAAATCAGTCTCTTTTTCACAATCCCCACAATAAAGCTGCAATCTTTTTCCGTTAAAAATCAGATTTTTGTCAATTCAAAATCCAAGTTAGCAATAACCACTCAAAACCCAGAAGATATTTATTCAGTCCCGAATTTTTTTCACAGGAACAATTACATAATAACTTTCGCCGTACTTAATCTAAAACCCTAGTTTTTTTTCTTAATTATTAAATTAATCGAACCGTAGATAGAACAGTGAATAAGCCAAAAGCAAGTACAGTAAAACTTACTAGTTTTTGTACACGCTTCGTCGTCGATGAACGGTCAGCGGCGGCGACGAAATTTTGCGAGTTACCGTTTTTGAGGGAAATTTGATATAAAGATAAATTGAAGTATGTGACGTATATTTGTACGTAGAATAATTATATTTACACTTTCTATATTATTAAACTTATTAATTTCTTTCTATATAATTAAACTTATTAAAATACATTAACATTTGAATAATTTGAGATGTTTTTCTAGATAAAAATATTATACTGGGACTTAAAGAATTTGTAGCTGTATAAATATAGAGACTGTTTTTTTTTTTTTTTTTTCCTTCAAAAACCCTTTTAGAAGGTCTCTATTAAAAATATTTTTTCTATGGTTGATTATAACTTTAAAAGTTATATCAAGTTTCCTATTTAAATGCAGCACTTTCTTTTATTTTGGTTTATTTTACACTAACTTTAGATTAGCCAACTTGTGAACAAATTGTCAAACTAACATGTCCACACATAAAACAATTCTCAGTTGACACTCTTAAGAAAATAATTCTCTTATCCATCAAAGAGGAAATAAGAAAATAATTCTCTCAAGGTAATACTCTTCAGAAAAAAATTGTCATTCTAACCTTTTTTTGTTTGTCATAATTATAAGAGTTTATACCAAATTATATTTATCTGCATATATTATATAGAATATTATCTGTAAATATATAACAAAAATTTACCTTGCAATTTTATAGTAAATTTTTCGAAACTTGCGATTTCTGGAAGATTTAAACATCATACTTTTACCTTTGTTTCAAATCTTGAAAAATACAGACCCTTAATCACCCGTTAAACTCGAAAAATTATTTTATACAACCGTAGCATTGTTGACGTGGTGCAACTAACCGTCAAGATAATAATAATTTCCTAAATATAGACACCAACCACCCTACAATATCATTCCAACCGTGCATTTACACTAATAAACTTGTTGTGCCACCTCATCATACAATAGTTGCACGAAATAATCTCTCATTAAACTAGAGTTAAACCGCTCCAATTAGATTATTTGACCTCTACACTGAATTTCTCCACCAGTCCATAGAAACAATAAAAAACAAAAAGATTCTGCCACCACCATACAAAACAAAATCGGGGTAAGTGCTCATATTATTAAAATCTTAAGTAAAAAAAAAAGTGTATTTTTTATAGAAACCTTTCCTTGCCGTTGCCGCCTTACAATTAAGAATAGAGCTGCATGCGTTGCACCCTATTAGAAATGCATTTTCCTCTATTCAAACTATATCTGAATTAGAAAATTATAAAAGAAAAAAGTGAAAATGAACTATATTAAACACCGAGTGGATTGAGAGTTGATTAATTTTAACAGGAACACAAGGTTCATTGCTCTGCTAACATGTTATTGGCAACGGTATTCTCAATTCTTGGGGTCTTATTCTCTTCAGCCTTTGTAATTACAAAGGCTGATGAGATCAGCTTATTACCTCCTTGTGATTATCCTGCAGTGTACAACTTTGGTGATTCTAATTCAGACACAGGAGGAATAGCAGCCGTGTTTTATCCTCCGGAGCCGCCCTACGGTGAGACGTTCTTCGGTAGACCAGTCGGGAGGGACTCCGACGGCCGCCTGATCATCGACTTTATTGGTGAGATGTTTCTTTAAAAAATTCCTATGTTCTCAAAATTAATGCTAATCTTTTCTTCTTGCAATAAAAGTTCTTATTCCAGTCTCTGTGTCTCGTATAACTATTCACCTTCTACGTATTAATATCTGAAACACATGTTATCATCGGAACTACGTGTGATAGAGGGGGAGACAAAAGATTCTTTACACGATTGAGATGACATGTCTATAATATGATCAATAGTTAAGGAGTGTCATCGCAATTCAGTTTTTAACAGTTATGTTTTCTAATGAAGCCGAGCATCTGGGAATACCATATTTGAGTGCGTACCTCGATACCATAGGATCAAACTACAGCCACGGTGCAAACTTCGCAACAGGTGGTGCAACCATTACTCGACAATACGAGTCGTGGTTCGAGCACAGGGCCAGTCCCTTCCCTCTTGAAATCCAAGTTGAACAGTTTGCTCAGTTTAAAGACAAAACAACTTATTTCTCCAAAGGTTGTAAGAATATTACACTAGTTGAAATGTTGAACCATGACTCGTGTATATTGTTTACTAGTTTTTTACTTGAACCAATTTTATTTGCGAGTCTCAGCCAAACAAAAATCTGTTGGAGAAAGGCTGCCAAGGCCTGAGAACTTCTCAAAGGCTCTTTATATACTAGATATAGGCCAAAATGATATCGCTGCTGGCATAAACAAGTTGAGCTTTGAACAACAAAAAGCAGCGTTGCATAATATAGTCAGCCAGTTTTCAGCACAAATCCAAGTAAGTGACACTAAATAGTCTTCAATTGTGAAACAACAACATCCTATTAAAAAAAAATGTGAAACAATATTCCTTAATTTCCTTCCCTTCAATTTCTTATTTTTTTAGTTATGTTATTAAAGAAAAATCATGACAATTAAATCTTAAATTAAAAAAGAGAGATACAAAGTGTATTTTAGTCAACTAGACATAATAAATATATATAAAATAAGTCAAAAATAATCAGTGGGCAGTACCTACTTTTTAAAATTATATGTTTGTACTAGTAGTTTTACCACTCGTTTTTCGCTATAAAGTAATTAGTCTATTCAAAATAATACAAGGAGTTATAGTGGTCACTAACCTCTTAGTTATTTCAAGCTTTTGGTTTATGTTACTATATATTTAATTTGTGGCAGAATTTATACCAAAGAGGAGCAAGGATTTACTGGATACACAACACAGGCCCCCTTGGGTGTTTACCATTGTACAAAGTTCAAGTCCAGGATCCTGTTTACCTTGATGATCATGGTTGTGTCAAAGTTCAAAACGACATAGCTATTGAATTTAACAGAAAGCTCAAGGACCAAATTGCAAAACTGAGAACCCAGCTCCGAGAAGCATCGATAGTCTATGTTGACATTTATGCTGCCAAGTATGAATTAATCACGAGTGCCAAGGATCAAGGTAATGACCATTTATAGCAAAATAAAAAGCAGACCTTTTATTTTTTCAAGAGATGATAGCATAAAAAAAAAAATCATATGAGAAAAAGGCAATAAATTCCCTATATAAATATCCAAAAAAGAAAAACCCTCAGCGAGGGCCCCCTTTTCTTATTTGTGTACATAGGAGAATTTTTCGCGCATTTATATTTTATAAAAAAATTTGTAGACAGTTATGCAAAACCCATAGAATTGCCTCTTTTTTCAAATTTTATTTTTGCTAAAAACCCTTTTTTGGTTAATTTATACAATGTACGACTATTAATTTCTAAGGATAATTATGTTTACACTCCCAAGATTTGATCTAAATTTATAACCATTCTCTGCTGCTTAAATAATTACACGAATACCAATTGAAATTTGAAAAATAACATTACATGTATTCCCTTTAAAGTTTAATAATTGCGCGAAAAGCCCATTTAGAAATTGAAGAACATTACAAATAAATTAAACTTCTTCTTGTTTACATAGTTTTAAAGCTTCAAGATATTTTTCGTGTGACCAAAACTTAAGAGGTGTATACCTATATATAAAGAAAAAGTTAATTACTAATTATTAAGAAAAGAAATATATGTATTACAGTTACGTCCAACGTCTTAAACGTTTGAGCATGTACCTTAATCATTTACAGGAAAAATTGTTTGCATATATAGATATTTTCATTTTTTCACGGTGACATCACCAACCTCGTTGACAAAGATCGCTCACCAGATCGAAGTGTAAGATTATCTCAAATCATAAAGGGCTATACGTGTAACTTTTCACACTTAAGGGATATTTTTTAACTAAAATCTGTTAGTCGTATATAGTTTAATATTCAATATGAAATATATGATGATCAGAGTCAATATACTAGAATTTAATTATTACCAATAATTGTTGTCTTACCTAATTACCTTTATACTAATAGATAGACAAGCCCCGTGACAACTGACAAACAAAAATGTGTCTTTCTCTTGGAAATCAAAATTTTATTTGTGGAAGGTTAGAAGATGACAATTACCGCTATCCCGTGACTAGGAGCAAGTAATTGACAAATGAAGTATGTTATAAAAATCAGTAAAATTTAATATATGAGCCATAAAATCAAAAGGTTGCCCCATCTTGTTTTGTTTTGTTGAGGGCATCGATAGTTGACAATATTTATTATAGTTATAATTTATTTTTTTATGCGTGTATTAAGTAATAAAGTTCCCTAAAACTCTTCACGTTCTGTTCAGATTTCTTAATATTTCGACAAGTGTTGGTACATCTATCTCCACTTACTATGTTTTCACTTATAAAAGATTGAAGTTTTAATGATATTATATATGCCATTGTACAACTATACGCTTAATCACAACACATATAGACCTATCTTGAGTTGCTTAAAGTTTAAACTTCATTGCTAATTTGACAGGCAGTAACTGCATCTCATTAAAATTCACAGTAAAGATAAATTTAACCTAGATAAAATCCACTTTATTTATTCCATATATTTTTCTTTTTTGTGTAGGATTTGAAGACCCATTTACTGAATGTTGTGGCTATCATGGAATTGGATACGATGTGTGGTGTGGAGCCAAAGGAAATATTAACGGCAATGAAATTTTTGCTGGTTCTTGCTCAAATCCATCAAGAGTCGTTAATTGGGATGCTGTACATTATACCGAGGCCGCAAATCAATGGATTTCAACCCGTATAATAAACGGGTCATACTCGGATCCACCGGTTCCAATCACAAGTGCATGTCATCACAAAAAATATCAACTGGAGTATCACTAACAAACACCAAAAAGTTAGAGGTAGAAACGCATTGCTAAATTCATGAGTGATGTAGGTTTTTTCATTGATGATCAGTTGACTTGGAACAAGATCAAATTGCATAGGAGAAATGAGTTTGTCAAGAAGCGGTTTTATTAGTCTTTTAGCTCAGATCTTGGATATAAACTTGTAAGTTTGCATGTCACAAAAGTTACAAAAACTAATCAATTTAAAATGTTCTACTTGGTTGCTTGTTCCACTCTAATAAAAGTGTGCTAGATCGGATGTTACTTTTACAAAAATATATCGCTGATCAATTAACATGTTTTGGAAACTATTTAAAAAATAAGGATGATGGATTTGATGAAAGAAGTCAAATGTACTCTCATTATATTTGCATGTCAAATTTTTCATTAACTAAATACAACCTTTGATTATCGGAATCAGGGGAAGAACATGCCTTTAAAAGTACTCTTAATTGCCTCTCCATATCTATTGAACATTTATTTAGGAAATTATTCTAAGAGATGTTTGGTTTAATAGATGATGACTTGAGATATCTCAAGTTTATCTCGCCTTTTGCCTCAATCTTTTGATTTTGCCTTAGAAAACGGGGTAAATATAGACTTGCCTCCCCCGTAAGATAATGATCTTGATTTTGCTTTATTATGATTTATGACTGTCTACTAGAATATGCAATACTCATACGGGCCTCGGCTCAGGTGCCTTAATTGATTTTGAGTCAAATCATTTATGGGTCTTGAGGACAAAACCCTTCTTAAGGAGAAAGGATTGATACGTGCCCAAGTCCATGATTATAAACCCAGAATTTGTAATGTCTTCTAATCTATTCATGGATAATATTTGTATTGTGGAAAATATTAGAGTTTGGAGTAGATTGAGTAGTACAGATGTATGTATTTATCTAGATCAACGTACCCTTCTTGTTTTTTTTTTTTTTTTTTTTTTTTTCGTCTTTTTTTTTTTTGTTGATGAGGTAGATAGATGTATACTACTGCTGCATATGAAAAAAATGAAGAATTTAGTTTATCTTAAACATTGGGATGTTTGTTTATTCAACACCGATAAGAAGAATAATTCTAACAAATACCCTCCTACAAATCCGTAAATTACCCCGCTATCCCGTTAAGAAAATACTTCAAAGGAGCGTACTGCAATTACTTAAAGAATACGAGAACATCATATTTTTGGTGTCTTAATTTGGCACAAGTTCTTTTTTGGTGCCTTAACTTGGCACATCACGTTTTTGGTACCCTAATTTGGCTTTTTTTTTTTCGATTTTGGTCCTCCGGTGGCGGCAATTTGAAAATGTCGCCAGATTTTGCCACGGTGAATGGCATTTGGGGATTTTGACTCAGTCAAAAATCCACGTCACCCAAATGCTTAGTTGGCACGCCATGTGGATTCAAAAAAAAATGTTAAATTACAAAAAAAAATTACAAAATTAACAAAAAAAATATTATAATTTCAAATTGATGTAAACTAAATAAAAATAAAATTGTAATTGTAAAAGGTTTTTCTAATTTCATAAATTTAATATTAATTAAAAAACAAAAAAAAAATTAAAAAAAAAAAAGAAAATAAAGTCTGGGAAGATCGTCTTCCCAGATTCACCGGCGGCCGGCGCCACCCATTACGCCCTCCTTCGTTGGCGCCGGTAGCCACCCAACACCCAGTAACCTGCACCAAAAACCAGGCCCTTGTCCAAAAATCCTTTTCGAAAATCAGGAAAACCCACATAAGATAATCTCAGATCTTCGTTTTCTTCTCCGGCTTTCGACTTCCGACGTCGTCGCCGAAGATCACCATATGCTGTAACGACGAGAAGCTGGAGAATGTGAACGGTCCAATGGGATGGGGTTGGTGGGGGCAGGAGGTGGAGGGAGAGACGTAGAAGACAACCTATATTTTATTAACATTAAAAAAAAAAGAAAATAAAGTTGGGGAAGATCGTCTTCCCCGATTCACCGGCGGCCGGCGCCACCCATTATTAGAAGATGAAGACGCCGGCGGCGGCCGGCTGAGAAGGTGAATCGGGGAAGACGATCTTCGACGTTATTTTCTTTTTCTTTTCTTTTTTTAATTCTTTTTTGTTTTTTTAACGAATGAAATTAGAAAAACCTTTAAAATTATTTTGACATTTTTAATTATTTTACATTAATTTGAAATTAGAATTCTTTTTTTAGTTTTTTTTGGTAATTTTGAAATATTTTTCTGTAAATTTATTTGTTTTTTTTTTAAAAAGTCCACATGGCGTGCCAACTAAGCATCTGGGTGACGTGGATTTTTGACTGGGTCAAAATCTCCAAATGCCGTCCGCCGTGGCAAAATCCGGCGACATTTTCAAATTGCCGCCACCAGAGGACCAAAATCGAAAAAAAAAAGCCAAATTAGAGTACCAAAAACGTGATGTGCCAAGTTAAGGCACCAAAAAAGAACTTGTGCCAAGTTAAGGCACCAAAAATGTGATTTTCTCTAAAGAATACCCAAGGCTTTCTCGTTTTTCACAATTTATATATATTCTTGTGATAATTTAATATCCTTAATTTTTTTAGGAAAATAATATGACACAGACTTTGATTTTCTTGAAAGTAAAATAATTAAGACACACGAAACTTTGAAAGTAAAAGAATTCAAACAAAAAGTTGCGCACACCACCTAAGAGTATCTTAAGCAAACTTCGAATCTAAATAATCACCTAGATAAACTCACCGACCATGAGCATCTAATTATATGATAACATTTCTTTTATCTTTTTCTCTGGTAATTTTATTTAGCCCTTCATAAGATAAAAATTATCATTTGGTCTCTACTTATTAGAAGGCGCAGGTACAATTATATGCGTTAAGCCCCACCGAGTTGAAATCTTAGAAATTTATTTTACCTAGTTGAAATTAAATCTTAGCAACTTATCTTTAATTGGTTAATTATCTTTGAGCAGTTTGCTATGCATTAATTATTTGTCCACCCTCGAATTAAGGATCCAGCACACACTTCATGTGGATGTGAATATAATTATTCTTTTTTATATGCTTTAGTAGCCCCAATAAAAAGACTGAATTCATTGCCTAATTAATCAACCGAGACAACACAAACAGTGTAATTAATTACTGCATGGAGGAATGTGATCTGTCAAACTTGACTTGAATTAAAAGATCGTATAAGTAATTAGTGAGATCTGATTTACAACTAAAGTAATCCAAACGTGCAAGGCTGCAACTATATTAAATCAGAGTGGATTGATTCATTTGAAATTTTGAAACATATAATATCATTTTAGTCTAACCTTTGGGACACAATTAGTCAGCCCAACGGATTTGCTGTCTTAAATATGTTATCTCTTCTTATGCTGAATTTTGAGGTTAAATAACAACACAAAATCTCTACAAAGCTAAGTTATTGATGTAATAATTCAACACTCAAAGTCTCAGTATTCTGCTAATATGGAAATTGTAAGAATATTAGTTGTTGGCGTACTATTATTCTCGGTATTAGTTGTTCGGGTGTTATTCTCATCAGCCTTTGAAATAACGGCTGATGAAATAAATTTGCCTCCCTGTAATTATTCTGCAATGTACAATTTTGGTGACTCTAATTCAGACACGGGAGGAATAGCAGCAGCGTTTTATCCTATGGTAGCGCCCTCCGGTGAGACGTACTTTGGTAGACCAGTCGGAAGGGCTTCCGACGGCCGTCTGATCATAGACTTTCTCGGTAAGTTTGGCAATGTAAAATTCCGTAACTAAGTTCACAAATTAAAGTTATTCTTTTCTTGCTAAGATAGATCGATCCATCCCTTAAGCATACACATTTTGGGTGTTTGCACGAGTTTATAGAAGTTGGTTCTTTACTACTTTTACTTAGAGTGACTGAATGTCAATTTTGACTAATACCCGAGGCATGTACTATTGTAATTTGATCAACAGTAGTTAAGGTGTACCGTCCTAATTCAACTTTACTTGGTGGTGTTTCTAATTGTCTGAGTTTTTCGTGAAGCTGACCAATTGGGAATACCATATTTGAGCTCATACCTCGATACCATCGGATCCAACTACCGCCACGGGGCTAACTTTGCAACGGGTGGTGCAACCATTACTCGGCAAAACGAATCGTGGTTCGAGAATGGTGTTAGCCCCTTCCCTCTTGAAATCCAAGTTGCACAGTATACTCAATTTAAAATGAGAACAACTTATTTTTCCGAAGGTAAAAACTTACAATATTAATTATTCTTAAAATATTACAAATAGTTGAAATGTGAATTATGAGCTTGAAACTTTTGTATTTGTGATTCACAGCTAAAAAGAAATCCATAGCAAAAAACCTGCCGAAGCCGGATGACTTTTCAAAGGCTCTTTACACACTAGATATAGGCCAAAATGATATTGCTGCAGGGATGAGAAAGTTGAGCTTTGAACTCCAGAAAGCAGCTGTCCCCAATATAGTAAACCAATTTTCAGCACAAATTCAAGTAAGTTGCACTAATTGGTCTTTGCTGACACAAATTTTTTTTTTTTTTTTCTTCTTTCATTAACTTCTCTAGAGTATATATATAGCAAAAGGACAATATGTATAAAAGGTAGCGTTGAACATTATTCTGCATTCAGGAAGAAAAACCCATTTTCTGTATAGGCAAAGCGAAATGGTGTAAGTGAAACTGAACAATTTTTTGACAAGTATAAAGAAATTAAACTGTACTCTCTCTCTCTCTTTTAAATATAAATAAGTATTTTACTTTGTACTAATATCAAGTTAATATGAATAACTTACGAATATATTTATCGTCCGAAAATTTTAGGTGGTGGTTTTAGTTATTTTAACTTTAAATCATAAGTTGATGTTGTTTGTATAACTTCTCAAAACTCATAAAAGTTTGTGGATCGAGGACTATTTGCAAGAAATAAGTGACTCTACTCCCTCATTTCTGCATATTATCTTAGTAATTACCATAAAAGTATAACTAAAAACTGCGTGAATGATTGATAAAAATTATTGTATAAATTATTTAAAAGAGTCCATGTGATAGAGAAACTTCATACATTAATTTATTATTCATGAACTTCAACGTTCACATTGAGGATAATGTCATTAGTTATTTTGAGAATTACCTAAAGTTCTATATACATTAATATAAAGAGGCTTGGGATTCTTTTTAACTTGTGAATAGTTAAAATTTGTAGAACTCATGAGGGCTTAAATGTTCGAAATATGTTTTGTTTATTTAAAAAAAATTATAAACCATAAGTTAACTTTCTTTAAAGAATTTGCAAATAGCTCCTTATGAAACAAAACTATTTAACTTTTTCCTAGATTTTGCATTTTAGTTTTTAGTTTTAACTTGTAAAGAATGTGCTGATTCTGGCCGGTCTCAGAAGGGATATTTTGTGGTTTTTCCATGTCTAACTATATATATCTAGATTGTAAACTTTTGTGGTGTCGAATTCTTGAAAACATGAGGAGTTAGTTTCTCATTTTTTAGTTACTTTCTGTAGGGTGAGCTTTTATTACCTTCGAATATCAATGTTTATGCGACATTTATCTATGATGGCAGAATTTATACCAAAGAGGGGCAAGAAACTTTTGGATACATAACATAGGCCCCCTCGGGTGTTTACCGGTGGCCGTTAAAGTGAAGGATCCTGTCCCGGGTTACTTTGATGACCATGGTTGTGCTAATTTTCAAAACAAGGTAGTTATTGAACTCAACAAACAACTCAAGGACCAAATTGCAAAGCTTAGAACCCAGCTTGCGGATGCCTCAATAGTCTAC
Organism: Misopates orontium; assembly: GCA_946800315.1. Classification (NCBI taxonomy): domain Eukaryota; kingdom Viridiplantae; phylum Streptophyta; class Magnoliopsida; order Lamiales; family Plantaginaceae; genus Misopates; species Misopates orontium. The sequence continues at coordinate 15,232,717 of OX326953.1, read as the reverse complement.
GTTGATATGTACGGCGCAAAGTATGAACTAATCACCAACGCCAAAGATCAAGGTAACGATCATTTACAACAAATACTGGACCCTACTTCTTTGTTTATTGCAGATGTTTCTTATATATGAGAAATCATGAGTAACAACAAAAGATCCCCTATATTATGTGACACATGTGTAGTAGGTAAAAACTACCCTAAAACAAGAAACATGGAAAAAGTAAACACTAGCTAGTGCTAAAGAAAAAAAGGCAAAGAACTCCGTAAATTTTAAAAAAGTGCTAAAATGTTGTACGATATAATTTATTGTCTCAATGATTCAGCATTTAGAAGATGGGTTTGATTCGATAATTTCAGAAATCGGTTTTTTACCAAATCAAACCCCTTCTGTGTGACTTGGTAATTACCAAGCTCAGTATTGTAATTTCCAATCTATTAGGTATTTTATCAAACTTATTTTAAAAAATTTCGTGTAAAAACAAGGAAAATCCGACGACATATATATAACGTCTTTGAATTAAGTGTCATATTAGGAAAAGTATATGACAAATAGTAGATAGATAAAAAGTATTAGTACAGATCAAGATCCCACGCCAAGACATAATTCATCAACCATCAATCACAATAAATACTAAACTAGATAATACGAAATAAACAACCATTGTGAAATTAAGATTCCAAGAACTCGACTTCATGGTAAAATTAAAAATATATATATATATTGTTGAGTTCGGCAAACCAATAAGATCGAGTTATCTGGCTTTAGGAATATTGTTTATCGAATCAAATAAAGATTCGGTAATTTACTGTAAACCAATTATTTAATCATCTTTTTCGTCCGAAAAATGATTCGTACCAATTGACTTGGTAACTGATGACTCGATCTATGTGGTAAGTATATATATATATTTAATTTTGCCTACTGTGCAAAACACACGAGGCCTTTTGCTTCTCTTTTTCTCAAACGTGGTTGTTACCTATTACACATAACATACACATTTTTTTTTGTTGCCAAAAGTCCATAAATCGACAGTTCAGATCTTCCGGCCATTAAAATTTTAAGAATTTGTAAGAATCAACATTCGCACGTAGTAGAAGACAAAAACAGGTTTTGACAAGCACATTTATTGGTTTTTGACAGGATTTGATGACCCATTTACTATATGTTGCGGTTACCATGGAAATGGGTACGACATATGGTGTGGAAACAAAGGTACCGTGAACGGCAGCGAAGTGTTTGCGGGTTCTTGTACAAATTCTTCACGAGTCATTAGTTGGGATGGTGTACACTATACTGAAGCGGCAAATCAATGGATTGCAACTCGTATTGTAAACGGGTTGTATTCAGATCCACCAGTTGCTATCACAAGTGCATGTCATAAACAATTATAAAGAGTTCTTTGCAATCTGGCGTTCTAACAATTGTATGGGAGAAAAGACTTCACAATTTACGGTATATATACTTGTTACAAGTTGTGGATTAACTTGTATTAAATTTTTTTTTCTTTAAATATGTGAATTTATTGGGACACGCTTATGTTTGATCGAATTGCACCAGTAATATCATTTTACGTGCCAAAAAGTATAAAAATATCTGTATGACCTAATAGTACTAGCAAAGAAATACAATACTATTCACGCATTTATAATGTTCAATAAGCTGGAATCAGTGGTGGGATGATGAGAAACAAATAACGTTAAAAGAAAACACCTGTAAGTAAAAAGATTGGGAAAAGTCAATTTTGGTCTCTTATATATTGTGGTAGTGTTGTTCGGTTCTAGTCCCCTAATTGCTATACGTTTATAATATGGCATATTTCCCTCTATACTTTTTATACGACGATATATACATCACTTCATGAATACAAACTTTTTATATATATAGCAGCACGTAATTTATTCAATTGAACGAGTATGATGAGTATGTATGTGATCAAAGGGAACAAAGACTAACTTCTATAGCTAGCTAGTAAGATAGAAGGAAAATTAATTTTTAAATAAAAAATACCATTACCACTTATCAGAAAATACCAACTTGCGTTGATGCAGTTGATCTACAAATAATAGATAATATATAACACAATGAAGAGAATATGTAAACTACATATATGATATATCCTTTAGTAATTTGTTCATCCAACTCTTGAAATTCCGGGCATCATCTGGTGAATATGCAAGACGCAATGGAGACAGCAGAACATAATCAACATCCACTTCGTAGCGAGAGTTCAAAGGTATTGTATTCCAATTCATTATGGAAATTAATGAGTAGTGAACTAACTTCTTACAATCTCTTGCAAACAACCCATGCATATGATAGCATTTCTTTCTTTTTTTCCTTGTTAGTTATATTTAACCCTTTGTAAGATAAAAATGATCAGTTAGTCTCTACTAATTACTAAAGGCGCCTGAACAATATAATTAAATACGTAATCCCCATCTAGTTGAAATTTTAGCAACTTATTTTTAATTGGGCTTATCGCAGTTTGCTACATTAATTATTCGCATACAAGTCAACCCTTGAATTAAGGATCCAGCACACACTTCATGTGGATTTTACATATAATTATTCATTTTCATATATATGCTCTTGTAGCCCCAATAAAAAGACTGAACTCGTTGCCAATTTAATCAACCGAGACATCACAAACAGTGGAATTAATTAATTACTGCATGGATCATGGATGAACGTGATCTGTCTAACTTGACTTGATCAATTAAAAGATGATAAAAATAATGAGCGAGATCTGATTTACAATTACAGTACTAATCCAAACGTGCAAGACCGCAACTAGATTCACTTCAAATTTTGAAACGTATAATATCTTCTATCTTTGGGACACAATTTGTCTGCAGCCAGCAGATTGCTGTCTTAAATATATAAATTATCACTCTTTATGCTGAATGTTAGAGACAAAATAGCAACAACAATCTCTCCAAAATATGGAACTTGTAACGATATTGGTTGTCGGGGTCCTGTTATTCTCAGCATTAGCTGTTCGGTTGTTTTTCTCATCAGCCTTTGCAATAAAGGCTGATGAAACAAGCTTGCCTCCCTGTGATTATTCTGCAATGTTCAACTTTGGTGACTCTAATTCAGACACGGGAGGAATAGCAGCAGCGTTTTATCCGATGGGACCGCCCTACGGTGAGACGTACTTTGGTAGACCAGTCGGAAGGGCTTCCAACGGCCGTTTGCTCGTAGACTTTCTCGGTAAGTTTGTCAATGTAAATTTCCATATATAAGTTCACAAATTAAAGCTATTCTTTTCTGGCTAAGATAGATCGACCCCTGAAGCACGCACATTTTGGGTGTTCGCACGAGTTTATAGAAGTTGTTTCTTCACTGCCTTTGTTTAGAGACACTGAATGTCAGTTTTGACTGATAACTAAGGCATGTATCATTGTAATTTGATCAATAGTAGTTAAGGCGTGTCATTGTAATTCAGCTTTTACTTGTTAGTATTTTCTAATCGTTGAGTTATTTGTGAAGCCGACCAAGTGGGAATACCATATTTGAGCTCGTACCTCGATATCATCGGATCCAACTACCGCCACGGGGTTAACTTTGCAACGGGTGGTGCAAGCATTATTCGGCAAAACGAATCGTGGTTCGAGCATGGTGTTAGCCCCTTCCCTCTTGAAATCCAAGTTGCACAGTATACTCAGTTTAAAATGAGAACAACTTATTTTTCCCAAGGTAAAAACTTACTATGTATAATCTCAAAATATTACAAATATATAGTTGAAATGTGAGTTATGAGCGTGTGTAATTAATTTGTTACTTATTTTACTTGAAACTTCTATTTGTGATTCACAGCTAAAGAGAAATCCATAGCAAAAAACCTGCCGAAGCCAGAGGACTTTTCAAAGGCTCTTTACACACTAGATATAGGCCAAAATGATATTGCTGTAGGGATGAGAAAGTTGAGCTTTGAACTCCAAAAAGCAGCTGCACCCAATATAGTCAGCCAATTTCTGGCACAAATCCGGGTAATTAAGTTTACTAGCTAATATATTAGTCATATTTGCTGAAACAATATTTTCTTCTTAGATCTTCTTTTTTTCCTTTTTTCGTTCATGAATCCCTTTCGATCGTATAGCAAAAAGACCATGAAAGTATAACTAAAAAAAATACGTGAATGAATCCTAAATTATTGTGTAATTATTTGATAGACTCGATCTGATAAAAAAACTTCATACGTTGATTTCTAATTCATGAACTTCAATGTTAATTTTCCTTTGAGGATAATGTCATTAATTATTTTTTTAACTACCTAAAGTTTTATGTGCATTAATGCAAAGAGGCTGGGGATTCTTTCGACTTGTGGGTAGTTAAAACTTTTAGAATTGGGGGCTTAAATGTTTACAGTATGTTTTGCTTTTAAAAAAAAATACTATAAAACATAAGTTAACTTTGTTTTAGGAATTTGCAAACACTTCCTTAAGAAATAACTTTTTTTTTTTTAGATTTTGCATGTTATTTTTTAGTTTTAAAGAATATTGTGCTAAATCTGTCTAGCCTCAGGAGGGATATATTGTGACTTTTCCATGTCTAACTATATTATATGTATTTGGCATGTAAAATTTTGCGGTGTGCAATTTTTGGAAAACACGAGGAGAGTTAGTTTATCATTTGTATTTTTTCTTTCATGGTGAGACATTTTATTACCTTCCAATATCAATGTTTGCGTGACATTTATCTATGGCAGAATTTACATTATAGAGGGGCAAGAAACTTTTGGATACACAACATAGGCCCCCTCGGGTGTTTACCAGTGGCCGTAGCTTACAAAGTGCAGGATCCTGCCCCGGGTTACTATGATGACCATGGTTGTGTCAATGTTCAAAACGAGGTGGTTATTGAATTCAACAAACAACTCAAGGACCAAATTGAAAAACTTAGAACCGAGCTTCCAGATGCTTCCATAGTCCACGTTGATTTGTACGCCGCGAAGTATGAACTAATCACCAAGGCCAAAGACCACGGTAATGATCATTTACTCCTAATCCGGACCCTACTTTGTTTATTCCAAACATTTCTTATATGTGAGAAGCCATGAGTAACAACAAAAGATCCCCATATATTATGTGTTTTAAAAACTCGTCCGGGTTTGCTTAGGGCTTTTTTGACCCCAACAAAGTTTTGAGGCGGTCTTTTGAGGCTTAATTTTTACGAGACATATACTCTGTGATTTAAGATTTACGCCCATAGGTAGAGATTACACGTTTTGCGTCTCAAGCTGTTGGACTTAGCCCTAAGAAAGATAACACATAAAGTTGATTTTGTTTCACTTATTTATAATTTTTCTTCTTTACTTTGCATTCAAATTATATATTTGACAGAAACTAACAAGTCTATTGCAACATATTTGATATTTTTGCTCAATTATTCTCTAAATTTGAAAATCGTCTTCCTTTTTAAATTAGTTATATGATCATTATTTTTTGGGTTTCTTTTTCGTTATTTATGTAGTGTTTTCTATTGATAAGTTGATATGTAATTTATACAATATGTAAAGTAGAATAACTTTTTTTAATATTTTTTTCTAACTTATATAGGCGCAAATATTTCTATTAATTTATTTCAAGAATATCTATTTTTATATTCTTTAATTTTAATCTCTATTTTTATATTTTTTATATTATTAATTTTAATCTTTGTTTTTGTAATAAATTAAATATCAAAATTTGTAAGGCTTACACTCAACTCTTCGGGGCTTACGCCTTTGAAGACACTGGGCTTATAGGTAAAGCCTACCCTTGGAAAATTAGGAGCCCCTCATTTTTCCCTCTGAAAGGCGCCCTTAATAGAGGAGGGGGGGGGGGGGGGGGGGGGGGGAATCATTTATAAACAGAAGCTCAAATTCATTCCCAAGCAATGTGGCATAAATTTTAACACGTTTCTTCAGGTGTAGGCCGGAATGATCCTCGGATTATATCACGTGGACTAGGTCACATGCCCAACATTTTCTTGAGTAAGCTCTGATACTATGTATGTTAGATCTTAATTGTAGGTTATTAAAAGTAATAATAAATGTTCTGGTGTTGGAACAGTCAATATTGCAGTTGCAACAATACTAAAGCAGTAAATAAAAAACATTAGGACTTTTACGTGGTTCGAACAATTGTTCTAGTCCATGAGGCTTTCACCAGCTAATTCAAATCTCTTTCAAAGTGCAAAGTGAATTAGTCTTACAGAACTTGACTATAACTCACCGAATCCATTCTATAGTTAAAATCTATAAGACACGTCTTTGTCACTTTTAGTCCGTCTGAATAAAGATATCCTGGCTCAACTGAACTACCTTCGACCTTGCTAGACTCTTTCTTACAAAGTTCTACTTTAATGACTTCAACAAGAAACTCTTTAATCTAAGTATGAAACGCTAAAAGAAATAAGGATTAAACATTTTCACTCATGATACTAAACTATGAACCTTTCTTCATATAATATAAATTACAATTCGTTGAAAAGTTAAATGACATAATGAATCATCTTTCCTATTTATAGGCCAACATAGAGCAGATTCGTTCCGGCTGCTGCAACAGCTCCCGTGATTTACAGCTATCCAGAGTCCCCTTAATGAAGGAATGGTCTTTATCTTCTTGATGAATATTCCCTGAAACAAGACAACATACACAAGCCTTTTTTTCTCCGTGTAAAAGATCAGTTGAATATATATCCAAGATTAGAAGATAGACATTCTATAAACGAGATAAGTCAAGAGATATTTTTCCTTATTTTAAAAGATAAAGAATACTTATCATAAATAAACATTATCTCCTAAAGATATAAACTAATTCATTCAGACACCATATTTCCTGATAAGTAAACATAATTATAATCCTAATAATATACAAATTATATAAGTATGGAAATAATTAATCCACTGAATTAATAAACTAAAAAACACACGAAATCTCAACTTTTCCTAAAAACATGGATCTCTAAAATAAAATAAAAAAGCTATTAATTAAATATGAATACTAATTAATAGATAAACAGAAGATGAATAAATACTCTTAACTTAAACAAAATTAAATATTTTCTAAAGGATTAAATTATTCTTTCCGGATAAAATAGTTCATAGAATATTTAATTACGGAAAATAAGAGAATTGTCGTAGCATGACTTTCTTGCATTACAAAGATTCACATAATTCTTTCTATACGAATATTCAATCAGCATACTTTAGGAAAGATCATAAAGTAATTTAGAAAGTCAACTATAATCAAGAACATATTTCCTTAATCTAATGTTTCTAATAAAATAATGAAAAGGAAACTATTAATAGAGGAAATCATATCATCCTAAACATATTAAACTCTAATAAAATAATAACACGAACCTTAACAAATAAATAAGCAACTCAACCATAAATGGTGGTTTAAACAATATAAGACAATATAAGCATGCGTTCAAACACAGAGGACAAATCCTGGTCCTAAAAATGTAGAAATTATGGTTAGGAAAACATGACTAAATGAATTTTTGTTAATCTCAGAGAGTACATGAGTAATAAATTACAAGGCTATTTACTGAAATATAAAATACTAAAATACAATTTCTAATATAAATATATACACTAGCTATCTAATACATCCGGCCGTTAAAGTTTTGAAAAATTATAAGAATCAAAATCCGCATGTGGATGCGGTAGAAGACAAAAACAGTTTTTGACAAGTACACTGCTTGGTTTAATTTTTGACAGGATTTGAGGACCCATTTACAATATGTTGTGGTTACCATGGAGATCGGACCGGCATATGGTGTGGAAACAAAGGTAGCGTGAACGGCAGTGAAGTGTTTGCGGGTTCTTGCACAAATCCTTCACGAGTTATTAGTTGGGATGGTGTACACTATTCTGAGGCCGCATGTCAATGGATTGCAACTCGTATAGTACACGGGTCGTACTCAGATCCGCCAGTTGCAATCACAAGTGCATGTCATAAACACTTGTGAAGAGTTCTTTGCGTTTTGGCGTTCTAACACTTTTGCAACTAAAATACGGCGGGAGAAAAGGCTTCACAACATTAAGGTACATATACTTGTTTCAAGTTGTGGATTAACTTCTATCCATTTTTTTTCTTTAGTTATGTTGATTTATTGGGACACGCTTGTATTTGCCAAATTGCAGCAGTAATATTATTTTACATGCCAAAAAGTATTAAAAACTTGCATTCATGCATTTGATCTACAAATAATGGATAATTAATATATAACACAATGAAGACAGTATGTAAACTACATATATCTTTTTAGTAATTTGTTCTTTCAATTACTCTTGAAATTTCCAGGCATCATCTGCTGAATATCCTCCCTACATCTCTTCTAATTCGTCGATTGACATTAATCGTTGTTTCCAGATACGATTGTCGATTGACTAATTCGTCGATACGAGAAGAAAATTGTTGTGTGAAGGAATCAATATCTAGACATAAGGAAAGAGGCCACCCCACCTGCTCGTATTAAATATTCTTATCATATCAATGTCAATTCAATCAGATGATATGATACTATTTGCTTCATTGGTGAAGGTGGAAGCTGCGAATTCTGCTAATGGATTAACTATCTTTGTTATTACTTTCCGAGTCTGACGGACAATTGCTATAGGATCGTGTAATATAATAAAATTCAAGGTTAAACATAACTCCTAAAGAGTTACTAAAATATAAAAAGTTATCTTCTCTCATCGTTTTCTTCTTCCTTTTTTGGTGGTTTTTGCTTTAAACTCAAAGTTTCAATAACATATGGTTGTAATTTGTATTTTTCACACACAAAAAAAAAAAAAAAATTATCACAATACAATATGTACCGAGGGGTTTTGATTTTGCTAATTAAATATTAACAAAGGAGGGTGTTTGCCAATAAAAATAATACGGGGTGGTTTTTGCCGATTAGACATCATAAATAATGCATGATAGTTTCTGCATATTGTAACTCCTGTTTCACATATACAGTAAAATGCCAAAAACCCTTCTCCGGTACATGCATAAACCAATCGAGACGACACAAAAACTATGTACCTAATTTCTGCACAAATGCCACGTTTTGCTGTAATTTTTGTGCTTACTCTATGCACTGAAATTGATCAATTTCTGTTTTTTTATAGACTTTTGTTCTTTACTCAGTTAAAAGTTTTACGATTGATAAAATATTTCGTATCTCAAAATATGATTATTAACCTGCATATTACCTAATCAGTTATGCATTATGTTGTATTAAAAATTCTGCTTCTTTCTCTTTTAATTGCAATACGTGGACGGGACGTGACGTAAAAAAGAGATGGAGAGCAAGTTGCAATCATAACGTAAAATGCTAAAAAAAGAAACGAATTCGTTCACAAATCAACTGAGACAACAAAAACTAAAGTAATTAATATTGTTGCATGGAGCAATCTCTCCTGTCAAACAATAACTAAAGTAGAAAATCATAACTAAATGAGAGAGACCTGCTTTACTATTAAAGTAATCCAAACGTGCAAGTCTGGATTAATTATATTAAATCTAGCGTGTGAATTGTATTAAATTGTCGCGTCATCTCAAAATTCAAGTTTGTAGAGTAGATTGACATGTATTAATTTATACAGATATTTTCTAATACGATTAATCATGTTCAGTCTGTTATTCTTTTTATTGTTACGTCTAACTTAGTGATATTTTCTAGCTAGTTGGCTGCAGTGGTTTTGAATCCATAACATCTTCTTTGACCTGAAAACTGTGGTCTCATCCAGAAACTCCAGCTTAAATTGGCATTTACTTATTTTATATATATATATATAATGTAATTTTATATATTTTCCAAGAGATTGATTCATTTGAAAATCTGACACATATAAATCTCCTTTTACACTACCTTTAGGACAAATTAGTCAGCACAGGGGATAACACTCTTAAATAATAGGGAAAATAATATAGTCACTTTCATACTGAGTTTTGAGCTCAAATAACAACAGGGGTCTCTATATATATATATATATAATCCAACACTCAAGCTTTTAGTATTCTGCTACAATGTATTTTGTAAGAACTTTATTTGTTGTGGTGCTATTCTCATCAGCTTTTGTAACAAAAGCTGGTGAAATAAACTTGCCTCCATGTGAATATTCTGCAATATACAATTTTGGCGATTCTAATTCAGACACAGGAGGAATGGCAGCAGCGTTCTATCCTCCGGGGCCGCCATCTGGTGAGACGCACTTTCATAGACCAGCCGGGAGAGCCTCTGATGGCCGTCTGATCATAGATTTCATAGGTAAATTACGATTGACATTCCTCATTTTCAGTTTAATTAAGAAAAAATGCCGTTCTATATTTCAGTGTACTTGAAAGCATGTTGGCTTAAAACTGACGATGATAATAAAGAAGTTTTGATCTAGTTCTTAATCCGATAGTCTTACAAATGATTAAAAATAATTAAATCTTCAAGTATATGAATAATTGATGAATATCCACTTCGAATTTATTTTTACCATTCAAATTTTGTATTTACTATTTTCACAAATACATCTTCGTCGCCCTAGCCAAAAAGATGTTAAATCTTTATTTCGTTGGTAGCATTAATCCAGGGAAATTTTCTTAAAATGAAGTGAAGATTTATTGTAATTTGACTAATAGAAGCATAGCTATAATTCACTTTCTATTTAGGCTTTTCCGCCTATCACCTTATGCATTATGGTGAATTGACATTTTACTCCCTATGTTCTAAAAATAAATTAGCAAATTACCTCTTTTTTTTTTTTTTTTTTTTTTGTGTGTGTTGTTAACTCTTTGATCGTTACTCTATTCTAAAACTATAGTGTTTGTTGTGAAGCCGACCATCTGGGGCTACCGTACTTGAGTCCCTACCTTGATTCGATTGGATCCAACTACCGCCACGGTGCAAATTTTGCGACAGGTGGTGCAACCATCTCACGGCAAAACGAGTCATGGTTCGAGAATGGTGTCAGCCCCTTCCCTCTCGAAATACAAGTTGCACAGTATTCTCAGTTTAAAGACAAAACATATTATTTTTATAAAGGTTAATACACACAAAAGCTTAAAACGATTACAATAATATTTGTTTATGTAGATTGTTCAGCTCAAATATATTCTCTTTGTGGCTTTCAGCTAAAAAGAAATCTGTTAAAAAGATTCTGCCAAAGCCTGAAGAAATTTCAAAGGCTCTTTTCACACTGGATATTGGCCAGAATGATATTGCTGCTGGTATAAGAAAGTTGAGTTATGAAGAACAGAAAGCAGCAGTGCCCAATATAGTCAGCCAATTTTCAGCACACATCCAAGTAAGTTACAGTATTTAGTCTTTTTTTCAGTTCCCCTTTTAAAATATAGCAAGAAGACAATAGACCTCTCTTTTAAAATATAGCAAAGACAAAACACCTCTAGCACAAAAGTTAGCAATAGAGCACATCTTTTTCCGTTTACAGAACAACCTATTTTTAAAAGTAAAGCACATTGGCGTTGTATGAAACTAGAATGATTTTTGACATGTAGTGCATGTAGAAAAATAGTTAGGTAGATCTGGTTTATATATATTATGTGGTTGTAGTCCCACTTCAACAAGATATTTTAATATTATATATATAAATTTAATATTGTTACAGTTTTAATGTATAAATGAATTGTGATTACAAGGTCTAAAGGTCGTCTACTTAATTAAGCATCTTCCCGTGTGAGTATATATATATATATATAGTATTCTCTTTATCTATTAAATATAATTATGCATACTAATTCTACTCTTAAAATTAAGTTCATATAAGAAAACGGAATGATATATATGTATATTGTCTAAGAGATTAAGAAAATAGAATCTTTAACCTTTTTCCTAGTTTGTGGCAGAATTTATACGATAGAGGCGCAAGGACTTACTGGATACACAACACTGGCCCTATCGGTTGTTTACCCGTAGCCGCAGTTAAAGTCCAGGATCCTGTCCCGGGTTACCTTGATGACCATGGTTGTGTCAATGTTCAAAACGACGTAGCTATTGAATTTAACACACAACTCAAGGACCAAATTGCAAATCTAAGAACCGAGCTTCCAGATGCTTCGATCACCTACGTTGATATTTATAGAGCCAAGTATGAACTAATCACCAACGCCAAAGACCAAGGTAACGATCATTTACAGCAGAATTTAAACCTAAATGCTACTCAAATTACAACATCGTCTTAAAGTTCCAAAGCTTCTTTTATTTTCTAAGAAAAGTAGCGAAACGTTTCCATTGTTGAATCTATGGAAATAAACATACAATTATTTTCTACGTCTATTGCAACACCAATTTTTTTTACGAATTTCTTGAAACATATTGAAAAGATCTTGAAACATTGTGAAAAATTTCTAATATTTAGCGCAGTGGAACATACTGTGTAAACGAAACTTTGATCCATGATTACATTTACACCGATGAGGTTTGACTTGATCATAGAAATATTTCTCATTTCTTGGATTAATTAATTACAAAAACTCCTTTTGAAATTTGAAGAAAAGCAAATATTACAAATAGGGCTTAGTTAAATTTCGAGTGCTTATGTATACACCCATGACAGATCTAAGCTTGGGCTGGGTGAGATCGAGCTCGGATGATTTTTTTTTTCTTAACTAGTACTAGTATATTAAACTTTTAAAAAGAATGTTATTTTAACTTATAATGTTATTGTCCATTTAAACAAGTTCAAATTTTGTCCAACGCTACTTATTCTTTTATCTATTATAGTCTAGAGTTTTTCATCAAAAAAGACCATGAAACATAATAATTAAACAAGTATACGCGTTTGTGTGAAGACAAACTTCAATTACTCAAGCTAAATCCTCTTACAACAAAAGTGCACATCTCTACTCTAGAAACTCGAGATGTCCTCTTCATTGCCTACGACAAATTGCAACCGGTAAGAAAGCTACAAAACAAGGCAAGTTATAATTGTTAACTGTTAAGTGATTGATCTCTTACCTCAGTAGTGTTTTCTATTTGTATATTGCTTATGACATTTGTCATCAAACCAAATTTTTAGGAGTGTAGATGTAATGATCCCCAATTATGTAAGATGAAAGCAAAATATGATGTGGTAGAAGATAAAAACCTTTGACAATCATGTCTTTTTTTCTTTTCCAGGATTTGATGATTCATTTGCAATATGTTGTGGTTATCATGGAATTGGATACGACGTATGGTGTGGAAACAAAGGATATGTGAACGATAGCGAAGTGTTTGCGGGTTCTTGCACAAATCCATCAGGAGTGATTAGTTGGGATGGTGTACACTATACTGAAGCCGCAAATCAATGGATTGCAATCCGTACACTAAACGGGTTATACTCGGATCCACCAGTGGCAATCACAAGTGCATGTTATAAGTAAATTTGTAGAACTGGTGTTTTAACATTCAAACAGTTACTTTTACAATGAGAAGCAAAGGCTTCACAACTTTAGCTATGTTGCATTCTCATTGTAACTAAATTGTGGGATAAATTGTGTCATTAAAAGAATAAGATAAAAAGTTAGAGCGATTTATGAATGATACATCTATATGCAGGGGCGTAGCCACCCCAAAGGCTCGGGCGGGCTACGGCCTGGGATAATGTTTTTTAATTCTTCATTTATATACACATATATATTAGTCTAGCCCAACACAATTTAATTAAAAGAATATTAAAGGAACATAAATATCTTAATGCACTTTAACAAATCAATTTTAACCAAACTAAAAACTTATTTCACCATCATGTGAGTACGAACTCAACCACAAGGCTATAACTAATTTACATCATAAAATACACAATTTAAGTGATATATTATTTCCATTTGTATAAACTCTTCGTGTCTATACCGCAAAAAAAAAAAAGAATATTAAAGGAGCATTTGCAGCTATGAACATTATTAAAACTATGTATAGTAATAGGATGGAATAAGATTTTTTAGCAACGTTATATATATCATTTCAATTAATTGATTTTATTTTCTAAAGAACCGCATGACTCAACTTCAATGAAATGTTCGGAAAAGAATACATAAATACCCCTATATTTTCAAAAATTAGCACCAAACCCCCTCGTGGTATTAATTTTCAAAACTACATCATGATATCAAGAACTCCACATGGAACCCCTCTCGGTTTATTATAAATGTGTTAATTAGACTAGTTTTCGTCTTTTAAACTTGTATAATTATTAAATTGATTATAATATCCTGATAAAAAATGCATAAAACCCCCTTGCATTTTCTTAAACTTGCACAAAATCACCTCCTATTATCAAAAACAATGGAAAACCTTGAACCAAACCACTGCCTATAATCAAATAGCGTGTACCTAAATTTTATAAGAGTAAGTTTTTAAAAACAAAGACGTTTTTATGCACTTTAACCAACATTGTCATTTGTTTGTTTGATATCATATAGTTTTCTACTATTATTATTCTCAGTAGAACAATAGATTTTTTTCACTATGCTTCAGATATTTTATAGTAAAGTTTTTCAATTTTTTTAAAATTTACTAAGTTTTTAACATAACACTGGGTACGAAAAAGACTTGACTACGCCCGTCTATATGTTACGGAAAAAAAGTATAATCCTTCATACTTATAAAGTTGCTGGAATACTTATTAAGTGATAGTACTAATGTAGTATCCAACCAAAAAAGGAAATATTAGTCACATTTTTATTGTTAAGGACGTTGCAATTAGGAGAGCGGGGAGAGAGATGAATAACAAACAAACAAATTTAAATATAAGTAGAGGTGGAGCCACAGATTTGGCTTAAGAGGTAAGAATCGTGCAATATTTTTCTTTTATAAATACGAATATTTTTCATATTAATTATTTTTAATTATTTTTAAAAAATATAAATTATCTGGAAAAAAGAAACATGGGTACCTCAAGACGCATATATTTAACAAAAAAAATTGTAAAGGTGACTCCACATTAACACAAATATAGCTAAAATTAACAAAAAAATTAAAACCAAACTACACAAATTATATGTACAAAAAGTATGTAATAAAAATAGAGATATTAGCCCTAGGAGGTTTATATCATTATGTTCGTTTAAATATTTATAATTGTCTCACATATTTTATGAAAGTACTAAATTGTAAAACATCAAATACCTTAACTAGCACATATTGATATATCAAGTATTTTGTTATGATAAATACTCGTTTGTAATTGAATCTAACACTAAGATTATTACTAGCACGGTAGATCCTTATTCTACAAAATAGAAGTAATTAAATTAAAATCATTAAGTACTTTAAATTGAAGAAACGTAATATATGATACAACTCACATCTATTATCTATTATCTATTTTCCATGAAAAATCTTATTTGCCAAGATCCGAGTTCAAATATCAACTTACAGTATGATATTGCTGAAAAAAAAAAAATTTAGAAGTCAGCGTAAGCAAAATACAACGCCTTAACGTTAACAAATCGCCATATATTATTTACACAATCCCTTAAATTATTATATTATTACTTTTTAACGGTAATATATAAATTGTCCTAATTCGAAGGTCAATTAGCCGTTGGTAATTTTATGCACACAAAACGCGTCTGTATTTCTCACAAAAACCCAAAAGATTCACACACGCGCGCAAAAAAAAAAAAACAAACAAACCGACTGTGATTTTATTATCAAAAGAGAAACGCATGTGACGAAAATCGACGCCACTGAACATGATATTCTTTTAGGCAAAAAGTTTCAACAAATTGATGAGAATATAACAAGATATATACAAAATTTCAATTAATTCTTATCAAATATTCCATCTTGCACTTTGTAAACTACATATATCCTTTTGTAATTTGTTCTTCCAACTCTTGAAACTCCCAAGCATCATCTGCCGAATATTCTCCTGACAGAGAGAACAAATATGGATACGTGATTAAGAAATTGCAAGCGAGTTTAATGTTTTATCATGTCTTGTCTGTTCAATATATGTTTGGATATTTATATATCTTTCTCCTATATCAACAAATGACTAACATGTATAATAAATGATATTAAAAATTAATACCGGAGAATGTTGACAGTGTCTTTTGTTGTTTTATGCTTTTTCTTTTGCCTCTGAGCTAAACATATGCATCCTTTTTGTTTATATATCCAGACTAAGAAAAGATGATGAGAAGTGAAACTAAAAAATGGATCTTACCTATTGAATCTCTGCGCAAGGCCGTCAAATGTGCACAGCTGCGAAGGGGTAAAGAAAAGCAAAATATTAAACCCTCTCCATGTCATAGAAATCATTTAGATAGTAAAGCAATTTTAACAAGATCATAATATTTTATCTTAAACCTACCTTCCTAGAGTTTTACCGAAATCGGCACAAAGGGATCGAATATATGTTCCCTTTGAACAAGTCACCCGGAAAATCACATTTTGCCTGCGAATAATGTTATATAAGTTCAAATTACAAGATAACCTTCATATGAATTCAAGAACAATATACAGTTCAATAATGCACAAAACCATACTATCAATCTAATGCATAGAATAAGAGTCGTAGGATGACTTGCAATGCAGAAGACTATGAAGTTCTAATTTCTTCACAGATCTAACCTCATTAGCAGTATAAAGTGAATGAAACTTTATTTATAGGCTCTCAAGAAAGAACTCAGACAAGATATTCCTTCAAGAAGTTATCTTCAGAGAATTTGGGTTAGATGAGGCTAGTGCATGTTCAATATGGAAACAAATTTAAAGATTATCAATCTAAATGTATATTGTTACTGCAGAGAGATTACCCAAAAAGAAAAGTTAATATGTGGTGCACAAAACTTTCATGAAATGCGTAAAAGAACTGTACAGAAGATATATTCACCTTGAACCTAGTTTCTTTTTTGTTTTCCTAGCATCTTCGAGTCCACCAGCATCAAGGAACTTAAGCATGATTCTTTTATTATTTGTATCTTATTACCTAGTGCCACTAAAATAAAATTTTAAGGTAAGCCTGGTTGGATATTTTAATTTTAGTTACAGTAGCATGAAATTTACCACCAGATGAAGACTCGTATAATTAAGCTGGAAATAGAGAATAACTGTAGCAAGGTCGGTAAAGTATACTACAGCACTACCGCCACATATTTTCTGGATGAAAATACGCACACAATTGAACAGGGAATCAATACTCTCGCTCCAAAATAATCAATATTCATGTGAGGTGTGAACAGCGGAATTGAAATCAATTCCCTTTTAAATATTACAATCTTCAAGTTACCTGTCATCTAGACTGCGTTCGACTTCAAAATTGAAAATTGAGATCCGTCTTGGTGAGAGTTCAATGCTTTCTCCTTTTCTTGCTTTCTCATACATCCTCTCTCCACCAACCTACAAATAGAGAAACACTGCATGAGCAAATAATGCAAGTTCCATTTTGAAATATGCACCATATTATGATGCAGATTACAATTGAAGCTATTGATGTCTGTAAAATGCTATTTTGCTATTATACTTGATCTGCACTGAAATGCAATTTTAAAGAGGGAGCATAGCACATTCAGAAAAAAACAAACATGACAAACAAAAGCCAAAAACTCTGATGGCAGAAACCTTACTTTGATAGCAGAGAACATTGGAGGGACTTGCCATATCTCCCCACAAAAAGATGCAGCAGCTTTTTTTATATCCTCATTCTTGATGTGTTCCCAAGGTTCTCGCTGGATAACCTAAATAACAAAGATTTATCTAGTGAATATTGTATATACAGAGAAGACGACGATTATAATAAGAGATTGCGACATTCTTGTCAATCTTATTTGTGACCAATAGGATTAAAAGAAGACAACAACAAATCTTGATGTGACAAAATGTTCCACTGATGTGAAGCCTGACCATGCTGCAGAATATTTTTTGACAAAAATGACCCCGTGTCAATTTATCTAAGAGATTTAATGGTCATCAGAAATTCTAGCATTCACAAAACTGATGAGTGACTGAAAAAAATTGCTTTGAGGCTTAGCTTCTCTTGTTACAATTTGGAATCAAATGAAAGGACGTAAAGAGACACTCAAAAACTCCACAATGGAGGGACACATAACCAAATAACTTGAGAAATTTAAGACAGTAAACACTATTTATTTCCAGGAAATTATACGCACTGGTGAATCAGCATCCCATGTTGAAGTAGCTTCTCCAAGACGGAAGATTCCACTGTATCCCTTTATCATGCCTTGGTATCTGCAAGAAAAGAAAATGGTAAGCTTTGGAGAGGACTTTCTACTTTAAAAGGAAAACATGCATAATTGAATACCTACCAAAGGGAATTATGGGAAAATTGCTAAAAAGGAGATAAAGTTTCAAATTAACACGCATTTTGCAGGTTACCTGTCGACCTGCTTAGTAGCTTTACCAACACATACAATCAATAAACCAGTAGCCATAGGATCTAATGTACCAGCATGGCCCACCTGCGGAAACCAAGTTTGTGGGAGGAATAGCGAGTTAGTTAAATCAAAGATGTTGAACGCTGTTTTTCAATAGTGAAGAATCACCTTTTTCACATTGACCAGGCGCCGTAGCTTTCCACACACTGTAAATGAAGTCCAACCTGTTTCAAATTGGTTATTGGCTATTAGTCGAGATTCTCTCCTTGTTAAAATCAAGGTCCCAATCCTGGCACTATTTGAATATACACATACACACACACAAAGACAATGCTGGCACAATTTGAATATACACACACACGCACAAATTCCTCCACTCGTCCACTTTGCAAAGAAAGGTTAAAGGCCCATATTAATTTTCAGCCTCTAATTATAACTAGAACTTTATTAGCTCATTGATAATCTAGAAACTACTAGGTAGCATCTCCAACTGGTATAAAGTCTGTAAACAAGCAAACAATTCATTGACCTTCACTGTATCTAGCAAGATGCACTTGTTGAACAATATAAATTCCTCTTTCTTTTCCCCCTTCTTGGTAGACTCGATAATTCGTTTACCTCTCCATAGTTATAAGTAAAACCCCATTGCGAAACTAGAATAACGTTTAAGGTTTATGCCAATATGGTCACATTTGACCAGTTATGCGAAATTCATTAAACCAACTCAAAACACGCTCGATACATCCTGTAAAAATCTCACCTTTAGGCTTGTTGATCAAAACCACAGTCCCATACGGACCATCCCATTTCGGCGGTAACCCAACACTCCTACTCGAGAAAAACGGCTCAGCCAATGCCGCAACCTCTCCGCCCTTTTCATTGGGGAACTTCTTCAAACACTTGAAGAAATCCTCCACTTTCTTCTCCGTAACATCTTCAACCTTCACCTCCTCTTTCCCCTTCTTCTCATCACTCTCATCGAAAAACACCAACCCTCTATCCTCCTCCTCCTCCCCCTCAACAACCTTCTCCCTCCTCTTCGCAGCATTCGGTCTTACCCCGGGCTCCAAAAACGCCTTATCGAAACACTGATCAGGAAAGTACTTCTTCTCCATCTGATACACCATCTTGTAATGCTTGTTCTTCTCCCACGGATACGCAAACGCGTCGTAGAAATACAACTCCTCCTCTCGTTTGTGCAACGTACGCAGCTCCACAACCTCTTGCTTCAACTCGACGAAATCACTCTCGCTCCTCCTGCGAGTATTATTATCTTCACCCGAATCAGACTCCGATTCGCCGTACATTCTCTTCCTCCTCTTGTTGTAATACTTTCTCTGAGCTTTATCCATAGCAACTGGGTCCTCACCAATCTTATCGCCGTTTTTGGTGGTGGATAGTTTCTTATCGACCCATTCGTCGAAACCCAGTTCGGGTTCGGGCTGAGAATGGGGTAGTGAAGCGGGTGGGCGGGTGGGTATGGGTTTGTTGGCGGGTCGAGAGACGATCATTTCGTATTGGAGTGGGTAGCGTGTGGCGGTGGTGGAGAAGAAGAGTAATTGTGGTGTGGGATTTTTGTGGAGGCGAAACGACGTCGTTGAGATGGGGTTAGAGCGGCGGCGGAGGTGGAGGAACAAGTGCAGGTGGAGAGATTTGGCCGCCATTGCGGCGGTGGTTTTGGTGTGAGCTGAGCGAAGTGTTGATTTATCTGGTGTAATTTGGACCAACTATCAAGATGTAAACGGGTAAATTCACTTCTAATTTTCACTAGAGACATAGTTTGAGTTTTGAGTGACATTTTTTTTTTTTTTGCTTTCTTTTGGTTGATCCAAAATTCGAAGTTGTGTACTATTTATATGTATTCTTTATTAAAACAAAATAAAGGTATTTTTGTGTATTTGAATAGTAATCAAAAGTTTGCATGGAGTGGGAGATGGCTAGGTGGAATTTAGGATAATAAGCACACAAAATATTCAACTCAATTACGGACTCAAGTCGACTTAATTAGCCCAATGTGTAAGTGTAACATTTAACTCTGCTTTGACAAAAATGTTAGCTCGTAGGACTCCTGATTTGACTAGTAAATTCGCAACTCGATTCATCTCATTGTAACCAAAGAGTACACGCAGTTGAATAAAATCAATCATCCAATGCCATAGATCTTTTAGAGGGTTGTCTAGCTGGACTTGTTGGTCCCTAATCAGGCTGTAGAACTTAATTATATGTTAGTTAGTTTCAATATTAAGACGTACAAAAGTGTAATAATTTAGTTAATAGTGGACTATGTTGAAGGACGCAAACTTCAGTTTGTTATCGATGGCATGCCTGGCAGGTCTTGCAAATGCATCGTGAACCATTTCGTTAGAGTCGTAGATGCTGCCACCAATGCTACGCTCGGATTTCTCTGAGAAGAACAGTGAATGTTAAGTTTACAAGTTCCAGCAAGTGGTGGTTACCAATCGAGCTAACACGAATACATTTTATGCAGCTTAGTGTGAATGTCGTGATGATCGTCAATGATGGTGTTGATTGTAGCGAGAAGATATAATCTTTGTTTATTAGTTTTCGAGCAAAAATACACTTATGATGAGCATGCTATATGTGCCAAAATGCCGTCAAAGTGACAAAATGTTGTATTAGATTTGCTATGAAGAGTAATACCGATATTGAAAATGATTTTGATTGATCAAACTCAAACTCAAACATTTCTAATCAAATATTATATACTCGATAAAATTGCTGAAACATAGTTTAAGTAAAATACTTGTTTGAATCATCTCATGCTCGAATCAATTTTACATACCCATCGAATACATACACATGAATCAATTTTCAAAGAACTTATTTGTGATCCTCACCCGATCCTCGTATGATTAAATTAAACAATACAAAGAGTAGGGGAAGACCTTATAAGGGTCGAAAAATAATTTAAGTTGGAGTCAACAATTGCGCTCTATTATTATTTTTATTTATCAAATAATAAATCTAATTAACTAGTATGAGTTTGTTCAATCTCCATTTATTATCAATTAAATAACAAATAATGGATTAATCATATTAATTAATTATGCAATTAGTTCATCTTATTAATTAATTTTTAAATAACATATCGTATTAATTTATCTAACATTTATTTCTACATACTCAAATTTGGTTTACATTACACAAAAAAAAAAAAAAACTCATACAAATAATTAAAATGCATAGAGGGCAAGTGAACTTACGATTCAGAGCTCCAATATCACAAACTAATTTTACTAACTCATGTTCCATAAATCTCCACACTAATACCAGCATAGTGTATTATTTGATTCTTTTTAAAACTTTATATAACCCGACAATTACCAATAAAATTGTCAAGCGTGGCTAATACTCAGTAGTATCCTTGCGTCTCAGTGCAAAGTGCAAGACTACAGATAACATTTAACAGCACATTTAAAATTTCTTTTTGTGATAAAAAAATAAGCCCGCAAAGTGTGTGCCAGTTTTAGGGATTTTGACCTCAAAACAAAAGGTGAATCCATATGCGTACGACTCGCAGTAGCTCAGATTGCGCGAAAATTGCTGAAGACGACTTTCGATTCGGTCCATCCACACATTATCTATCTCCTCCAATTTCAATTTATCGCTCTATCTCAATTTTACTCTTAATTAATTTAATTTTGCTTTTTAATGTATGATCATGGATTTTTGTCATTTTTTATCTAACAGTTAATTTTGCTTCTCCTGTTTTCATTGCCTCTCTCTCTCTCTCTCTCCTCTCTCTCTCTACTCTCTGAAAATTTGCAGATTTTCATGAGAGGAAGAAAAAGGAGAAGAAGAAGAACAACAAAGGAGAACAATCACATTTATTAGGGTTCTTAAAGACAAGAACAAGCCACCAAATTTTGAACAAACAAAGCATTCGAAAATATACAACATTGGAGGATATTTTTCTCGGGAAATTTTTGCCCTGATTTTGGAAAAATTTGATTCCTCTGTTTTTTTGAGTGTTTTTTTTGTTGTTATCATTTTGAAAAATCTCTCTTCATTGCGATTTAGGTATTTAATGTGTGTGTAATCACAGTGAGGAAGAGGGATTTGGGGATTAAAAAAAAGAAAAAAAAAAGAAATTGTTTTCGCAGTTTCTTTGTTTATTAAGAAAAATTGTATTGTATGAGGATACAAAGAGAGATTTGCAAAGGGGACAGGATTAAAGTTGGGTTTTTTCGTGATATTGTGTGGTTATTACACTTCCAACAAGACTGCTCATGAAGAATCTTGTGGCCAGGTATAATCATGCTTCTGGTATTTGAATTTTTAATAGGAAATTAGTATCTCTAATTCGTCGAAAAAATCGAAAATGTAGTTTGTTTTTGAGGTATTGGGTGAATTGTGCTATCATGGAATTGTTCTATTTGGTTTCTTGTTCTGTTACCAACTCTAGGACCTAAGCAAACTCAGAGTTATTTTCTATCCACTTGATATTATGCGTTGAGAGGTGGCAATATAGACCCAAAAGCATCGAGTCGCCCAAAGCCGTTTTGAGTTAAATAGTTGTTGATTTTAACTTGCTTTTTATTTTTGTCGTACGAAATAAACGTATAAATGCTATATACATACAAATATATGTATGTGCGTGTGTATATCTATATATATATAGAAATGTATGGGATTATAGATGCATACATGAAAAAACACACATTCATGCACAATATAGTTACATAAATAATGACGTTCATGGATGTAAATGCTCTCAGGTGGATATCCAAAGGTTGGTGCTGGGTGTCTTTGGATGGTGGGGTAGCTAAATATTTATTTTCGAAATTTTTTATTTTTTTATTTTGATAAGATAAAGAAAGTTGGTGAAGTTAATAAGTCTTTTGGTTTCTTAATATAAGTTTTATTTTGTAAAGTAATTTATATATTTTATTTTCTATTGCATAATTAGCATCTACTTGGACCAAGTACTTGACGTTGAGTAAACAACTTTATTTGCAGATATATAAGTTAAAACTTTTTAGCTACATTTACTTGATCTGTAATATCTAAAATATCAAACGGGTTGTTACTGGTTTATGAGTGAACCCAACCCGTTAAAAACTCATTATGAATGAGTAGCCAATAGATGTGTGGTAACAAACTATCACTTGGTATCGCTCGTCCATATACAATCCAACCTGTCCAGTTGTATCTCACTATTGTAAGTATTGTTTTCATGACTTCACTTGATGACGAGGGTCATATCATCTTGGTTCCAAAGATATAGCGTTTTTTATTTATTTCATTATTTTTCTCGGAGTGGGGGTTGTTCACTTTTTTTCTGGCAGCTCTATATTGACAGCAATGCTTATGGATTTGTTTCACCCTTGTGGTTTCAGGTTTAGCTCTTTGGAGGATTACCTTGTTTCCCTCTGAACTGTGAAGGTACAGTAGAATCAAGAAAACTTCACGTTGGTCATTCTGAGTATGGTTGCTGTTAGACGTGTTTCATTTCTTTGTTGTTTATGAGTTTGGGTGATGGAAGTTTTAGAGTCAGAAAATTGCTAGGATTTTTGAGCTAATTGCATACCCTTAATGTTACTTAAAAAATCCCGTAATTCTTTGTTATTTTAATATGACGAAACTTCTTGCTGGACATGAACTACTATTTCGTATTCCTGAAAGATAAGTAGGGGTCGCTATATTATTCTCTCAAAGTTTTTTTTGTTCACATTTGGGCTGGGAAAATGATGATTTTTCTATTGTAACAAACAGGTTATCTTTGGAACTACATGTTTTTATAAGCAGCAAGCATTTCCCGGAATTCGAAAGCATGTCGAAACTCCGGTGCTGTCCCCAAGGACCAGACTTAAAGGTCATTGTCTTTTTATTCCTCATCGTACCAGCAGGCATAGTCGGCATTTATCTTCACGGACAGAAAATTAGCTACTTTTTCCGACCCCTATGGCAAAATCCCCCAAAGCCGTTCATCCCCATTACCCACTATTACCACGAAAATGTCTCGATGTCGACTCTTTGCAAGCTCCATGGTTGGGGTGTCCGCGAGTACCCGAGACGGGTATATGATGCAGTCTTAT
This sequence comes from Misopates orontium, assembly GCA_946800315.1. Lineage (NCBI taxonomy): Eukaryota > Viridiplantae > Streptophyta > Magnoliopsida > Lamiales > Plantaginaceae > Misopates > Misopates orontium. Next base: position 15,208,347 of record OX326953.1, on the reverse strand, counting down.
TCAGCACAGAATTAGACATGCTCGCCATCAGATGGAAGGAACTCCATCCTTTTGTAACACAGTTTGTACTTCTTGAATCGAACTCCACGTTCACCGCCATACCAAAGCCTCTCAACTTTGCCATAAATCGGAAAAGGTTCGATTTTGTTGAGCCCCGTTTGACTTATGGAGAAATTGGCGGAAGATTCCGGAAGGGCGAAAACCCATTTGTTGAGGAAGCGTACCAAAGACTAGCACTTGATCAACTTTTAAGAATTGCGGGCATTGAAGATGACGATTTGCTCATCATGTCTGATGTTGATGAGATTCCTAGTCGGCACACTATTGATCTTTTAAGGTGGTGTGACGACATTCCTCCTGTTGTTCACCTTCAGCTTAATAATTACCTTTACTCGTTTGAGTTTAAGTATGAGCATGTTAGTTGGAGAGCTTCAGTACACAGGTACCAGAAAGGAAAGACAAGGTATGGCCATTACCGTCAAAGTGACTATCTTTTGTCAGATTCAGGGTGGCATTGCAGCTTTTGCTTTCGGTATATAAGTGATTTTATATTTAAGATGAAAGCTTACAGCCATAATGATCGTGTTCGATTCTCGCATTTCCTCCATCCTAAAAGGATTCAAGACATAATCTGCAAAGGGGCCGATTTGTATGACATGCTGCCTGAGGAGTATACTTTCAGAGATATTATTGGAAAAATGGGTCCGATCCCTCATTCCTATTCGGCTGTTCATCTTCCGATGTATTTATTGGAGAATGCAGACAAATTCAAGTACCTTTTACCTGGAAATTGTGTAAGAGAACGTGATTGAGTACCTGGCCCGAACTTAGGTGCATATTGCTGACATTGAACATGCAGTTATTACAATGCGATGAAAGGGCATTCGGTGTCTGGTTCGACTGCAATGTATTCAAAGTTTTGGTTGATTGATAAAAGTTCTGCACTTTGGTTGTATGCTGAATAAACTCAAGTTCATTTTTCATCGAAGAGAAGAGGCCCCTTCCTTTTTCATCCGGGGGGGCTTATTTTAAGGAGTAATTCAACAATTGAGCTGCTTGGCTTTTGGCGTTCTTTTGTTATCGCAATTTTGGTGGCATTATTCGTTTCATTTTTTCCATTTTGGGGTTCTTTTTAGTTGTGTATATTTGTAGCTTGTTTCATGAAGTCTCCATTTGTATAATAACCACTCTGTTGCAGGACTAATAGGCTAACACTTAATTTCTTTTTTAGCATTTAGATATTGGATCACATCTTTTATTTATTTCATCGTGTTGGTTGGATTGTTTCCCGTTTCATGGCTTTTGTTAGTTGCTATGTTCCATGTTCGACGTCAACCCGTTCCATCTAAAGTTCAGCGCTCACATAATTCTTACTACAACCTAGTTTAGAGTCTTTATAATCACAATTTTGCCATTCGATTAAGTAATATAATGGATAAACTTGTGGCAGCAATCCAATGCATAAATCTTGCATTCTGTTACATTTATTTTTTCGCTGCTCCAGTAAGTTGGATCGAAGACCTATGCATACATGAGATCTTTCACGTGTTATTTTGAACAATGGCTCCATCTTCATAGAGAGAAACATGAAAGCAAGTTCAAATATTGATGCTTAAATAGTTGCTCAAGTTTAGTTAGGTTAAAAGGCATCAGCAACGGATACCTTCAACATTGCACTATCTTCAATGAATGATATTTCTCCCACAATTAAGTTTGTATTAAGAACTGGAAAATAATGACAGAAGACAAATCCTAGGATGACTCCACCATGATTTTCAATTTTACATAGATTCACCACTCTGCAGCCATATCTGCAATTTATAAATGGGGAAAATGCAAATTGTGACAATAGAATGCAATAATCCCTCAAAGAATTTGCCAATGCCTGTGAATGCAAGAAAATTCAGCCCAAATGCAGCATGCCATAATGAGATGATCGCATTTTCCTTTCTGGTCTCGTGTGTTCTTGTATTTTAGACCTTCAGACAGTTGGTTTACTCTGAACAACTTTAGGATAATTGGAAATGAAATTTGTCTTTGACAACATGAACTCGTATATGAGAGCCTTGTTCGAGTCTAATGCATCTCCTCTGAGTTATCACCATCCTCCAACCAATCCCACTACTTTTCGTCATCACTACTGCTCTTATAATTGTGATCCGATGCTTTTGAATCTCCCAAATCCCCTCCCCCTTCATCTGATTCCCACATTGCATCTTCCAGGTCACTTAATGTATCTTCTGGGACAGTATTAATTGGACCCTTGAATTTACTTTCATCTCTCACAAAACCACTTCTTCTGTCAGTTCTACCAACCCTATTATGCTGTCTTCTCTCCACTTTACTCGTTTCCCATTTCTCACTAACTTCCTCAGAGTAACCATCACTTGAATTATTTGCCTCTTCATAGTCATTGGAATCCCATCTCTCATCTAGCTCAGAAGCATCTCGATCATCGCCCTCACTCCCAACCATTGTCCTCCTTCTTGTCTGATTCCAGTTTCTCGGCCTACCCCTTTTCTCATCTTCTGAATCTTCATTTCCATCTTCAGATCTTCGGTATCTACCACCAAATTCTTCTCTATTCCAGTATCTAAGTCGGCCATGTTCTTCTTTTTCTGCTTCTTCCTCAGCAGCCCATTCTTTATCAGCCGCATCTTCAATCTCAGCAATGAACCGGTCAAGCTCTTCCTGGTCGCTGTCATCTCCAGAATCTTGTGGCTGTCGAAGGCCCTCTGATTCCATGTCTGTTGTTTTTTCATCACGAAAAACATAGGGACTTCCTTCTCTCTTGTCAATTGCGTTGAAAAATGTGGAGGCAACTCTCTGAATGCTGGCCATGGCAACTGGGTCATCCGGATTCATCCCTTTCCTCCGAAGCTCTTGTTCTATTTTCTTTATGTTAAGTTTCTGGGATTCGAGTGCCTGTTCAAATCGTGCTTTAAACAATGCCTGCATGTCCAAAAAACCAAAGGTTATTGTTTTAAGACTTAGGTCAAATGATGCAGAAGAACTATGCTAGTGTCTACTAAGGCTTCCTACTATTGGCTGTCATTCTAGAGACAAGGCTTTCATTTGCAGCAATTGTCGTGCAAAAAACAATTTTTATGTGACCAACAAAAATATAAGTTTTTTTGGTCACATGAATCTTAAAAATCATGCCAATAAATTGATGGTATACATTCCTACGCCAATGAAGAAAAATGGTGTTGTGTAATGCAAAACAGAAAATGATGTATAACCATGAAGATTAAAGATGAAGGCAAAGATTATACACAAACCTTTCTTTTGGTAAGGGTATTAATGGGTATCAGATTCTTTGGTTGACGATAATTTCTGCCACGAAACATGATAATAGTTTTCACATTGTGTACGTTGACTACAATCCCACCACTCAATCTTGCTAGCATAGTTGCCATCTCCTTAATCTTTTCCTTGGGAAAATTATCACAACAAACTTGCACCGTCTCATGGAACTTCCAATGAAGGTGCATGTTTTGAACAACCCCTCCAAAGACTCCACGAACACCCACAGGAACATAATTTTTATTTCTGAAGCCAATCTTCTTATATGCCTGTAGCTGCTCAGGAGTGAACAGCTCAGGGTCATGGCGTGGAGGTGGAAGCTCTGGTAACTCATACTTCTTCAGCTTCTGAAGAAGCAAAGCAACCTTTTTCTTTGCCTGTACTAGTCAAACCGGAAGCCAAAATTTGGATTATTGAGGCGGTGAAAGAATAAGTAGACAACAGCAAGAAGCAAAAATGAGGAAACTTTGCATCGCCAAATATCAATAACAAACTTACTTTTCATGCAAACGACAAGAGATAGTAGAAAAATATAACTGAACCGAGTGCGAGCCCCACAAGTATTTACGCCAAAAGGCAAAGAGTACAACCAATTAAAAAGCCAATTTGAACTATTCCTTTTTAGAAAAATTTATAATTAGTAAATCCATGACAGGGGATATGGTGCAAGAGAGAGCAAAGAGTTAAGTACAGGACCAAAGCTTCAAATCATCTATCCCTCAACAAGATTAAGAGATCAGTTAGTTTACAAATCGTGAACCTTCGCATTATGGTAAACCGTAGAAACTTGAAGAAAAGACTAGTAATGCAGTTTAAGCACTTAAATTTAACGCACACCAGAAGCTCAATGAAGAAAGGCATGAAATTTGGACTGGCAACTCGAGCTAAATTTCCAACAACTAGGAACTCAAACAATAACAGCAACACGGAATCATCTCTCACTCCCGGCACGAACATTAAACGACAAATATACGAAAACCAATCAGTCAAAATCGGTAAACACATACTCTTCGAAGATTATAAATAAGGCGTTCCTCATCCGTCATCAACTTCTTCCTCAGCTTCTTCGCCCTACGGATTTCCCTCAGGGTTTTGCCCGACTCCCTCTGCATCCGTTTCTCCACTTTACTCCGCATGCTCTTCGCCGAAAAATCTCGAGCCCCATCAAATAAATTCCAAATATTCACAGAACTCACATTGCTAACACCAGCCGTCAAATTAACGGTATCACTGTTTCTTATCGAAAACACATTCCTGAATACAATAAATACGTTACGATTTCTCTAAGTTCACAGTATTATTATGGACTAATCTGAAGAAAATAAATACACAAAAAAATGTCACCTTTGATTGATGAATAGCGAGGAGAGGGCTCTGAGGGTTTGCTTTTGCAGAGCTTTAGCACGAGATGCAAACATTTAACGCCGCAATTTGAAAACTGGAGAATCAATTCGTTTTGTTCCTCAAATTCGATTATCCCGATCGAAATGTTAGGGTTTTGAATTGGGGGTTGAGGGGTAGTAGTGTTGGAGGGTTTTTGGGAGCGAGGCTGTTGGACTTGGGGGTTTAAGGTTTTTCTTTTTCCTTTTTCTTTTTCTTTTTTAAAATGGATCTTGTAAATTGTAATAATTGTTTTTTTTTTTTTTTTTGAAGCAATTGTAATATGGTTGGTTAATTTTAAACGAGAGGCACGAGAGTTTAATAATAGTAATTATAAGGGGCTCATTTTACTGTATGTGATGATATTAGATATTGATTAATTATTGTATGAACTAGATATCTATTTCGTCTGCCTAACTAAAAGAAATCATTTCATATCGTTATGGTTTTGAATTGTCTTATAGTGTTTGCCTTACTAAAAAGACTTTATTTGGTAGTTCATGTAAACATTTATTGCTTCTATTAGTGTTCGGTATGGCTTATGTTTCTGTTTGTTTTTTAAACGAATAAATAGCAGCAAAATTATGAAGATCAAAAGTATCCTTCAAATTGCCTAATGGCGACAAATAATACTTAATTATATTTCAGTACCATAATAATAATAATAATAATAATAATAATAATAATAATAATAATAATTAACATCACGAAATGTTGCAACATTTCGATGGCATGATTTAAAGCTTAATTTAGTCAAAAATCATCTATTTTAAGAAAGACTTTCTTTATCTTCAAAAATAATTTAAAATCAAATATATTGAATTCCCTTTTTTTTTTTTTTTTTTTTTTTTTTGAGAAGGAAATGCATATATATTACATATCAACCAAAGCAAACAGTTTTAGTACAAAGATACGGGGAGCGGGTGATGCGTGTTTTAACGGAATACAAGTCATCATACAAAAAAGGGGCCAGCCACTCCGGGCATGTATCCCAAACATGGAAGAATAAAGCACTATATGAAGCTGGTACTGGCAGGTGTCCCTGTAATCGAGCCTGTCTCGCTGAGCCAAGCTTCGCCAAAAAATCCGCCACCGCATTCGTCTCCCGATAACAAAATGTTCCCTTCACTGACGCAAAACTAGATAGATATATCCATATCTCCCGAGTGAGCTCCACCAGGTGTGCCGGAGGGTCCCGGGTCCTGCTTAGACAATGAAGAAGCAATAAGGAGTCCGTTTTAAAATAGAGGTGCGTGATATGTAAGTGTCTAGCAATAAGTAGCCCATCCCTCAACCCCCTAAATTCCGCATGGTTGTTAGTGGTTATCCCCAGCGATCCTGAAAAAGCCATAATGAAGGTCCCATCATCTCTTCGTAAAATGCCTCCGTATCCTGCTGATCCCGGATTACCTAGTGCCGAACCATCGATGTTAAGTTGTACATAGCCAATCGGTGGTGGTGTCCAGTAGAGTGTATGGGAGTACTTAACGTCTCGACTTGTGTCGGATGCCGGGAATAGAGTCATATTAGTCTCTATCTGTGCTTGCATAAGGTGTTGAACTGTGGTTGGCGTTATTGCCTGGTTCTGGAAGATAAGTTTGTTCCTCGTTTGCCATAGGATCCACATCAATGTTATGCACTTTGCTCTTTTTTCAGGTGGTAGGTTTTTGAGGAAGATAAGAGGGCTATCAAATGATGCTTCTTCTAAGTATGGGCACATCGTAGTGCGAAATTGAGTAAACGCACTACACTTAGTGAAGAGATGTTCCTGAGTTTCTGGCTCACTTTGACACATTGCGCAGGTCTCTGTAAGGGTTAAGTTCTGTGAGTGTAGCCTTACTTTGGTCGGTAGTGCTCCGTGGCACAGTAGCCATGCAAAGAATCTGATTCTTGGCGTGGTCCGGAGCTTCCATACAACAGGCCACGGGAGTTGCGGCTCATCATACCCTTGTGTTTGCTTTGAAAGGTACTCGTACGCACTAGCGACTGTGAATCTCCCTGATGTGCTCCACGCCCATGAAAAGGTGTCTGGGTTGTTTTGGCTTCCAATACCAACCCCCAGAATCATAGCAACCAGTTCAGGGTTAAGGTAGTCTTGGATTGGCTGAAGGTTCCAACAACGTGTGTCGTTATCAATCAGAGACCCGATCGTGAGATTTTCTAGCTGAGGTGGGATATGGCTGACATAGTCTACGAGCTTGATATTTCCAATCCATTTGGTATGCCAGACATTTAGAGGTCCTCCAGCAGAGATGTGCCACTTGATACCATCCGGTATGTGTTTTAATGCCGAGGCGATGGACTTCCAGTCCCAACTATTATGCTGTTTGCTTTGGCCCAGGAGCACATTAGTGTGGGGGTAATATTTTGCTTTTAAGACCTGTGCCCAAAGTTTATTAGGCTCCGTTAGGAGCCGCCATCCCAGCTTCATCATGAATGCTTCATTGAGTTGATCTAGGCGTCTTATTCCTAGCCCTCCTTGCTTTTGTGGAAGTGTGACTACTTTCCAACCCACTTTTGCCTTAGCCCTCCCATTGGCTGATGAGTTCCATAAAAACCGTTTAGCTTTGGATTCGAGCTGAGTTAGCATTGTTCCTGGAAGTTTGAAAGCTGACATAGCATAAGCTGGTAGGGAGGTTATCGAAGATTTGAGGAGTATCTTTCGACCAGCATAAGAGAGGTACTGATTGTACCACTGTGAGATTCTTCCTGTTGCCCCTGTCAAAATTTTTTGGAGCTTAGCTATTTTATTACTTCCTAGCCAAACCGGGAGTCCGAGGTATTGTTCTTGGTCATTCATTTCCTGTAGACCCAACTGATCCAGTAGCGCCATTTTTTGTTGTGGGTTGACATTCGGGGAGAATAGGGCTTTAGATTTATTCCAGTTTATGTGCTGGCCAGCTGCTGTTGCATATTTCTCCAGGTTGTTTTCCAGGGAGTGAACTGACATCACCGAGGTGTCTGCAAAGAGAAAACAGTCATCTGCAAAGCTCAGTATAGGGATCTGTGGTCCATTCTTACTTGCTTTCAGCGCTCCGAACCTTTTCCTTTCTGTATCTTCAATAATGAGTCGGACGAACATATCCATACATAGGATAAATAGATACGGGGATAGTGGGTCTCCCTGTCTTAATCCTTTTGTCGGTTTCCAGGATTGCGACTTGTGGCCATTTACAACAACCGTAAATGTGACTGAGGAGACGCATTCCATGATCAGGGATACGAGTTGAGGTGGGAATTTGTAGGCTTCCAAAGTGCATTTCAGGAAGTCCCAGCTAATGTTATCGTATGCTTTTTCAATGTCCAGCTTGACCGCCATGTAGCCTCTTTGTCCCTTCCTTTTAGATTTTATGCTATGAATGAGTTCGTGGGCCAAGAGTATGTTATCAGTGATTTGTCTACCCGGGACAAAAGCATTCTGGAATGGAGAGATAAGCTTATCCATATATTTCCTTATTCTGTTAACCAGGATCTTGGATATGAATTTGTAGCTCACATTACAGAGACTGATTGGTCTGTAGTGGCCTGCTTCCGTTGCGTTGTCCTTTTTCGGAATGAGGATGATATTAGTGGCATTGATGGCACTGGGGATGATTCCGGATGCAAAGCAGTCTGATATCATGGTGGTGACTGGACTTTTGAGATGTGTCCAGTATTTCTTATAGAAGTGCCCATTCAGACCGTCAGGCCCAGGCGCTTTTAGGGACCCAGTCTGACTAACTGCTTGCCAGATTTCTGCTGCAGATGGGCAACCGTGTAGCTCCGTTTCGAGTAAGTGAGAGAAGTCCGGTAAGTGAAGTCTCTGGAAGGGGAAGTTTGACGTATCAGTTACCGCCACTGGTGAGCAGAAGTGGTCATGAAAATGGTTGACAATATCTTGGCTATTAGTGAGCCATTGACCGTTAGTGTCCTGGATTCCTTGTATGTGATTACGTCTTCGTCTCTTGCTTGCAAAGGCATGGTAGTATCGCGTATTATTGTCCCCATCCTTTATCCACTGTGTTTTGGCGCGTTGTGCCCAGTAGAATTGTTTTTGGATCAGTAATCTGGAGATCAAAATACAGAGGCTTGTTTCTTCTCGGAAGTTGCTCCTCGGTGCGTTCGGCGTCAAAGTGGCCTGAACTTGTGCCAATCGACGTTGTGCTCCCGCGATCTCATTTTCCATACTCCTGAAGCACCTAGTTTGCCATCTACGAGCTTCATTGGCAAAGACTGCCACTTGGCTACTGAACACTCGTCCCGGCATTGCTTGTTGGTTTGCGGTCCAAACTCGTTCAACTAGTGGCGGGAAGCTTGGATGCAGGTCCCAAGCAATCTTATATCTGAATGGGCGAAATCGTCTAGTTGCTCCTGGTTGGGTATCAAGTAAGATAGGTGAATGGTCCGATTTTGCTGCAACTAGATGAGTGACGCGTGCTTGTGGGTAGTCATTAAGCCAACTAGTGTTGCCAAAGAAACGGTCTAGACGTTCACAAATAAAATTGCTACCATATCTTTTGTTAGTCCAAGTAAAGTGATGACCTATATATCCTAAGTCCGTCAGACCACACTGATCTATACAGTTAATGAATCGGTTCATCGCTCTATCGGTTTTCGGTCTACCCCCCATTTTTTCATGTGACACAAGTATATTATTAAAGTCACCTAAAACAAGCCAACTTGAATTAATAAGTGGTGCGATATGAATTAATTCATCCCATACCTGAGCTTGTAGGGCTGGCTGTGTGGGGTTGTACACTGCTATGAGTACAAACGAGTGATCCGGTGGTGCCACGGTTGCATTGAAATGAACCGTCCTGGGGGTGCCATCGAACTTGCTGAGATTGACACGATTCTCGTTCCATAGTACCCAAATTCCTCCCGAAAGGCCAACGGCCTCGATTGCACACACGCCGTCATAGGGGAGCCTTGCAATAATCCTATCTGATCGCTCTTTCTGCAGCCTGGTTTCCACAATAACGAAAATAACTGGCTGATGACGGTGAATCATATTCATTATTTCTGCCATGAAGCCTCGGCGTCCTGCGCCCCTAGTATTCCATGCTATAATCTTCATCATTGGTGAGTTGAGCGTCGAAATCTGTGACGCAGTTGTGAGCCTGTTCTGTCTGTGCATGAGCCCCTCCCGATTTAGGCTTCCATCCGCGTTTATTCTGAGTTCGGATCCCAAGATGTACGGATTGACGTTTTCCACTGGTCTGAAACTTAATCGGAAGACTAAGTCGTTGAATCTGATCACCGGGTTGAAATCCTGATCCACCACTACTCTGAGGGTCGGGAAAAAAGGTGGAATTAGTACAATGTTGGTTATATCGTTCCCTCTTGGCATGAAAATGTCTTGCATGTGGCTGCTGATCACTCGGGTGAAGACTGATGGAGGATTTGTGGCATTTATTCGACGGTTGACGGGCGGCGATGGCGGATTTGGGCGATAGCTTGCGCTCGGCATTGAAGGTGAGGCCCAATTCTGGGGCGGCGCTCCCCTGTAGGTTAGAAGCTGCATCAGGTCTGTCCTCCGAGATGGTGAACCCAGGCGTAAACGGGATGAGCTCTCCGGTGGTGGTGATGGCGGAGAGCGGCGGCGTCGGATCGGAAGCCTGTTCATCGGTTCGCCCGTGAGAACGGGCGACTGTGCTGTGGTAATCGGCGTCATAGTCAGCGCTGGAGGCGGGAAGTTTCGACTGTAGTCGAAGAGAGGAGGAGCTCGTTGAGCCGGCGGTGTCGCCGGCGGCGTGTGCCGCCAGAATCGTTGGTGGGGCAATAGAAACGCCTCTTGGCGTTGGCTCTCCGTCATGATGGTGTTCGTCGGGGGCGCCAGTTCGAGATTGAGGTTGATGAGGCGGTCGTTGTTGCGACGAGGCGGCGAGGGAGTCGCCGGAGCACGGTGGTTCATAATTTTTTTTTTTTTTTTTTTTTTGTGCACAGTGTGTGGGGTGTGTGTGATTTTGTGGGTGTTCTGTGTGTGCAAAAGTGTGAGAAGAAATGCTCTCAAAAACCCGATCACAGATCGGTTGCATGGCTGGGGAGGTCTGGGCGGGCGGCACGTCATTTTTTGCCGTGAGGGAGTGGAAAACGGCACCATCATTGCCTGGTGAGAAATGTGTCAGATCTGTTGGGAGTGGGGAAGATGAAGGATTCGGTGCGGGTGGTCTACATGAACCGTGGGGGATTTGGGTTGTGGAATTTCCAAGTGGCACAGGGTAAGGTTTTGATTGGTTGGGTGCATTTGGTGGCGGTGGGTCCACGCGCATTGGAGTGGGATGGGTCAGCGCCGTAATTGCTGAAATGGTGAGTGGGGTTTTGTGCTTCGGTGTAGCTGGTGTATGCACCACAAGGCCAAGTGGATGGATGGGAGTTGATCTAGTGGGGTTAGTGGGATTTCTGAAAAGCTGGTTGGGTGCAGAGTGATGGGTGGGTAATAGAGGATTATGGGCTTCTTGGTCAGATATATTTAGTGGGGGGTTGTTCTCGGGTGCACCTGGTGTACGTACACCGGACGGGTTGACTTTGGGTAAGGGCGTGTTTGGCTTAGGTTTTAGCCCAGATTTTGAATTTTGAACTCTTTCTCTCCAATTCCTGGAACTCGCTCCTTGACTATCCCGGACGTTTAAATTACGCGGTCGACGTGTGACGATTTGCCATGGTTGCATTGGCGATATTTGGTCCTCAGCATTATTTTCCTGTGAAGTCTGTGGCACGTTTTGTTCCTCTGAAAGTGTGTTAGAGTTGCTACTTTTTCCAGTTAAGCATGCACCTGAGAAATGGCCTACAGAGTTGCATCTGAAGCAGAACGCTGTTTTCAGCTCGTAGACCACTTTTTGGACGTGGTTGCCGATATTTATATTGGCTTTGAGTGGTTTGGTGGTGTCGACGTTGATACAGATGCGGGCATACCTGGCTCTTTCCATTTTTGCCGTGTGAACGTCAATCTTGATAGGTTTTCCTATCATGGCTGCGATTTTACTCAGCGCCTGGATGTCGTAATATTCCACCGGAAGATCCGGCAGTTGAATCCAGACGCAGAGATTGGTGAGATGATGCGCTCGTGGCATGAAATTTGGTTGCCACTGGGTGATAGCTAAATAGTGATTGAACATAAACCAGGGTCCGCCTGCTAATGCGAGAAAGTATTCATCTGGAGAAGGGAAACGTGCTATATAAAAACCATTACCAATATCCGTTGTCTTGAGAGGTCCTTGAAAGCGCCAAATGCGTTTAAGATGAGTTGCAACGTTGAGGATCGACCGCGTATATCCAACCGTCTGTATAATCAGGGAGTGTTTCCATGGAGATCGGAGAGAGTGGAGTTCTTCATTCGTGAATAGGGCTGTTTCCGCGTGGGGAGGGGGGGAGGGTGTATCCGAGGTGATCGATAGGTTTTCTATGTTTTGAAACCAGTTTGGAAAATAGATGTGAGGCGAGGACTGTTGAAGTTTATCTTTGTAAGATAAAACCTGGTTTGGGATTTCATTGGCCTTGTGAAGAGAAGGTACAGACTCCTCATGCATATGGTGATCCAAGGGTGGAGCTTGTGGTAGGTTGGGTGGTGGTGGAGGTGTTGGGGGGTCCGGTGGGTTTATTTGTGAAGGGCTGTTTGAGAGCATTTTTTCTAATGGATAATATGCTTTTCTTTTTAATACCACATGTCTGTTGAATTCCCTTTTTACTTAAATCACATACTACGTAAAAACTTTGAACTATAAATTACCTAGACAATATAATAACTATAATTGTAAATTGAGACAATCAACATAAAGTTTTGGGGTCATTCCCTTCTTGTTGCTGACTCGGCGTCCCTTTTTGTCACTGGCTCGGCGGCACATAATTTAGCCGAGTGGGGTGGCTCTCACAACAAGGTTGGGATCATTCCCTTTTTGTCGCTTCATGTGAATATCTTTTGTGATGGGAATTACTCGATTTGGGACCCCTCTTTTGTGTAGCATTCAATAAAAGCTGTATTCATATAAAATAGTAAAAAATAAAAAAAATAAAAATAAAAATAAAAAAAACCATCAAATTTTGACCGTTATCATTGTACATAGTAGCAAACCTCATTGACAACTTCACTAAGCCGCGTGCTTGTGCTCATTAATTGTAGCTAGTTTTGAATATTGATGTACGACAACCCCAAATCATTTAAATTAAGGTTAATAGGGATCACCCATTATCGTTTGGGGTGTTTTGCGAAGAGCCCCTAATGTTTCAAAAATAGCACTTTGTCTCATAACGGTAATTTGTCCCCTAAGTCCTTGATCTACCGTCTATTTTTGCCACGTTGCTATCTTTTCATCCATTAGATTTGACGTTAGGGGGCAAATCGCATATTTTTACAAACGTTAGGAGGCAAAGTGCTCATTTTGAAACATTAGGGGCACTTCGCAAAACATCCCAAACTTTAAGGGGCAAAACACAATTGACCCTTTTAAATTAACAGCCATTCTTATAGTTGTTTTGCCATGAAAAATGAAAAATTAAGAATATCTTCAACATATAATTCCACCCTTCTGAAATACGAACGAGTCAATTGAAAAGCAAAGCTCAAACCTTCAGTAGCATTAACTAGCTAGTTAGTTCAAAAACTGCGTACATCGATTTAACTTCCACAACTATAAATTTAGAAACTCCAGGCTCGACACTGGTTCATGACATTAATCTCCTTTCCTTTATCTCACCATGGGCAAAATCGTAATCGCAGCTACATATATAATAATGTGGTAGTGATAGAACGGACTACTAAAACCTCATTACCTTTAAAATGCTAATAGTCGATCACTTCAACGTTCAATGTGCATTAGCATAAATAACAAAATTAATTGCATTATATTATCATTCAGCAATTATACAAAATCATTACTTTTTAGAGCTTTTTTTTTAATTTATCATAAACATTATACAAGAGGAAGGTGGTTGTCCGTCTATGATCGATCCGACTAATCGAACACGCTGTCTTGAGAGGCAAACTGCAAATCCTGCACCAAGCAACAAAATTTCAACCACAATAAAGCTTCAAAGTTAACACTTCTAGGGTGTAATTGCACCCAAAAAAAAATGAAGTCAAAGAGGGAGGGAGTTGCTAAAACTCTATTCTACTGTTTCTGAAATATCAAAATTGATAATGTATTTTTTCCTGAGTAACAAATTGCAGAACCACCTTATGTTATCTCTAATTAGCAAATAATTAGTAAATACTAAACACCCCCGCCCATACTACTCTTAATTGATCTGAACGTACCAAAACTGATAATACAATATAATTTGTATTTTACTTATTCAATGCATATAGTGTAGACATTGTTCAAATTGGAGGTCACGTACATTTATTATCGAAAATTTGAAACAAAGAAGATACTTTTTAGATCTGTAAAAATAAAATTCCAACTTTTGATATTTACATTCCAAAGATTTCAAATAAGCTCCATATATTATATTAAAAATCAAAACATTTAGTTAGATAAGAACACAATTAACATAAAAGCTTAACATATATAAAACGTTAGTTATCGGTTTAGTCAAATGAAGACATAGTGTCATCTTGAAGTTTTCTAGGGAGTATTTGCTAATAAAAATATATAGGAGTTATCTGGTAATTAAAAACCACACATGGTGGTTTTTGAAAAAGTCGGGAGTGTTTGTAAATCTTTTCAAAAAGCTACTTAAAGCATTAATTAGGTGTTTGTAAGTGTTTGCAAAAAGTATCAGAACTGACTTTGTCTCTTAAAAACTGTTAAAAATTACATATTTTCAAAAACAGTTGGAGAAGCACCCATGACCCTGCTTTTGCGGCTTGTGCTTTTTGTGACTTTTTTTAGACAATAAAAATGTGATTCTGCAATTGCAAAATTCAATAAACTATTTTCATAAGCATTGACAAACACACCCTTAATCTTCTACTACAAGTAGCCATTAATTACCAATTAGAATGTCACAAACAAGAATTTGCCTATTAAAAGGATTAAGAGAGCATTGCAAAAAGACTTACATGCAGCTGGAAATCAGGTGGAGTATCAAGTTCTAAGCCATCAAGATCACCAATTCCACAAAAACCACTGCCATCTATCTGGTTTGCATTATCTGCGGTGCTTTCAGTTAAAGAGGCCTTATTTGATTTAAAATCACCAGACGCGGCGGCATAAGAATTAACTATCTCGTCCCAATAAAGAAAGTCTGCTTCAGTTATATTCGTCGCTTCAAATTCTCCGACATGTTCGTTTTGATTCTTCGATCGGCAACCATATTGACAATGAGACTGGTTCTTGAGATCCCCCGAGTCCTACATCATAATACGATAGTGGCTAAAGATAAGTATGTATAATTAAGGCTAGTTGTAATTTCTTCTAAGTCGATATATATATATATATATATGTTTTTGTGCGAAAAAAGATTAAATGGCAAAAACAGTTGTGTGTTGCATGCAACAATAAGGTGGTAATCAATGCTACTAACCTCAAAAGAGGGAGTTTGTCCTCGCCTAGGAAGATCATGAATGTTCATATTAGGAGTCATGGGAATCACTTCAACTGTCCCCATCTCAGATTCTGATATCACCAAACACCTTTCGTTTTTATCAATCTCCTTATGTGGTTGACAGAATATTTTACAAACTACGTATTCGCCTTCTCTCTCGTCTTCTTCGGAGCCCAGATGGTACTGATGCATGACCCATTTACATTTGTCGGGTTTGGATCCAGCAAAGAGAACCATAATTTTCTTGCAACCCTTTGGAACTCCATCTTCTGTTATGGGTTTTGTTTTTCCTGTTTTATGCCAACGGACATGGGTCTTGTCTTGGATTCTACGGCGCTTTCGTTTGCCGGTAGCGTATGCGTTGGTTATTTTGTAAAAGAAATGGACACTGCTTCCATCTCTTTTAACGCCTGAAAGAATGTTAACAATGAGCATCAACAAGAATTATACTTCCTTTTTATTTCAATATGCGAGCTATGACATTAATTATAATTAAGTTGGATGTCCCAAACTTCTCATCAACTTTGACTAAGCTATTACAACAAGTTTTCAGCTAATAGCAAATTATTTCATGCATTATGTTTACTTGAAATATTATTTTTCTATACCAAAAAAACATATAAACTTGTGCGATATTAGAAAAAATAGCTCACTACACATATTGAAATCTTAGGCTCATATTCAATTGTAGCCTCATAAAAGAGTTGAGGTTTGTAAGGAGATTAAACGTTTATATGCTTGTATAATCTTTCCACAACTTTTCATGTGCACGCTGTAATCTTTTCATTAATGTCTAACATGTGATAATTTTTTGATAATGGGCGACAAGGCCGAACCTCTTTTTTGATCTGATTCTAACATCATGTTACATTGTCGTTTTATAAAGACAAATATATAAAGCTCATAAGAGTTGCATGCCAATTTACCGGGAAGATTTTCTGGATGAGTGTAACATATTCCTTCATCACTTTCCACGGTCGGGATGAATTCCTCAATAAAATCTTGTGGCTCTAAATTTCCCACACCACATTTTGCAGCCAGATGTTGTAACAGTTCAACATCAGAGGGATCAAATTTTACCCCAGCAGGGAGGCCAGGCCAATCATGGGAAACCTTAATTTAAAATATATATAGATATTATCTTGACATGCAAAAACTTAAGCATAAAATTGAACATAAAGGATATTTAGATTTACACCTGATGAGGTTTGGCTTAATTAGAAACATCTCTGACTAATGTATCATATTTAGTAGTCAATCACATGTCATTTTTCAGATAAGGCCACATATCATAAATAATGAAGAATCAACATGTAAGAAATAAGAATACTGAAGAATCGACCCATTATAACTCAACGTGCAATGATGTACGTAAAGACATTGAAGAATACTCTACCAATCGTAACTGGACTCGCAAGATGATAGAAGAGACACAACGTGGCTCGTTAGAAAATTTAGGTAGATCCATGAGGGGGGTCGACATATGGCGTGGGTCAACTTGTCGGGGCTCGGATCCAAGAGAAAATCTATAACACCTCATGCACTTTTGGGCTAATATATTTCATTTTTAGCTATTTTAACCTACTAAATCGACTTTAATAAATTCTTTAATTTGACTTAAACATGATAGGGTGTGATTCAAGGCTCCCAAGCGACCCTGACTAGTGTGCTTTCAGTGTACGTAGTCTCTAAACAAGTCAGACCTAACTTGTGAAGCGGCAACGTGGATGAAATTCGATATGAGTTCGAGTATTTGGATAGTTACATGTACACTCCTTGGTACTTGAAAAAAGTACAACATCCCTTTGAGATTTGAATACTGAAGTTGAAATTTGAAAAATATTGCGAAGACGCTCTCTATTTTCTATGTGTCTTGAAACTACACTTGGCTTCTTGTAATTATTCAATCAATTAAAGAGGTTTCTGTAACCAGACAAACTCAAGTAGTTTAGATGTAATTATCCCAAACATATATGACACAATGTAGTGAAAATGAATTGATGAGCAACAGGCTGAATATGGAGACTTATTATTCACTAACTCATGACGTTTAATATTGATTAAAGGATCATTAATAGCTACTCCAAAGTTGAAAATTTTGAACTCACATCAGTGTTACCGAACCAGTACCGGCAATTGGGGCATTGCCGATTTGCTCCACTATCTTCAATTTGATATGCACCATAATGATCACCAGCATTTTTAACCGCTTTTGCAAGTCCTCGGACATCAATTAGCCAAGTCCTGCACCAAATATTACTTCACACTTAGAAAATTAATCAGGTAACATTTAACATATAACCAAAACATAGACAACAATATATAAGCTGAGGCGAATTAAGCTCCTTGATAACATATATTTATCCATAGGAAATACGGACACGATGGTTCGATAGACGACCCTTGTTTGGTAAAATCATTAGCTAATTACACATTAACTAAGTATCTACCAATACATGACAAATTAAGGGGAAGGGCTTGTTTAACCCATCGTCCTTATACTTGCCACACTCTCTTATAACACTTGTCATCGATTTCATCTACTTTTTTCACTACCCACCTAAACGAGTGGCATCACCTCTTTTAAAACTTGTAATCGATGCACAAGACCTCGTATACAAAAGGGTAGACTCTTACCCTCAAGCTAGGTCATTTTTTCTAATTTCTACTACTAAACATACCCTCACACACCACCCCCTAAAAACACAAGAGCAGAACTACTCTCCTTTCTCTTTCCCTCTACCAAAAAATTCTACACTTTCACTACACAAACTTGAACACACTAAAACTACGAATAGCTTGATCTCCCCTTCGGGATACGTAGGCATCTTGGAATCTCTCCAAGTCCAGTCGTACATCAAGCAAACGTACGCCTCACTAAACTCTTCCTCGGGTTAAGATTGATGTTTGAATATAAGTTTGAGTGGTGACGCGTGGGGGATAAACGTCATCGCTCCTATTTTAACCCACAATTTTGAAGCATAACAGTGGAGCTTTCCACATTTAGATGTGCATATTGAAGCTGAAATAGAAAATTTTGCATAACTAATAATTAAATATGCTGGCATTTAAACAGTACAGCAAACAAAGCTTCACTCTCTGTTCTAATTTTAAACACATGAAATAATGCTATAAATTCAAGCTACATTCCTTTACTTCAAGTATATAAAATACTGAACCATGCATATTTCGAAAATTCAAGTGTTGGCTCTCAGTTAATTAACAGGCACCAACAGATTTAAAATATAAAAAAAAAAACCGAAATAAACGATTTTTTTTAAACTTATATCATTACTTTTGCATTTAGCTGAAGAAACTTCAGCACAAATTAAGGGATTTAATCTAATTTAGCATTATATTATGAAGAGATCGAGAGAGGAACTCAATGGAAAAAAATATCTTGTACACCCAATAAAAATCAACAAAATCAAAATGTTAAAAGGATATATTGTTCGGTGAAATCAAAGTTATTGTTGTGCTAGCAACAAATCATTTCAACTACTCACAAACTCCATAAACACTTAAATCTGAAACGAAAAGAAAAACATAAAAACTCAGGAAAAAATTCAAATATTCCTCACCTATCCATTGATCAGATTCTATTATTGGAAAATAATAAAACTAACCAAATAAAATGAAACATATTATTTCTTTCTGATTAATTTTACCTCGCCATGATCAGAAAATTGCAGTGGAAGCTGCTAAGGAGATTTTCTGAAACTTTCCCCTTTTATCCACTAAGCTAAGTTAAATAGCGCGTGGAAAAGCGGGAAAACTATCTGTTAAATAGGCCACGGATTTCAAAACCTGAGGCTCGGACGAGATTTTTCGTTTTAAAATATTAGGCTCGGACGCGTTTTGTTTGGTTCGGAGTTAGTTTTAGCTGTCAAACGGTAAATTGTGTAGGGACGTTAATACCCAAAGACTTGCCCTCCAAGCTATAAATGGAAATTTCTGAAAGCTGCTATTTGACGATTTTGCCCACGTGACTTTTTCAAAATGACATTTTTATGGATTAAAGTTGGGGGGGATATTGCGACTCCTGTGGGGGTAGGATTGGAAATTACTAGTAACTTATATGTTGTTATTCCTGCGTAAATAGTTCTCCACAAAAAAATTATTATAAATGGTTAAGAACTATTTTTTTGGGGGGGAAATCCAGAAGCTGGACGCTCAACGAGGACTATTGATTAATTTTTAATAGTTTTTTAAAGATACTGTTTGCAAAAGAAAAATTAGATTTTAGTTACTGAAACATTTATTTCTTCGATTCTATCTTAACTTTTAGGTAACAATTTTAATTAAAAAAAAAGACATATAAGATCAGCTCCGAGTCGATTCTCAACTTTAAATCAAACCCACTCGAAGCACTATCAACAGCTTTTGCAATTAGGAACAATTACCTAAGTTTGAATAGTAGACCTGCATAAATATTAAATTTGTTGGGAATGAAATGGAAAATGACAAGACAATTAAATTTGAGACAATGTCAATGCATTGCAAATGGAATCTTGGGCCTAAATGACGATTCAAACATGTGAATCTCAATGGTAACATTGCAGTTCATAGCTTAGTTCATTGAGCCATTTTGTCAAAATGGTCTTCCCATATCGCTGAAACCGCCATACCTTCTTGTTGTTTTGTTGATGGGGGTTTTTCGATTATGACATTTTGTAACGCTCTCTCTGTTTAGTGAAATGATATTCTAATTAAACAAAAAAAAAAAAAAAAAGGAAAAGGATACTAAGCTTGCAACTTTGACGTTGCTATTGTAAAATAGTATCAGCCTCAAAGATTGTTTGGGGCCTGTTTAATTTCTTTTATTCTTTTATGGGCCTATTTAAATTCTTTTATTATTTATGGGCCTGTTTAGACTCTCTCTCTCTTTTTTACATGGGCCTGTCTGGATTCTTGGGTTTTCTTTAAGTATTTTGGATTGAGAAAGAGGTTTGAAATTTATTTATCTTTGGGGGTAAAGAAAGATTTAATTCAAATTAGCTTTGGATGTGTGCGTTTGGAGAAAAACAGGGGCCATCTATTTTAAACTGTTGCTATTATAAATAAAAGAAATATTTATACCAAAAGACTAGTTGCATGATTCTATACTAATTTTCAAAAAACTGGCGGTAAAAAATCTCACAGCAGTGAGATAAGCACAATCCAATTTTGCAACTCTAGATAGGTAATTTGGTTAATCGTGGAACAGTTGAGAATCAGAAGCCAAATCTCAAGTCAAGATTCAAATATTTGTCAAAGTCTCAAAAATAAGGAGACAATCGACCGAAAGGACACACACGTGACAAAAAGGAGACTACATTAAATATAAGTACGGTTTTCAATTATTGTTGTGTGTACTGGCTAAGTATAAATATATGTAACTTGCTATTCATAAATATGAAATATAATCAAATCATCTTCTTTTACTATTTAAAAATAAACTCAATAATGGAGAATAAAAAAGTGAAAATTTCAAATATATATATATACATAAAACAGCAAAGATGAAAAGTGAAAACTATTCGACCACCCTATTTCTTTCAGTCAAAGAGATGAGAAAATTTCACGATTGTACATGCACTTTTGGGGTATTAAACTTCCACTTTGGATTATTTTTGGATGTATGTGTTTGAAAAACGCTTGGAGTCATTTCGTATGATAGCGTTGTCAAATCAAGAAAAAGTTATTAATGTAATATTGTTGTTTTATAATCAAATTGTCCATTAGTTTTCTTACTTTTAAGTGTATATATATAGAAATTATAAATTAATTGAATATATACAGATATATTTTATGTATCTAATGTGTATGTGCATGTATATAAATTATACATTAAAAATAGAATTCGTAATGAGTATTCAGAATGAGCCCGGAAAATATATCGTCCTATCCAAATGAATACTATTCATATTGAGAGTTGAGACGAGTTGACTATGAAAACAAACAAGGCCTTATCGCAAAATACGCATTTTATGCGGCAAAGAGAAAAAGATACCTGGTATTACGAAGAGAGGTAATGTTTGGCTAAAGAGATTATAATGTCATATTATTATTATTTTGCGTTAACTGTTAAGTGACCCACTAAAATGACATGCATATCCATGGTTCATTCTCTAGTACTATTTTAGTAATAACTTTTTTTTTTTTGAATCATTTCAGTAATAACTCATAAACAACCAAAATATACAAATAGAACATGGCCATAGGGGGTGGATCCCACTACTATCTGTAGAAAGACTTGACTTGTGAATCTACTACATAAACGATAAATATTATGGTAATATAGTCTATTCTGATATACATACAAACAAAAACCAAGTTGTTTGGAAAAATAATAATGCACCATCCATCTAATATGTCTTGTGTGGCATGTAAAAATTGATAGACAAGCGCTTCTAGAATCAAAGATAACATGCATCATGCATTCTGAGGAACAATTTCAGAGTATGTTTATGGCAACTGAATTCTGATATATCAATGGAGTGAAGGACTTTGGATGGACATTATTTTTACAACTACAACACATCACAGCAACCAAAACTCCACAATCTTGAAACTCTTGCATTTTTAGTCATAGGATTAAGATCCCAAATCTCGTGCGGTCGAATGCAAACTCTACGGACCCATTTAGTTCCGATTTCTAACAAAACGCCAAGACTTCAGCATAGTTGGATTTGGAAAATTCTCACCTAGGCCAGGTCTGCATAAGATCTTTTGGTCACAATTCCTCCGTGTATCTCTTTTTACAATACTGTATACGAGTTCACAAGATTTTGAGCAGTTATGCGGAACATTTCATAGACTTGATCTAAGAAAGAATGACATGCCGAATTATAAGGTACCATAGCACTGCATGTCTAAAAATTAGTAGCACTGGTTAAAGCAGAAGAAGAACCCTCTTGTCTTATTTTCCATAGGAGTTTTTGGGGTGTCCCCTGTTGCGTCCCTCTTGGCCATCAAAGAGCTCGTGCCGGGAGAGTCCGGAAGAAAGACACGATTCTCAGAGGTAAATATCCTGAGCGGTATAGCGGGTTGGGGTGGTGAGAAGGTGGACAGATAATGCAGTAGCATTTGTGTTATCTGACAGAAGTTGGGCCGGGCATTGGGGTCCTCCTTCCAACACGATGTCACTATTAAAGCCAAATCCTGTGGAAGATCGTCGGCTGTTGGCCTTACGTTCTAAAAAGAGAAGGGTACAAGTTCCAATCATGGTTAACCAACATGAAATCGAACACAATCCTGAGGGGAAAAGTTATATTTGATATAAAGGAAAGGTAAATTACTTTAAAAGCAGCGGCATAGGCTGCCTGCAGATTTGACATTCCTTCAAATGGTAACTTATTGTGTATGAGCTCCCACAGCACAATGGCAAAACTGTAAGCATCCACCTTATGGTTATAATGCTTCTTTTCTCCGTGTCGAAGTGTCACAGTACTATACAGCTGCACCCATAACATTCAATGACAATAGAAGGAAAAAAAGAGTTATGCCTGTTAACCTTGAAATCCAAATAAACAACGAAACGGGGAGGAAAATGTTGGGCAAAGTACCTCTGGGGCCATCCAGCGATAGGTTCCAGTTTCAGCAGTCATCATCTCAGTCAATGACTCTTCTCGTGCTAAACCAAAATCCGCAAGTTTGACAGTTTTATGGTCTGCCGTCAAGAGCAAGTTTTCTGGAGGAAAAGAGAAGACCAGAGACCTATCAACGAAGATGTCAACGAAAGATATAAAAGAATCAAGTTAACTAGTTGAAGAGGTTTTGTGATTATGTTCGTTTTAGATTTGAATCAACACAAGTTGACAGCTTTCTTGCTTATGGCTGTTCGGATACTCATGCGTACAAACATCATACCAGACAAAGCATGTTCCTCTGATTTGGTAATTGACTGATTCCAGTTCAACAGTGACAACTGTTGATTCTAAATTTCTGGTTCAACAGCGAAACTACTACAGGGAAGTCATCTATTGCATGATGAACCAATAGCTTATCGCATGATAAAAGAGCAAATAATGGCAACACCAAATGGTTAAATTTTTTGCCTTCGTGGTTTTATTTATAAAAAGGACATTATGTGCTTTTTATGTTGATAGGGACAGTAGAATTACATATAAAATGAGATACATAGAGAACAATACTTTCCCTATACAAGAGTCTTGATGGTGTTAATGAATAATGCCTACTTAATTTCCACCTCATCTAAAAGCTTTCTTCGGAAGAGATGCCCTCACATGCAAACGGTAAACCTTTTTACAAAGGCAAACACATGAAACAATTTTCATACATCGACCGTAGTTAGATTCAACATCAGACCTTTATTTTGCCTGAATACAATTCTATATTGAACCAGAACCTCGTATAAAAACATGAAAGACACTAAATATCAATTATCTCTAACAATGTCCAGTTTGCTCCAGATCATGAGTCCAAGGGTCAGTAAATTCCAATCCATCAACATAGTAAGTCAAAAATCTCAAATTAAATAAATTAGTTTTTACCAGGTTTAAGGTCACGATGTATGATTCCATGAGAGTGCAAACATTCCATTGCACGAGAGATATCTAGCGCAAATCCAATTGCTACCTGCATATCTAGGCATCTCGGTCGCAAATTTAGCAAGTACTTCCTTAACGTTCCTCCAAGCAGAAGTTCGGTTACTATAACCATGATAGGTTCCTTGCAAGCTCCTATAAACTGAAGACAAATTCTTACAAGAATTATACACACGTAAATCACATAATTTGAATACATATCATCATCTCGTAACAAAAGGGACAACCTTAACTAAATTCTTGTGCTGCACTCTTGACAGCATAGCAACTTCTCTTCCAAATCTCGCCTCTCTCTTGGCAATTTCTTCGGCTGTCTCTCCTCTATTACTAATCTTGATAGCAACATTCTGGTTTTTGTATCTGAAAGAAGATACATTCATTAAAGTTGATTAACTGTTTCAGAAACAATAGATACAATAATAACACTATATATCAATGTCCATCCAAATTTCCAAAATTGTAGATTCTGAGAAGCCAAACAAATTTTAGGAAAAACCAGCAAATTTCTGAAATGAGTTATGTTCCAATGTAAAAACAAAATTATTGCACTTACCAACACACAATAGAGCCAAAACTGATATTCCAGAACTACACAAAAACTGTAACCAAAACCTTAAACTTCTTTAATCACTATCACACTTCAAATACAACTTTAATTCAAATCTACAAACCATTTAACTTCAGAGATCAAAATTCAGACAAAACAATAAAAAAGTCAACTTACTTTCCCTCATACACTTTAGCATGAGCTCCTTCTCCAATCTTTGGCCCAACAAAAAGAAGCTTAGGATCAATCATCCATTTGGCCTCCAAACTAAACTCTGATCCTAAATTAAAACAATTCTCAGAACCCATGTCTGATTTTCTCACTCTTTTTTTCTTTCTTTCTTAAAAGCTCTACAAAAAATTAAGTTGAAACAAACAGCACCAAGATCAAAACTTTATTACACATACACACATTTTAACCAAATCCCAGATGAAATTACACCCTCAAAATAAAAACCCATCAGCTAATTTATAAATAGGATCACAAATTTTGTGATGAAGTTAAAGAATGAAAAAAAAAAAAAAACCCACATGCTCACTGAGATTCCCACCTCTTTTCGATTAGCAGTAGGTGGTCATTGGAAACAGAAGAATAACAAGTAAAAAATTCAAGAATATTCTCAGTATGAAGAGAAAAAAAGGATGATTAAGACTTTTTATCACGCTGCTCACTGTGTAATACTCCTTTTTTCTATTGAGCTTTTATAGTTTTATTTAAATCATCAAGGAGATAAAGCCGCGGAATGAATTATGTCTTTATCAGAAAACAGTTGGTTCTTTCTTATTTTGTCGTTTTCAATTATTTTGGGAAATAATTACAGTTGCACCCTTGAATTGTGTGAATCTTCTAGTTATAGTTACGTGTGACACATGACATTTTTTGATAAAAGAGTCGGTGAGAATTGAATATATGATCTCTTCTCTGGATTGAGGTTTGATATTATATTGACCTCATGTTTTATTTAAAAACTTAAGTTTCTAGAGATGGTTAATATTATTAATTTTAACATATAATCTATGATATTTTATTCGAATTAAAAGGAATGTTTTACTATTTAAATAATTATAAAAACACCCTAAAATCTATCAAAAAAAGGTGTAAAAGTGAGGTGTATGCATGTCTGCAAAAACATTAATCTTTCTGGGGTGTCTCTAATTTTTCAGGTCTTGAAGGTGTTTATTTCGAATATCAATTCAAATATTAAGGAGTTATTTACAAAAAAAAAGGCGAGGATAATTCAGTAATTAGATCAAACTCCGGGGAGTATAATCTAAATATTACTCGTTTTTAACGTACATGAGGAAGGGTATATTGGGACATTGAAGGGTGAACGTGAAACGGAAAATGTACGGATACCCCTTTGAAAAAAGATATATTATATTAATGTTATTTATATTAAAAAAAGGAAATTATTAAAAGCTGCACATGGAAGTGAATATTGATACAGGGGACAAGGTCACTCCAGAAATGATAATGATCCGACCAGTTTCTGTTTCTAGATTCGGATTTGCATTTTTAAATGTTCGAATTATTTTTATTTTATTTGTGTAGGTTATTTTATAGTGATGGCAACTGAAATGTTAATAATTATTCGTCTTGATCCATTTGTCCCGTTAGTACTAAAGAGGCAACTTATTATCAATTAAGGGGCAACTTTTGTTTTGTTAACGAGACA
The DNA here is from genome assembly GCA_946800315.1 of Misopates orontium. NCBI lineage: Eukaryota > Viridiplantae > Streptophyta > Magnoliopsida > Lamiales > Plantaginaceae > Misopates > Misopates orontium. The sequence continues at coordinate 15,182,426 of OX326953.1, read as the reverse complement.
AAAGATTCGGTGGTAGCTTCCTCTCTCTGTGTTATTTTATTAAAGTTTTTGTTGTTTAAAATCTTGGAAGACTCTAAACATTATCTTAATAATTTTGTGTCATTAGGACGTAAACTATCAATTCGTCATATTATTTGGGTGGGGCTAATGAACGTGTAGTTTATTATGAAGATGAAATTTTGCTGGTGCCTAAATAGTGTAACTTAAGAAAATTAATTTTATCATTAGATTTTAATCATTAAGAGAATAATTGAATTACCAAACTTTTCAAAACCTTGATATTCACTGGATCTGCTATAAGTTGCTAACAGTTGACCAAAGTTTGAATAATTTATCATAATAAACCATTTATGAATGTTGTTGCAACTAGTTGATGTACATAACGTACAAAGGAACATACATCATACAAACATAACCATGTACTTCCACAAGTTTACTTGCTTTAATTGCATCGGAACTCCACTGCTGCAGAAACAAGAATGGGTTGATTTTTCTGCGTTTCAAAGCCGTATATAGCAAAATGATATTGCAAGTAAATGTGATTTGTTTTGCAGTAACGGTAAACATCCCCAAGATCCAATGAATTTATCTGAAAAGTTATTTATGTAACACTTAATTTCAGATTTTAAATAGGAAGCCACAAATTTGATACGTAAAATACTTAAATTGTATAATTAGTAATATACATTATCTCATTAACATTATACATTGTAAAAATGGATTTATTACACTACGTCATATGCAATAGATACATAAAGTTGTTTTACGTTGGCTGTCAAGAAAAAATTTAGGGTCGACGCATGCACATGATTGATCAGTTCGGTGACTCGTGACTACCAATAAAGTTTTAGGGATAATACAGCTACAGCCCCTGAGGTTTGGTATAATTACAGATACCTCCCCTGTGGTTTAAGAAATTACAATTACCTCCTCTGAGGTTTGCAATCTTACACATACCTCCCCTCTACAACTTAAGGGTTGTTTGGGGTGTAATTTACGATATCAATATGCTTATTATATTTAGACCCCTAAAGTTTAGTATAATTATAAAAATAATTTTAGAAACTATTATATTATTAGCTAAAAATATAAAAAAATGATTAAATTAAAACTTTAAATTTGAGAATATGTTCAAATATAATCCAAAATATATTTTTGAATCAAAATATTTTACTTTTAATAAATTAAAAAAAAAACAATCCATACAAACTTCGTTCAAAGACAACAAAATACTTATCTTTATGCCCTTCTTCTCATTGCAATTGTAACATAACAATTATTTTTGCAATACAAGAAGATAGCACAACGAAAATTGGTTTCAAGAAATTGAAAGAAGAAGAATACTCCAAAAAATAGAAACTGCAGAAATGGCAGTGCATTTAGGTTGCTTGTTTTGTCAAAAAGTTCAACAAAACTTGTTATCTAGAACTAGTGACCACGTCCATTCTAAGGATGATAATTTCCTTGTCACCGTTGCTCGTAATCTTGTCATCATTCTTCATTTCTTAAAATAGGTTGTTAAAATCTTGATTATTTATATTATTTTTGTTTATTTTCATTGAGAATGATAGCTTCTTCAATTGAGTTTTCTATTTCTTGTTTTTTTTTTCTATCTAAAGATTGCATAGAGATGTTCTTCTTTTTGAACAAAGGTTGTGTGAATTGTTTTTTTGTCATTAGAAGTTTAATGTTTTGATTCAAAAATAAATTTTGGATTAATTTTAACTTGTTCTCAAATTTAAAATTTTAATTTAACCATGTTTCATATTTTTAGTTAATAATATAGTATTTTCTAAAATAATATGGAGTATTTCCTTTTATTTTTCCAAACATCAAAGGTTATTTTTATAATTATCATAAACTTAGGGGTCTAAATATAATAAGTATAATAATATCTTAAATTACACCCCCAAACAACTCTTAAGTTGTAGAGGGGAGTTATGTGTAAGGTTTCAAACCTCGGGGGAGGTCATTGTAATTTCTCAAACCACAGGGGAGATATCTGTAGTTACACCAAACCTCAGGGGGTGTAGCTGTAATTATCCCAAAGTTTTATAACGAACAAGTTACAACATCTTCACGTTCAACATTGCTAGTATTACAATTCCAATACCAATAAAAATGTCCATGCCTCTGTCTCCTTTGGATTAATCCAACAGATCCAAAGTGTTGGTCCATAAAGGGCCACGCACTATCATCAGAATAAAATCCTTAATTCTCATTTAGCATTTTAAATAATCAGATAGAGTTAACAAATTAAAATTGCAAAGCCAAACGAAGGAACGTTCCTAGCTAAACGAAGGAAAATGGAACTTTCCTTTTTTAGAAAGTCATATATTAGAAGCTGAACTGCATTTCTTTTAGTGCGTCGGTGGTAGAATAAGTTGAGCTAGGGGAACACTCTTTTGATTTGGCCTTTATTTGTTTTCATATGTCTGTATTTTTCAATAATAACGAGGTCTCAATCCTCAATAACAAAGGGAAACTTACATAAATTCAATTAAATGAACTATTTGGTAGCTTATGAGATTGTTCGGTGGATGAGAATCATTTTGTAGTAGGTGAATAAGTTTTTGGGTTGACTGTCGATTAGTCATTTTATATATTCCAACTACGTACTAGTATGGGGAGAAGTCGTGCACAAATCACAATGGCCCAATCAAATTTGAAGAAGATTTATAGATTTTTTTAGTTATTATGTGTAAGTTTCCATGCATGGTAAGTTAAATTTTTAAAAATAAAAACAGAAAAAGGAGACTTCTCTAATCCTACCGGATTTTGACTTTGTAGTAGGCTGTGCATGAAAAAGGTTGAACTAATGTGAAAGTAGTAAATATAGTTGTGACTCTTTTAATCACTTCCCAAAACTTGCAACCAATATAGGGAGAAATGGTCTAGTGACTATTGATTGTATGATTATTCCGGTTTCAAGTTAAGATTTTGTAATTACACTAAACTTGACAAATAATTTGTTATAAAAATAGTATCTCTATTTTACACCAGTTGCGAGTTGAACGTCGATTATCTAGAGATGCTACTTGTATGTTTCTTTCATAATTGTCAAAATTTGACGAATGCTATTACTACTGCTCGATTAAATATTTGAATGTAGGCAACCCACGTAAGTTGAACGTAGGTTTACAGACGTGTATACTAAATCACATCTGAGATCAACTTTCACAAATAAATTTGTAACATTTCTATGCATAACATATATATTGATATAGCACTGAGATCTCTGCTAACAAATACAACAGCGAAGTGCAAAACACATCCTTAATTTCTTACATTGGCATCAAATACTCAAATCTCCGCCTCTTAAATTTTCTTTTGCTGAATACGTTGTGTGACTTCTTGCAAGCCAAATTCGAAGAATCCATCGTTCTTTTTGTGCTTTTTGTTGGATGGTGGTGCAGATCGTGACACAAATCAAGTTATAAATAATGGGGGGAAACTGTGTGTTTTACGGTTTGAGGGTATATCAATCATTTTCTAAGCAAGATTTCCTCTTCAATTGCATTAGCTGCGTGTGCTTGTTTGCCTAATTATTACTAATTTTCAAATAAAATGTAAAAATCACTAATGTTTATATAGATCAAGTTTTTGGACTTGTAATCATAATTTTCACATCATTGGGAAAAGTCGATAATAACTTTATAATATAATTATAATACATAGTTTCTACATAATAAATGAAAACCACAAACACCACATAAATCTACTACAAATAAAAGTTTTCTTTAGATTCTGGGTTGGATGCCCAAGAAACACGACTCTTGAGACAGCTCGATTTTCACACCTTATCAACAAAAAATTTATGATTCATGCAGTTATGGATCATTAGATTACCTCTGCAGATGTTTCATCTAGAAAATAACATATATAAGATCAAAAAACGTACAGGTAAAAGGTTAAAACGGATCACTGGCATAAGGCATCCAACAGGTGCTTTTTACTGTAATTTGTAACAATTACACCAAGTATAAAAGAACACTCGCTGATTTCACCGCATTATAGCATGTACGTAAAAACCTCTGATGAACATAAGGCATCCAACAGGTGCTTTTTACTGTAATTTGTAACAATTGCACCAAGTATAAAAGAACACTCAGCTGATTTCACCGCATTATAGCATGTACGTAAAAACCTCTGATGAACATATAATATTTGATCCAATATGATCAGCTTTAAAAGAAAAGATATTGCACCCACAAAACTCCCAAGTGCTCTCTGATGCCCCAATATATCAGCACCCTTGCGAAGAATTGCCACAGAAACTACGATGAAACCTAGATTTTTAACCCCCCAATACATAAAGTTCAATGTATAAATCAAAATTATGACCATAAAAATTGAGCACATAAACTAACATTAAGCTTTCCTCTCTTAATTTCTATCCTAATCTCATCTAAAATTCACCCATATCCTGGAATCATGCAATTCTCAACTTTACTCATTTTTTTCAGCATTATACCTCACAGCTTATACGAGCCAGCATTAGTACTATGCATAATGTTGATCTAATCATAAATCAAAGTTTTGAAACATTTCCTCGAAAAACATCTCTATTTTTAACTCTGCATAAAGAAAAGGTAAGAGCATTTTCTAAGTTCATTGCAATAAAATCTTCTAATATTTAACTGAGTATCCTAAAATCAAAACTTTGATCCGTGTATCTAATAACAACTTTTGAAATCTCTTCATCCCCACCAGAAAATATGTCATACAAATCCCCAAGCATTCAAACCTTCGACTTCCCTTATCACAATGCTCATACCGAGGTATCTCAACAGCAGACCACCTCCCTAAGCAACCAGAAATCCTTCTTGAAAATTAAATGAACCTCAACTTCATGCACCATTGTCTCCCTATATAAACCCAATCACGTCCAATTCCCCAACCATCCCAAGCAATTCACACAACACTCACAAACTTCCCTTCTTTCTTTAAGGACCAAGTGTTTCAAAATGCCTACCACAGTGAACGAAGTCGCTGAGAAAACTGAGATGCTGGAGATTGATCCCAAGAGTGGTGTTGCTTTGAAATCAACAGAGAAAGACACTCAACCAGACTTGACCAAAATTCCGACAGTAAATGATAAAGTGGAAGGTGAAGGAGCAGAAAAAACTGTCCAAAAAGAAGAGAATGCTGAGAAAGAAGCTGTGAAAGAGGAAGTGGCAGTTGAGGTTGAAAGCAAGACTGGAGTGTCTTTTCCAGTTAAGTTGGACGATGGGAAGCAGCTCAAAGTTGTTGGTCTGAGAAAGAAGAGCATGCTTGGCGTCGGCATCAAAATATACGCCTTTGGTACTCACATAGTTACCAAAACATCATAATCATTACACATTTTCTAGCATAACAAACGAAATAGCAGCACTTTATCAACAGAATCACATAAAAAAAAGCATGTAATTGCAATAAGCGTGAGCTATATGAAACACAAAAAATAAGTACTCCAGTTAGTAGTATATTTTCAATGTAACAACTAAATCTAAGTATTGACTCATAAGTCTTTGATTGCAGGGATGTATGCAGACAATGAGAAACTGAAAGATCTTGTGAGGTCAAAGATTGGGAAAGCACCATCTAAGCCAACAAAGGAAATGTATCAAATGGTTATCGACAGTGATTTTGGGATGATGGTTCGCTTGGTTATCGTTTTCTCTAGCCTAACCATGAGCATGGTAAGGAAAAACTTCAATGAAGGCCTAGGAGCATCCATCAAGAAGCTCACTGGTGGGAAGAATGACGAGCTCACAAAAAGGTATACAACTTTTCCTCACATAATGCTCTCTCCTTCCCAAGACTTATCATTTTTATGTGTCAAATAAAGGATTATGGGAGAAGTATCAGATGACATAAAGCTGTCACCCGGTTCGGTAATAGAGATATCAAGGCTTCCAGGGTATACACTCCAAACTAAAGGTAATATTGGTGCTAAATTTTCCTCAGAACTTCATTGGAGATGTACAATGTTAGTACGCTTACGTGATCTTTTCTGAATGCAGTTAAGGATGAGATTGTGAGCACGGTTGAAAGTGAACTACTATGCAGGGCATTCATATACCTGTATTTGGGAGAAGATCCTTTTGACAAGGAAGCCAAGGAGAATTTCGGCACATCCATGCTTTCTCTTCTTTGAGGGAGGACTTAGTAATAGCTGAGTCTGCAAGCAATAAACTGAATAATACACTTTGTAGCGCCTACTAATTTCTAAATAAGCAAGTGATGATGAGTAAACAGGTTCAAGTGAATCTGACAGTTTAAAACTTCCAATGTTTCCCTGTTAGCATTTGGAATATGTTACCAGCAACTCCTATCCTCATGTAACCAATATCAACAAAGAAATAAAAAATTTATGCATATCGAATCATCTGATCTTTGTATTAAGGTATCATTATCCACTTATTGTAACAATCTTTTACAGTTGTAGAGAGTAATGAATGCTATTCCATTCATCAAGTTAAGTTCACCCGTAATATTCCTCATATCACAGAAAGTGAGATGAGGAAGCTCATTGAACAAGCAGCAAATGAATTAGTATGGCTGCAGATATAAGAAGCAGCCAGCTCATATGCCCACACATATAAGTCTTGAATCCATATGGGTTAACCAAACTGTTGTCTGCAGACAAGAAAACTCATACTATATATCATTCAGAATTGTCTGCAGACAAGAAAAGTTCATAATTGTGTATCATTCCAGTGCCTCAAGATAACAGAAACCTTAAGTGCCTCAAAACTCCAACTGATTAGAAGCCGAGAACTTTTCGAGGATCCAACTGTCCGCTGCAATAACTGGAGGAGACAGTTGATAGCTCTTGACGGCCCCTCCACTCTTCCATAGGTTTCAAGACTATTGGAGTTTCAATAGCAGCAGAATCCACACACAACATTGTTTTGTAATCCTCATCGCCCAAATCTGGAAGAGCCTTAGCTTTTTTGTCCCAAGGGTTCCAGACAACTGCACATGATTCTCATCCTTTTTATGTTTGTGTACGGAAAAAGAAAGCAAACCTATAGATAAAATTTAGAATGCAGTTCAGAATAATAGGACAAACCTGCATCTGGCATGCCCTCCTTGCGGAGTTCATAGGTTCTCTTCTTCTCATGGTCTATGATGGCTATCTTAGTTGGTGTGCTCAAGTACACTCGATCAATCTATAAAGATAGCCGGGGCATGATAAGAACAAGTTGTATTTAAGTTGTGAAAGAGTCCTCGTAGTAAATTGGAATTAAATCCACAAATAAACCAAAGATAGTAAATTAAACATGCTGCCCAGCAAACAAATGAGTGTCTTCCTAACCTGATAGGCATGAGTATGCACCACATACAGAAGATAAAGAAGTAACATAGAGAAACACATTACCTCGCCATCAAAAGTAATTGCATCCGCTTGCTCTGTGTATCTTTCCCTTTGTAACAAATTATCAAAGTAATCCAGTGTCTCCAAGCCCTCAATGCGCACTTCACTGCAAATCAAATGGCATCATGCAACCTATCTGGAGAGGATAATAAAGTACCTAGAATATTTAGATTTAATAAACAGAAGAAAGACTGAAATCCTTATCAATGATGAGACAAACCTGATATCAGACACAGATAGGTAATTACGCAAAGCAAATGAAAATGAGAAAGCCTTGTTATCAGTATTTCGCACACGGGGGATAAAGGTCAGCTTTCCAGCAGTCAGAGAAATGCGTAACCGTAACTCAAATCTGCACCAGAAAACCAAATTTAAAACTGGATATAATTTTTGGATTTCACTAATCGAGACTCGTGCAATATATATCCTGACCTGTGCGGCCAAGTCTTCAAATCGTCATCAGTGGATTTCAGCATAAGATCCACCGTTGACTGAGTGTTGACTGGTGGCAATGGTGATGGATCGCTATCCAACGACCATAATCTATTCCTCGCAAATCCATGTTGTTCCAACGAACCGAAATTGGAGAACTAAAGTTGGCATGTCGTAAAGAATGCATTCAGCAAGTGTTATTAACGCAGTAAATACTTTTGGGGTTTAACTTAGTGAATCTACCTGTGGAAAGCAAATTGGTACCCCACCCCTGATGGCTTTAGGTGGTTTCCACGTTGCTTGCTGAACAACATGGGATGACCGTTAGACAATTAACATTCATGATTAGTAAATGTCCTAGTATTGAAATACCAATTCAAATAACTCCTCAATAGCCAGCATCTCAAACCATCTAGATAGAAGCTTATCAGGTAAACATCAGAACCCAAACTCTGACATGCTTCACAACAATCTATACCAAATAATATCACCAAAGTAACTAAAAGCTAACAAAGAGAGCAACTGAAAATGTTGAACCAAAAGCAGGTCCAGGAACCTAAACATATACACCAAGTTTAGCACGGGCAGATACAAAAAGCTTTTACAGAGTAAGACAAACAAATGTAATAATCCATTGAAAGCTGAAAGCCACCCCTAATAACCATAAAATCCTACCAAACATAATATGGTTGTAATGCTTCTTTGGACTATAACAATAAAATCCTACAAAAACTTAAGACACACTGTTTAGCAGGATCACTAAAAACGAAGTTGTATTTGTAGAGTGACTTAATCGTGCTTGTCTTTGGACACAACAATAGAATCCTATGTTTTACTAAACCTACAAACTAACCTTATTGCTCATGAAGAGCATCTCTTCTCTCTTTTCATTCTTCCAAGAAATCACCTGCCCACCATGCAAAAGTACCTGGAACAATAAATAAAGTGTAAGCTTAGATTTCTTTTCAAGCCTCATCTAGAACTCTTAACAGTGAATGTCATTTAGCTGGTGGCAAGCTGTTACCAGGTAACTTTATAACCTTATAAAACTACTATAACTTTTGTCTTCTACACACACGTGCATTACATGAACTAATCTAATGTGCCTCCGTATGGATCAAAATTTCCATGAGTTTCCTCGAAAACTACCGAAACGTTTCAGTTTTTGACTTCGTCGAAACGAAACCTAGAAGCATTTTCCAACTCCATTACAATTACAGTTTTTACGAAATTTTTGAAACATATTGAAAACTCTCGAAAAATTGTGAAACGTTTCTAAAATCTAGCAGAGTGAAACATAAATCGAAACCGAAACTTTAATCATATCTCAATTTCCAAAGACGTAAACAAAATCATAACCAGTTTCCTTTTAAACTTGAACTTACATTTGCATTTCGAATCCCTAATCTCAAGCACAAACAGAAATACTCAAAAGAATCTTGACATTAACGCTAAAACTCCAAGTCTGATCAATTGACATAGCACAAAAACTTAAAGAAAAACCTCAGCAGTTGAACCAGTAGGCTCCGACAATATAATCCGAGACGATCCATCACCGTCCTGGATCAGAGTGAACGTCATCGTATTTGTTCTCCTTCAAAATCTACTCGCAATTGAATGTATTCACACCAGCTATACACACAAACAACACAACACAACACAACAAAAATCAAAATGAGGCAAAACACAGATCAATCGGTCGATGATTCGGCATTTATGATACAAAACCCTACATTTTAATGCTCAAACCTCAAATTTAATGCCTCAACAACAAATTTTAACAATCGAAAATGCAACGCGATCGGAGCAATTAATCGATTTACATTTATTCTTAAAAATGCACCGATCAACAAGAATCAGCTTCGAGTTTGAAGAACGAACCAACAACTCTGATGAGCTGCTCATGCGAATGAATGATATATTTGATTATTATTATTATTATTATACGGAAAATTCACGTTATAGAGAATTATTATTATGCATTGAGTAAAGAAGGAAGAATTATACGTAGAATCTACGCGCAAATTATGAAAAAGAGAAAAAAACAGAATTTACGCGTTCATTAACTAGCGGTTGGACCCACCAAGACTTCCGAGTCTCCCGTGCTTTTTTTTTATTTATTTATTTTTTTTAAACTAGGGTTTTTACTTTTATTTTATGCAGGTCAAGTTTTAAATACTTAAATCATGTCTATAATATTTATCGTATAATTAGTTTAACATAATAATAATTTAGTCATAGGCGAGTTGACTTGATGCCCGTGGTTTCTATTTCACGATTATTATTTTTTCGTATTGTGTAATTTAGTAGGTAATTAATCATGGCACGTCTTTCTTATGCACATTTAAGTATATAGAATTGAATATTCACCGTCCTAAGTAACATAATTATATATGACCTTAGAGAAAAATTATGTCTAAAATTGAAATGAAATGTTTTTTTTTTCTTTTTTCTCAAAAAGATATGCCCCATGCGCGATTAGAATTATTATTTCGTGTTGTGCTTAGAGCGTTCTTTTTATTAGTTTGTAGTTTTAAAGAATTTTACTTTGCATAATGATATACGTATACCCGTCTAAGATGACCCGAAACTTAACATGCATCTGATGAGGTCACTTACATACTAATTTTTTATTTTATTTTGTATAAGAACAATTGTAAATTAGAAAGCACTAAGAATCAGATTCAAAACAATTAATTGGGTTGAATTGTTCCAAAACTCGTGTAGGTTCACTACTTTAACTAAACGAGTGTATTAGCTCAGACTTTTGTACTGTTAGGTTAAAATGATTAAAATACTTCAATAGTTCAATTCAATTAACTATGAAAATCATACTAACACTACGAAGATAGTAGAATTGCTAAGTAAAATATTTTGGGGAAGGAAAAATATGGATTGAGCTAGTATGAACTTCATACAGATAGGAATATAGAAATAAATTTAAATATTTCCATTGGCAACAGAATTTTGTAAGTCAAACATTCTATTTAAGTGGTACAAATTAATAATTTGCAGTGAGTATAGAATTAGGCTAGACAGCTACGAATATGATGCCCAATTTGTGACAAAAAGATTAATAGAAATTTAGCCGACCCAAAAGATGATGAGATTCCGCATTGATTTGATGGAATTTTGAAAAGATTTTATCAATATTCACAACAATGACATTTTAAAGCGGGAGGCGGAGCCAATAAGAGAGCAATGTGCTATATAGATCGCATTTTTGAAGTTAAGTATATTCTCTAGATAAATCATTATTTTTAGAATAACTTTAACATATGTGTGTCTGTATATAGTATGATAAAAAAGTATTATCCATATTATAAGGCCGACGATATTGTCAGAGCAAAAAGTGTTGCTGTCAAAGCAATTTTTTCAATGTCTCTAATTTGCCCCTTTAAATTAAGGAAGATGATTAATCAATCAAGCACACCTAAATAGCATTCCTTAATTATTGCAATCACAACTTCATTTGTCTTCACTTGACAAATTATCTTTCTTTTGCTATAAATGGAAGTCCACAATTATTTTTTCCCAAATTTGTTATATATTTAGTGGGAATTATAAGATAATTATAAACTATAAAAAACAATTAATTTTACAAAGTCAAATAGTAGAAAAGTGTTATTTTGAAGAGTATACACTTTTTGACTCAACCTTTATCCGTCCAATCTGAAGTTTGTGATTCACAATTAAAACGATACAAGTTTTTTCATTTTTCACGATTTCTTAGAGAATAAGACAAAAAAAAAAAAAAAAAACAATCGTGTCTGCAGCTCAAATTAAGTTTTGGATCGAGACTCTTAAGTTTTATTAATAAAATGAGTTAAATATGATAGTCATGCAACCATAATTATTGCGTTTGTACAAAGAAATCCGATCAATTAAAAAATGATTGTTCCTTTAATTTCATGAACATTTAATATAATTCTTTTTTAAAATAATAATTTCAATATTTTCATAGATGCAGTAAAGCCCCAGGTTATCTCTTCATATAATTAATATTATGAAGTTTGAAACTTGAATATTAGCCGAGAGAAATTGATATTAAAAGTTTATTCAGAAAATGTGTTCTAAAAACTGAATCGATAATATTTAATTGCTGATTTCTAAATTGTGTAAAGAAGAGAACAAAAGAAAAAATATATCACAATATAATTAATTATCTACGGAAGAGTGAGGAAGATTCTTACCAAATGGCAAGGCTCTAATTTGATCTATTTCCCATATGTATCATTTATCATAGGAAAAAATACGATTTAGTTAATAATAAGAGAGAGAATAGAGAGAACATAATTGCTAAATTTAAGGCGTCTAATTAAGAAAAATGCATAATTATGAGATATAGAAACTTTGATTCTTGTATTCCTAAATTAATTAAGAAAAATGCATAATTATGAGATATAGAAACTTTGATTCTTGTATTCCTAAATTAAGAAGAGTAAATCAGAGATCTTTTAAAATTCGCTCTGGTTCCAACAATTTTCGCTCAGGCAATATCGCCGGCCATATTATAAGTAAAAAGATAATAATTTTCCAATATAATTTCGCCCTTCCAGAATTCCTGACCCCTATTTAGTATTTAGAAGGGTGGAGCTTTCGTTAATATCACATGTTACACTGAAAAACTTCATAAAAATTATAAACACATATCTAACCACATAATTTATAAATTTTGACCGCCAAAAGATAGAGAGCATCTAGCTAAGTAATTCTCTTCTCTAAAATGAAAAATTTCCCAAAAATTGCATACATTCGTGCTACAAATATCCTACAGGTATTGGAGGGGTAATGACAACTCATGACGGTCTATTTATGAATCAACAAGGAAAATAGTAAACAAAAGATCAAGGCGTTGTCCTTATATAAACAAAACAGAAATTTGTGTACAGAGAGTGGTCAGAATGTACCAATATTATCAGGCAATAAGATCAGGAAATAAGCACAATAGGTCATAATTGAAACCCACTAGAACTCTATTAACAAAATAAGCAAAGAGAAAAATGGCATCAGCAGGAAATCCGAGGACGAGAAATAAAGTTTTGCAGCATTGTTGACTGCAAAAAAGTAGTTTTCGACTCTAAATAGCAGCAAGAATGAGAAGAAATCTGTTATCGGCCAAACCACCCTCGGGGACCTTGAGCATCCCCATCATTCATCATCTTGTCCAATACCACATTCAAATCAACAGCTTGCCCATTATCTGTCAATCTTCGTACCGTTGCCATTGCCTGTTCTCTTGGAAACCCCATGCTCGTCACTTTGTCAACCACATCATCGATAGAAACCTTGTTACCAGAAGAAGTAGATCCAGATCCACCACTCACCCCAGAGGCCTTTGGAACTGCCTGAGGTAATATTCGAGCAGTAGGCAGCTGTGAATAGCCACTCCTACCACTCTGGTCCATAATGGGAGACTGTTTCTTCATAGGAGAGCCACCGCCATACTGAGAGGGTGAGCCGCTATAAGGATATGGTTCTCCAGGACCTGACGCTGGACCAAATGGACCAGGATATCCAGGACCAGGTCTTCCAGATGGGGAATCGTACAGACTGGAGGGAGGCCCGAAAAATTGTTGAGAGGGAGGAGAAGGAACACAGGTGGAGGGATGAGAGAGAGATGGCCGTACTGTTGGAGGGTAAGTTTGGGAGGGTGCATATGGTGTTTCTTCAGGATGATGGCCCATGTGGGGTTGAGGTATAGAGGGATTAACAAATGGCGATGAAGTGAGAGCTTGAGAAGGCGGAGGTGGATGCGAGTACTGTGGCTGAGGAGGCAACTGATATTGATGATGCGGTGGAGGTGAGGGAGAATGCTGCTGTGACGGGGCCTGCAGTTGTGGTGGTGGCAGAGGGTTCTGTTGTGGTGGCGCCTGCGGCTGTGGTGGAGGTGGGGGAGGGTGCTGTGACTGTGGCTGTGGCTGATGCTGTGGCTGCAAATGATGGGGTGGAGGCATTTGGTAACTTTGGTAACTTTGGCCTATATTTTCAGGAGTTTGACCAGGTTGGGGGAAGTTTGACTCTCGCTGAGGGACAGAGGGGGCTTGGTTGTTTTGAGGAAACTGGTTTGAAAGCTGAACCTGCTGCTGAGGCTGAAAGTTTTGCGGATATGGTGGTGGAGGAGCATTGGATGGAGGGAGGGTTGGGGGTGGCTGTGTCAGAGAAACATTAGAAGGCTGTTGGTGAGCAGATGCTCCAAGCTGTGTCGAATCCGTATATGCAGAATTCTGGCTCTCGACTTGTTCCACCTTTGGAATTTGCAGCTTAGAGATCCGCAGCTGAGCATCTACTATTTCTTGTTTATCTTTGATAGCATGTACATCAGTTTGCACCTGCAGACAATTTTGTGATAGCCAGGAAATATATAAATGTTACAAGCGGTCTGAGCTTGTCCAAGATAACAACAAAAGGTATGACACCTTCTAATCAGAAATTGTCGGTCATAGATCGATGCCCATATTTACCTAAAAAGTAGCTGGAGTCCCGAATTATTAGAGAAAGTTGAACGAGAATTGACCAGGAGTAGATTGATAACTCAAAACCGTATATATGTTTCCAATTTTTCAAAAAGTTTTGCAAGAGGCGATACCAGTCCCTTTGAAACTTGTAGAAGAAAAGCAAAACTAAAACATTAAGCACAATGCAGCAAGGGACTAGGAAAGCCACAAGAGAAGCTAGACCTAGATCACATGCTGATCTGCATGTTTAGATGCAAAATTCTGACTGCTTCTGTTTTCAAGGCATCAAATAGTCATACTTCATATGTAAAATAAGTTGGATTACGACGGCCTACATCTTGATAACTTTCAGATGATAGTTCAAGATAAAACTTTTACTGTCATTATTTGCATAAGAACATAGAGTACTGCAGTTGTACTAATCATAGTTCCATAAAAACTTCAAACGTTAATTATAAATCAAGAAGAATTATGGAATCCACCACGTTCACAATAAAAGACTAACTTTTTAGTTCATCAAAAAAATAAAAACTTATCAAAAGCAAAACCTTCAAGTTAACTTTAAGGAGCTGAACATACCTTTCCCCATGTTATTGATTGCCTAAAACTTATCAAGTTAACTTGTGCATATATCTTGAACCACATAACTCTTAGATAAACAAGTAAAGAAAAAGAAGCTACCTCTCTTAGAATATTTTCAAGTTGTCTCAGTTTTCCATCAGTGCTCCCATGGTTGTTCCCCGTCAAAACCTTCAGATCATCTACTAGGTTTTCAAGGTTGCGAGTCCTTGTTTCGACCTGTGATAGTCGCGAACTCACTCCGTCCAGAGCATTTGCCAGATTGTCCATATACTTCTTCATTGTCCTATCAACCTCGGATATCAAAGACACATCCAAAGATGTATTTGCAGGTGTGCGATTGTTCCCCACAGTGAATTTGGCAGCGTCATCGACATCAAGAGAACTATAATTCTGAACAAAAACACACACACACACAAGAAAAAACTATCAGAAGACTATTCAAATGCTATTACAACACCAAACCCCAAAATCCTAATAGTTCATTCATCTCAGCATCACGTATATCACACCAATGCTATTGATACCACGTACAATTAACCTAAATTCAAAATTATGCCTAACGATTAACCCCAAAAAACTACTCTGAATTGCACTGAAAGGATACACAACAGCAAACCCCTAACTCCTAATACTTCATTCAGCTCAGCATTGTTTGACGTACACCACACCAATAACACCACACACAATTAACCTAATTTCAAAATTACGCCTACGATTACACAGCCAACAAAAAAAAGGCGAAAACCGAGGGTTTAGAGAAAATTACTCTGATCGAAGAGGCATTAGTTTTCGAATCCAACGAGTTCCGCATCCTGCTCCTGAGCGGCGATTCGTCGTCGCCGGAATCGAAATTCGCCGATCGAATCGCCGGCGCCGCCGTAGATTCGCCGGACGGTCGCGTCGGGAAGAAATTGTAGCTCGGATTCTCCGGCAGAGAATTAACGAAATTGATGAAATCGCTGCCGCCATTATTGCTGTTATCGTTGTTGATAGCTGATGTGCTCTGAGACATGGATAGATCCATGATCTGCTTGTCCATGAACTGTGAAGCCGTATTGTTGTTGTTGTTCATCTGAGTAAAAATCGATAACAAGCACAGCGTAATTGTGTGTGTATATATATATATATATATACGAATATATTTGTCAACGGAAAATCGGATTTTGGGGATACCTGTTTTTGGGATAATTTGGTGTGATATTCCGAGTAATTTGATGTGAAGAAGACAACTAGGGGCAAAAGGTTTCTTTTACTACTTTGCTATGACATTATTTTATGCATATACACGTGGCACACACTAACGAATAATAATTTTGTTATTAGAAGATATTGCTTGCATAGTAAGTTTTAAAAGTATATTATATGTGTTTATATAATATGAAGAAAGTCATAAGAAAAGTTATAACCAAAAAACTTATTGTCTATAATTTTAGTTGAGACAGTGATCGTTTACCTAAGAATGTATCCAACAGTTTATCATAAAAATCAAATTACATACATGGCAGTCCACACCACATACAGCTTCTACATAAAATGATTGTTTTTTAATTAGAATCGGCTTTTTGTTTGTATGATGAGAACAATTTTAACTTCTGAATATTGATTTTTACCTAATTTAGTATTTTATATTTAGTCACTCGAACTGATCAAGGTTTAAAAAAATCTCATACTGCATGTAAAGTTATTCATTGTTCTCTCCAATATATAAGAAATCAATATATTTTGCTCCGTATAATAGGCATTATATGCAATTGAGTATTCAGTTGAATGTCGATTTCAGAAGTAAAGCGATTTTTAATTATTAACCTTAATAGGTTACTCAATTTAGTAAAAGAAAAAATAGATTGGAGGATAACTTGATTCAAATGGGCTATATGCAAATAAAAGAGAGAAAATTTTGCCCCTTAAATTATGAATGTTTTCTCACCTTAACTTATATATTCAAAATATTTTCACCAAGCCCCTTAAACCTACTGATATTAGTCACCTTAACCCCTAAATGACTAATATTTTCGCCAATCCCAAATTTTTTTTGTTAATTCTCAAAGCAATAATTTCGCTTTTGAGATTCCATCACATACATGTGATAGATACTAAAGTGCACCACACCAATTTCTTATATATCGGTTTGTGCCTCACAAAGAAAGAAATAACCTATCTCTCACGGATATAAATACGATAATATTGATACAGGTATGGATATCGCTATACAAATATCTTAAAAATTGAAAAACACGACTATTTAAATATTACATAAAAACTTCATACACAATGTCTCAAAAGTATTTGCTTAAACAAATATAGAAGTGATCTTCTTCTTCTTTTTCTAAATAACATAGAAGTTATCTGATAGAGTATTCATACAACATAGGTGTTTAGGAGATGAGCAAATTCTACGATAAAATGACAATAATGTTGTAAATTTTTAACCTATCAAGGTTGAAATTTATTAACTATTTTACATAGCTTTTTGAAGAGATCATAAAACATAATTTATAATAATATAAGAAATTTCGAAAATATACTATAAATGAATCAGTTTTTAATCTCTCATTTAAGACTTGAAAACAAATTCTCCAGTAAAGAAAAAATAATAACAATAACTTGTGTATTAAAGTTATATATTAATAAAAATTAAAAATTAATCTAATAGCGGGTGCGGACTACACGAAGAAGGCTGGCGCCACTACAGCTGATCCGTGCTCTGTTTATTTTTCCGCCGCTTAGACTATAAATACCTTCTCAAATTCGTTTTCAAATTCACAGTACAGTCTGCAATTCTTTTTTCGATCCCGCGCTTGAAGGTACACTCTCTCACACTAAAATGAGCATACAATTCCGGTGTATTTCGGCTAAATCCGTAGCTATATTGATATTATAAATGTGAAATTGCTTCTACTGGAGTAGTGATTAAAGCTATTTACACCGATTATTTTTTATTTTTGTTGTTGTTGTCGTTGTTTTTGTTGTTGTTGTTGTTGTTGTTGTTGTTGTTGTTGTTGTTGTTGTTGTTGTTGTTGTTGTTGTTGTTGCTGTTGTTGTTGTTGTTGTTGTTGTGTATTTACCGTTGATGTGTTGATCTGATGGTGCATTTCTGTAGCGATTTAAGCTTTTCGTGCTGTATTCACCTGAACTCGAAAAACTGCACGTGCTTTGGTTTTTTGATTCGAATCTGCAGCAATTTCTTAGAATTTCATGATTCGCCAAATGAATGTCGTCTCTACTTAGAAAATGTGAAAGAGCTGACTGTGTGCTCATAATTCACTGCGTTGGTGATTAGATCTCTACTATCTTTTGAGGTAGAAATTGGTTAAACTTGATGAATCACGTTCATCGGACCTAGAAGTATCTATCCTCACCTTTAACTGATATGTTGATGAACGGTGAGATAGTAGTTTGTAAAATTATGTAAAAAGATTGAGCTCAATTGGTGCGTGCACCTTAGCAACAGATGACTTATAACTGTAAATGGCAAATGTTTGACTTCTAGATCTATTTTGACTAGATTACCGTCTCGTTCCTTCGTTTTTTCCTCAAAAACATGACATGCCTATGACATACTTCATCTGAGTGTTTTGAAGCAACTTTGCCTATTTTCAGTTCACACAAGTTCAGTTATGGATGCATACGCATTGAAGGCAGTGGTCGACTTACCAGCTCATTTTCGCACGGTTTTCAGTTTCAGGTAGTTTTTTCCCTTTTTTTTTAAAAAATAATTTGACATTTAGAATTGGTTGCCCTCTGACATACAGTTGGCTGGACAATAATACTTGATAACCTCAGTTCAAGGCCTTAATTTGCTAAGAATCATTAGACACTTGCGAAAAATGGCACATGTTTATTTTTGTCTAAGCTTTTCTAATACGAATGCAACCAGAGACCAAGGAAGTATTGGAGGTGATAAAACATTAATTATTATTCCTCTCAGATAGTTTAAACATGTAACTAATTTAGTCTTTCAACAATATGGTATCAAAATCAAACCAAGAAGAGATTGTGAAGTCAAATGTATTCCACTTTTTCCCTTAATTGGAAAAACACGCAAGCTTCGTGATGTATTACCACTTGCATATAATGGATCATGTTAATGCTATAAAGGAGTAAACATCTCTTCTCTTCAGCTATGATTTTAGATGAGGTGGTTACTCAATACAAATTCGGAATGGTTAACTAGATAGAGCAGCGAGTGACGTCTGGAAGGACACTTACTCAAAAGAAGTAAACGAGTTTCTGCTTTTGGTTAATTGATGTTTTCCACGTGTATAATAGATGACCTCTAGATATTGTTCTAATGTTGCTCCAACGAATTTTAGTGAAGAAGCTACTCTTACATCTGTTATAATGTTTGAACAGGTATTTCAACTCTCTGCAGAGTGAATGCTTCTCAACGTGCTTCCTTTCTGATATAAACATGGTTATATCGGCTCCAACTGGAAGTGGAAAAACTGTACTCTTTGAGTTATGTATTATGAGGCTTCTATCCAAGTTCATCACTGCTAATGGGAACTTTATCCATCACAAGGGGACCCTCAAAACTGTAGGCTCTCTTATTTTGAAATATGTTGCTTTTAGTGAGACTTATCCATTTACTGCACCCGTGTCCCAAATGCAAAGATTACTTTCCTAAGTAACTGCAAGTATATTCTGTTTAATCAGCTGGAGAATTAAAACCATCGATGGACATTTGACCTCAATTTGTGATGCTTTAACGAAGAGATGAGGGAGCATATAAATTTGTGCAATCACTTTTCGAAGGCCTAATATCTTCTATTTTTCCTAGTTTCAATGGATGTCTTTGCTCTTAGCTCTTGCATAAACCAAGAATTTCCTTGGGAAAAAGATGCCTTTGATTTAATTGTGGTTTCATTATGTTCTCTGGTTAGATTTGCTTACTGGTCTATTTCATGGCATGAAGATCTATATAGCACCATCAAAGGCATTGGTGCAAGAGAAACTCCGGGATTGGACTCAGAAGCTTGGACAACTAGGAATAAATTGCCTCGAGTTAACAGGTGATAACGAGTACTACAATATCAAGAGTATACAGGATGCTGACATCATCCTTACGACACCCGAGGTTAGTTCGGAATGAGACTTATATTTGTAATCTTTGGATGATCATATGTTTGCTTGAGCTGACCGTCTCTCCCATAGAAATTTGATGCAGTGACTCGTTATCGCATTAAAGATGGAGGCTTGAGTTTTTTTAGTGATATAGCACTTGTGCTTATTGATGAAGTTCATTTGCTAAATGATCCTCGTGGAGCAGCATTAGAAGCAATAGTCAGCAGAATAAAAATGCTTGCTTGCAACCCTGAAATGAAATCGAGTTCTTTATCCAATGTTCGTTTCCTTGCTGTTTCTGCTACAATACCAAATATACACGACCTTGGTAATCATCTACACGTGATGACACTTTTTTGTTTGTTGAGATATTTACTTAATAATTTACCACCAAAATATATTTTGTAGCTGAATGGCTTATGGTTCCGACTGAGGGAATTAAAAGGTACACTCGACGTGGAAGCGACTAATGTTATATTTGTTTTCATAGCGGTACTTTTTGAATTTTATGCTATCTTCTTTTTGCAGGTTTGGAGAAGAAATGAGACCTGTTAAGCTGACCACTAAAGTTTTCGGTATGGAAGTACTTCTTCTCAATATCTGTTTTATTTCTCCAATATGCTGTTTCTCACGGTAAACAATAATTCTTTTGAAATTATTTAAAGTTACTAGATCCACTACAACACAATTTAACAACACTGGGTCAGCACAGATAATAATTGCTGCTTCAAGTTATATTCCTCCGTATATAGCTGATCTAAATTGTTTCTGTCAATGAAGAGAAATTCACAAGCAGTATGTAAAGTTACTAGATCAACAATTATTTATATCAGTAAAAAAATATTTCTCGTAACTATAGTTAATTCAATCATATACTCTTTAGCTTATTGGTTTCAAACTTGTTTGCAGGGTACACGCCAGCGAAAAATGATTTCTTATTTGAAAAGGTGTGTTGAATAATCCATAATGACTTTCTGAATGATTGACATTCTTTTTTTTTTTTTCTGAAGTATTTTGTGTTCTGCAGATGCTATTAACTTCCGCATTAAGTTCTTATTAGTAATTATTTTAACTCTCTGTTGATATACTCTTCTTTTCGATTATTCAGCGTCTTCAGAACTACATTTTTGGTAAGCTGGAAAACTGGTGCCCACGCATTCAATACCTGCTGATGTTAACTTGTTTACCGTAAGAATTTACATGGCATAGAAATATATTAAATTAAATGGAAGTTATTGATGGCAGATCTTCTCACACAATACTCTGGAGGGAAATCTGCCTTGATTTTCTGCTCCACCAGAAAAGGAGCACAAGAAGCAGCACAAAGACTCTCTCAGATAGCAATGACTTTCGGTCATTCAAGTCCTTTCATCAAAAGCAGAGAACAGCAGGAAAGGTTAAGAGAAGCATCCTTGTCCTGTAGTGACAAACAAATGCAGTCTTACATAGTTTATGGTGGTGAGAGTTCTTCTTCTTGGTCTATTTTATTGGGTGTGTGTTGGTGGGAAGGGGGTTGTTGACAAGAACATTGAATGTCCGGAGTAATATCTTTTTATCAACATGCATGGTGTTTCTCAGTGCCCAATTAATTTCATTTATAATTGTCGATTTGACATCTAGTTTCTAATGCAGTTGGATATCATAATGGGGGACTTTCTATGAAAGATCGCAATCTTATTGAAGGTCTTTTTCTGAGTGGTGATCTTCAAATTTTGTGCACCACAAATACTCTGGCCCATGGAATCAACTTACCCGCACATACTGTTGTCATCAAATCAACTCAACATTTGTATGTCTAAGAATCATAACTTAATATTCCCATCCTGCTCTTTGTTGCCTAGCTAGTGATAATGTTGTTGTGGGATGGCCATTAATATTTTTCTGCAGCACTGGATAGAAATCTGGTTCTCATGGTGCACTGTATTAGTACTTTGCACAGCTGTTTTGTTAAGTTGTCTGATTTATCCATCTGCCTCTTATTTTTTGCCCTGTATCTGATTACACTGTTGAGACTTAAGATCTACATATTATCCTAACTTTTAAAATTATGCTAGTAACAAGGAGAAAGGAGCCTATGTGGAATATGAGCGTTCCATGATATTGCAGGTATGGTACTTTTCTTCTTGTCATCTTAAAATCACCTTAGTCATCCCGTTAAATGCTTGATCCTGTAAAAGCAAGATTTGACTGGTTGGCTGTCTGAATAAACTGAGCATGATTCTGTCTGGAGCACTTAACTTAGCTTGGCAGTGATCATTTTCCAGCTGAATTGAAACTGTTTCAACTAAAATGATAGCCACCTCTAATTTATGCAGATGTGTGGACGAGCAGGCCGTCCTCCATTTGATGACACGGGAATGGTCATAATAATGACCAGAAAAGAAACTGTAACGCACTCTCTCAATCAAGACAACTGATATAAGACAAAAATTCTACATAAATAACCTTTTTTTATCATCATTTTCAGGTCCATTTGTACGAGAATCTATTAAGTGGATGTGAATTGGTGGAATCGCAGTATGACCAACTCTGAACTCTTTCTCTCCTCCTTTATTCGCACAGAGTGAAGCACTGTGAACATCTTCCAACTTAATCTTTTCATCATTTGCTCCTTAGATTGCTGCCATGCATCACAGAGCATCTAACTGCAGAGATAGTTCAATCTACTGTTGGAGACATAACAATGGCTATTGAATGGATGAAATGCTCATACTTGTACGTGAGAATGAAAAAGGCACGTTGTTTTATCCCATTCGGAGGAAAAAATTAGATATCCCTTCATTAGATTGCATCTCTGAAAGTTTTCTGCAACAATCAGAATCCCGAGAACTATTCAATTCTAAAAGGGCTTTCTGGTAAACGAATTGAGAAACATTTGCAAGGTAACTAATCTGGGATCTAGATTGATTGGTTCTCAATTTTCTGTACTCTAACAACATTTTGAATGCTTTGCCAGAGATTTGTGTTCAGAAGGTTAACGAATTATCACAATATCAGATAGTCTGGACCGATGATGATGGTTTCCTCCTGAAGCCACTTGGTTGGTATATAATGAATCTGTGTTGTTCTCAAATGAAATATGTAGCATAGAAAAATGACTCTTTTCTCTTCTTTTCAGAGCCTGGAAATTTGATGACAAAGTACTATCTGAAGTTTGACACAATGAAACACATTATACAGGCCCCAACAAGCTGCAGCATAGAAGATGCACTTCATATCTTATGCCGGGCAGAAGAAATAGCATGTATTATACATTTCAGTTGACACTTTTTCTTAACCATGAGAAGGATTATATGTATTTGCATGAATTAAGATAACACTCCTCATCTTTGATAATACAACTTGGCATGTTTCAGAAATTACAAAAACCCTCTTACGTTGACAAACTTGACTGTAACTGCATATGGATTTTTTTTTCCAACTCTATTGCTTTAGAAATGTAAAACTGGATTTTGTCTAATATGTTTAAGTATTCATTGAATATTTGTCACAAGTTTCCTTTTTGCCTCTTAATTGTTTCTTTTTTCATTCAGTTTTCTCCTATTCACATGAAAATGTTCATCGCACTACTTCGAAACACATAATGTTAATAATATTCCAGTAAATCGGCAGTTCTATTAGTATATAGGGTATTTTTTGTAATTTTCAAAGTGGGAGAGCACTGTTGTATCTCAACAACTGCAGGGAGTGTTACTGTAATTTCATATAACTTCAGGTGTTGTCATCATTATTCACCGCAAATATTTTGATTTGAAAAATGTAGGGATACAACTGAGGCGAAATGAGAAGAAGTTCCTGAATGACATAAACATTGACAAAGACGCCCGACTTCGTTTTCATGTCCTCGACAACAAAGGAAAACGAAAAAAACGCATTCAATCCAGAGAAGAGAAAATATTTCTTCTGGTTAACGACTGCCTGACTGGAGATCCAGCTGTGCATGACTTATCCATGAGTCAGGTTTGATGCCTGCTATCTTTTAAGATATGATTCAGAACTTAATAAACCTTGTCTGATTGTGTTTTTCTCAATAGGACATGAATTCTATATGCTCAAATGGATCTAGGATAGCAAGGTGCATGAAAGAGTATTTTATGTACAAAAAAAGCTATAAAGGAGCTTTGAATTCGATGCTACTAGCCAAATGCTTGCATCAGAAATTATGGGACGATAGTCCATACTTGTTGAAACAACTACCCGGAATTGGGATGGTCACTGCAAAGGTTTTTTTTTTCCTTCTGCTATACTTTTAGCTTTAATTTTTAACTTCTTGCATTATCTTTATACACTCGGATACTTCAACTTTTTAGATCTAAAAAATAGTTTTCTTCCCCTTACCCAACATTCTTCGCAGGCTCTGCACTCAATGGGAGTAAAGTCATTTGAAACCCTCTCTGAAGCTGACCCGAGGAAGATCGAATTAGTTACTGGTCGTAAATATCCTTTTGGTAACCATATTAAGGATTCATTGCTCTCTTTACCCCCAAAAGTTGAGATGCTAGTTGAAGAAACAGAGGACCAAATGCTAGGGAAATCCAAACTGCTGATAACTTTAACTAGATTATCATCACAAGTGCAATTAACTAAACGACATTATGCGGATATGGTATGTCAGAATTATGTGTTGATACTTTGATTTTCAAAACCAGTTGCTACTTGTGTAAATATTAAATACTGAGAAGTGAAATCTTACAGATGGTTGGTATAGAAGAAGATAACCTCATACTGTTTTACGAGAAAATAAGGTATTAATAACTGTTTGAGTTTGTATTTAAACAGTTTACCATTGTAGTATATGGTTACTATGTATTAACACTCGAGGTTTATTTTCTGCAGGATGGAGGAGTTCTCCAGGTGCAAACTACAGACCCCAAACCCATGTTTTTTGTCAAGCGAAGAATACCGAACCCCTTTTCAAATTAATGATGCGCGTTGCTTGACATAGATATGGCATATTGCCATATCTATAGGAATTCGATGGAGACTAATAAGATTGATTTTATTGCAGCCCTTATTGTGCAACCGTATTATTCACAAGCCCGCAGCTGGGAAAGCTGACGATTAAAGCAGATTTGATATGTGAAGATTTCAGTAAATTCTCTCCTTAACTACCATATTCAAATTTTGAGTTTCTTAGTGATGGCTGAATATGCATCTAGTTTATTTCGTATTGGTATTATGCAGTTGGCATTGATATCCACCGAAAGGTTATCATCACTCCAAAGATAGACGTAGATGCAATTCGTAAATATAAACCAAAGGAGCGCCCCTCTTTACAGCTCAAGGATTATCACTTGATGAAAGATGAGAAAGACTGTACATCTTATGCTCCCTCAAACGAAGGTGGCAACAATGAGTTGATAGAGAACTCAATTTCCATGTAAGCACCTAGTCGGCTGAGCTTGCTTTTGCAGTTTACTCGTGCGACCTTTATAATCTTAAAAAAAGTACTGTAGTGTTATCTACTGGTTGAGACCGTAGAAAACTATTTCACTGCTCCTCGATGTCTGGACCTATCACGAAATTATGAGAATAACATGTTTAAAAAGTAAATTCTAATAGAAGAATGGAAAGTTAAGAGAATGTAAACAGGGATGGGGAGACAGTGTCTCCCTCTCCCTTCTAATACATGGAGTCTTCTGAAAAAATATTACTTTACACTTTAATTTTATTAAAAAGAAAAAGATTATAATAAAAGTAATTCGATCAGTTTAACTGCAGAAACAATGCATTGCATAACACTCGCTTATTTTGAGGGCTAATCACCATTTAAAATAATATATCTGGAGTTTTCGTTAGAGCTATCAGAGGGGCTAAATTGCAAATAACTGTTCAGATTAATTATAGTTCCAAGTATATATTAGCAGTACCTCTGAGATGATGCTGGGTTGAATTCAAAGTATTGATGAATTCCCATAATTCCTTTGGTGTGATACTCCAGTTGACCTTGAAAATTTTCATGTTCAGGCCCAGCTTCAATCTCATAGATGAGGAGTTGGAGGATGGTAAATAAACTCCTGTTTCTTATTTCTCATGTTCTTAGCCATATCCCTCTCAGTTTTCTTTTATCAATTTCAAGGGGGAACTATCGTGGAAACTGATGATGACGACTGCAAAATTATATCTGAAAAGACCGTTTTTGATCATATTCGGGAAAAGGCCAAAACTTTACCTGTTTTGCCGTTGTCGAATGACATTTCTTCGCCATCATTAGAGACTTTCGCGTTCATCAGGAAACGTACTCGCGAGAGGCATCTTGAACTCGAAAATGATATTGAGGCTGTGGAAGTACTGGAGAGTAGTAAAACTCCAAAGAGTGGCGTGGCTATGCAATATCCTGAACTTGTAGAACTGGAAGAGGAAAGACGCATATTTCGCAAAGGTCTTCTTGATACACCTGATGGCTTGAGTGGCTCTCATCTAATGAACACAGGTGAGTCCTATGGGAAACTAGCTTCTTTCGAAAGGGCAGAAATTGGAATTTACCAAATTCAATGAAGGGCGAAATATAGTAACACTTAAAATATTTGGTCAAATTACAGTGCTATTATTTCTTTGTCTTAAGACTTTTTGAAATATTTCTTATCATAAACCAGGATGACAGTAATGAAATTTTGTTTCAACACTTTTAGATGATTGTTAATAAATCAAAAGTCAGAACTGTTAAAAAGTAAATGAAAGTTAAACAAATTAAATTGAATGTGTATATTTTTTTCATTTTGTTTTTAATCTGTTTAGCAGTGTCTTGATCATAATAGTTAAAATTGATAAAAATGGCGTTAATTTCAGAAAGGCAAAGGATTGTATGTTTATTACATGATCACACGTTGGGTAGCCTTTGGTTCATTTTATGTGACATGTTGGACCAATAACTATTTTTAAGTACATGAACTGTGCGCAGTAACAAACTACTTATACTCACTCCAAACTCCTTGCAGATATAAGGAGCAGAGAAGGCACAATTGCACCCAAAACACAGAACGCCATGCCATTACCTCTGCCTCTAACACAAGAATCAATATTCGAGCATATAAGGAAAAAATCCCGGAATTACCCTCCATCTAACAATTTCAGTACTGCTGATATTGATATACTCATCCTAGATGGTGAATCCAACCGAAATAACACCTCTACATGCAATGCTTCCTTTGGAGGCGCACGTGAAGTTGTGACTTTAGATGTAGAGACCATGGATACAAAAATGTACCCCCGAGTTCATAAGTCAGTTCAAAAACTAAAGGACATCTCACAATTCGGAAATTCTGGTACGTAAATGAATGATGACTTTACTTTGAATAATGATTCCAATGGTTTGTCGTGTCCAAGTTTGTTGAGAACTTACTGTTCAGTTGCAGTGGCGGGAGTGGGAGCAAGGAAGGAGAATTCGTTTCTTGGGTTCCAAAGCGTGTTTTCATTTCTTTGATCTTACCAGTAGTGATTAATGAGGTAAGTAGACTCGCCTCATATTTGACTTTTTTGAGTTTAGTTTCTTTTTTTTTTCGTAGTAATGATTAATCTTTTTGTTGCACAAAGTTGAGATACAGTTGAGATATAGCTTTATTTTCCCTTATGTGCCATAGGTTTATGGAGTTGGATGTGAATATGAAAACTGAGAACTCCAATAGTACCTGTTGATGAGCTTATGTTATGCATATTCCAATAAATTGGGATTTATAGGTTTGATTTAGGTTGTTGATGAGCTTTTGTTTTTAGATTCTGGAAATGCGGTTTTGTTAATGTGTTACAATTTTCGTCCGTTAAAACATAGAAAACAGGTGTTCTAAACTTGAACTTTATCGAACGTCCCCCAAAAAACCTTTTTCACCTTTATACATACAAATTATTCGTTTTATAGACTCCCCCACTAAATCACCGATTTTACCCGTCTCAACAAAACACTTAAACTAGTTTCTTTTCAAGATATCGACATTTAAGTTGTCTCGAAACTTCCAGCAGCCACTATATATGTATTTAGTGCCATCTGTAAACAACATATCACAATTATGTATGTACTTGATGCCGATTCCATTTATGCTACCCTGCCCGCTGTGCGGGTAGCATATGATGGATTTTGCAAATAAATCTCTGAAGATCTTATCTAGTACTTTAAACCCCTAAAATTTACAAAATTGATTAGTTTTAATTCTAAATAAATTGTATAGTTAATAAGTTTAACATATGTAATTAATAATTAAAATTACACTTTTGCAACATATTTTACGTTCTCTTATACTTTTACAAAACACTTCTGTTTTTGCTTTTACACTTACAAAACAACTAAATGTCTTTTGTTTTTGCTAAAGTTAATTAAATTATTATGACTAGTAAAAATAAAAGATACCAACATAAAAATGATAAACAAAGAGGAATAAAAACAAAAAGTATCTCATAATAGGAAGATGAGGAAAATTCGGTTACATGTATGGTTTTTTATCATATTTTTGTTGGTATCTTTTATTTTTATTTTTCATGATTTTTAAAGTAATAAATTTAGCAATTAATTTAATTGTATTGTTAAGTGTGAAAATAATAATACAAGTGTTTTAAAAAGGTATAAGAAAATATTTAATTTAGTTTAGCATTCTTAATTCTAAATTACATATATTTAACTTATTAACTAGATAATATATATTGAGAATTGAATTAATCAATTTTATAAATTTTTGGGGGTTTAAAGTATTAAGTAAAGTCTTCAGGGATTTTGTTGCAAAATCCATTATATGCTACCCGCACAGCGGGCAGGGTAGCATAAATGGAATCCTTGATGTCATATTAGATTCTTAGATTTTTTTTACAATTTACATTTTTAGATTTCTTTTCAAACAAATCAGTCCAACTACGTCAACCAGGACATACTCAGAATTTATTTCGACATTTTCTCAATGCTCTTCGAAAAGTTGTTGAAACAACTCTTCTTTGACTAGATAAGATAACTGATCCTTGACTAGATGATAAGATAAGTGAGAGATTATTAGGTGCAGCGGCTGTACGATGAGGTGGTGCAGCAAATCGGTTATTTATATAAATGCATGGTTGAGATGAGGTGTGGAGAAGTTACTTCCCAATAACTTAAGAATAGTATTTAATCTCCACCACATGCTGTACCGCGTCAGCGTACAGCCGCTGCACCTAATAATTTTTCGTCGCGATGATGAAGCACATATAATTTGGAAAAATTTCGGAGCAACCCTGCTAAATCTGGGAACAATTCTAAGGCGCAAGGAAACAGCAATGTAAACTCTGCAATATTTACCCACATGAAAAATTCTCCAAACAAATTAAAGTAAAATTTAAGTTACAACACAAAAATTTAATAAATATGCACCACAAAGGGGTAGTGCAGAATTAAGTGGGTTTACGCCTCAGGAAACAAGTCATACAACGCTAAAAGTAGTCATTTATGAACGAGTATCAACAAGACAGGATCCAAAATTTATTACTCTGTTGAGATGGTATTAACATACCCAATCGAACTTGATTGTCATAGCTACATTACAGTTCCAAGAACATTTTATTCGGAACAATAACTTGCTATAAATTATGCTCCACGTGTTCAAGAAAAAAAGAAAATTATGCTCCATCCCTCATTATTACAAAATTCTTATTCTTCCAATAAGAAAGGAAGAAACATAGGAAAAAGGAACTAAACTTTCTATCAATAAATACGACTACCACCTACTTTCTACTCTATATGCGACTCATCTGAATACCATTGTCTGCAAAACTGCACGTTTTCATATCTAGCCAATTTTCCGAAGGATAATCAAGAGAAAGCATGAAAAGCTAACCGGGAATATGCTCTTTCCTGCACTACGCTTGCAAGGGTTGCTTCTTCTCTTGCTGATATACGAATGTTTCCAAATTGCCAGCAAGGATTGCTCTATGTTAGCTTTTAAGGAATTAAACATAATATTGTACATCCAATGTCCACCAACAGACTTCTAGTCTCGCACCAAAGACATTACTGGGATCCCTTTGCTAGAGAAACTAGAGCACTTTACCCTCACCTCCTCACCAACCTCAAATTCTCTCTCTGAACCATTCTGCAAAGCAGAGACCCAAATTAAGACGTCATTAGTGAAAAAAGAAAACATCAGATTTAGCCTCAATTTTTCAAATTCGAACAATGATTTTTTCAACAATTATCCCTAGACCTGAGACAATGATAACAGGTACAACAACATAGGGGTTCTCTTTTCCTACTTCCCACGAGAGGAAGAAGAAACATCTGACATTGGAAAAGAGAAACCGAACAGTACCCAGTATAACTATATTTGATAAAACGCACTAAAACAGAATGCTGCATGACATTAAAATGTTTTTATTTAACTCAAGAGTTTTTTGGTGAGTCAATGAAACTACACAGTTTTAGTTACAGGCTCAAGAAGCACAAATTTAAAGGTATCATGGCTCGAACTGTACGACTTACGACCATTTTAACAAAACTCACAATGAATTGAATCTATCTTTTTATACCAAGATACTTGACTAAAAGGACTTTGAAAGAGTTTGTTTAAGAAAGCCGAAACACCTAAAAAAGTCTCGGAAGTAGTTAAATATTTGACATGGAAGAATGAAAATAAGACTAAAGGAACTAAAAAGTAGTTAAATATTTTTTTAAAAAATTTACCTCAAACCGATACATTCCACGGATATCACCACCCAAATCAAGGACAAGCCCATGTGCACGTCTTTGATGAACCTTAGCTGTTACCTCCATTCCAAGCTTCAATTTCTTCGCATCTAGAGGAGCCTTGGCTGTAAAATTGATACTTATTCAAAGATTTTTTTAAGATAACTACAAGCACTAATGATTCATCCCTACAAGCCCAGTATTAACTGTTTGGCCTCAAATTTTGACAAGGTGAAATAAAGAGTTACCTTTAGATTTCTTATTCAAACCAGCAGACTTTTCCTCCTCTTCACACTCAGCTGCACTTCGAATCACTATTGCTGACACGCTATCCCCACCATCTAAAGGCTGATCACCTTTATTTTCCAGCTTGCTGTTATCAGGCTCCAAGACCTTAGGTGTTTGTTGTGCAGGCGTCACAGATTCTTTTGGTGTGGCATTTGATTTTGATGCTGGTTTGGCTGAAGTGGCTTTCAGAGATAAATTAACATTCCCACGCACGTCTAAGCCGATGCACATTACATTAAGTGCTTGGCCAACTGATACCACATCAGAAACTTTTGATACCTAATAAGAAGATTAACACCTCATAATAATCTCAAACTAAAGTGAGAATTTACCAACTAGAGAACTGCAAACACAGTAGGCACTAACCGGTTCATGCGATAACTCAGAAATGTGCAGTAGACCTTGTTGCCCCCCGTTGAACTCCACAAAAGCGCCATATTCTTTTATTGCAGTCACGATGCCTTTGTACAACCCTCCCTTTACAATCTCCCGACCCACAATGAAATCAATCTGAAAAAAGTTAAGAGAAAATTCAAATACCAACCTTACTATCATGACCATATAATTAAACAATGCCAGAAAAAGTTTTCCTGCATAGACATTAGATATTTTTGCTTTTGATATTTTACTTGCCACAAGTTTACAGTAACTTAGGTTTTTCTTCCTATTGCACTTTCGGCTGTATACTCAAATATTAGATATATAGTACTTACAGCCCTAATTCAAAGAAAATAATCAAAGCTTCAGAAGTCAAGCAAAATCATCCTGCAATTAAGTAGTACAGGAATCTAAGAAGAAACTTTGCTAAGATGACCAAATTTACTAGTACAATCTCATTATACACTTATACCAACCTAAGATGACCAATTTTCCCGTATATTATTAGAATTTCAAAGCTCAGGACTATCTATAACTGGGATATAGAGGCATGAAAGAACTATTTGTCTGTGAATTAAATAAACTGAAAGAACGTAAAATATTTACCTTCTCCAACAATTTATCCAATACTGATTGATTTTTAGCGACTACAGTAAGGAAACCGTCACTTACTGAAATTCTTCCACCTGTGACATGAAAATGATCTGAGAATGCTTGTAATCGAATTATGTATCATAGGGTGCTAAAACTCGTCTAACAATTAACAAACCATCACCAGACTGAAATCCAAGCTTGTCTCTATGACGACAAGAGATACATGCATGCAATTTAGAGAGGGTGCAGGGGATTGGAAAACCGCATAACACAAAAATATATGGTCAGAGTTTCCAATCATATAGCCCAAAGACGTCAAAAAATGGACTAGAGACTTTCTACAATCTAAACCATACCTGTTTCTTCTTCAATTTTTCTCTTCAAGGCACCAAGAGGACCAATTAATCGGCGGATCACATCGTTGCTATACTTCAAGGTCACTGTGTAAACAATGTCATATGAGTGATATAGGTAAAATACAACCATTGAATGGAACCTAACATTAATAGCCTTGTAACCTGAAGCAAAATGCAACTTCTGCATGACAAGAAGTAGGAGGAAAATGTTGAAGCTAAAGCTCCACAAGAACTCATCTTTTATTCAAAGAATATACATATATCAATTGCACACTTACATATCCGTGGAGAGTTTCGTCCATCTTGAGTACGGGGTACATTGATCTCTCGCTCCATATGATCAAGAATTTGAACTCGACCTTTACGTGCAGGCTCTAAACTCTCACATACGATATCTAGCGGGATTCCGGCGGGTTTTATGTCCAACTGAATTGCTGTAATGCCATGTCGAGTTCCAGCAATTTTGAAGTCCATGTCCCCTAGATGATCTTCCAAACCCTATAAATAGCACAACACAAAGAATCTAAGAAATATATACGAACAAAGTCCTTACGACATTAAGAATCAAGAAATTCAGTTCCATATAATATAAAACCGATAAGTAAAAAGTATGGAGGATAACATGGTTTAAAATGTCGGCAGAAGCAAGCTAAACTAACAAAGAGAATCACCTAAGAATAAATGCACCCCTACCTCCACCACCAATTAGAAATGTAATAACAGTACCAGCAACATTCTTTTTTGAAACTCAAATTTGTTAACACCAGAAGCAGTTATAAGTTATAACAGAACAAGATCTGACACAGGCCAATTAGATTCCTTACCAATATATCAGTTAGAAGCCGATAGTCTGTAATTTCTCCAGTGGAGGGATCAGTTTCACTGATAAGGCCCATTGACAATCCAGCTACATGTTCTTTCAATGGAATGCCAGCGTCCATCAAAGCCATGCTGCCTACAAAATTAGAAGCATGTCAAGTCCTGATAAAATCTATTGAAGAAATAATTGATGTAAGATAAATATTTGCAAAAGGAAGGTATAATTTTTCAGCAAAGGGGGACACATCATCATAAACTGCATAAAATGCAGAAGAGATGGCTACCTGCACAAACGGATGCCATTGATGTTGATCCATCAGATGCCATAACTTCCGAATTGACACGGACAGTGTATGGACAATCATCTTCAGGTGGTAACATAGCAAGTAGAGCTTTCTCAGCAAGAGTACCTGCAAAATGAGGATTTAGAATAAACCAAATAAAATAGTGAATAGAATGGTAGAACTATGAAATTGGGACAGATCAGCTTCCAACAGCCTAAAGGTACATTAAGCAGACGGAATAGGAGTGCATAGACAACCAATTACCAGCTAAGCACCAAATATATGAAAATGTTATTTTTAACCATGTCACTTGCAGAAAGTAAAAGGTAGATATTTTCATGAAACTTTTTAGATTTTGCATCTGATAAACAGTGATGACATAACATAATTTGGATTAGGAATATGAACAAAAAATGCCCCAAAACCAAGAACCAGGAAGATATTAGATTTATGTCCGTGTATAATAGATGATTCATATGGATCACTATGTTACTGAGTACAGCCTGTTGAATTCTACGATTCTATCATATTCTAAAGTAAGAATTTTTAGGAGAATTGAGCCACTTACCAATACAAAACACTTCCAAAAGATATTCCACTTTAAAGATGACAAATTTAGTTCGACTCCATACGGAAATGCAAGTCCCGAAAACTAGTTACAGAAATTATGAAAACTTCCACAAAGATATTTTATTAAAAGTCCAAATCATAATTAGGAGTACAGTGACAGACATGTCTGAGAACTGGGAATCAACTTTATTTTTGCATGTATTTAATCATGCAAGGAAGCATCGATTTTTAATAGCAATCGAGTTTCTGCATGCTTCGACATTGAAAATTCAATATTTACCAGAACTGTAGCATTGTCATCTTTCTCTCTGTATAATCATTGGAAAATTCACATTATTGGCAGCAAGAACATATGAAAGAAAAATAAGAAGGGAGCAAATTTTCCGTTCAGCGAGTTCAGACCCTTTTGTTCGAAATTTCTTTGTTCGTACCGAACCGCTTACAGATCTAACAGAAAAATATATTGGTGCGGCTTCACCATCTTAGAATATTATAATTTTCCTACACAGAAATTGTTTGCACCAGGGCGGAAGTCCATAAAAAGTGTAGTTGCACAACTAAAGTTTACAAAAGAACTTTTGCATAACCAGCTTTTCAAGAAGCATCAGAACCCACGGTCAATGCATGCCTCAACATTCGTGGAGGTAGGTGAAAGCTAAAAAGAAAACTTGCAAACTCTGATTACCATTAAAACACAACCTAAAGGACCAAACTGAAATTAGGACACAGTATTTGCACAAGTTTCTTTTTCTAATGGAATGACCACCTCATCTAAAAGTTTAGCCTTGTAGAGAGGACAAACATCGATTATTTTACATTCTCCAACATACACACTCTCACGTGCAGGCTGCAGTCTTTTGTGTAAAGCCTAGCAAGTTACATCTTCCATTAATGGGTGGCAGTTGGACTAAAACAACCTCTTACTGGCCTAACTTTGATACCATTTTGAATGACCACCCCATCTAAAAGCTTTGTAAAATTACAGAAACAGACAAGTACTTGATAATAACAACTAGAAATCGAGGAAACACAAGGAGGAAAATGCAAGTCAACTCAAGAATGTAAGAGTTAACTTTAAGAAATTACTCTTAAAGGTTCAGTCCTTACCATGTCCGACTTCCCGCCTGTTCAAGCCAACTCGTTTACCGACTTCATTAATGCAGAATGGTGGAAAACTATAATGAAGCATGAACCGCTTTGACGGAGGACCGACCAACGAGTCTAGACGTTGTGCTTCTCCAGGTGCTCCAAGAGTTACAGTACAGAGAACCTGTAAGCAGCATAATTAAGGATCTCTGGAGTATCCAACGTCGGATAAAAATAAGAAAAGTGCAGTCACTAACCTGAGTATCTCCACGATTGAAGATCGACGAGCCATGCAATACAGGTAAATTACCAGCTTCACAATATAGAGGCCTAACTTCATCAAGACTTCTTCCATCAACTCTAAGTCCTTCACTGATTATCCTTCTCCGAACAACCTGATATGAGAAGTCATTGATTACAAGATGTCCAAATCAAAATGAAGAAACCAAATTAAGAGTGTGAAAACTATAACCCGGATGCAAGATATGATGAGCAAAATACAAAAGGTTGCCAATTCCACATGTAAACTTCGTTGCAAACCATTTCTCATCTCTACAGATCAATTTCTTGCCTTCAAGCCATTGCCTTATACTATCTTAGCAACAAATAAAAAGTTCAAAAATTAAATTGGACGATTTACACAACAAACTTGCATACATGGTTGTTTTTTATTCCATTTGATCTTTCCCAATCACAGACCGGGTTAGATATTTATGAGTTTTCAGTCGACATATACTATCCTTGTTTAGCCAGCGAAAAGGGGTAGATGCAAATACCTTCTTCCGCACATTGTCAACTGTCTTAGAAAGAAATTTGAGCCCTTCTTCATCACATTCTTCTTCAAGTGTCTTCTTAACATCCTTTGTGATATTATCTAAAGCTTCTCCCCGTTCAAACTGCATACAGAAAACACACATGAGGATGTATGAACCGAAAGAGAGCATGAAAATTTATTCTGCACATCGCAATCCATATTTTGTAAGTTGTTTCGAGAAGGCACCTTGCCATATGTAGGGTCTGTAAATACAGCTTCAATCGGTGCTTCAGCCAGACTCCTGATTTTTTCATATGTTCCCTCAGAAACCATGGACAATTTATATTCTCCTTTCTGTTTACCAGCTTTGGATGCAAGCCTCATTTGAGGCTCAAGATATTTAACTGCCTGAGGAAATACAGATTAGCATCCTAAAATAAATACAGCATTGATGTATAAAAAGAGCGAAGACTCACTTCAGGATGCGCCAATCTTAAAGCAGCTTCCAAGTCTTTTTCTGATATCTCACGTGCTTGAACATCTATCATCAAAGTTTTGTCTCTTGTGCATGCATATATCAAGTTAAGATCACTCAGACTAAGCTGCACAACAAACATGAAGGCGAACAAAGATCAGAGTCATGAATCATACTTATTTTATAGTATTCTGTACAGATTAGTGTTAAAGAATTGTGCATTATTGAACATGTGTACGCTTACGTGAGATATATCTAATTATGGTAGGAAATAAGTTGATTCCCCAATTAACTCAATCCCTTAACTTCCTTCAGAATTACTATACATTCTTACCACATTCAAAGCCTCAAACCCGGCATCAGCTCACAGTGATACAAAAGGTTAAGAGAGGCTAAGATAACCAGAATAATTAATTTCTTCTTCCTTTAAAATCCTTACATAATTCTAGTTCCATAATCAGCAAACTATCCCATCAACACTCATTATAAATTCAACGATATCTTACCTACTTTTCTCTTATAGCCCCAAAATTCTTAGTTAGTAACTGAAGACCAATTAAGCGTACCAAGTCACTGAGGAGGTTTAACCACCCACTAACAACTGAACCAAATCATTGGTTAACCATCTTATGAATTAGCAACATTACAAAACTATGAAAAGCATCTTTCAATTCAATTTTACGAGATGTAAGAAGATCCATGGAATTTACACACTTTGCTAATTAGACCACTCAACCACTCAAATAAAAAAGTCGAATTTACAAGGAAAAATAGGAATTGATGCAGACATCAGCGAAATGACTCCTCACAAGATATGAAAGCCAATGTAATATGTTTTCATTATGTATGAAAGAATTTATATTACCTCATCCATGCTGGGATTAACAATAAGTTGACCAGAAATCCTTCCAATCCTTATTACTCCAATTGGGCCGCCCCATGGAATATCAGATAACATAAGAGCAGCAGATGTAGCATTGGCTGCCATTACATCTGGATCTTGTTTCCCGTCAGATGATAGAACACTCGCCATGATCTAAGAAGAAAAGATACTCCATTAAGAAACAGAGCTAGAGCACGTTTAACTAAAAATGTTCGGTAGATGCTGAGAATGCATTATCAGACCTGAACATCATGGTAAAATCCTGGTGGAAAAAGGGGTCTTATAGGTCGGTCAATGATACGACCACACAAAAGTTCGCGTTCTTTTGGAGCGCCCTCCCTCCGCATAAATGTGTTGGGAATCACGCCCTGAGCAAACTGTTTTTCCTGATAGTCAACCTGGCCAAAGAAAGGAAAGGTAATCCAGTCATTACAACAAGCAACCAACAATGACCCAACTAATCATAGGTACCAAATATGTTATCCTACACCAACTTAAATTTATCCCAGATAACATAGGTAGCTCACGATATACTCCATCTCGATCAAGAAACATATCGACATAAATAACCCTTTTGACATGCATTTGACTAGTCTGAAAACTAAAAAAAAAAAAAAGAAATCCTTTGCGTGGATTTTCCAAGACCTGCATAGATTTCATCACAAATATTCAAAAATAATTTCCAGGAACACATAATATTTAAACCAAGCTCTGTTATTAATGCATACAGCTCTCTAATCTGTTTCATGGTAAAATCACATAAACTCCCATTGCGAACACACGATCACAAACCGAACCGCAAACACATCAATCCAACGAAAACGTCACTTAACAAACAACACATAGCACCACTAGCACAAAGTTCGAATTCAATTAATCAAACGACACCACAACAAATTGGCAGCACAACAAAAAAAAAAATATCCACAAACTATAATTCGTACAGTGAGGGGCAAGAAATCACGAGTGCCGTCACTCTTAGCTGATGCAACTGTCGACAGCACTTTCGTCTCCTCCATACCCAACACAACGGCGCCGTTTGCGAATCGCGCAATTTTACCGGTCTCAAGCTTTATCACTCGCGATCCGATTTCGAATTCTTCGGAGAATGTCTCCAGGAATTTCGCTCCGGCGACCGTCGCTTCGTCGGAAGATTGTGCCGGTGACGTGGCACGAGAAATGCGGCCGCCGCAGATTGATCGGAGATTGATGCGCCTCCATTGTTTCGCTGAGAGTAGAGGATTAACTCTACTCGCCATAGGCGACATTATAGAGAGAGAAAGAGAGAAGAGAGAGAGAGTTAGGGGTTTAGGGTTTAAGGGTTGGGTTTCTTTAGAACTGTCGAGGTTTTTTAATTACGAGACATTTGTTTTAAATAAGAAAACAACTAAAAATTATTAGATGATGATATCTTTATTTTGCTTTTGATATATAACCCATATGACTATCATGTAACTAATCTAATATGTGATTTTTTTCTATTCTCCTCTACTTATCGTAACAATTTTTATCATTACAACATTTATCAATGAGGATAAATTTGTTTTTCTAAAACATTTCTCCATCCAATAACTTTGGTAAAGTTAATTTAGTGCAGTCGATTAACAAACTAAATCCCAAGCTACTTATGAAGAAGCACCCATTATCATTAGTTAAAGAAAAAGAGTCTGATTGTTATTCTATAGTTCGTTGAGAATAGTCTTCTATGATTTGGAGATACTTTTTGCTAGAAAAAAGGAGACAGAAAATCATGATTACATGGATCAGCTATAGTTTGTAATAATAAATTCATAATTTATAGTTACTGCATTATCAACAACCAAAGACTTAAATAAAGCTCTTACATGGCTGCCAACAAAATAAAATAAAACTGATGCAACTTATAAAACTCAATATCCACTCTTAGTTACTAACTAATTTCACATCAAACCTCAACCCCTTCTCCAACTGTTCACATTTCTACGATCAAGTAAACTTAGACTTTCGGACATACAAACAATATAATATGCGTGACATCTTCTCATCATATCCCTCTCCTTCTGCAGGTTATTCAGGCCTAGAAAATCAATCAGATTATCAGACCATGTTTGGAATCGGATCTGCCCATCAAATGTCACCATATCGCTCACCTTTTCTTTATATAGCAGCAACTCAACCCATGAATTCTCGCATGCAAGAGTCTTCATCGCAGTAGTGAAATTCTTCTTCACACTCTTTTGGAATCGTCAAGTAACGAAGAACCTCCTTCACATTCTCGAGTTTAGGCCATTCACGGTCGTGCAAAAATTGCGTTACCATTACCTCTTCTACTAGGAAAGGGGTCTCCCCAAACAATTCCTTATCGATATCGAACCACATGTTTGTAAAAAAGGAACCTGCAGTGAGCGAAATAACAACCGCCGCCCATCTTACGCACCCATTGATAAAAACACCGCTACCTATTGTCACCGCAGGTGCGGAACAGTCAATCCCTTTCCATGAATTGGATTTCATTGAGTAAATCTCAACCTTGTCTGATGAACAAGCATGACCATCTTGTAAGTATATAATCTTTACAACTTTGTAGTCGTCGTTCTTGCAGCTATAACCGAATCCCAATCCGATCTTGGAAATTGTGTTTCGGTAATTTGTAGAAGTAGTTAGTTTGGCGGGGGAGGCCGGAATAAACTTGTGAGTTTGAAGGAGGGGGTTCCAAAGGTATAGTTGTGAACTAAAAGTTTGGATACAAACTATGCCGTTGCAGGACCCGACAACCCGGTTAGGATAGTAGGGCACCGTTAAGTTGGAGGCTCGATCACGTGTGGAGGCAGTCACTCGCGAATTTAGACGAGGTTTCAAGGGTATGTAGAGGAGGTAACGACGAGAACGCTCTTTTTGGCTTAATTTGTTGTGGGCAACAATAAAAGTATGGCTATGGATTAATGAGTTCCATGATTTGGAGACGCATGTAAATCTTATCAAGGATTTAACCGGAAGTCTCGTGAGAATAGCCGTAATCATGTCATCACCAATATAAATTTTGGAGACATTTTGCTCCATATGATCGTCAACTTCTCGTTCTCAAGTTTTCTTCTTCTTTTTTTTTTTGTATGAAGCATGATACAGTTGTAAAGAGAAATTTTCCTATATTGCCTTTTATTCATTTAAGTAGTTTGAATTTACTAAAATTCTTCATTCAAAAGTTAGAAATTATTAAAATACCTCAATATTTAATAAGGAAAGAGAAATTCAATAAAATCTCAAAAACACTTTATTTGAGGTTTTAAGCAGAGAGTCCAAAAATCCCAAAGGTTTTAAAGCTATAATAAACCAAAAACACCGTGAAAAAGTAAAACAAATGCTCGCACTACGACCAAAGCTTTGCTCCACCGCAGCCATGATCGGCGCCACTGCTGCTCTATCTTCTTCAACATTTACAGCACGTAGAAACCCTAATTTATCAATTCCTCAATTTCAACTACTCTCTAATGAATTATCTTTCAAAAATCGCCACTCGCTCTCGACTCGCCTCCGTAATGCCTCAATCCGCTGCTTCGCCACCGCCGTTAGCGATAAAGTGCTGGTGAAGAATCCAATCGTTGAAATGGACGGTACTTTTGAAATGAATATGAGAATAATTGGATGATGTTAAGTTCGATTGTTGGTTTAATGATGATGATGATGTATTGTTTTGTTCAGGTGATGAGATGACGAGAGTTATATGGACGATGATAAAGGAGAAGGTGTGAGAAACAGCGCTGATTTTAATGTTTTTTTTTTTTTTTTTGGTGAAATTGTGGTTCTGATGGAATATAATTTTCGGATTATTTTCGATTTTATTTTTGTGCAATGCAGTTGATATTTCCGTATCTTGAGTTGGATATAAAGTATTACGACTTGGGGATACTGAATCGTGATGCGACTGATGATAAAGTCACTGTGGAGAGTGCGGAAGCGACTCTTAAGTAAGTTGGGAGGAACAAGAGTTTGTTATTTTCTTACAGAGCACTTGTTTGTTTACTTCGTATAGACTGAAACAAGTAATTGTAATTAAAGGCTTGATGGTTGTTTTTGGTTTAGAATGCTTGCATACGAGTTGTATTTTTTCTTTGATAAGACTTGCATGTTACTTTCTCTAATCTTATTGTAAATGAGGTCGAGTGTGTTTAGGTTCTTTTTGGCAGCGTATGGTTGTATTTAGATTTTTGATGAATTTATCTATTGGTGAAAAGATGCCTTGGATCAAATGGTTGGGGAACCGATGGATGACTATCATACCTCCTTTGAACTTTCCAAGACAACTAATATTCGAAAAAGAGAATTTGAAAGTAAGATAGATTGCTTGTTCATGTCTAATAATGCATTTTTGAGAAGCTCCTTTGCAGCTCACTAGTAGAGGAACACGGTCATTTAAGAGGTGGTAGCTGATTGGAACTCTATGCTGATGTTCACCCTCTAA
This sequence comes from Misopates orontium, assembly GCA_946800315.1. NCBI lineage: Eukaryota > Viridiplantae > Streptophyta > Magnoliopsida > Lamiales > Plantaginaceae > Misopates > Misopates orontium. The sequence continues at coordinate 15,140,969 of OX326953.1, read as the reverse complement.
AGATACTTATTCAGAATCAACATAAATAGATTGCAGCTGTTTGTTTGTTTCTTTCTATCCCTGTAATACATGCAAAATTTTGCCAGCGATACATGTATGTTAAAGGATTCCAACGCCTAGTTGTGAAATCACAGAAAATAAGTAAAGTAGTTGCGTATCTTATTCTCCAGGTACAATGTCGCCATAAAATGTGCAACAATTACTCCAGGTTAGTTGTTCTCTGTGTTTTATGCTAAATTTGAGATTTTATGGCAAGTAAGGCATAGAAAGAAGTTTACTCATGCTCTTTCAGATGAGACCAGAGTCAAGGAATTTGGACTAAAAGCTATGTGGAGAAGTCCCAATGGCACAATCAGGAATATATTGAATGGTCTGTATGTACAGTTTTTTGTAATGCCGTAGTTTCATTTTACTTTTCATGTAACATTAGGATAATTCATCTCAATAATTAGAGTTGCATTATGTTTTTATCTAGGGACTGTTTTCCGTGAGCCTATCTTGTGCCAAAACATTCCCAGAATTGTTCCTGGTAACATCCTGTTCTTATTTAATGAATGGATGTGTCAATATCCAAAACATTGTTCGTGACCATGACCCCATTTCGCAGGCTGGAAGAAACCCATATGTATTGGCAGGCATGCCTTTGGTGATCAATATCGTGCCACGGATGCAGTCATAAAAGGACCTGGGAAACTTAAAATGGTTTTTGGTTAGTTAAATGTTCCAAAGTTGTTTCAATAAGAAGTAGAGAACCCAGAATAAATAATTGTCTACCTGCAATTTTCCACGCAGTGCCAGAAAATGGGGATGAACCATTAGAACTGGATGTATATGATTTTAAAGGCCCTGGTGTCGCCCTAGCGATGTATAATATTGACCAGGTTTGTCTTTTTAGTAATGTAGCAGCAGTATTGATATTTACTTATATGCCACGTCTACAATTATGAGCAATTTTTTTCAGTCTATTCGAGCATTTGCTGAATCATCTATGGCAATGGCATTTGGGAAAAAGTGGCCTCTCTACTTGAGTACTAAGAATACCATCCTTAAGAAGTATGATGGCAGGTAATATGGTTTTCCTTTATAGTAAACTATGGCATAGACTTGGCATGGTTTGAGAAATATAATGTCTCACAATATAGTACAACTTATTGACCATTTCAGGTTCAAAGATATATTTCAGGAGGTTTACGAAGAAAGTTGGAAGGAAAAATTTGAAGAACATTCAATATGGTTACTTCTATATCTGTGATGTACTATAGCTCTAGATACCCATGTATCATAATATGCTCTTCTCCATTGAATCTTTTTCTATATGCTTAGGTACGAGCATAGGCTGATCGATGACATGGTAGCCTATGCAGTTAAGAGTGAAGGTGGATATGTTTGGGCTTGTAAGAATTATGATGGAGACGTTCAGAGTGATTTACTTGCTCAAGGTATGGTCGTTCCGAAATGAAGTTTAAATTTCAAATAATGCAACCATAAGGCCCACAACAGACGTTCAGTATTTTAAGGAATTTTTATGATCTTACTCATACAGTTGTTAGACAGGTATATTTTTATATTCAAGATCTGGTAATTGATTTACTATATAACTATGGAGTGTGTATTTTTACTTATTGCTTGATCCATACATTATGTTGCAGAGGGCATGTCACCTAAAATAACCAAGATTGAAGATTTGAAACCAATAGACTTGCATTTGGAGATGAGGATCTCCTCTGAAATTAGTTGAATATCCAATTGCCCCAGATTTCCACAATTGTCAAACTAAATATAAAGCAAGATGAATCTTTCTAGTTTAATTAACTATTAGACGTCTTATATTTCTCTATCTATACTGATATAAGGAGTGGAGATTGCAGAATTTATTAGTATGTGCATGGCTTGATATGTCATAGAGAAACACACATAACACGAGCTCAATTAGTTTCACTGCTCAAGCCAAAGTGAGCCAAGTTGCATTGTATGCTGAGCAACTCAATATTAAATTCAAGAGTTTGGTATTTCTAAACCTCTCAATTATTATGCTGCAAATTTCTCAAGTGTGCCTGATATGGCTCAAATGGAAGTACAATCTAGTAGTTGCAAATCCTTCATTTTTAATTCACTTTGGTTTCGGCAGTCTATAGATGAACTATACTTGGTCTGGATCTTGAATCAATAAATACCCAAATTCATACCCTTGTCTGAACACATAATTCCTGCATGTTGGTCAGTTGCAACTTTCATGCATATAACATTTGAATGTCGGGAAACTGATTGATGTTGTTTTACTTTATGCAGGATTTGGCTCTCTTGGACTCATGACTTCTGTTCTGGTTAGTCCTTACTTTTGCATTCATTGTCTATCTCATAATACTTGTTGACGTTTTGTACATGCGCTGTGTCTGCAATTCAGTTGTCGGGTGATGGCAAAACATTAGAAGCCGAGGCAGCTCATGGGACTGTAACCCGTCATTTTAGGCTGCATCAAAAGGGTCAAGAAACCAGCACCAACAGTATTGCCTCCATATTTGCATGGACACGAGGATTAGAACATCGGTCAGCTTTTTCTCCACATTTATGTGATTATTCATTGGTAGATTCCTGTTTAAACACCAATTTGTGGATGAGATACCACTTGTCATTTCTGAAGTCTTGGATATCAGCAGTTACCACAATTTTAATCTGGGGGTCTGTTTGATTGGAGTGGGAATGATGTCGGTTGATTCAAGTTAATACATTGATATGTGTGAAGAGTGCAATTATGGGGAGTATTGGCAGACTTGCATCTATGTTGATTTCCCTTTTAGCTTCATAATTCTTGATCTTGTTTTGCACTTCAATTTAACAATTTGTTGTGTTGCTTCTAAATTTTTTAAACTCAATTTCCAAGATTTGTATCTGTGCTAGAATTACAGTTACATGTTTGACATCTATGTTTGTATGCGTTCTATAATCTTAAGCAAATCATCATATACGTTGAAATCTTTTCAGGGCAAAGCTTGATCAAAATGAAAGGCTGTCAGATTTTGCTCACAAGCTCGAAGCAGCATGCATTGAAACAGTGGAGTCTGGAAAGATGACCAAAGATCTTGCTATTTTGACTCATGGCCCTAAGTAAGTGGTTCTTTCTCTAGATGGCTGTCATAAAATAAATCTGGGCATGGCTGTACAGTGTCCTGCTATTATTCTTGAATTTTTTTAGAAAATCTAAGCGTAAAAGTATCGGCATTCAAATAAGAACTCCCCCCTAGTTTGTGGGCAAATAACAACAATATTCTCCCACGCATAAAAATTACGATGGGCCCATCTCATGAGCAAATGTTCGCTAAAACTCATGACGCTTAATTTTTGTTTTTCTCCTCCTTGCAGTTTTTAAAGAAGTGAAATGCATTAAAATTGTTCAAACCGGTGAATTTTATTTTTTCCCTCACTGTTCAGTGTTGTTCCTTTCTTCATTTTGTTTTCTCCTCTACACCCTTCTCATTAGAGCAGCTGGAACTAAAACATAGGAGGTGCACTTGTTATTTTCGAAATGTGAGATATGATCAGGTCAAAATTTCTGGATTGTCGTTTGTTATTTGCGACAAAACGTGAGATGTTTGTGGTTAGTCGCAATTGCCAATCAGCATTATTAATCTAATGCCATCTCTAATGTCTGATACTCATTCGCACTCATTCTGCTTCATGTGCAGGGTAACAAGAGAGTTTTACCTGAGCACCGAAGAATTTGTTGATGCTGTCGCGAAAAATCTCGAGTCTAAGCTCCATGCCACCGCAAATGTTTAACACTTGAACCCGCAAAGCTTTTTCCCAGCTATATGGGTTCATAAGGTTAATGAGCAACTACACAAGTCACATGTTTAATTGAAAAGATGCCTCTCACTTTAAAACTTTATTAAGGAAAGAAGGTCACGATCCACCATTTACCTGTGACGCTGTTCAATATCACTGGTGTATCGTTCCTATGTTGCTTCTGCTAATTGCACTAGAGGAATCTTTTTATAAACATTTTGGTTCTGATTTGGACATAAATAACAATTTACAGGTGTGAAGTAGAAGAATAATTGCTCATAAGCCTTCATGTAATCAGCTAACAAATGTTGAGGAGCAAGGGTTTGTACATTGTTGAAATTCTCTGAGTTAGAAACTACTTTTGTTGATTCTCCAAAATTATTAACTGATTAAGCTCGGAACGATCCCAAAAAGGAATCGTAAAATAAATATATTGAAAATTAATGGCTGTGAGTTCCTTCCAGCCGTTTTTTCCTTTAGATGTTTTTTGATAGAATTGGGGAATGGATAAGTAAGAATAATAATAAAATTATTTATTTACAATCTTGTAAAGTGAATATAAATGGATACGTGATAATTGTTGGTTCGCTAGTATATATTTTGACAAGATGTTGTAAATATCTTATTCAGCACCAACTATATAAGTTGAAAACGGATGCGCAATTATAAATCCAAAATTAAAATAATTTGGTTTATGAAATTAAATACTATTTTGCGTTACAACAAGAAAGAGAGTGTTGCTAAAAGATATCAACTTGATACATTATTTTATTTTATAAAAATCTACTGCAAAATCATTGTAGTTTTAATTCAAATAATAGTTAATTAAGAAAGGGTATATTTGAGACCTGGATATAATAATTCGATTTTGATATTTAATTTTTTACGAAAAGATTCCTTAATTTCATAAAAGAAAAAGTGCAAAATTTGTATAACATCACTTACATACATCCTCCAAAAGCTCAACACATAATACTACACCTATTATTTGCATTTACACTTGTAAAACTATTAACTTATTAGAAACAAAATTAAAAGTTTATTATGATATATTGATATCACAGAAACACTAGTAAATAAATTTCATCGATATTCTTAGTGACATAACTTTCCAATAACTTTATGGTAGTTTTCTGTAATTGCACCAAACCTAAGGCCTAGCTGTAAAAAAATATTCCTAAATATAGTTTAAACATTACATGACATTCTACTACCTCACATCTTTATTCATTACAAACTTTCAGAGCAAAACCCTAAACCCTAAACCTCAAAAATTCATCAGATCCCAATTTTTCACCCTCAACCACTGCAATTGACGCTCGTTCTTCAACCCTAACAAACTCAATCGACCACTCCATAATCTAATTGCAAAATCAATTCAATCTCCATTACAATGTTGCCCGCTGATTCGAACAAACTGTCCTTCAATCGCAAAATAACCGACGGCGATTTGGTCATCGTATACGAACGACACGACACTATGAAGGCCGTTAAAATCTCCGAATCTGCGGTTCTACAGAACCGATTCGGCATGTTCAAGCATTCGGATTGGATCGGAAAATCGTTCGGGTCAAAAGTGTTCAGCAATAAAGGCGGATTTGTTTATCTGTTGGCTCCAACTCCTGAGCTGTGGACGCTGGTTTTGAGCCACAGGACGCAGATTTTGTACGTTGCGGATATTAGTTTTGTTGTTATGTATTTGGAGATTGTGCCTGGTTGCGTCGTGCTGGAGTCCGGTACCGGGAGTGGATCGTTGTCGACGTCGTTGGCACGCGCTGTGGCACCGCACGGACATGTTTATACGTTTGATTTTCATGAACAGAGGGCTGCGTCGGCGAGGTGAGGAGGTTTTTTTTTCGTATTTTTGTGGTCATTGATTTGATGTTGTAAATTTAGCTATAAGGTTCTTGAGAAAGTTTCGCGAGGAAAGTTTTTTTCTTGTTTGCTTCATACTAGTGCGTGTTATAGCTCAATGCTGCTTTTGTAAGTAGGTGAACATTACACCAAATAAAAGCCATCAGATGTTAAGGGAGGTTTATGAGACTTGGTATCGTAATTTACGTCATAAATGTAGGTGATCCTAAACGTAGCACACTAGACGAGGCTCAAGCTTGTAACATGAATAATGGGGTGTTATTCTGGTTTTGTATCACTTCCACTTGTTGAATATATATTGAACTTTAAAATAAGTAAATAATTCTATTGAATTAGGGATGACTATGATTCTCTTTGAAGAATCACGTTGGGTTAAACACATCGATGGTACTTCTTCAGCCGAATTGAGTTGAGCTTCTTCATTTAGTATATAGCAAACATCTTTTTGTCTTATTTCCCTCCACATTTTATCCAATCTTCAGTTTGTTCTTTTGATTATCTGTTTGTGTCATTGGTACATCTTTAGTTCTACTTTTGACATGGCTGAACCTTTGGAACCGATTTTATAGTGTTTCTCTTCTAAATAGCACAATTGGAGAGAACCTGAGCTGAGTGGATTTTGTGTGGAATCTTGATTGTGACATATAAGTTAATTCGTTTCTTCAGGGAGGACTTCGAAAAGACAGGATTGAGTAGTTTGGTGACAGTAGGAGTGAGAGACATACAAGGTCAGGGGTTCCCAGATGAATTCGTGGGGCGGGTTGATTCTGTTTTCCTTGACCTGCCTCAACCTTGGTTGGCCATTCCTTCCGCTGCAAAAATGTTGAAGCAAGATGGGGTCTTGTGCTCATTCTCCCCATGTATTGAGCAAGTACAGAGATCTTGTGAAACACTAAAATCTGATTTCACCGGTAAAACTCTCCTGAAGATCTTGACACATTGGATAGCACTTCTGACAATACCTATGCTTAAACTAAGTTATTCACTATAATTTTATTGCTTATTTTGGTTATTTGCAGATATAAGAACATTTGAAGTGCTTCTGCATGCGTACGAAGTTCGAGAAGGGAGCTTGGGGAGTTGGCAAGATAAAGAAGGGGCATCACTTAAAAGTTGTAAGAAGAGGCAGCGTTCTACAAATGGTGTGGAAAATTCTAAGCCGCACACCATCATGGCAAGAAAGGGCGGTGAGGGTAGAGGTCACACTGGTTACTTGACCTTTGCTAGACTGAAGTGCACACTGTGAACTTATCTTTTTTTTTGTATAATTATATATTAGCGAGCTAAAATTCTGTTTCTCCAGTTGTCCTTACTCAGTTAGCTCCATTGTTGTCTTCATCCACCATTCTGGAATGAATTTTGCGCTATTCTCATGTATTAGCTGGTATAATGTTTAAGAGATTGCTTTTTTCTCTCAATCTTGAATGACCAGCCATAAAACGTAGGTAACCACTCAAGTGATCCTATACAGCGAGTCTATTGTTGCACTTGCACACCAAACAGCAAAGAGCTACTAGTTTATAATAATTGTGTTAAATTAATTCTACTAAGAAGGGTCATCTGAATAATATAGCGTGCACATAGTACCTATATATAGAAAAGTAAAGGTATGCGAGTCCTCTCCGATTTTAAAACAGTAACATGCCATCTTTTAATTGTTTTTTCATGTGAATCTGTTTGAAAAGACCAAATGTCTGACTTTTGCTAATCTCTGTAATATATGTATTAGTTTTATCGGTTCTTTAAAAAGAGAAGTTAGGTATTAAGGGATAGACAGCAATAACATGAATTTGAACTTCACAACTTCAATTTTGAAAAATATCGATTATTAGTTGCACACTGTTGCACAGGACGGGAAAACTGTTTGAAACCGACATAATTTCTGCTTTGAATTTGCCTGGCCCAGTACCACTTAAACTATAACATCATCCTCCGAGGTAAAAACTCTTGACCAAAATTCGAGTAACGGGGCTGGGTCCAACCTATCATGCCTAGCACAATCTGCCCCTACAAGATTATGAAACGTTCCTGTAGAACAATAGCTAATGACCCAATAAAAAGATAACCAATGAATTCCAAATTCATATGTTCGTTAGCAGACAATGTCATGCAAATGGGATTACAGCAGGTCATGTCCCTCGTTAGCAAACGCCCTTGTAATCCTAAAAATACCATTCATAAAACATTAATACTGCGATAGTGTCATTCCTTGGTCATCAGACCTTGTAATTCTAAAAATACCATATTCATAAAACATTAATACTGCAATAGTGTCATTCCTTGGTCATCAAACGAACCCTAGTAGTGCAACTTCAATAGCCGTTAGATTAGGCAAGTAATACCACCATAGGGGGGCAAACTCTTCTGCCAGCCTAAAGAAATTAACAAGAGATCTGAATCAGTTTCAGTATATACATATGCTAGAATCACCATTTCCAGAAACTTCAGAAACCGAGGAACGAACACTGCTTCCTAGCATGCTCCGGTATAAGCTTGGAAAGTAGCTCTGGAGATGCTCCTTTTAACTCTGTGAATCCAGGACTAGCTCAAGATTAGCATATTGAGGGTGGATAAAAACCAAAGGAATAAGATAAGAAGGGGAAATGCAAAAGCCAACAAACCTTGAGGGGTGAAGTTGAAGAGAGGTGGCAATGGGCGACCATTGGGAAGCTTAGTATGAGGATCACGCAGTTCACTGAAGAACGGGTGGACACAAGCTTCCAACTACAAAAAAAAAAAAAAAAAAAAAACATTTAGCTTAACTGATTTGGGAATCATTGGCTCGGTGTTTTTAAACCGAACAAATAGCTAATTCTGGTGGTTAAACTGCACACTATATTCATTGATGGGCAAGATTTTTACGGATTTTTACATAAATATCTGCACAATTTTAAACATTTTGAAAACACAAATCAAAATTCCATGATTATCATGAATCTTGGCCAACATGCGTTGGCAAGAAAGGCTATTCTTGTAAATTCGGGAACGTGAAAGGTTTTGTTTTAATTTGATTAACTAAATATCGGGCGTCTCATCTTAATTCAACCAACAAACAAGGAAAGAGGTCACAAAACCAAAAATGGACAAGATGGTACTGCAACAAGTTGGAAATACTCACAGCAGTGCATCTCAAGTTTGGAGAGTACTGAAGAAGCCTCGACACAATATCTACAGCTTCAGGAGGTGTCCGTTTGTGGAAAATCTGCAAGCAATATCAGCAAAAACTTAACCCAAATACAGAAAAGCAGCAGGATTGATAGCAACAGGCAGAGAGGGATCAAACCTTATGCCATGGATGAGTTTTGACTTGCGGAAACTTGAACTCTGTGTAATTTGGATTCATACATTTTATTTCCTCGCGAGTTGGTGTACCCAGTACCTGCAGACGAGAGTACCACATTAACATTTAACAGTACATTTTTAAGATGCATAAGACAAAGTCAATATAACAGCTAGGTACAAGTTTACCTTGATAATTTCCACAAGCTGGTCGACTCCACTGTCACCAGGAAAAAGAGGCTGCTTACAGAATAAGAAGTAATTGGCTCAGAAACCATAATGTGTTATAACATTTTTCTTTACTTTTGAAATAGAAAAATTAAGGACATTCTCATAACCTGTCCAAGAAGAAGCTCAGCCAGAACACAACCCACAGACCAGATGTCAATTGCACTCGAGTATTCAGTTGCCCCAAATATCAATTCTGGTGCACGATAGTAGCGAGAACAGATGTAAGATATATTTGGCTCGCCTTTCACCTGTTAAACATGATGGGTTACTTCAGAATATCAAGTCTGTCGGTGAATGGTATAGCAGATGTCAAGGTAACAAGACAAAAGAAACAGCTAGGAAAATAGTTATGCCCAAGGCTAAAAGCAAATGAAAGCGAAACACACTCAAAACAGATGAATAAAGATAAATTAAAGTTGTTTATTGAATGGAGGATCCAGGGGGAACAATACTGAGTTACCAATCGGATTGACGAAAAGTTCTAGAGAAAATAATTTAAAAGAAAATTATAATTTTAGCAATTTAATTTGTTGTTTGGATTATTCCTGAACAAGGGCAATTTGGAAAACCAAAAGATAATTGGAGTGTGATTAAAGAAGATAAGACACGGTGATTTAATCAGAAGAACAGCGGCATAAGATAATTACCAAAACTTTTGCACTTCCAAAATCACAGAATTTGAGTTGATGGGTATGGGGATTAACCTGCAAAACCAGATTATATCAGTCAGTATTGTAAAATCAAAATGTGCCTGGATACTATCGTGTTAAGTGGATACCAGAAGATTTTGGGGTTTGATGTCCCTGTGGCAGACCCCAATGCCATGAATATACGCCAAAGCTCTAAAAATCTGGATCACAGAAAAACATTCACGAGTTAAAAAAATCTCAGAAGTATGGCAACAGACAATCATACTAGTTTGCAAATTTGCAATTCTGATGATGAAGCAAGATGCCATTCTCCATACACATCTCCAAATGAATGGAACTCTCACCAGTTAACTTAAAACGAAAAAAATAACTTGAATCCAAAATCACTTATAAATATATACTAGATGAAAACAGGAAGTTTCTAGCATAATTCAAATTGTTAAAAATGCTAATGTATAAACATAATTCTATACTTTACGCTGTAATAGAGCATAAGAAAGTAACAGATCTGATATGCGACTTGAGTTCTGACCTGATATGCATACAGCTTGACATAAATCATAGGCATTCTCTGGTTTGCTTTACTGTAGTGTCGAGCTACACGGTAAAGTGTCTCTGGTACATATTCAAGAACCAGATTGAGGTAAAGCTCATCCTTGTCAGTGGTTGAAAAGAAGCAGTGCTTAAGTGAGACGATGTTAGGGTGGTCAAGAAGACGCATTGTCTGCAGTTCACGGTTTTTGTATCTCTTGTCCTGCAACACTTTCTTTATTGCAACCAACTCACCAGTTTCAAGACACTTGGCCTGCAATCAATTGTCCAATTTGCACATAGTATACATATTAGGTGTTACAATTCAAATTTTTAATAAGAAAGTTAAGGATATGAATCCATTTGATAGCCTCACCATCAGTATTGAAGTAAAAGGTGTCATATAGAAGTGTTAGCACTCACCTGAAAAACAATCCCAAAAGATCCCTGTCCTACAATACGCTCTGCCATGTAACTGATAGTCTGATCGAAAGGAAACAAGAACAACAAACACATGACATAAAGTTATTCTTTGGAACCATAGAGCATTAAAATGGCAATGTCAGTTATGTGATAAGACATTCAAAAACAATGCACTATCATTTCTGAGATAAGAAACTCAATGACATGAAGTTGCACCCTCCTTCAATACACCCCACTAGAAAATGTATCGACCTGTTGATCTAACCCAGGGGAGACACTAGTTGCAAACATAGGAAAGCTGAAAGACTAATGGAAGGAATTGGCAAATCAATGTCTTTCTGCACATATGGTGATACGTTATCACACTTCACAGAACAGAGAAATAATACATAATCTACAAGTTGAAAGTGGGAAAAACCATGTGATTCAAGGATATAGCAAGACACAGTAATATTGGGTTATACATCGTGAAGATTCACTTGCATTCTCAGAACATACAAAAGACCAGCATAGCAATTAACAACATACTAACTTCTTCCAGGATACAGTTATGAAAATCTCTTTTTGCAGACATAACATATCTTCAAATAAAAATTCTGAAGGCATGTTCCTAATTCAACATTCCACCAGATATTTCAAGCCCACGGTCAAACTCAAGCATGGACTAAGCCTTTATAAACCACTCCTACATCAGCTGGATAACATAATTAACATACCATACCACATAACTGAATAAACCTAATTCTTCACACTTTAACTACTAAACAACCTATTAAACACAAACAACAAATACAGCCTTTTCTGCAATAAAAACACAACTCCTAATAGACACATTGTTGCACACCAACTAGTCAAACGATGAAGTAAATCGCTACATCCTAAACATAATCAGCAACCAAAAAATTCCCACCACATTACCTGCTTAGGTTGACCATTTTTGCCTCCAATAGTCGTCACGATTATGTGGCCGGTTTCTGTCCCATTTCCATCCACTACTGCCGCTTCAGTGTCCTGCCAAAAAAGAAAAAGATTTAAGAAACATAAAACACCAAAAATTGACGCCTTAATCTCAATAATAAGCCCCAATTGAGACCAAAAACCCCCACACATCCGCCACCAAATCCTACCTTCTCCACTTTCTCGTCCTTGATTTTCATCTCGCTAATTACTTCCGGCAGTTTATCCACCAGCATCGCATCACATTTCGGCTTCTCCGGTAAAACTCCGATTGACGTCATACTTTAATTAAATATGTCACTCGTAATTAAGCTCGAACAATAAACAAATTTCAGCTTGTAAACCTGAAAAAAAAAAAACAGTACATTACATTACAAACTAATTACTCAAAATCAATTCAATCTCAAACGAAATGAACAAGTCTCAGCTAACAAACCTGAAAAAATACTGCATATTACATACTAATTACTCAAAATCAACATAATCTCAAACGGATTAAACAAGTTTCAGCTCACAAACCTAAAAAAAATACTGTAAATTTCAAACTAATTACTCAAAATCAACTCAATCTTAAACGAAAAAGACTCGATTAAAACGTACCTACAGTTACGGATCGGTCGCATTTGCAATCTTCCAAAGCCTGATGAGAGATCAACGAAGAACAGCTCAAATTGAAATTCACGTGAATCCCTAGAGAGAGAAAAATGTCAGAGAGTTTTTTTCTCTTTTAGCAAAAGCTAGCTTTGACCAATGGAGATTCTGTATTTGTGAAGTGAAGACCTGGCGGACCCCAGAGGTTTTCATTAAATCCAGTTGATAGAGAGTTTTTGAGTTCGCGAGGTCGGGATTGACTGACACGTGTCACCCCTGATTGGCGATTTAAACACGTGCAGGCCGTAAATCTTTTTGTTACGCCGGCACGTGCTATTTTTTTATTAAGTGCGTGGCGGTGGGATTCGAACCCAGGACCTCCTCTTTTCCTGAGCTCTGATACCATATTGAATGCCGTTCTCACAAAAAGCTTAAGCTGATAGAGAGGATTGACATTTATATATTTATGTATATAATCTCCAACATTATGTAGGAAATGCAATTAATAATAAATGATCATATCGCGCCTTAATTGCCTAGTTATTTCTAATGTTAATGAAAGTATTGAGAGGATATTTTTGAAATTTTAAATTGCGGGAGAATGAATCATTTAATATAATTGAAAATTAAAGTTTATAGAAGAGAGTAGATTAAGACTTTGCAGGTTTGGACTTAGATGAGTGATTTCTTCCGACAAAAATTAAAACAATTGCAAATTTAAATAATGTCTGCTATTATGTCTTTTTATTATTTATTTATTATTTTTGTTGTCGTTCATGAACACACCTCATAGAAACTAGTTAGCTCACGGATATTTTGATTTTGTTTATATTTGGAAGCTATATGATATCGTTTAATATAAAATATAAATTTAAAGCAATCGATATTTGGATAGGGATTTAGAAATCCTGTAAATTAAATCGGGTGAAAGTGAACAAAACCACTCGCAGTTAGTGGGCTGGGCCCGTAAAAAGCCGTATTCTCAATTTCTCATTGCGTTTAAAGGAGTTTGACCGGATTTTCAAGTTTTTTCTTTAGGGCACCAAGAACTTTACGTACGATAATTATAGTTATACCCCTTGAAGTCTGATAAACTTCAATGACACTCCCTTTAAGAAACTACTAACATAATTCATCAAAAGACAATTTCGTTCTTAATAATTTAAACACCTGGATTGGTTTCAATACAATTTTTTATAAAATATGGCTGGCGCGTTATAAAAGTATTGCATAAAATAATAATTACTAAAGTCATGAAGAAATTATTTATTCGACTGTTCCCGACAAAATACGTGAAGTTTCCCCTTCTCTTCTATTTTTCATTACATGTCATGGCTTCATCATGTGTTGTACTAGCAGTCTTTTGAATCACCTTTTTATTCTCCAGATATTTATCGCATCAGTACATACAAATTACGTTGACTGCAATCGGTGGATTGGTGATTTTACAATATTCAAGGTGAGTTAATTTTCTGCTTCTTTTTTTTTTTTGGTTGTTCACTTTTAATTTTCTGTTGACGGCTAGTAACATCAGATTACAAGAAATCGTGATATTGGTCATGTACAAAATCCATGGCTTCGGGAGACAAGGGTGAGGCGCCTGAAACCATGTAACAGACTCTTCATCTTGTTGGAGATTATATACATAAATATATAAATGTCAATCCTCTCTATAAGATTGAGCTTTTAGTGAGAACGACATTCAATATGGTATCAGAGCTCAGGAAAAGAGAAGGTTCTGGGTTCGAATCCCACCGCCGCCCACTTAATAAAAAATGGCACGTGTCAGGCGTAACAAAAAGATTTACGGCCTGCACGTGAGGGGGCGGCATTCAATACATCTCAGCTAGAACACTAACTTATCCCACATCAGAGATGATTCTTTCCTGCAATAATCATGAAATTGTGAATATTTTAGTACATACTTTAGTCATCCACCTCTTCCTAGACATGAAGAATAATTTGATGCAAAATCATGAAGGACAATCTTATCTAGGCCAGGTATATATAGGTGTGGCCACAGCTCTCTTATTTTATAAAACTTGTGATCAAAATTATATAAGAATTTAACATGGACCTTCTGAATGACGTAATAACTATATGGCACCTATGTCTCCAGACATATTTAATATTGTTTACTTTATAGCTCTGTAAGCAGCATTGATCACTTTCGGCCAGAGTACCCCAGATGTGGTCACAATATTCATTGTCTTGAAATAGAAAGGAATTTAACTGAATTTTCTATATTAGTAAGGTCCCTTTTGATTGAGAAATTCAACACTTACCCAGCATAAATTCTATAGTATTTCCAATTGTTGTATAAAGGAAAAAAAAAAAACATATCAGAACCTCTAGTTGTTCAAACACATCAATTTCGTTCAGAGCGTTTCCAGAACGAATTTGGGACTTTCCATAGCCGGAGGTCATTTACTTTCTCATTAGCATAGATTTCAGCCACTGATGGAGATGGGACATCACTAACTATGATCCTTGACATTTTCCTCTCGATCAGTTTGGAACACTTCACAGGAAAGTCATACTCGACACTGGAAAATGTATTTTCCTTCACTATGCATGGTTCTTCAAAGTCCTTCACCTTGAAGCCGTAGAGTATTCCAAAAGGTTCTCTGAGTCTTCTTTCTCATGAAAAGAGAGCAAACCAAAAATTAAACTTTAAAACATTTCACAACAAGAAGTTGCACTAATTTGCAAACTACCTCCATCTTAAGTCATTTCGCCACGTGAGCGATGCGTAACTGAGAAACAAAAAAGCAGAATGCAACAATGTGCAATACTCCATGCATACTTGCAAGACATTTATGACTGAGACATCTTATTATCAACTCCATTTTACCATGGTAAGTTTGTATTTAAACTAACTTAATAAAAATCTAAAGTCGATTACTCACACTATTCTTTGCATAGATGACAGCAATATGTCTTTAGGGAGTCTGCGATCACAGCTAATGCTTCAACTATCTACTTTCCTGTTACTTTCTCCAAACTAAAAGGTAAAAAGAATCATCACAAATTAAAAACCACAACCAGAAACAAGGTATTAATTCAAACAAGGCGGTTTAAGAAGCTTTTAACAATGCAAAGATAGTTAAGAAAAAACAAAAAACACATAATCCCAGCCAAAGTACTGCATCTAACTGTACAGGGTTGGTCAATGCCTTGCTACTAGGAGAATGCTAAACATCTACAAAGATAATAAGCCTTAACGCCTCATTTAAAATGCATTATTTGTGCTTTCTAGTTACAACGAATAGTTTTGTTGACTCTAATTTTTTTCTTTTTTTTACGCCGCTTTTATTTTTTATCGTTCTTTCCGAGTGAATCAGGAGTACAATAGTGTATATGTTTATATCAGTGTTTTAAAAAACTCGCCCCAAGGCTCGCCCGGGGCTCGTCTCAGGGCATTTTGACCCTAGAATGCCATGTGGCAGCTCGTTGGACATAACTTTAATGGAGCTTATGTCTCGTAATTTAGGTCATAGGCAGAGGCAAAAGCTTGCCTTGTGTGCCTCAAGGGGATAGGCTTACTGTCACGTGCTAAGACTTTCTTCACAAAAGTTATAAAGTGCGGTCTTACTAGCACCTCGTGTGACAAATAAGTATATGCAAGAACTTGTATGTAGTGTTTAAAAGTGATTTTTGTTGTTTACAATGACTCTAAACACCCTATGCAAGGCCACCTCCTCAATGGGTGTTGGAGATCGACTCAATCTAATGACTTCTATTTCATATCTACAAAGTTCTAAACTCTTCTAACTAATAGTAATAATAATTCTGTAAATAATCAGTTTAGTTTAGTTCGTACATACTTCGTACATATTGCGTACATATTTCTTTTATAAGTAGGACTCTGAAATCCAGTGAACGGGTTAAATTTTTTGATAATCTTTATATGTGCAGTGAGGAGATCAGGCTCAATAAAAGCCTTATACATTGGGTATACTGTTTATGATATTTGATGAATTATTTCCCCTGGTTCTTGCCCAGCACGTTGTATGTCCCGTAATACTCGTTTTACAAAATCAAAGTGAACGCCACCTGTAACGGGATATCCAAAGATCCAGTAAAGGACGTAATTTTTTGCTTAAAGCATAGATGTCCTCAATAATCACAATGCGGGAGCTTGGGACTTCAAGTGTCCTGGATCCTGGAACTGGACTTGAAATCATATATTGGGATTTTCTCGGATTCTTTTTGATGATTTTCGTACCACTCTCAACGTTTATCCTCCTCCCGTTTCGACTGCGGGGTAATAGTGATAGTAATTATGCAAATAATTAGTTTAGTTTAGTCCGTACATACTTTGTACATACCGTGTATATATTTCGTACATACTGCATATTGTTTACATACTTAGAGTTAGAGTTGTAGTGTAATTAGGTTACCTTATAAAGACTCTTGTACATATATATATATATATATTGGTTTTGATCAATAGGAATCGGGAAATTGTTTGCTTTCACTAACCGACAAATATCAGACTCTTCTAGAGTCCTCTAAACCACTCTACAAGCTTCTAGAAACACATAGTTACAAGAAAGCCCCTAAAAAGATAAAACACTGCAAAACTGGCCCATGTGGCCTGCGTTTGTCTATTTCATTCTAAGTTTCATCTGTAATTTTGCATGTAAAATAATATTCTACATAAATTACAAGTATATTGAGAGCTATTTGATATTCCTATTCGATATTTAATAAATTTCAAATTTATCTTGTTCTTATTATATATGTTTTAATCACAATAATTAAGTTGATTTTCATTTTTGGTTTCTTTTAGTTATTTATTTAACATTTTATGTTTTACTTCTATATATAGTTATCAATTTATTTTATCATATGTTGAATATATTGAGGTTCTATGAAAATATCTTTATGCAGTAACATGTAAAGTAAAATTTATTCTTAATCTTTTTGTGTCTCTTATAACCTAATATAGACACAATTAGTTCTTTATATATTGTTCGCCTTTTATTATAAATATATATTCAAAAACATTATATATTCAAATGTTCTGTTGCTTATGCCCTACGCCTCAGGACTTACGCCTCGCCCCTAGTCCATGAAACGCCCCGCCTTACCAAAGCCTTTTAAAGCACCAGTTTATATATAAGTGTAACATATATTTATATTGCTTATGGTCCACGCGGTATTGGGTCGGTTGCTTCGGCCTTTAATAATATTAATATTGCTTACAACCACGCCACGCGCTATTGGGCCTACAACTGGTAAGGCTTCATTACTTGGGCCTTTATTTTACCTGTTTCTGTTTTATCATTTAACAAAAAAAAAAAAAAAAAAAGATTTCAACAACTAATATAAAAAGAATTTCAATAATTAGAAAAGACAATTCACAAAAATAAAAATTAAAAAAATTGTTTATAAAATATCATAGAATATGTATGCCATGTCATACTTAAAGAGAGAAAGTGAGAGTTTTGTTGTTCTTAACTTTTTCAATATTTCTTTCATGACCAATAACTTTATCTCAACTAGATTTTGTAAAGCCTACCTCTAAAGATCATAAGAATTTTATGAAATACTCATTTTGAATCGATATATGACTAACCTCGAGGCAAAGAACACTCTAAGCAATTTATCATTCAGAATTCAAGTACTTTTCAATAATTTTGATTAATTAAATATTTATCACTCTTACCGTTTTATATGACATCCATTAACTAGAAATAATTTATAACTTTTGTGATGTAATGACTTGTTTCTATAATCTGATAGGACCTTAAAGAGTGCCATTGTATTTTACTCAACACGATTTCTACAATTTATAAAAAAAAAAAAAAAATGGATAGGTGACAAAGTGCAACAAGGGTATAGTATAAGGGATTTAATACTGTTATTCCTATTAATAAATACATCGTTATTCCTATTAATAAATACATCTCATTCAATCGTGTTAAAGTTATTCTCCAATCAAACATTGTTTCCTCGAACCAATCCTAAAACCAAATCTCTTACAAAAAGTGTATTGTGTGATCCTTAATAAAAGTGTCACAAACAATTGATATAGTCGAGAAAACGTTGGAGTTATTATGCAAAAATTTAATAATCGTATGATTAAAATCTAAATTTGTACCCGATCCATTTTTGATAAATTAGTAGCCTCGTTCAATCGAAAACGTGCTAAAAAGTCGAAAACTCACGTAGACAAAATTTCAAGTAAAGAAAGTGTACTGTGTTCAACAATTATTAAATTTCATATTGATAAAAAGAGAGAGCTCCTTTTTTCTTGATATAAGCTTTCACTATTTCGATGTTTACATTATACTATTTCCTTAGTCCTCTAGAATATTATAATATAAAGTGATCTCCAATGCTTCAAGCATTTTCATCATGCTTGGAACTCAATATTGATAAAGACATTTTCTCCGTTAAGTTGATAAGAATATTGATACGGACATTTGTTTGTATTCTTATAATGCATCCTCTAATTATTAACATTTTTATCATATTCTCATGCGTCTTTCAATAATTTTCCGAAAGGAAAATATTCATAAGGGAAAAAAAAAGAGACAAAAATGAAAAAGTTATTAACTTATAAAAAAGAGAATACATTGAGTGATATTGATATTTTATAATAGTTTTTCACTATTTTTGTGGAGTCAAATACTCATTATAAAAAAAAAAAAAAAAAAAAACTCCCACTTCAATTTTCAAGTAATTATTTCTCACATTTTAACTTTTTTTTTATATGAATGTTTGCGAGCCGATGTTCGTATCGCGTGCACACTTGGAGAGCCAACGTGGGAACTGGTCTGCACAACGTGCGAGGCGATGTGTGAACCGACTTGCACAACATGCGTGCCGATGTGCAAACCGACATGCACAACGTGCAAGTCAATGTGCAAACCGGCCTGCACAATGTACTGGTCGGCCTACACAACGTGCGTGCTGATGTGCAGAGCGGCCGGCACAGCATGCGTGCCTATGTGTGGACCGGTCTGCACAACGTGCATGCCGATGTGCAGACCGACCTATACAACGTGCGTATGATGTGCAAACCAACCTACACAGCGTGCATGCCGATGTGCAGACTATGCACAACTTTGTTGTAAATAATCAAACTTAATTAATTAATTATATTTTAAGAGTATATTCTCGCATTCTTGGGGAATGAAATATTATAGAAATAGTTTCTTTATTAAATAAAGTATGAATGGTCAAAGAGGAAAAAGACAATCATGAAAAAGTTATTAAGTTTTATATAAGGAGGATGTGTTCACTATTTTTCTCCTAGGCCCTAGCGATATTTTTAATAATTATTGGATTTGTAAATTTAAACAGTTGGATTCGTGAAATTTAACCCGCTGGATTCGTAAATTTAAACAAAAGTCTTCATAAATTTAAAGAGTTTTTTGCAAATTCTAATCAGTTATATTCGTAAATTTAAACAGCTGGATTGATAAATTTAAACTAGCTAGATTCATAAATTCAAGCTGCTGGTTTCATAAATTTAAACAATTGGATTTGTAAATTTTTAACCAGCTAGATTCGTAAATTTAAACAGCTGCATTCGTAAATTTAACAGTTGCATTCGCAAATTGAAGTTGTTGGCTTCGTAAATTTAAATAGTTGAATTAGTAAATTTAAATTGCTACATTTGTAAATTTAAATAGCTGGATTCGTATATTCAAATTCCTGAATTCATAAAATGAACGGTTGAATTCGTAAATTTAAACAGCTACCTTCGTAAATTTTAACCAGTTGAATTCGTAAAATAATGAAAAAACATTTTGGTGGAGTAATCGAATAGAAAAATGAATGGTTCACATACACGCTTGACCTGGAGATGACTTTGCAAAACAGTAAAACAATACTTATCTTTCGGAGGTCATCTCAAGTTCTAAAAAGCTTATGCGATCACAAAATCTTCGATAACATAGTTACGACATTTAGTTAGCAAACAAATGTATATATAGAATTCAAATAAAAACAATACTTCTAGTTTATAATTAAAATATGAAAATAAATTAAAACCGTTTTTGCCCAATGCTTGAAGCATTTTCATCACACTTGGAATTGAATACTGATAAAGACGTTTTCTCCGTTAATGTTGACTAGAATATTGATAAGAACATTTTTTCGTATTCTTAAAATCCATCCTCTAATTTTTAACAATTTTATCATATTCTGACGTGTCTTTCAATAATTTCCCAAAAGGAAAATATTCATAAAGAAAAAAAGGCAAACATGAAAAAGTTATTAATTTATATAAGAGAGAATACGTTGAGTTATATTCATATTTTATAATGTCTTTCACTATTTTGTGGAATCAAATACTCGTTTAAAAAAAAAACTCTCGCTTCATTTTTCAAGAAATTGCCTCTCACATTTTCACTTTTTTTTTAATATGAATGTGTGCGAGCGAAGTCCGTGCCGGCGTGCACACTGTGCGAGCCGACGTGCGGACCGGTCTGCACAGTGTCCAAACGAACTTTCACTTACTCAGCTCCAATGCAGATTCAGTAGCAGAACAAATAATGGCCCAACAAAATACACCTTCTACAAGAAGTTCGTGAATTTGCATATCCATGAGCGTTTGGATTCGTAATATAAGACGGTCTATATCATCCTATTATACATTAATGATTATACGACTGAATGCAACCTGCAAATATAACTCATTTGAAGAAATAAACAACTATATAATGACCTGGTCTGTAAAGCTGGCTTCTTCCACCTTAAGCCGAAGGGACTGCTTGATGTGGCATTAAAAGAAAGCAATTAACTTACTCATGCAATGAATCTGGTTGCGCTCCGTATATGGTTAAGATCACGACTTTCCAAATCCAACTGCTTTCTTCTTACGTCTGCGTACATCAATTTTCTCGGGACTTGGTAATCCAGTCTTCTCCTCGTATCTCTTTTCCATGGCCTGGCAAATAAGGGCAACAGCATCAAGATCTACTTAAAATGGTGTGGAGTAAGGGGACCTTGAGGAAAGAGGATGCCCTGATCAGGCTCTTTTCGGTGTAAACAAACTAGATTTCTAACATATACAAAGCAAATTGAAGCATTCTATCTACATGGAAGATGACTTTGAAGCAACTAATTCAGCTTCCTTGGTTAAGCTACAAGACATTCAAACATCTTTAATGTATATCGGAAGCTTCAATTTGCTATACACGTGCTACAAATCCAACACTTGTAACTGGAGATGTTAGATGAAAGAGTCCAAAACCCATGTACCACGCAAAAATAGATGGCATGTGAAGAGGTATAAGGATCACTTGCCTGCAAATCTGCACGAATACTTTCAAGAACTTCATCACTCATCTTATCAAAAAAGAGGATGCCCTGCATGTAATTACTTGAATCAGAAAGAAATAGGGTAAAAAAGTGGCATCTGAATTAAAAAGTACAGTCATGATCAGTCACTAAAAATAGTCAAGGCCACCTAAACCCAGTAAGGTATGGGTTGCTCAGTGGTGGCATGTAATTGGCACTTTTGATATCTTTAGTTAATGTGGTTTATCAAGGAAAGTGAATAACGTGAGTTTATACCAAGAAGGCTAAAAGATCACAGCGAGCTATTTAAACCCAAGAGTATTCAGGCTTGGGTTTTGCTATTCCATGACAACAAGACAACTACGATATTCTTGAATAAAAACCTGGAGATGATCATATTCATGCTGAAACACTCGCGCGGGAAGGCCAGTCAAGTTAACTTCAAACCTTGCACCAGTGATATCCTGTGCATCAACCTTTAGTGAATCCGGTCTCTGTGACAAGTGAAAGAAGAGATAACAATAAATAAAGACCTCGCAGTTAAGGATGAGTAAGAAGATCAACATGTCATTATCTAAGTTAGTAAACTATTAATCATCTCATACAAGGAAGTGTCTGACACTAATTTTATGGATACAAAAGGAATTAGAAAGTTGTTTTTTGTTGAAAAGGAAAAGTTCAAAAGTTACTCCGACAAATTATGCTGCCCTTCTGTGCAACGATATGTTGAAGTTGTTCCATCGATTCCTTTGCAGATAATAAGAAACACATGAGAAGCAAAGGACTGCTTTTACACATAAGTACACGCCAATGTGTGTACAAAAACAGAAGAAACAACTACAATCATATTACAAGTCCAACCCAGTTGCGCGAGTTCAAGAGTCAATAAGAACCACCACATTTTAATTAACAATGAACATAGGGGAGCTAAGATATAAAACCCGATATTTACAAATTAAGAGAAAACAAGAAAGTTAAATGACAAAACAAGAGTAGTTAACCATAATAAGCTGATATACCTCAACATCACCATAAATCTCAGGGAACGATAGACAACCCTCTTCATAAGGCACAATCTTTCTCGAATATCTTTGGATGATCGGATTCACAAGAACGATCTCCTCTCCCTCCCCACGCTCACCAACCGGATTAAACACCATAAGCTGGACATTAATCCCAACTTGAGGCGCCGATAGCCCGATGCCATCAGTTCTGCCAAAACAAAAAGTCCATTCAGTATTATTGCACACATTCCCCAAACACAAACAATCTAAACATACACCGAACACCGACAAAACAAAATTTCATGCTTAACAATAACACATTAAGCTGATACGAAAAAAGATATTCACCTATACATTACGTCGAACATCTCGTCTACGAGCTTCTTCAAGCTCTCATCGAACGTGTTCACCCTCTTGTTCTTGGCTCTCAAAATAGGGTCCGGATACTCCACTATTCTGAGCTGACCCTCAAATTGCAAATCAGCAGCTATTCAAACACACACACACACACAAATCAACAAAAAAAGAAGTTCAAATTTGTATGAATAAGTTTGTGTGTGAGTACTTACGAGAAGCAAATGAATCTTCTTTGGGCATGGTTGTGAAGCTGCGGCGAGCCAGAGCAAACACTCCGTTTTTGCGGCGGTTGTAGGATAAATTGAACGGACGGTGGAGATTAATGGGATGGAGGACAGGTGTCGGGCGATGGAGAAAGGAGAAGAGAGTTTGAGTGATGGCGGAAGATTGAACAACCCAGGTTGCTCGAGCCATTACCACATAACAACAATGAAGAAAATTTGGCTCCAAATGATTTTTTGATATTTATGTTTTTGCTGTTGTCTATTTTGTGAATGTTCAAATATAATCAAGTATTGTTAGTTTAAAAATCAATAAAGAGTAAAACAAATTTACATTTGAAATGTAGTGCACTAAACATTTGCGCGAGATTTTTAATGTATTTTTATACATTTATTATTAAGTTGGAAAGTAACTTAAAAGACATATTTTGGGTAACTGTCATTGCGATATTTATTCATCAATGGCACGGTTTAGATAGTTTTTGATAAGGCATGGCCTATAAAAGAATATGAAGCATTTATTTTTGGTGTCTTAAGCTTTTTTTCTTTACTGGAGTATTTTATTTTTGTCTAACTTAATCATTTTTCGTTTAATGAGTACATTAGCGACAAATGGATGCAATTGACTAGTAATTGTATTTCAAATTTTAAATTTTGTGGCTATAACTTTATCGGGTTATTCAAATAGGTTACAAATTTGTATACGCGATATAATCATAATCATAATCACAAATTTTACTATTTTAGCACAGCAAAAGTTTATTTGAATCTATGTATGGGTAACCTAGGTACAAAATAGTTTTCTCCGCATTGTGGATTGACTACGAATGTGGGCTCTCTTATGAATCCGCTTTGATCTTACGAGTTACGCCATATGATTTTGCCTTTTCATGTGTCATTAAAAGGCTTGAGTCCATATTGGTATATTTACCTTTCTGCATAATTAGGGCCCATAGTAAATGGGTTGAGAAATGAAGAAAGCTGAAGGCCCATCAAATTTATTTGCATGATTACACCTGAGGAAAATTCAATGATAATCCTGTAATATAGTTATTGTTGATCAATGTCCATGTCGATATAAATAACATTTTTCGCGAAATAGTATACTAAAGTAATTAATGCCCAGTAGTTGTTAACTATATAATTACATCATTGTACTTTTCTAGCATAGTTTAAATATTTCATTATTTAATATATGATACAACTATAGCCAATAAACTTCCACAATGAAAACTGTTACCGTAAGATCTACTATAAAACAAACTAAGGTAGAAAAAACTCCTTAAAACCATCGAGGGTTTAGCCCCTACTTAAAGAGAAGGTAAAGAGAAGCCATGGTTTTCAAAAACTAAATTGTGAAGTAACGTTTATGTTTCAATTCTGATTGAATAATGTCAACAACAAAAAATTACTTTGAGTGTGAATTTGAATAATTGATTTTCTCACCCTCTTTATCATCTAACCAACCGAAAAAGTATTGCATATTCACTTGTGTTTTTTACTAAATCAAATATGCTAAACTATACTTTGAAGCGAGAGCTAAAAGAAATATAAGTAAGAAGAAGCATGACGAGCTGAAAATATTATAGGGATAATTACAGCTACACCCCCTGAGGTTTGGTGTAATTACACATACCTCCCCTGTGGTTTGAGAAATTACACATACCTCCCCTGAGGTTTGAAACCTTACACATACCTCCCCTCTACAACTTAAGGGTTGTTTGGGTCTAAGTTATGATAAAATTATGCTTATTATGCTTACACCCCTAAAGTTTGGTATATTTGTAAAAGTAATCCTTGATGTTAGAAAAATTAAAATTAAATACTCCAAATAATTTTAGAAACTACTATATGACTAACCAAAAATATAAAAAGTATTTAAATCATTTTTAAAATTTAATCTAATCTTAATATTTTTATTATTTTGTAAAAATATTTAATTTCTTATTTTTGTTTGTTTTTTTATTTCTACTTTTAATAATCTCATAAATTTCGTTATAGTTCCATATTAAATACTATTACGCGTGCCCACGGAAATTTCAGTTTATCACAACAAAAAAGAAGCATTTGGTAAAATAATAAATATCTATGCAATCTCCGAAATAAAAAGACAAGAAATAGAAAATTCAATTGTAAAAACTCTCATTTTCAATGAAAATTTACAAATATAACAGAAATAATCAAGATTTTCATAACCCATTTTAAAAAATGAAGAATGATGACGAAATTACCAGCAACAGTGACAATAGAATTATCATCCTTGGATCAGACATGGTCACTGGTTTTAGGTAGCAAGTTTTGTTGAACTTTTTGACAAAATAAACAACCTAAATGCACTATATTTAGTGAAACCAATTTTCGGTGTTTTATCTTCTTCTATTACTAAAATAGTTGTTAGTTTAAAATTGTAACTAGAACAAAGGCACAAAGATGAGTAGTTAGTTAAGTTTTGACTGAGATTTACGGGAATTGTTTTAAAGAAAAAAACTAAAAGTTACGTGTTTTGGTTCAAAAATATATTTTGGATTAGATTAACTTATTTTTAAATTTAAATTTAAATACTTTTTATATTTGTAGGTAATATTATAATAGTTTATAAAACCTTTTGGAGTATTTAATTTTAATTTTTCTAACATCAAGGATTTCTTTTATAAATATACCAAACTTTAGGGGTGTAAGTATAATAAGCATAATTTTATCATAACTTACACCAAACAACCCTTAAATTGAAGAGGGGAGGTATGTGTAAGGTTTCAAACCTCAGGGGAGGTATGTGTAATTTCTCAAACCACAGGGGAGGTATGTGTAATTACACCAAACCTCAGGGGGTGTAGCTGTAATTATCCCAATATTATATAACTTACTAATATTTAAAAAATCAACAATAATAATATCCAAATAAAAAGAATGAGTGGTAGAGAGACAAAGCCAAATCCACAATTTAGCCGCACGAGATGCGACATGTATTGCTGTGTTCGTCTCTGACAAAATTTATATACAGTCTTCTTTTTCTTCTACACATTTCTAACTTAATTCCACCACACGTGTTGATCAATCATTGCCCTGCTTATAGAGTCCCGTGCCTTAGCCACAAAGCAACCATACACCAAGATAACGTACAAGGAGCACCCTCTACATATATTTAAATGCAAAAACACTAATTTATAAGTTTATCGTTAATTTTATTCGAAAAAAAGTGTTTATTGTTCAAGATGTTATTTATAGTTGAAGGGGTTTTTTTTTTTGTTGAAACATAGTTGAAGGGGTTAGAAGTTGCTCTTGTTGGTTTCTAGTCTAGCACAAGGCACGAGAAATAAAATATTTTGATAGTCAAAAACTCGTGATTGTGGTACTAGTCAATGTGAGATTTCGACAAATAATTTTGAATTACCGATTATATTTTATTCAGAAGAATGTTGCGACTGCGAGTCATGGTTTGTGACATTTTAAAATTAGTGTTAATATGTCAATCATACCTCTAATTAAAAGCACTAGTGTTTTACTAGAGACTCCAATATGCAGAAATATTGAATTATGTGGTTAAATATTTGATAAAATAAATGTTGTACGAGGTGACAAATTACCTTAATCGTCGAATTAAAGACGAGTTGGAACAATTCTTCGATGGAACGAAGCTCAGGGTCGTACGTCAAAGAAGTTCGAACCCCGTATATCGCAACTCGTGATCCTACATGGGGGGAGGGGCTCGAACCCTGCGGAGACCTCGGGCTCGCAAGTGAGCCAGAAGCCGAGCCTCGAAGCTTACGAGCCTCGAGGGTACGACCCTAGTATGATTACTCCTGGAACGAGGTTCATATACGAGGGTAACGAGGTTGGACTGAACGAAGTGGAACTAACGACAAAACTCTAAGATGATCATTATCGCAAGTCATAAATAAGAAGGAGCTTAGCGTGAAGCAGATAGCAAAGTTATGGAGATCACGTGACTACGAGGGTCGAAGCAGCTGACGAGGCACCCTCGTGGGGTTATAAATGCCCTGTCGGACGTGACATCTGTCTCGCCTTTAAATGCTTTGTCGGACGTGACACCTGGCAGCGAAGTGCCACCTACGTGGTTTTACTCGCCTATAAATACCCCTCAACAGGCAGAAGTAGGAGGCTAATGCGAAAACAAGAATACGACCCCTAGCAAACTTGAACGACCGGTGATCTGGACTATATACCCACCCAACTGCTTACGATGTGTGCTTCCTATACAGCCTTCGAGCCCAGAAAACTAGTGTTTCGAACTGTAATCTAGTTGTACGAGGGTTTAACCCGAGTTTACAGAACATTCCTTATAGTATTAGATTTGGTTTAATGGCTACATGTACTATTCAACAACGCTAAAACTGTATTGCTAACTAATGATCACTAGTGTTAGTTTAGTGGCTACGAGTACCATTCAACAATAGTAAATAAACACGGCTAAAGCCGAGGTTCATGTCTCTGCAATGATTAAGGTGATCTAGATCCCTTTTTTTTTTCAATAAATAAGGCGAGTCATAAACAAGATCAAACCAATTGCAAAGACATACTATCTCATTTTTAGTCGTTTTTATTTTATTTTTCTATGATATTAAGAATCAAAAATGAATATATAGTCTTGTGAATGGAGAAAGTAACATACTATTTCGTTAAATTCATCGTCATAATGTTGGCAATGAAATATATACATATACGTGTGTTGTTTCTGCAATATGCTCACTGTATTTGACTGATTATATGTGATAAACATTCAACTAAATAATTATAAAGTTCATTCAGGCGACTATGTCCTAAAGAATTTGATTTTTACGTATACGCATGTCTTTCTTTGTCACGAGACAAAAATAATTTACTTTATGTCAAAACTGAAGATTTTATTGGACACAATCCACGCCAATGTCAAAACTAGCACTAATCAAGTTTTTTGGTTCTAATAATTATGAACAAGATATAAAGTCAATAGTATATCAATAGTTAAATCAATCGGTTAAGTCTTATGGCAAGTATGATTTTAGACTTAGTTATATGACTTATGAAGAGTTTGATATGTTTTATAAAAATGATATGCATAAGAATATGAAACTAAAATCTCCAATGCAATGTAATGTACTACAAATTGAAACAAGTACAGACTCACTCAATATCAAGAAACAAATTTACTTCTTATAGACTATTGAAAAGAAACAATAAAAAAATCAGACCATTTTCACGATTGAACATTCTAATCTCTACATATGAAAATTATTTTATGAAGCCACTCCAATACTTTCTACGATCCTTCCGAGGTAGGTTACGACACAATCAAATACGTCTATCAATCGAGTAATTATTACATGCGACTATTGCATGATTAAATAGTATAATAATTTCGATTTGTGTATAATGTATATACACAAACGAGATTGAGATAAAGATAAAACGTCATGAGTCTATATCTATAATTTAAAAAATAGTAACAATCATATCTTTGGAATACACTCATACAACAATTGCGTGAAATAATTTCTCAATCGCAAGCTATGAAAAAAAGAAGAGTCTAATGGATCAAGTGGTAAAATTATAAACTACAAGATAACCTCGCCCCATAGCACCAAATTCGCCTCACAAATTAAAAATGGGATTAAAGATGGGAAATTAACGATCCTTCTTTTTTTTTTTAAAAAAATAAATAAATAAATCCATTAACACGGGGACAAAAAAAAATGTGAAAATGAGAATTGAAAGGTGGTAGTTACTTTGGTCAGCGGCTCAAGTTAGGAGGTGGCGCAATTCTCAAGAAAAGAAGAAATTCACTAGTTTTCCTTCCTAGAGAGAGAAAGTTGGCACATATTTTCTATTTACTATTACTCTCTCTCTCTCTCTCTATATATATATATACAGAGATATAATTATATAATCATCTCCTGCGTGTGTTTGTGCGCGCAAATGGGGAGAGCATTTGTGTACGTTATTGTAGGAGGAGGTGTATCAGCTGGCTATGCGGCTCATGAGTTTGTCAAAAGAGGCGTCTCTAATGGCGAACTCTGCATCATCTCAGAAGAACCGGTATAGACTGTCTCTCTCTCTCTCTCTCTCTCTCTCTCTCTATATATATATATATATATATATATATATATATATATATATATACACACACACACATATGTACGTAATCAGTACGTGTGTTGTGGCTTGAGACTGTGAGTTGATATTTGTCAACTATTTGATGCTATATGGTTTGGTATTCAGTTTTGCTGCGTTTTTGTTCGTAAATTCGGGTCCAGTTGTCACTTCT
This sequence comes from Misopates orontium, assembly GCA_946800315.1. Taxonomy (NCBI): domain Eukaryota; kingdom Viridiplantae; phylum Streptophyta; class Magnoliopsida; order Lamiales; family Plantaginaceae; genus Misopates; species Misopates orontium. The sequence continues at coordinate 15,111,544 of OX326953.1, read as the reverse complement.
GGTTGTAATTTAGCTTGTAACGGATTTCGGAGGATGTAGCTTAATTTCGGTTTTTCGTCGTGTAATTCTCTACCTTTTGAGACTTGGATTTTGAGTGCAAAAATAAGGAGATAGTGAAGGTTTTGGTCTATTAAGCCATATATTGTGAGTTCAGTTTTCGTGTTTAATTTTACCGCAGTAGTTTTGATTGTCGAGTTTGCGTCCGATTGTGGTTTATGATTGCAGCTTGTTCAGGATTGGGAGGATTGAGCTTCAATTTCAGTGGAATATCATTTGATTCTACTTTCTAGGACTTAATTGAGTCCAAAAATACAGATATACCGAGTGAATTTTGGTCTATTAAGCCATTACTCCCGTGGTTTAAATATGCAGCTATCAAGTGTGATTTGCAGAATGTGTGGTTTGTCAAGGAAATACTGCAAAATTGTTTCTACCGCCGACTTGTTTGAAGAGATTACGTGATTGCTTCTTCTTGCAATTTCAGAAGCTAAAGAAATCTTTGAATTTTAAAATTTTCAAGTTACTCGGCCATGGGTGCCAAGAACTATGGAAGGAGCATTTGTCCCCATACAAGGCTCTTTATTCCTATTCTCGTTGAACCTTTTAGTGTATGATTTTCTATCCTGTGCTTAGTAGTTCTGTTACAGAGAGATTCTGATGGTAGTCACCATGTTTCTTAGCTTGAAACCTGTAGTATTCTTTTTGGATGGTTATGTGTATATGCTAGGAAGAAAGACAAAAGTTGCCTAATGATGAAATATAATTATGAATGTATATGTTATTGTTGTGTTAGATTAATTTTGTTTTTTAATATATCTTTTGGGTTGTTACGGTTTATCTCTGCAGGTTGCACCTTATGAAAGGCCTGCATTGAGCAAAGGCTATTTACTTCCAGAAGGTAATATTCCCCACATCCTTCGAATCAGCTATTATCACCCTGTATAGCCTAGTGATGCCAAAAGCAAAATCAATATCCTGCCTCTGTTCAGGGACTATTTCCACAAGTCTTGGCGAAAGATATTTTCTGTAGAATTATGCAATTAAATCTCAATTAAGGTGCATAAATGGGAATATCGTCAATAAATGTCTGTGCTCCTTTTGTCCTCTAATCTTTGCAGTGCTATTGGAGTTATTCCATGGCTGCTGTTAGTCTATGTGAGAATTAGGTCTTGATGTTTCTGCTATTTAATTCTCAGTATTTTATTACATGCAGCTCCTGCACGCCTCCCTTCATTTCACTGTTGTGTAGGCAGCAATGAGGAAAGGTTGACGCCAAAATGGTATAAAGAACAAGGTAATTTTCTATAAGCAATGTAGCAGTTGTTTAAGGACTTCTCACTTTTGTAAACAATCAATTGTTTGATGTGAATGCTCAGGGACACTCATGGGATATAATCCGGAAGAAAGTTATTCACACATAGTAAATATCAGTAAATCAATTCAAATCGGATTTTTTTGATAGAATTCTGAAGTCCACTCTGAACACAAACTTAAATACATCACTACTTTGATTGAGACTTACTTGATTTAGATCAAATTCATAGCTTTTGATTTGGATTCACTTGATACGGTCAATCAAATGCTAGTGGGTAAAAATGGTTCTCCCCTGCTACCGAGGGGTTGTTTCTATAGATCTCGACACGGATTGTTAAAACAATGCTAAGATTGTTGCAATTATTTACATAAAGTGGTAAAAGAACTAAATATATTGATGTTTACTTCGATTACTGTAGCCTTTTGCTTCAGTGTTACTGGCTTACTGCTGGGATTGCTTTGTTGGCCGATATTTTGTATCAGGAACCAGATTTACTTACTTTCTTCTAAATGAAATTCTCAAGGTATTGAATTGATTCTCGGAACTCGAGTTAAGTCGGCTGATGTGAGGCGGAAGACATTGCTAACTGCAACAGGAGAAACCATTAGCTACAAGTATCTCATTGTCGCAACAGGTGCTCGGGTATTGAAGCTAATCATTTACATTTTCTGATATTCTCAAACAGTTTATCTTATCTTTCTTTAAAAGTAATTGATAGTAGGTAATTTCCCTCTTAAACAATGGAAAGAAAAAAGTTCTTATCTTGGTCTTCAAGATGTCTAGAGTATCATGTCCAGATTACAAACCAATTTTAGCCACCTGATGTAAATTACAATTGGTTCTTAGTGGGCTACAACTTATCATGGACCAAGTTCAACTTTGCCTTTGCAGAAGTTATCATAGTATAATAATGTTTAACCTCTGACTGATCATTTATAGGCTTTGAAGCTTGAAGAGTTCGGAGTAAAGGGCTCAGATGCGGCTAATGTGTGTTATTTACGAGATTTGGCTGATGCCGACAGACTTGTGGATGTGATGCAGTCTTCTAGTGGTGGAAATGCTGTCGTGATTGGTGGTGGATATATAGGAATGGAATGTGCTGCATCTTTGGTGATAAACAAGTTAAACGTAACCATGGTTTTTCCAGAGGCACACTGCAGTAAGTAATTTCCTATCAATTTTCTGAAACTTATTGCATTTTTTAGTTTAACTTATATGAAGTATGTTATGGTTAAATTATTGATGGAGTATGATGTGATCGAATACGTTATGTCCTTAAATCTTCTCGTTCAAATATTTTTGCCTATTTATTAATGCAGTGGCTCGATTGTTTACCCCCAAGATTGCTAGTTACTATGAAGAATATTACCAGTCCAAAGGAGTGAAATTCATCAAAGGAACTGTATTGACCTCATTTGATATTAACTCTGATGGGAAGGTAAATATTTTTTCCCCTTTTGACTGTTTGATGTATTATAGTTTCACATGAATCCGTGATGCAATTTAAGGATGATACTCCAAATTTTATGAACCCAACTATACGTACTCCAGAGGGGCTACAGGAAGAGACCAAGAGTACTTCTAATCTCCATTCTCTTATTGGCAATTACACTCTTACAAGTTACAAGTGCAAAATTTATCAAATTTTTTTAGGTCACTGCTGTTAATCTCCGAGATGGGAGCAAGCTCGCGGTTGATATGGTTGTCATCGGGATCGGAATCCGTCCAAACACAAGTCTATTCGAAGGTCAGCTAACCATGGAGAAGGGAGGAATCAAAGTGAACGGCAAAATGCAGTCAAGTAACACCTCAGTCTACGCAATTGGTGACGTTGCTGCTTTTCCTGTCAAAATTGTTGGCGAAACACGAAGGCTTGAGCACGTTGACTCCGCACGGAAATCCGCCCGCCATGCAGTAGCCGCAATCATGGACCCCGGAAAGACCGGTGAATTCGACTACCTCCCTTTCTTCTATTCCCGAGTCTTCACATTATCTTGGCAATTTTACGGAGACAGTGCAGGGAAAGTTGTCCATTTCGGAGATTTCTCCGGAAATACTTTTGGCGCATATTGGGTGAACAAGGGCTGCCTCGTTGGATCTTTCCTCGAGGGTGGAACGAAAGAACAGTATGATGCTTTGGCGTATGCCACAAGAGTTAAACCGGTTGTTGAAGATTTGGGCGAACTTGAGAAACTGGGTATGGAATTCGCGTTGTCCGTGAACCAGAAACCTCAAACTTCACCGCCAAATGAGGTTGGCAGTTCTAGTTTGATAGTTGAGAAGCCGCTGTATGCATGGCATGCGACTGCCGGGGTTATTGTTGCTGCATCAATAGCTGCATTTGCGTTGTGGTACGGTACAAAGCGCAGAAGGTGGTGAGACGCGAAGCATGAACCCCGTGTGCTGTAGAATTTATATGGACAAAACTATTTTTACACGATAGTTTTATCATTAAACAAGGAAAGCCACAGATAATTGTTGTCAGATTAAAATTTGTGAACAAAATATCAGACATTGCTTTCACGATGTAGCTGGATTGCAAGTCTAAAGGTAAAGTTGTATCAATAACATTCTGAAACGAACTTGTACGAAAAGCATTATTGATAATAGCTATTGCAACATCTTTGCTACTATGCTCTCAGATTTGATTACTTTATCCTTCTTTCGAATGTGTTGCATATATCTTCATAATCTGGCTTCTTAATAATGATAGGATCATTACTTAACACGAAGGGCGTTTGGTCTAGTGGTATGATTCTCGCTTTGGGTGCGAGAGGTCCCGAGTTCGATTCTCGGAACGCCCCGTTTTCTTCTGGCTACATTTTAGATTGGTCATTTTACAATGTCAGACTTGTGGTATAGTTGAATACTCATTATTCAAATTAGTCTTCATTTACATAGTTTTAGTTTGTAAATTAGTCTCTTTCTCGTTATAATCACATCGTTTAGATGGATGTTGCAATTCAATCACCAAGTCTTGGAAATTCTTTTGGGATTTTAAGGAAATATCATAAAAATAGCGGAACAAATTTAGAAAAAAAGGTTATGTTTGGTCTCCGTAAATTCAAAAACAAAAGTATATTAGTATTTCTCGAGTAAATTTTAAGTAACTCCGAAGCTTAAAAACACGAACGCACCTTTTCTTGTTCCAAGAACAATTTGTGAAATAAGGTACTCGAAATTAATCAAGAACAAGACTGATTTTACTCAACTCCTAAGCTTAAAAACACAAATACACATTTTCTTGTTCCAAGAACAATTTGTTAAATAAGGTACTCAAAATTAATCAAGAACAAGACTGATCTTTCTCTCGACTTTCGCAGCTTCTAACTATTACGGATTAATTTATACAATAACATTTTGCACAAACCAAAATAGTGCATTTTTAAATACTTACATTTCAGAAAAAAAAAAAAGAACAAAAAAAATATTGTGTAATAGTAAAAACTCGAGGGGTTATACATGCAAATTCTCCCATAAATAAATATAACAACCCTTATCCTATCTTCTTCACTATTACCACTTCTCCACTCATCAATCTCCAAATGGCCTCAACTTCTACTCTATCCGCTATCACCATCCGCTCCCACTCTTATCCTACACCCTCCTCCCCTTACCCTGCGCACCCCTCCGCCATTTTCCCCAAACAAACCCTCCAATTCACCCTCAAATCCTCCTCCCCCAAACACCTCCGCAATCTCCGGCCCCTTCGCGCCGTCGAAGCGCCGGAAAAAGTCGTCGATCTCGGCGACCAAATCTCGAACCTAACCCTAGCCGACGCGCAGAAGCTCGTGGAGTACCTACAGGACAAGCTCGGCGTCTCCGCCGCTTCGTTCGCGCCGGTCGCCGCCGCGGCTCCGGCGGCGGCGGAAGCGGTGCCGGTGGTGGAGGAGAAGACGGAGTTCGATGTTGTGATCGAGGACGTGCCGAGCAATGCGAGGATCGCGACGATTAAGGTGGTAAGGGCTCTAACGAGCTTGGCGCTGAAGGAGGCGAAGGAGCTGATTGAAGGATTGCCGAAGAAGTTTAAGGAGGCGGTGTCGAAGGAGGAGGCGGAGGAGGCGAAGAAACAGCTCGAAGAGGCTGGTGCGAAAATCGCCATTGTTTGATTGTTGAGTGAGTGAAGTTGTTGTTGTGTTATGCCATTTTTGGAGGGGAAAAGATTTGAATTTGAGATTGTAAGTTGTGTTTTGTTAATTGATATAATTGTATTTTGTTAATTTTAATCAGGTTTTTGAAATGAATTTACAATCATTTTATTTCCTATTTGTACACACGTTTGATATGAAATATTAGAATTATATATTATCAGAACATAGAAGCAAATTGCTTGGATTTTATTGGTGGCAGAAGTAATGGCAAATTGTTTGGTTCTGGAAATGAAAGTAGAAGTAATTAATGTCGTGGATGTGTGGATAACTGAGATGAGTTATTTAAAAGTTGTTTGGTGCATAAGATATAAATTCAGTACAAAATAATTACTAATTGTTTTTGAATTTGTATTTTATTCTGTTCATTGCAATCAATATAGTGGATCTTAATATTATAGAAATGATAATAATGCAACACTTAACAAGTAATGGTTGTTGGCGTAGTAGTATTTTATTTATAGATCATCATGAATAACGTCCCAGATGTTTGATAATGTTTTTATGCATTATAAATCATGAAGTTGAACTATTTCAGTCTCATCTAACTGTTCTTAGTTACGGGCTTAAGGCCAAGGGCTTCGGGCCACTTCTTTCTGCAAAGAGCTAGGTGAAAAAAACGAATTGAGACAGCTAATATGCTCAAATAATAAAATTTGGATTTATAAAACCAGACGTCCTGTTAGTTTAAGGGCTAAAGAGAACACTTCCAACATGCAGCAATGAAAATTTGGTTGACCAAAAACGGATCCAAATTTCAGTGTTAATGTAGGTTTCGATTAGTTAGATATTAGATATTTTTCGACATACTTTGAAAACATCATAAAATAAGTTTTTTGATGTACTCAGAAAATGCATTTAAATTAAGTTTCCACAAAGTTAAAAACTGAAACGTTACAATACTTCCAAAAAAGAAATGATATTAAGACTTTTTGATCCAAAACAAGATACAAAGATTAAATCACAGGGCGAGATATCTAGAATGTGCCATCTAATGGCGTGCTCTTCAAACGTGAATTAAGCTCAAAAAGGAGGTCAGACAAAGATTGAATGCTAAAAGTAGAAGGTAGTAAGTAGTAAATGAAGAACAAAACAGATTATATCTAGATATCAGAAAAAATGAAAGAGGGTGAAAAAATTGTATGCCATAAATGTGCTGCCAATAATGCACAATCCGGGTACTTAAACTTTAAAGACACAGATTCTTAGCATTTTAAATTATTGGCATAAAAACCATCTCGAAGAGGGAAAAGATAATTTCACAAAAAGAAGAGGGAAAAGATAGAATCAGAACATACACAAGACTTGTTCACCAATTTGTTACTACTAACTGATATCCATTGTCAATTTACAATGCAATCTCAATCCAAATTTACAATGCAACCTCAACACAATGAGAAGACAAGTAAAGGCAGCTTCAACTAAGCAGTACATTCAACACAGAACACGGAAACCTAGACGAAACTCACGAGTTTCAGACAAACCAAAGAGACACATAAAGTGGAACCAATGTTTTTCCATTTACACCAAGAGATAAAGGACATTCAGACAAACGATGCACACGCTTAAACGTACGAGAGGATAGTAGAACCGATCAGTCGTCAACTGGATCTCGAGGGATCTGAGCAGCATTTCGCTTGATAGCAATAACAGGACAGTCAGCATGCTTTGTGCAGTATTCACTCACAGTTCCAACAAAAACCCTACAAAATTTATGACAGGTTTCAATGCTATTTTCACAGAAACAATAAAGGGAGCTCAAAATTTCAGAAAAAAATTTGGAGTTTAAGATAAGCTTATGTCTTCTCGATTTATAGCCATCTTTAGGAATTGCAAGTAGGAGGGACAGCTTTCTAAATTTAATGTTTGTAGAATAACATATTAATGCCATCTATAGGACTAGCAAGTAGGAGGGACTGCCTTTCAAATATAATGTTAGTCGAGATATATTAAGTTGTGATGGTTGCATAGTACGTACTTCTGGAAAGGACCGAGACCCCTGCTTCCTACAACAAGAAAATCTGGCTTAATACGTTCCACCTCAAAGCAGATGACTTCTTTTGGGTCACCTTTTTTGACCCATGCTTCACATTCAACCTACAAACTCATCAGTTGGAGAAAAAATAAATTCTCAGAGTAATTGCTAAGGACGGAGATAAAGTTGCATGTATTTCCACAAAACCAAACATATGCAGTAATGCAGGCGAAGAAGGGAGATTTGCACGAGTCATCATAGAAATAGTATTTTCGTACCCCAATTTCATGGCATTTGTTCACAAAGTACTCCAAAAGATGAAGACCCCTTATCTTGTCTCTGTGCTTCATATTCTTGAAATCGTCAGGAGAGGCATACATGCTATCCATATCATCAAAACCTACACAGCAGAGAAATTGAGCGCTTTCTACAGAATATATAGAGATGAAGTAGAAGCACTAAATAGGACAAAAACAAAGTGGCACGAAATGAGCATAGAACACGCACAAATGTGTATATAACTATTTCTATGCATAATCCTTTTCCTATCAGGATAAAAACAACCCAACAAAGATTCACATCGAACAATTTGAGCAGGAAATCGAAGCCACATGATAAGTTTTGAACCCATAAAGTTCTTTGGCTGATAAATTACTTAATCTACAAATCTCATCTTCAGTTGGGAAGCCAATAGGATATGTCAAGCATGTGTATCTAAGGCTACGAGGAGCAGATGATGACTATTCAAGTATAAAGCATACATTCACTTTCAACTGTTTCAAATCTCAAGGTTTGTACAATTGAGAGGCTCTTCAACAGGGAAATGATCACATCTACTGCCCCATAGTGAACTTCTTGAGAAACACCTATGCACAAACAGAGCAAGCTAATAGAGCAGAGAGAGACAAGTTCTTCCAGTTATCACATGGCAAGCTGATGATATAAGACAGGCGTCTTCATGTGCATCACCATCATATAGTGAAGGGTAAAGAGTAATGAAAAGATGTCTCACACCCCAAGACCTAGGAAAGAAAACATGCACCTACCAACCAACTAGAGTCAGAGGACCGATAATGGAAATGCCAAAAGCAGCTAGAAGGGTTCCAAACTCTTTTTTAGATGTAGAACTATAATTCAAAAGCTTGGTATTGGTTCCACATGTTACAAGCACCAATCATTATCAAGCGACGTGATTCGTTTAGATACTTCATGGGATTTCAGTACTGTAGTCTCTTAATATAGTCATAGCATCACTCAGCATGAAATAACAGTATATGCACCAAAATAACATTGGTAAAAGAAGAGGTGAATGTATCATATATAACTATGTTTCCTTTGTTTACACATAGCCTGGTAAAATTGTAACAATGAGATTTATCATAGTTCGCTGCCCATAAATAGCAATGCAACACAGAACAATGGCAACGTATAGGAACACAATCTTTAGCAGCTTCTAAGATAATGTTGTTATTGCATCCAAAGTACTCTCACCAAAACACATAACGAGATCAATATATTGCATATAAATATATAATCATAATGATACCAATAACAGTGTCATACTCTTGAGTTTAATTTTTGTTTTTAACAACCACTCAACAACTATTACCTACTTCAATAGAGGTACCAAACATTGCTGCTGAACTCAAGCTACGCATAATTTACGAACTGTGCATTTTCATCGATTTATTCAAACTACCTTCACGTTACTGAATCTATCCGAAAGTAGAAAGAATTAAAAAAAAAATATCACACACAAACACGAACAAATCGCCTGTACGCCAAACAAAACATCCTTCGCTTCAATCACACCACTCTCATAAACCTAAATCTAGCAACCCTAACTACAAATTACAATGACCTACACACAATATCTCAATAAACTAAGCAAAAACACAACACAATCGCAAACTCGACAGAGCTACCAACACAATCACAACAAACACACGAAAGCTACGATCATAATCTAACGCATATTTCAAAAATTAATTTACCGTCCTCATCCGGTACTTGAACGTGAATAAACAGCAATTTGAATCCAGAGGTATTAGACCGAACGATCTTCTTCAGAGTCCAATCGAAGGCTCCGGTGCTGCTGATCGATGCGTGAGGATAGCCTTTGATCGTTGACTCGTTGACCGCCACCATTATCCGAGTAGGTTCTCCTTCTGCCATTTTCACAGAGCTTACAGAATGATGTAGAGAGAGTACACTTTCTGTGCGTTTTATAGTTTCAATTTAATTGATTGTTTTATAATAAGGCCGCGTTTGGCTATGATACTGATAATTTTGAGATATTTCGAACGGTGGAGATGGGAGAAAGGGGATTATTTTTTTGTTTAAGTTTATTTAAGTATATTAAATAAGTATGTAATGGTAAATGTTTTTATGTATGTGCTCTCGATTTTGAAAAGGACATAGATGTATATAAAATTACATAAGCTCAGTCTATATAAAGTTGTAAAGAACTAAAGAAGAATGAAATGTCTTATTCAGTTTGTTTTTATTAGTTTTAAGTATTCTATGAATTGCGATATGTGTGCATAGGGTACAATATAAGTTTTTTGGAAATAACAGGTACAGTTCGACATATATATGAATATTATATTATACTAACTAACATAGAAAATAATAACCAATAAGACATCAAAAAATAATATATAATGTATAAGTAAAGTTTCTTTAGTAATTTACTAGCAATCCTACACACGCGGAGACCGCGTGCAACGTCTTCTTTTATATCAAAATGGTCTCTTTTTAACGTGTTTCATTCATATTTTATATATCAATAAAATTAAAAGTATGTAACAACTTTTTATATATTTTATTTTATGGTATAAATTAAAACAAAAAATAAACATAAGTTATTCTTAAGAATGCTTAAAGTAGAGTATGGGTAATTTAAACTTGAAAAACAGAATAATTATATTAAATTGTTAAACTTAATAAATGAGTACATACTTTCATTATGTTTGTGAGTTATTTTCTTCATGCACCTTAATTTTGGGGAAAGAAATATACCTGGCCACACAGTATATGAACCGGCAAGTTGAATAATGCTAAAAAACCAAAGAAAGAGAAACAAAGTAAATATATGAAATCAAGGGTATACAGATAAAACTGAGTGATTTATGAAATTAAGTAAAAAATGCTCCTTGAAAAACTGATGCAGGTGTTGAAATTGGAATGAGGCATCGGAACACCAGACATTTAAGCTTTTATATAATCATGCCGAGATACCTGCGCCAAAAAAAATGAGGGTGAGTTTTTTGAAAATTGAAACACAAAATTTGATCAAATGTGAGTAAAATATGGGATGGATAGATATTAGATAATGGGGGTAGTGGAAATCACCGAAAAAATTGAAAAAAAAAACTACCGAAATGCATCTTTTACTTTAGTAGCATCTTTTCGTTTTTTTTTTTATTCATTGAATTTATGGAGAGAGATTAGATATGGTGATAAAAAAAACTACCCAAATGCATCTTTTACTTTAGTAGCATCTTTTCATTTTTTTTATTCATTGAATTTATGGAGAGAGATTAGATATGGTGATAATGTGGGAGTTTGGATGCAGTTTCAAAGAGTGTGGGAAAGAGAAAATAAAATTGATATGACCCCTATATTTTAGGATGAAACATATTCTTGATTGAATTAAAAATTCAAACAAAATAAAAATTGAAAAGATAAATAATAACTACCGTTTGGAGGAGGAAAAACCGTTCCCCTAAAAGTAGGGGATGTGGCTAATCACGAATTCAGTTGCATTGAGAAATTGAATAGTTAGATAGGGGAAGAACAAAATTCCCTTAATATCCCCACTTTTTTTTATTTTTGTGAGTAATTTAAATAGGGGTATTTTGGGCATACTATTAATTTGGTATAACACCTACGTAACTCCCTATTTGTGAGTAAAAACAAGGTTCTCTTATATAATAGTATAGATAAAGAATACTTTAATATAAAAGAACACTTTAATTTTAACGCGTTAAAATTAGTTCTCTATAAGTTAATTATTTTTAGGTGTAATTATACACAAAGTATGTTTAAAATGTAAATTGATATAATTATTAAAATACCATAATTAATAATTAATTAAATTGAAGTGAACCCTTGTTTTTTTTCACAGAAACATGGTGGCAACAATTTCTCCTTAATTCTTGCTGATTAATGGAGATATGGTAATTATATGGTGGTTAGTGAAAATGACAAAAAAAAAAAAAAAAAAAAAAAAAAAAAAACTCACCGGCAAAAAACTGGCCAAAAACTACCTCTACTGTAAATTGAGGGATGGATAGATAGTGGGGTATGAGAAATTACACTATTCACCTTTGAGTGCTCTTGTTTCATTTAATAGATTGAGGGTAAATTAGGAATACTATTAATTTGGTATAACATTGAGGGATGGATAGATAGTAGGGTATGAGAAATTACACTATTCACCTTTGAGTGCTCTTGTTTCATTTAATAGATTGAGGGTAAATTAGGAATACTATTAATTTGGTATAACACCTACGTAACTCTCTGTTTGTGAGTAAAAACAGGGTTCTCTTATATAATAGAATAGATGAAAAAAATATGCGTGCAACATAAGAAGCACAGGAGTATCGACATATATCAAAGTCTCAAATATGACACGATAATAAATAATATTTGTACAACATAAAATTTTGCTTCAACAATATATCAAGATTTGCTCTTCAGTTAAATTTTCCATGGAATCCCTACTCAGGTTTGTGTTAATAACTGTTAAAAGGTCAATTAAATACGAAAAAGAGCGCATAACAAAATTGGATATCATTATTTATTTAATTTAGGCCGTTCTTTAACTTCAAACGAGGCATTACTTCGTGGTCATAAAAGATGTAAAATTTATGCAAGCCTACTAAAGGCAAAAACGATATAATCTCATCAGTTCACTACTCTTGGTTTGCAAATGAAAGGTTTTTTTTTTTTTTTTAATGCAGAAAATAAAGGTATTTGAACTTTATAGTCATGGTTTTGAGTATCGTTTAAAAATGTACAATATTAAATAACGTAATTATATCCTCAGATTTGGATACACAACTGAACTGTAACCATCAAATTAGTCAATGCATAACTATAAAGAGAATTCGTCTATGATACAGCGTGCTGTATCACAACCTGGTCTTCAGCTGATGACACGTGGCCTTTCGAGTTAATATTTTAAGTAGTGTCTTTAACAGAATACAAACCACTACAAAGCCTCCACGTGGCCACACATTTATTACTGTACTTTATACCACAACCATGGTTAACATGATTACATAAAAAGATGGATTTCCATATATGCTCCAGCCAAACAAATTTGGAACTGTTCCACTTACAGGTGTTAGCGTGACATATCTATCCTAAAACAGACACGTAACGCAGAGAACGGCGGGAGTACAGATCAAATTGGTTTTGGCCTCTTAAATCTTTATAGAAACTAAAGCACAGCGTTTACGCCAAACAAGCCCTTAAATTTGAAGGAAGTACAATTTCTGAGTCAAACAAGCATAAGCTAAAGTAACAGAGCTAGCTTCTTGCTCGGTCTTATCCATTTATTTATCAATATGATACGAACAACATACCCTGATTACTGAAGAATATTTAATATAACCGTTGTTTGGTAATATGGTACATACAATCGACTATTAGAGAAGAGATTAGAGTCTATAGCCTAAGAAATTATCGTACTCTTGATTTAGATTACATCTCGTCAACGTACTCTAAATTGTAATTGCATCTCTTTATCAATACAGCCATTGCGTATACTCTAGAATGTAATCGCATCTCTTCATCAATACTACAATTGCATATAATAATTCTTCTTAATTACTAATGTATAAGTTGTTGCTCATCCTCGACAGAGGATTTGCAATTATTTCATTGCATATTCTGGCACTGTCTAATGTTCCTTCTTTGGATTCATGACATACGTATTGCTCTGTTTATTTTAAATTGTACAACAAATGGAATGATATTAAATAATTCAATTTCTTATTTGAATTCTGGAACATTCAGTCATCCGAAAATCCAATAATTACAATAAATATTATCGTGAAAATCCAATATTTAGTCAATATATGTACAAAAATCCAAAATGTAAATTCAGAAAACACCAATTGAAACACAAAACGATATCCGCGCTTGTAAAATAAATTAATTTCATATACAAAATTTCAACTAGAGTCACTACAATACACTTGTGAAGTCAAGTTCCTAGAAAGTGCGGCTGACCTTTTTGTTTCCAATAAGCATTTTAACTTATTGGAAGTTTGGAACTGAAAACTTTTGAAAGTATAGGATGATCCAAAAAAATTATTATTTATATCATTACCAGTTTTTTAGTTTGATGAACTGAAAGTTAAGGCAGTATTAACACTTTCTGAAAAAAAAATGAGAGAACTTTTAGTTTACAACAGTTTTAATGCATTCAACCAATCAAGACTCAGGTGAATAAACTCATTGACAAAATTTTAAAAATCAGTAAGTCATATATAATACAGAAAATGTGCCATTTAAGAATAATTAACATATATAAATTTGACAAAAAATACAAAATCATTTTACAAGCCATCAACACTGGGAAGAGACACTCAAACATGCCTGCTTACTTACATTCACACACAATATACAAAAAAATTAACCTACACATGCCCTCAAATAAAACCTTAAATATGCTCAAAGCTCGTTCACATTCGAAGGATGTGTAGGAAAATTAACATGAAGGGCACAGAAAAATCATTAAGGAAAAGACATACAGTGCGGAAAATATTTACCATAATTTATCATATGTCATCCTTGTTTCCCTTCACTTTTCCCTGACGACTTTTCATTCTCGTATCTTGTCATCTTTTTTGAGCACCGTGTTTAATTTTCTTTCTAACTGCAAATGGCGTAAATGATAGATGTCTCATGTTACTATAACGCATGCAAATTAAAGGCGTTGTTACTCAGGAAACAATCCAGGTTTCAAATAGGCTTCAACAGGCTAAAGAAGAGGTCCCGGTAATACAAAAGAAAACATAGAATGACGTCAATTTGGAATCCTCTAGTGTATTCAATATTGGGGGAACTAAAGCTAGGAAAACTGCAGAAGAATAAGAGATACAACAGTGAATCGCAGGGAGAGAGGCACTGACACTTGCGCAAAATACATAACTTAAAGTTTCCAAGACACACACGTATGCAACGCACTTCTGACGGGTAATAATAAACTTTGGATTTACCAAAATGTTTTATAATTTGAAATTGTTCAAACATACAAACATTTCATGAAGAACAAAAATGCCTTTAGTTTTTCTCAATGAATCAAAAATACTTCTCTTTTTTTTTTCATCTAAGTTTCTCATTTTCATTGCAAAATCTCATCAAAGTGATCAGAACGACATGATGCAAACCATGTATTTTTTTATTTTTTTTTGCTGGTGCTAATAATTCAGAAGAAGTGTTTTATAAGATTTTTAAAACATGAGGGGCTGTGGAGTGATTACACCAGATATCAGAAATGTCATTGTAATTCACCCAAAGAATAGCAAAAACCCAAAGACAATTTTAACATGGAAAGAGTCAAACACAAACCTGAGTATTTTTTGCCTTCAGTCGCTGTAGTTCTTCAACCAGACTTCCAATGCTGACATTGGGAACTGATTTCAGCTTTCCCTCAAATAAATTAATTAACAATTTAAACAGGGAAATTTTTTCATACCTTTGTTGCATTTGGATTAGCTGCGCTTGCAACTCTAGTTCTTTTAATAAACTAGGGGTTGTCTGCATAAGTAACAAAAAGAATATTACAACCGCTGTTTCTTCTAATTCAGAAGCAAATTTCTACAATTATCATAAAAGTCCTAGAAACTTCAACCAAATGTTATAATAATTACTATATTTGACTAACAGAACTTCTATTTTAGAAATTCAAGGGTCGGAATAGTAGCAAACATACCTGCACTAGTTCATTTATTCCCCCGCCCGTCAAGTCACCAGCATTGCCTGCAAAGAGGAAAAATTAACATTCAATGACTGAGTCAAAGAAAAATACTGCAACATTTTTTCAGCAGACAACCATGGGATAATTTTTAACTTGGTAATTTAAAACTCAAGGCCATAATTAGTTATACTGTTTAAAAGAACATGAATATCAAACACATAACAGAATTGTGGCTACAAGTTAGAAAATAGACTAGGTCTATATAAATGTTCAACCAGAGGGGAGGGAGGGGGCATCCTCTAACTATACATGTAAGCAATTAGCGGTAAAGTGGTTGGTGTTCAAAGATCAAAGAATCGAATAATGTTACCCGAGTTTTGTTCCACAGACTTGATCATTTTAATAATATCATCCTGCCAAGACAAAGAAAGAAAAATAAGCAACCGTAAATTAAGAAAGATGTTACTGAATTGAGTAGAACTTACCCTTTGCATGATGTTCAGCTGCAGTACAGATTGCAACAGTGGAAGAACTGAAGCTGCTGAAAGGCCTGGGATTGCTTGGCTTGTAGAACCCCCAGAAATCGTGTTAACAGAACCCTGAATAATAATAAAAATGAATAGAGAGAGAGAGAGAGAGAGAGAGAGAGAGAGAGAGAGAGAGAGAGAGAGAGAGAGAGAAAATGGTTATCAAGCCATTGCCTAAAAAGTAGCTATGTTTTACAGACAAACTATTTTGATTAGTGCATTATTAAGGAAAGAATTTTTATAAATAAAAAAATTATTTGTTAACAATAAAATTTTTAACTACAATGTAGGTTTGAGGAAGGACAGTTTGGTTCACAGGGATTTAATTAGTTAATAAGGGACTGACAGTAATTTAGGTGCCTATTTCTAGTACTGAATTCTGAATTGAGATAGTAACTCTTGAAGTAGGCAAATAGGATGGTCAGTTTCTACACAGCAATTAATTTAGCGAAATATTTGACAAGGGTACACACCTTTAGCAGAGGTAGAAGAAGAAACAGATATTCACGCATTTAGGGCTAAGTTGGGCTCCAAGACTTGGGCAAACACATCCCAGCCATGGAGACTGTTTCTGGTGGTGATTTAGAAAGTTACGGTACTTTTTGCCAAAAGGGCTCCAAGATTTGGGCAAAAATATCCTAGCCATGGAGACTTTTCTGGTGGTGATTTAAAAAGTTAAGTACTTTTTGCCAAAAAAAATCACTGTGATATGAAGGATCCCTCTTCTACATACAGTCCAACATAATAAGCATAAAAAGTGCGTCAATCAAGCGCCTTCTGTAGATTAACGAGCAAAATGAGTAAAGAATCTCGTCATCGTTTCTTTTAAATGAACAAACAATCACAAGTCAATCGGAACTGAGGAAAAATACTAAACAATAATAAACCAATCCAAGTCAAAAAATATGCCATTTACACCAGTCATTTAACACAAAATTTCACTGATTATAATATCATTTACAAAATAAAAATAGATATCTCATGTGATTCTCAACATAGTAAGATATGACATAACTTATACCTTGGGACTCAGCTCTGCTGAAGTGACTTTAAAACGCCCTCTGCGTTCATATATGGCACCTTCTGCTGCATCCTCCCCTACAATGGATGCCAAAATGTGTTCATAAATACACGCCTGACATTCAAAACCCATTTGAATGAGAAAATAATGTGGAAAATCTTTCTGGAGATGCATTACCAGAAATTGAATTACTAAAATCTTTCTTTGGACGATACTGTAGTGGACCACTATAATTCCGCTCAGTCTGATATCTTGGCTGCAGTGATTCCCTACATATTAAATTAACCAGATCACCGAGATTAAAATAAGTTATCTAAAAATGCAACTAGCAACTACAAAAACCAGTATAGGACATGTGTGGCAACTGACAAATATCACACTTAGAGGTGATGACAATCTCCAAAACACTTTTGGATCCCTTTCCTCCATTCTTACGCCAACAAACTAAACATAACATGCTCAGAACATGCACCATAACCTTCGGAATAAGCCAGTTGGCTTATACTCAACGATACTTAAAATTTGCAGTTAATCGCAAATAAAGCATCTCCGTGCAAAAATATTTATAAAAATCCAAGGTGAAGGTTACATCAAATCTTCCATAAAACTGTTAAAGGGCTAGCTATTTGTCTTATTACCATAAAAGCCTGTTCAAGTTAAACGTTACATGTTTTTCAAGATTGGAGAAGATAAGATTGAAAGTAAGGGCATTCTGACACACAAAAGCACTGGGTCTACTTCAACACAGTTTCTATCTACCCTTTTCACTAGAAGCAGGGAGGGGGACAGGAAACAGAATAACAGATAATTCTGTAAACTAGAAGAAGATACACCAAAAGCAGCTGGAGACCTTAACGGCATCAGTAAAATACTCTTTTACCTTGTCAAAGTTGAACTACATGTTGAAGGCCCAAAAGAGGAGAGCATACCTGTCCCCATCACCATAAATCTTTTTAGGAGAGATAACACTGTCCTGTAGCAGCGAGCCTGTTGAACATTTTCTGCGTCCTGCAATGAGAGAATGGGAAAAGGAGCCACTCTGACCAGACACTGATGCATTGTCTCCTCCTGCTTCTCGATCCACAAAACTTGTCAATGAGTTTTGTTGACTCCGCTGTTCCGAATCTGAACGGACTGAATCTCTTGGACTTGAACTACCAGCACCAATGTGATCATCACATACATCGAATTGACCTCTGCATTTAGCACAGTCTTTGATAAGTTTGTTAATACCCTAAAGATAAATTTATAAAGTCAATGGCTAGCCAGTGACTGACGAGATTCTCACAAGTGATACACTCATCTTGCAGTGCATGGGTTGGATAGACTATCCAAGTCTATGTAGTAGAAAGATATTATTAATTCTCTTCTACACTGATATTAAAGGAGTAAAACCCTGGTTATGGGGAATATTGGGCACAAAGTGGGGGGCAGGCATACAAAGCTGACTTCTACATAAGGAGATACAAAGCTTTAACCTACATTAAATGAAGACAGCCTTATGTCATCAAAACTAAGACCTTTCAGAAAGAAACATGAAAAACATGATAAAATGCATGCGGCTGGATGGTGATTGGCAAAAAAAATAGGAAACTGCATAGGTGCATTGCAAGTGAGTATTATTCAGAGTTGTTCTTCTTTGCAGTTTGGGTCAGACATGTGAATCTCACAAACAGGATGCTCAGATTTCAGTTGCAAAGATGAATCATATAGAATAGGGAGAACCGTCAAGTTTACTTTTGAAGACATAATTGAAAAGAAACTATAATCCATGCCAACTTAGAGGGAATTAGACGTCATTGGAAGACAGTAAGCTTATCAAAAGAAACCTAAGGTATAGATCTCAAAAAGACAGTAAGCTAGCAAGAAATTTAACACAAAAAATTGTGACCAAGCATTATCCAGCAAAGCAGAAGGGATCAGATGGAATCTGATAGCTTACTTGAGAGCCTGAAGAGATTTCATAGGAAATGCAGTAAGCGAATTCTCCAAATCATGAACATCATCAAGTCCACCCTAATAAGAGAGAAACAAACTGTACATCAGGAAAAACACAAAGGGAGAGCAAAGCAAAATTAAGAAACTAAGTGGTACACAAGCATGTGTTGAGTTTGCATGTAAAAAAAAAGAGTACTGGTCCATGGTTGTCACTCTATACCTCCAATTGAGATGGAGCACTAGAACTATTATCCTGCTCAGAGTATACCGTCTCTACAACAGAACCAACATCATCTTGCCTGTCCATGTGCTTCCCACTGACACTTGAATCTTCTGAATATACCATAGGATCATCTTGAATCTGCAAGCAACAAAACACCTTAATAAAGGCGCATTTAAAAGAAAATGAACCCTTTTCACCAACAGATCGTGAACAAATAACATACGAGCGCAGCTTGATTCTTCAGATCCTCAAGATTGAAATTCCAGGCACTTATTCCTCGAATGTACTCTTGCTGCACACAGCAACAACTCATCGTAAGAGCTGGCTAAAATTTTCAAATATAAGCATGATATGTTGGAAATGAATATATGTAAATTCGCATTTTGTTCTCGTCTTTCTTCAGTTTATTAGGAGAAAATACACCATTATTGTCTCAGAAAAGCCAAATCAAGGTGAAACAGAAAAAAAAAATGACTATACATCAGAATATATATAAAAAGATATACAAGGAGTTGCACGTTCTTAACAGATGCTGTTTATCGTGTTTTATTCTGATTTTTACCATCTTCTGACAGAATTACATCTTTTGCAATTTCATAGCATATTCTATATAAAAAACATCTTTAAGTTTCACTAATACAATTTCCATTTCTTACACCTCCCCCGTTCAACCGTTACAGGAAAGAGCAGTGTTTATTACCACAGATCTGGTCCTTCTAATTGCTCAGAGTTTTTAATTAATAAAAATTACCCATTCATGCAGTGCTAGAAAAAGGCAGGACACACCATCTGATTATTTGTCAATGCACAAGTTACAAAGGTAGTATACAAGAAACATTAAGTACAACATCAAAATGCAGGAACTAAAATTTCCTTCAGCTTGCTGAACTTTAGTTGTCTTCTCAACGACTGCTGATGCTATAACGTTTATTATTGCAAAATACATAAGTATGAATATGCAACTCATCCACTTTGTGACCTTCGAAAAACTGGAAAAATGCATCAATGTTCAACTGGATGGAGTTGAACTGCAAACAAGAGTAAGCGAGCAGGAATAAAGGAGAGAAACAGAGAGGATGAACTGGGGCCAAATGCTTACAAAAATATCAGGAATGTTGAAAAATTATTCCAGAAAAATGGACTTCTGAAATTGGAAGACATCAAAAGTTTTGAGATTTTGGTGGTTAATTTGAACAGCCAGAATAAGTCACAACTCCATAAGTCAAGTTTTGAGATCCAAATCATAATGGCCTCTCAAATTCTTTTCTTGCATGAAGCATTCAAATGATTAATGAAGAGCATTGTCACCATATAGTTGACAACATACTAAAACATTTGAAAGAAGTGCATGCAGACAAGTCTATCCTAAAGATAGAAGTGAAACCAAATACCACCTATATTCTGCCCTTGGTTGTTTCACATAACATGGATTAAAAGAAGATCTTGGCCCCAGGTCACCAGGGCAATGCAAAAAGGAAGCTTTTCTTATCTTACAAATTTGTATCAAAAAGATGTTCCTTCACATATTCTTGTCTTATTCTCAATATTAGAAAATATGGCAAGTACACTGGAGTACTTTTGCCAAAATGATTATCGAATACTCTATCAATTTGGAAAAACAAAACATGAAATCCACGCAACTTGAGTTGCATGTCACCCATTTCAGTGCCCGAGTAGTGAATTAAACATAAGATTGTTTATAAGCATTTTCCTCGTTTCAAAAAAGTAGCAACATACGACTTGGGGGACTTCTCACCTGTGATAAATGTTCCTTGTCCTCATACAAAGCCTTATTTTGTAAGAGAATATCTGCTTCTTTGGCCTGGAAAGCAGTTCAGTTTTAGTAATGTTCCAAGAAACTCAAAATGGAAGTAATCAGGCCAAACGCTAGATTTGTACAAGCAAAAGTAAAAGAAATAAGAATGAGACGAGCATTAAACCTTAAGCGACTTATAACGGTCACCTAGAGGTGACATGCCACCAAGGATACTATTGGCCAAATAATCACTTGAGCGTCCCTGTTTAAAGAAAGGGTGTTTCAAAAGCTTTTCTGCACTAGGACGCTTTTTGGGATCCTTCACCAAGCAAGCAGCAACCATTTCCTTGAAAGACTGTAGAATGTGGTATTTCAGCAAAATGCACAAGATTCATTTTAAAAGTTCTTCTAAAGCAAGATAAACCTTGGAGAATTTTTTGTCTCTTTCATAATCCAGCCCTGGTGGTGCATTTTGTAAGGTCATCAGCAGAACCTGCATTTCGGGTAACAGCATAAGGTTATACCAACAGCATCAAGTGCACAAAATGCAAAAATAAACTTAAGGTGAACGAGGTCCAATCAACCTTCATTGGTGGGTACTTGGAGAATGGTGCATGACCGTGAGCAAGCTCGAGCGCTGTTATTCCGAACGACCAGATATCTGCTCTGTTAACACAATATAAATTCAAAAAGAATTGAGAAGCATAACTATATCCGATGAATGATAAAATAAACATAGTTAGGTGGTACTCACTTAAAATCATATCCATGTAATTGCTGCATGACTTCAGGAGCCATCCTGAGATATTATGTGTATGTTTGAGCAACAAAAAAAGGAGTTCTGTCAACATGACGAGTCCATCTTAAAAATCATACTTTAAGGGCAAAAAACTTCAAACCCCTGACCTCCCCAATAAGCAATTCCTTCCAACCTTGGTCAATGAGTGGACAACCCCCCCTTGGTCAACTTTCCTGCAGAATGTTCCGCGGGAAAGTTGACCTAGAAGGTTTGTCTCACAGATTAAGAAAGGTAGGGGGCACATCTCACATTTGAAAGGTTAGGGGGTGACCTCAAAAACAGGGCAAATCAGGGGGTTTCAAGCTTTTTACCCTTACTTCCACAACATTTCCATCAAGCAATATGATTTACCAGCATGGTGTTCCAACAAATGTATTCCTTGAACGCTGACGGTCACCAGTATCAAACATGCATGCAGCAACCCCAAAGTCTGCTAATTTAACAGCACCACTAGAATTAATCAGTATGTTCCCAGCCTACAAAATAAGGAAACAGAGAAGTCAAGCAATTGTGCCTGTATCCGAATTATTGAAGTAGGAAGGACATACATAGTTGCTTGGAGAAATGCACATCAACTGTGTGTGACATGAAAGATGGTGCATAGAGAAGTAAGACTGCCATATCTAGATGATTAAAAACATTAAACATGGTGCCAACACGCCATAACGAGGGTATGAACAATATAGAGCGGAAAAAAAGGTATAAATAAGCCAAGTCTAGTAAAAAAAAACTGTGAGACACCCATACCTTCACGTCTCTGTGAATATGTCCCTGGGAGTGAAGATATGCAAGAGCTTTAAGGACCTCGCGTAACAATGTAGCAATAACAGGCTCCTCAAAACCTTCAGGATAAGCCAATTTCATAATATGAAGACAAGAACCGCCATCCATGTATGGCATCACAACCCATATGTTATGGCCGGTGGTGAAGGAACAGTGTGCCCGCAAAAGATTAGGATGGTCAATCAAAATCATCGTCTGCACCTCTCGCCGGATGCCATCCTATTTATATGACAACCCAAGAGAAAGAATCAAAAGAAGAGAGGAAAGAACCAATTGCATGAGATTTGAACAATCAAAACAAGAGCCAGTCTTTTGCTCACATTGAGATCTCAGCCAGTTGACAATTGAATCCCATTTTTATCATGTTCATGTCCATAACAGTGCAAAAAGAAGACACAACAGCAGTAAAAAGACGATTCTTCGAAAGGAAAATATGTGTCAAGCCTGCCAAATTTTCTCATTTTAACATTTTCTCATCTTTTAAGTCACAAATCTTAGATTGCCTTAATTGATACAATAGATTTCTTTAAGATTCTCTCTCCATCTGTCAAATGAAGTCTTCACTCTCAATTTCTTTTCGCTTCTTGCTACACACTTCTAACTAGATATCCACTCCATTTCAGAAAATCGAACTATTTCTAATCTTGTTCAATGAAGAGTATATTACTATCGATTAACTTTTCCATGTGAAAGTTTCAAATATGAAACAATTTAAACATCTGACAAGAAAATCTGGCACTTAAAATAAGTTCCACTGGTTCTTATTATATGCTGAGGATTAACTGAAAAACCAAATATTATATTCATTAGCAAGTACCACGTGGATTGTTTCTAAATGAAGCAACTAAAGTCAGAAGGAACAAAAGACATTATAATCTAGAAAAACATTGAGACAGGTACAAAACAATATGAGTCAATAAAAGGGTACCACTTGGCATAATGAGAAATATATAAGTTCATCATCTCTCTAAAAGATCAAGCTTGTAGAGAGGATTGACATTTATTAATTTATACATATACTCCAAAAACTAGTATACATTTAAAAAATAAGTTTAAGATAACATACCAAGTCATTATTGCACTTCTCAAGATCAAGAACCTTGATTGCAACTACCTCATTAAGAGGAATACAAAGTGCTCTATACACAGTAGCACTGACACCTTCTCCAACTTCCTCATATAATTTGTAGTCTTTAGCATTCAGCGGAAATTTTTTCTCTGATGCCAATTCCATGGTTTTCTTATATTACGATGCTGACTCTTCTGAACCTCGATGTTCTAGTAAACATAAACTGAATATAAACAGATGAGCCTGCTGTCGAGAAAATGGGATGTTTCCTCCAATAATTTAGCATGGTCCCTTATCTGCAGAAGTATAGGGTAACAGAACTGATACTTTTAACCCTGGTATTCTGGACAAAATTCAAACTCAAAATCAATCTCCAGCCACTGACCTAGACCAAATGGAGAAAAACAAATAGGCCACCAAAATTCACAAGTTTTCCAAGCCAACCTTCCCTGGTGCCTTTTGATAGCCAAGATTGTACCCTATAACTGATATGGATTCAATGCTATGTACTTCCCTACGAAAAATGAAACCAAATTGTCCTGTTCAGCAACTGCTGATCCAATAATACACCTGCCAAGGTGAAAAATTACCTCTTAGAAAAGGCAAACCATGCATTAGGTAACAGGAAGGGCTTAAAAGCAGGAGCCCTTTATTGTTTAAAACAATTGCTAATATATGAGTAGCAATGTTCAACCTCAGTTGGCAGCAATCAGAAAATGAAATTTGAAGTAAACTACCAGACACAAAGCTAGCACGTAGTACTCGTCCGATGGAAAATCCAAGTCACTACTTAAGATCTTCAGAATCTACATGGTTACAGATATCAACTATCTCTTTGGTTTATACTTCTTACAGTCATCCAAATTTGCCATTATCCAGTAGCAAGTCATGCCATCATTATCAAAGTACAAAAACCAACAAAATTCACATATATCACCTAGATGAACCTTATAGCTAACTTGTTCAGGAAGTATATCCACACAATTGTCAATATAGCATAACTTCTTCAATGTCTCATAAATTCATCATCGAGCTCTCGCAATTAAAATCAGATATCTTTCATTTATTCCTGACGAAGGTGGCATGTGATGCTGTGTATGAAATGGAGATGTGTGTAGGCGAACTGAAGTACTCTAATTCACATAATCTGAACACGGAGAAAGTTAAGTCGAGCAACATGGAGCTCAGTAAAAGCTGTTTGTTGCAAGATACAAGTTATTTGATTGCACATATTACGCCCCCAGAGACTCTAGATTACATTTCGATTCCTGTAATCTTTTCCTTACGGCGTGTGCCTTCGTATCCACCGTGAAACTGCCATTAAACTCTTAACTACCATAACATAAAATTCATGAATTCAAGGTCTCTTAAGCCAACAACACCAGCTTAACAGCACACATATTGCCATCAGATGAGACACAAAACCAATACTCGAGTCACCATATGTAAAAACACGTTATGATAATACAGAAGCAAAACGGATGGGAACACGAAGTATGTAAAACAACAAATCATGCGAAAAATTCACACGGTTGCTTTTAACCATTAGAAGAGGTTCTCACACCTCAAATTGATCAAACTCCACACACCGAGAAATTGAATTCAAGCCAAAAATCTAACATTAAAAAAAAAAGAAAATCAAAAAATAAGTCGATGAAATGTCCGTTTCCACAACAATCACATAAAAGCTCAACCTCGCAATCCAATCATATGCTACAAACCAAAAAAAAAACAGAGAGAAGAACACGATAAGAGTACGTGTACAATTCAATCAACGATCAATAATTCATAAAAAAAGTTCTCAATTCACGGTGTTATTGTGAACGGACCTAGGGTTTCGACGCCGGAGAATCTACGTCGGATAATAGAAATGCTAATCTGTTGGCTCTGATTAACGAGAGATGAATCGAAGAGGCGAACAAACGTCGTCGTATTGAGTAATTTATATGAAGCTGAAAAAATCTTCGAGTTTTCGACTAGTCCGCCATAGACGATGTCAAAAGGAATGAAGTTCTTCCGTCTGCGAGTCGTGCGGTGGAGTCTTCACCGTTAAATTTTACGGCTGATTTATTTATGGTATAATATTAATTATCTTAAATATGAAAGATATTATAATTTTATATGTTTACCAAGACAAGATAAGAAGAAATATTTATTACCAATGACAAAAGAGTAACTTGGCTGTGAAAAGTCGTTGACCGTTGATATTCCACACATATTCTTTATATCGTGTCTGTTAGACGAATGTGTAAATGGGAAAGCCCACGAATAGTAGGCCTGCTCGAAAAGTTCAATTTGAAATTGTTAGTTTCCTCTTTAGTCCGAGGACAACAAATAGTTGAGATTATATGCATATTTTTTAAATTATTAGTCAACAATTTCTCAATATCTCGTTCTAATAATGTATTTATACTAATAATTAATTTAATTATACCACCTCACTGTGCATCCGTTGCACCTAATATTTCTCGTTTGAGTGTCTGTTAATTTACTTCTATGCCCTCATATTGAACTTTTCTTCGTCAATTTCGACTACTCTACATCTTTCGTCTAATCACGTTCTTCCCGAACCCAGTTTGAGTGAAAACTGAAATTCTGTAAAAATCACATGTCATGCTCCATTTTTGTCATTGTTGAGTGATGCCATGGTAGACGCGAAATCTTAATTTACTTTGTGTTACGAAGGATTCGAGTATGAAAAAACAGTATATGTGAAGAACTTAATTATAAATATGTTAAATAGAATGAGAAATATTGATGTTCAATACAAAATGCTAACACACTATGTACCATCGTAGGCAAAGAATAAAAGTGATATTAGAGTTGAGTTCGTTGGTTCTTCAAATAATGAAATTGCTAGCTTATTTTCAGCTACTCTACTCATTTCATTGTTAAGAATCAATAAGGGTTCGTAGAACAAAAGACCAATCATCGACTAGACATCTATACTTTCTATTAACTTATTTTCAATGTGATATTATCAACCAAAAATCCATTATATTGAGATCTTCATCCTTTAAATGTTTGTTTTGTTGTTGCCGTAGAAATATGTTGTTTCAGCTTGTTATGACTCTTCCTTTTTTAAGTAACAACAGAACATACACTTTCATCAATGACGCGCAATAAAATGGAAGAAAAGCTTTTAATATGTAATAATCTACCGTGAAGGGGAGTTGACAGAAAGCATGGATATTGAGTCAATAATTTATAAATTTATTTTATAGATAACCCCATAGCATTTTAAGTTGTACTCCTTTTGCTCAACAATACGTAATTTCTTTACCATTTTATATTGACGTGAATATTTTTCATATTATTTAATATGGTTGGACTTGAGATTTTCAATATACTTTTATTTAATACTCAAGTCTTTAATAATTCAAGATAACTTAAAATCTTTGGTCTCTGGTTGCGCCTAATTTTAAAAAGCTACTACCGTATAATTTAAAAATCACGTTTCTATTTGGTTGTACCACGTCATTGTGATCATACGCCAATACGCCTCCACCTAATTATTTTGGTGCTACAATCAAAAGTTTATAAGGGCGAGTTATTGCCTACCCTTAATGTTATAATACATCCCCTCGTATGTATAAATAGGCCCAACACATGTGAGGGGATAGGGGATGTATTATAAAGAGTAGTGCAAGAATTTTTCGTTTATGAGATACCAAAGTGACGTGGCAATATTTCCAAGTAAAAAAGAAACAAAATCCATGTGGCAAGAAATAAAAATCTGTTGAGATGTCACGTGGGTTTACTTTCCCCCCGCTATGTGGCGCCTCTTCCTCATCACTCCCACCACTCACTAGCTTCGTCTCCAATCCTTTTCTCTTAAATAAATAGATATAAATAATATTTCTCCCCGCGAAAATCAAATAGCGCCAATCCCACCGCACACTAAAACACACATGTACATACGTACACATTTTGTATATCTATAGTCAGCTGTACATATACGTACACATTCTCACTCATCGATCGTCTCGCTTCAAAAATTGATCGAGATTCGTACACCGGAGAAAATCTCAGATGTGTTCTCTGCAGTTGTCGAATTGCAGAGGCGGCTTATTAGATCAATCGGCATTCAGTTTGCGCGAGAACAAGGCGAATAGCAGCAGTTTTGCTCCGATTCGATCTTCGTTTTGGGGCAATCGATCGAATTTGAGCGATTACAATGCTGAACGGAAGCAGCGGCTGTTTTTCAGCAGAAGGATTTTACCTAGGGTTTTTGCGGCGAGTGATGGATTCAAGATGAACTTGAACGAGTACATGGTGACGCTGGATAAGCCTCTCGGCATTCGATTCGCGCTCTCGCTCGACGGGAAAGTGTTCGTGCACGCGCTTCAGAAAGGGGTATCGCCATTTACTATCATCTATTTTATGGAAAAGAAGATTGTTAGGTATATGTGAGATTTGACGTGTGGTTAGTGTGTTGTGTAATGTTGATGATTTGTGAAAAGTGTAATTGTGCAGGGGAATGCGGAGAAATCGAGGATTATTATGGTGGGTGATACTTTGAAGAAGGCGAGTGAGTCGTCTGGTGGGAAGCTTATTGCGGTTAAAGACTTCGGCGATACAGAGTATGGATGCCGTTTGTTATATCACGTTAATCTTTTGATAATGTGTATGCAGCTTGCTGCTATAAAATACTTTCATAACTCTTAAGATCAGTATTGGTTAAAGAGTTCTTATGCATTGGTTGAACACATTTTCGGTCCACATTATAGTCTGCCCCATCAGTCGCTATATGTTGGTATTTCCCAACTTGTAGGCAATGAATACTCATTATTTCATTATCGTGGTGTATAGCAAAAAATAATTGAGTTTATTGCTCTGTATCATATGCATTAACTGCATGAGATAGTATAATTTCTAAATTTATAGACCACCGTATATGTCCGTTTATTCTAGTGCTTCTTTGGTTATATGCAGGAGTCTCATGAAAGAGAAGTCTGGTCCTTGTAGTCTTGTCCTTGAGAGACCCTTCCTTCCCTTTCCCATCCATCAACTATATCTAATGAATGATCTTGACATTATATTTAATCGAGGTCGTGTTCCCATTGCCTCTTGGAACAAAAGCGTACGGGCATCAAATCCTCGTGCATCTGGTGAGAGCAGTGGAAATTCTGGGTTTGCAATATTTTGCCCAAAGTATTTAAGTACGCAGGGATGGAAATATCTGAGTGACGAGAACAATAATGAGCAGCCTCGAATAGTCAAGAACACTCCTGCTCTGCCTTTCAGTCCTATTGTTGCAATATTTACAGAGGATGGGCCTGAAGATGCTGAATGGGCACATGGGAGCTTCCCACTGGAAGAGTATGTGAAGGCATTGGATCGTTCAAAGGGGGAGCTAAACTATAATCATTCTCTTGGTATGCGCTACAGTAAGGTGTGCTTTTGATCTGGTTGAAATGATGTGTTAGCTTTGAGATTTACTTAATAGTCATTTTACACCCTCAAGCTGATTAGAGTTTAGTCATATTATGGATTGATTGGAAAAGATAAAACTAGAAAAGACGATCCTCTCGATTAGAGAAGGTGCTGCTACTTTTGGTGTAAAAATTGTCAGTCTTTTGATTTTAGGGTTTTTCTCAACATTTATGTCCGTCAAGCAAAAAGCAAGATTCGGGCTTACAAAGTCTACGTTGTCATATTATATTGATTTATTTTGTATCCAGATCATCTTGACTTCTCTATATGCCTCTCTCTCTCTCTCTCTCTCTCTCTCTCTCTCACTATATTTGGGTGGCTCACTCTTTCTACTTTCAGCAAACT
Source organism: Misopates orontium (assembly GCA_946800315.1). Lineage (NCBI taxonomy): Eukaryota > Viridiplantae > Streptophyta > Magnoliopsida > Lamiales > Plantaginaceae > Misopates > Misopates orontium. The sequence continues at coordinate 15,082,273 of OX326953.1, read as the reverse complement.
CCGCATGTCAAGTCTACTATGTTGGTTTTTGAGGCAATGTGTTAAAATTTTGAGACTATCTGTTTGGGGCCTCTTAAACAATATGCTTTCAGTCAGAGATAACATAGTTTTATTTTAAACTATGAGAGATAGCTAGACTAAGTATTCCTACCTTGATAACTTCTGGAGTCTTTTCGACTTAAATGCTTGCTACTTTGTGCCAATAATACCACCTATCATTTTAATAGTTATTCATTTTGCTGTATATTAAGAATATCTTTTTCTTAAATCATTAATTCTAGATGGTTTTTTGTTGAATGCTTATCTACTTCCTGATACTGCTTTTTACTTTATTTTGAAGATCACGGAGCAAATCTATGTTGGGTCATGTATTCAAACAGAAGAAGATATAGACACTTTGTCTAACACTGCGGTGAGAGCTATCCAGCTTATCTAATTGCTAATATTGGATTTACAACTCTTATTAATGCTATTTGGCTTCATTTGCATAGAAAGCTCGTATCAAAATATGACATAATTTTGACATTTTTCAACCCATTAAGCCAGCCTAATGTCTAAGAAATTGCAATATAGAATCATGAAATTGTTTAATTACAGCAAGTGAAGTTGACACTAATTAGCAAAACATGACAGATATTTATGATAGAAGCCCTTTCAACAGGAATATTCATCTGTCTATCTTGTATCAGAAAGTGAGGTTGGCAGTAACATTTTATTTGATATACATCTATCAAGGCATGATTTGGGAACCAATGCATATCAAAAGATTGTTTACTTATGCATTAGATTAGGTTTGAATTACTTATTGAGAGATAAGATTAGTTGTTCAGATATGATAAGTCTATCTTTAGATAAGATCAGATTAAGATTAGATATTCTAGATATCTTTCGTAGTTATCTCTTGTAATTATCTTCTATATAATGAAAGGAAAGCACCTATCAGGGTCATTGACTCAAAATCTGACATGGTATCAGAGCCATTGCCTTTTTAATAGAAATCTTCTTAGAAAAGTTTTCGGACAATCCTAGTAGTCGCCGCCGCGGCGCCACCTTCAGTCTGCGGCGGCGACATCATTATTCATAGGTTTATTTTATTTAGCCCCTGTTTTAATTCAGTTACAGTTTAGTGATTTTAATGAAAACTTTTCTATCAATTAAGATCCATTCTATGATGTTCAACCAATGCTACTGTTCATTCTCTTACGTCACCATCACGCCTTTGAGTTTTCACTTTAACAGCCTGCAATCCGGTGGTTTTTCACCCCAAGTTTCTGCCGTCGCTGTAGTTCATTATTAATGTATGCTGCATTTACCGTTATCTTCTTCGGCACTTTATGGGATTGCAAGCTCCTCCTGATTTGAATGATTTCTGTTTGGCCTTTCAGTTCGGATTTTTCTCTAGTCTTTTTGTTTTACTCGTTTCTTGTGTGCAACTTTCTCGATTCGTCGTTCGAGGTTATTTTGTTGGGTTGTCGTTTTCATCTTTGGTTGGCTATGTAATTGGGGTTACATTCTTATGGATTGATGAGTTCTCTGTGCGACGCAAGTTTTTTTGGATGTTTGGAGTTCAATCTGTCGTCTCTTGTGGGTGGATCAATTGGTTCCACGCTTTGTTGATTGGAGTGTTGCCAATCGTTCGTCACTGCAGAATTGCGGGTTATGCGGATTTGCAGGTGACTCGACGAGGATTGATTCTGAAAATTTCTAGTGTGGGTTCAGCTCACTTTTCGTTGTGAACTGTCGATCATTCTAACCAAGCTACATAGTCCAGGAGGAGCATTTTGGATGTTATATTCAAATTGATGCTTGTACCCAACATCAATTTGAGGGGGGATATCAAGGCATGATTTGGGAACCAATGCATATCAAAAGATTGTTTACTTATGCATTAGATTAGGTTTGAATTACTTATTGAGAGATAAGATTAGTTGTTCAGATATGATAAGTCTATCTTTAGATAAGATCAGATTAAGATTAGATATTCTAGATATCTTTCGTAGTTATCTCTTGTAATTATCTTCTATATAATGAAAGGAAAGCACCTATCAGGATCATTGACTCAAAATCTGACAACATCATCAGATACTTGACAGGTTTAGTCTTATCAATCTAGAGTTGTTTTTGCTTTTCTTGAAACGGAAAACTTATCGCTGAGTGGTTTCTCTGGTGCATTATACCATTAAAAATAAGACTTCTTTTGATGTTTCTAGTTGTTACTTGTCCTCACCTTAAAGAAATATTTGGATCAGGGAGTCACGGCTGTGCTGAATTTCCAGAGTAACATTGAAGCTGCTAATTGGGGAATCAATTCAAATTCAATTAATGAATCATGTCAAAAGTTTAATATCCTTATGATTAACTATCCCATAAGGTAACACCAGTTCTTACTTTTTGAGGAAAATGGCAATGTGCATTATTGCTTGTCTTGCATGTGTTGTTTAAATATCATTTCTAGAAGCGTCTTGGGTATGATCAATGCTCGCGGGAAATCTACACAATTTCTTTATCTTTTAATTGTCATTTCAGGGATGCAGATTCCTTTGACATGAGAAAGAAGCTTCCTTTCTGTGTGGGTCTTTTGCTGCGTTTACTTAAAAAGAACCATCGTGTATACATCACTTGTACAACTGGGTTTGACAGATCGCCTTCTTGTGTGATTGCTTACTTGCATTGGATGACGGATACTTCTCTTCATGCAGCCTATAATTTCGTCACTGGGTTGCATTCATGCAAGCCTGACAGGTTCTCTCAGATCAATTTTATGAAGTTGAAATTTGGATACAAGCACTTTGGTCTAACCAGAAAAATCCTGAGCAGTGTGTGCTTTTGGGTGGGTGGGTGGGTGGGAGGTAGTAGGTTGGTTGGTGTTTGTGATTAGTAATGGTTAAGCAAAAGTTTGATGCTTCATCACCTTGATATGAATAATTAAATGCAGACCAGCAATTGCCTGGGCAACATGGGATCTCATAGCCATGGTCGAAAAAGGTAGCCACGATGGACCTTCAACACATGCTGTTACATTTGTTTGGAATGGACATGAGGTAAGAAGATTACTGCTAAATCTTTATATCGTTATTACAGAGCATTAATGAATTAATAGTCCAATGCCGTGCAAATAAACTTCTTCAGTGTCAGTATAGCGTGTATCTTATACCCTCATTTCGGATTACAGGGGGAAGATGTATCTTTGGTAGGGGATTTTACGGGAAACTGGAAAGATCCAATCAAGGCCGTCCACAAAGGTGGTCCAAGATATGAAGTCGATGTTAGACTTACGCAGGGAAAGTGAGTTCATTAATTCTGTTGTTTAAAGTCCTGTTTATCTGAGGGTCTTTGAACTTGTGAACTTCAGAAAGTGCTTTTGCTTTGTAAAGTTTTTGCACGATTCACATCAAACATCATCACTTAACTGAACTCTGGAGATGAAACATATATATATATATATATATATATATATATATATATATATATATATATATATATATATATTACTGCCAGGATAGCACTTTATATCAGCACTTTCAAAAAAATTAGTAGTAAAAACAGACAAATAATTAGGATGCACTTTGCAACTTAGAAATAGGGTCATTGACACTCTCAAAGAGCCAAAAGGCCCTATATCCAGGGTGCAAAGTGCCAATCACCCAAAAATTATAAACAAAGAATTTGTGAAAGAACTAACATTGTCTCGCTAGGGACTAGTTAAGTTCTGCTACAAAGTTTTTAGAAATAGATCAGAGTTGAGTTTTGTGTCTGTGACTTATGTTTATCGAATGCAGGTACTACTACAAGTATATTACTAATGGAAACTGGAGGCATTCGACATCTTCGCCAACTGAAAGGGATGAGTGTGGGAATCTTAACAATGTGATTGTGGTTGGCGACATTGCCAGTGTAAAACCTTCCGTTCAACCACAAAATAAGGTATGATAATTTTGGACCGCTAAGTATAGGCCTTAATCTATATTAATAATAAGGGATAGTTACATAATTTTGAGTTCAAATTAAATTTTGGACCGAATTGCGCTTCTGTGGAGGGGAGTGTTTCTAATATATATTTATAAGCTTTAGAGGTTTGTATCTGATCTCATAGAAAGTTTTCGCAATTCCTTTTTGAAATTCAAGTTCTAAAGATAAGATTTATTAAAACACTTAATATATCATTGCAAAAAGGCTTATAGAATTCGTTCATATAATTAATTATATGATTTATTAGTAAATTTTAATGAAGAGAAACTACTTTTTTTTTTTCATTATGAGTTTAAGAAACTTAAAATCTCTTTCTTACTTTTATTAATAATATTTCTATTTTAAAATTAAACAAAAAAAGCACGAATAGTTCTAAATCTTCGTATACAAAAAATTTATTTTTTATTAATTAAAACGGTATTATAATATTTATTATAAATTTTAAACAAAATATGGTTGCGCGGACAAGCGACCATCTCCGGTTGCACACACCATTGATGGCGGGTGGTGGTTATTTTATGTTTTAATTTTTAAAATAAAATTGGGTTGGCTCACTGTTAGAATTTATGCCAACCCATATACTGGGGGTATTTGTGTCTTCTATTATTCATAATTTTACAATTTTTAAATATATCTAAACTATATTGGATGCAGGGAGAAATTGGTTTTTTCATCATTTATATCTGATATTTTCACCCGTTGTTAGTTTTAAGAGAGGTTATGTAATCTTTCAAATAATAGAGGTCCCTGTTATTGCATAAAACCTCAAAAGGTAACTTGCAGTTTATCCCTCATAATAATAATCCCCCTTACTTGTATGTTAAAAGGAATTAATAGATCCCCTTAAACTTTTGCCATGTCATGACTACTTTGACATTTGGCGATGAAATGACTTGATGGAATAACAACTTCTGCTTCCTAGTATGCTGCAATCTATGGTGATGATACTTTGATTCTGCTATGTGTTAGGATGCAAACATCGTGAAGGTTATTGAGAGACCATTGACCGAGAACGAGCGGTTTACGTTGGCAAAAGCAGCTCGATGTATTGCTTTCTCTGTCTGTCCTATAAGGCTGGCTCCAAAGTAGTATCCTTCACTTCTTACTTGTGGTTACAAAATCTGGAAAGTGTTGGGGGGAGTTTTATCAACAAATAACTCATTCCAGGTAACAACTTGTAGAATTCTCTGTAAGACATGTAGTGCACAAATTGTAGATTCTGAAGAAAATAGCTGGTTTCTTTTATGATTAAGCAATTGCTTTCTGAGAGTAGTTTTTCACGGCTATATATATTATTGTAATTCCACACAATCTAATAATCTATGGTTCATAAACTTATGAATGAAGGGACAATTATCTCAAGTTTGAGTTATATTTATAACGATTTAGTTTGACATTTTGTTTATAAGTTTGGCAATGGTCTGTGTCGTAAATAAGCAGTGAAAATAGCTTTATGTTGAATATTCTCAAACGTTATTAACTTGCAGGTGTTCTAATAAATTCTAAACTTGTGAAGATGCGTTATAGTTTGATAAAACTAATAGAATTGATAACCTTATCTCATCAAGAAAACTGAAACAAACTTACTTTTGATTGGCGGCTACTTCTGTAACACTTTAATCATACACAAAACACTGGGGAATCAACCTAAGATCCTTTTGTGCTTTCGAAAACCCGTCCAAAGACCCCCTGTTATTTGTTGTTAATTATCTGAAATCCTTCCTTGTGGTTTTATATACTTTGCACAAAAACTCCTTCTCATGAAACAACAAAGGAGTTTTGTGCAAGTTAGAGGTTTTTATGCATATTTATGAAACCACAAGGGGTTTTAAACAATTATTAAACCACAAGAAGGTTTCGTGTGAGTTTTTACCACTGAAGATTTATGCATTTTCCTCACAAAACAGCTAGATTCTAGACCAAAGTTAATTTCCCGGACAAAACCCAAAACCAATAACAGATTGTATAGCAGAAGCATGACTCTTCTTTATATCCAAACAAAACCTATACAGAAATGTCTCGGTGGTGACAATTTTCCTACGTATTTGTATTTAGGAGTCGAACATAACAGGGTAAAATATTGATCACAAGTCTAAAATATTTGAAGTATCAAAGTTTAATAACCATGTCATAAAATTGTACAGCCCATGAAATTTTACAGTAAAACTGGCCATTATTTGCTTTCTCCACCTGCCTAATGAAAGAAGTATAGTACACAAAGTTGTATATGAACAACATACACTATTTACACATTACAATGTTTAATACAAACAAGTAATACAATGGAGAAAACAGTAGGCAATCTCCACTACCAATATTTAGTAGGAATTTACAGCATTTGTAAGATTAGGAGTTCAGGATTCATCAAGCTTTGGTTCGAGGGTAACGGGGATTTTCTCCATTTGATCACCACGTAGTACTTCCACGATAATCTAAGCAGCAAAAACAACTCGAAACTTTACTATGTGACTTTCTCATTAGTATCTAACTTGTGAATACCTTAATAATTTTGCAGTAAACTTAATTTCAAGACTTTGCACAAGCATACATAATAGATATGGCACGAGAAGACCGAATACGATATAAAGTGATTTTTAAAAGTATCGATGCAACATAGATGAACATTGATTGCATTGATGACAGTAGCACAAAATTGGTCTAGCTCTGGATTATATCGTTCTAAAGGATTCAACGAACTGAAATGATTTTCATTTGTAAAACTATAATAACATTTTTTTACCTTGAAGTTCTATTTTCAACTCTTAATTATTTCCTCATTTATTTTATTTTACCCTCTGTAGTTGTATCCTCATCACCTTGCCAAATTGATATGAAATGGATAGTACCTTTTTACTGTTAGTGTTACTATTTTATACAAGTTTTCCTGTAGCTTTTAAATGGAAAAAGTGCTGTAAGTTTACTTAACATTAGGAATGCTTAGGTGTGGTTTAACAATTGAATTTAGCACATACCTCATCGCCTACTTTGCACTGGTCTAGGATTCTGTACAGATCGCTACCATTGGAGATCTTCTTTCCATTAATAGAAGTGATTACATCACCCAAAACTAGTCTACCATAGCTATCGCGTTTTGTAGGTCGAAGACCCTGCAGCACCAAGATTACCAGCTAAATTTCAGAACTTCGAAATTTCAAATCAACCGAGTTTCAGATATCAACTCTTCTCTACTTTATAGTCAATTGATTTAATAATAAACTCAGGAATACTTGGAGCAAGATAAGACATGACTGATACTGATTTGACGAACATTAATCCAAAACTGATAAATAAATAAATAAAAATGCAACAAAAGAGACGTACTGCTTTGCCCGCTGGCCCGTTTAAAGGAGCATCCAGCACAAGGACACCACTAACTCCAAGTTGCTCTACTGACTGATCAGGTGCAAACTTAATGCCCAAAATAGGTCTGGTGACTTTCCCAAACTTTACCAATTGATCAACAATGCCATTTACCTGGAATAAAAAAAAATTAATCGCACTGTGAACTCTTTTAAAAAAATAATAATATAATCAGATCACTATTATTATACAATATTATAGCATCAGTTTGTGTTATAGAGGAGGTTACTAACAGTGTCAACTGGAATGGAAAATCCCACACCAGATGAAGCACCAGAAGGAGAGTATATCGCAGTGTTTATCCCAATAAGGTTTCCTGAACTATCTAGAAGTGGCCCTCCACTATTTCCAGGATTAATTGCCGCATCGGTCTGGATGACATCCTGAATTGGACGGCCAGTGGCAGCTGAACTGATTTCCCTCCGGAGACCACTATAGAGAATTTGAATCTGTTATAGATATCCTCAGGGTACAAGATAACAAATGCAACACAAGATTATTTTACTATCTTTTGCTCGTCCCTATACGTTGATGATCCGATAGTAATCAAATAGCCTTGTTATAAATCTCCGACACACTTGAATAATTGATACTCGCAATAGATCCACAAATAAAGGAGCGGAAGTACCCTTCTTTCGCGTAGTAATTAGTTCAATTAGTTTGTGCGAGCCGAGGAAACTGTGTAACAGAAAGTAATAGCTATAAATAGAATTGAAGCTTTTAAATGTTTTCCATTGTTTTATTCCCTTCCAAACAAAAAAGTTATTATCTTCACCTATAACTCATGAAACTTGCAAAATAGACCAACATAATCGTCGATACCTGATAACGCCGGTTGTAAGCGTATGGTCTAGTCCAAACTGTAGATATTAGACAATCAAACAATAAAATGTTAAACAAGGGTAAATGATATTGTACCCATCATGAATCCCAAATGTGCATTTTAACATGTTAAAATCATAATATCTCCCACTTCTCGGAACAAGCAATGAAGGTTGACAGACATATCTTTAAATTTGCAAATAGTTGTAGAATTGCTGCAAACCTTTTCCAAAGTTATAAGGCTTTACTATTAAGAGATCTAACAACCTACTATCCCACACAAAAATTTAGAGTTAGAGAAGTTTTGTTCTAGGAACCAACAGCATGTATAAGATAGTACATGCAGCGTGACATTTAAAGCACAGATGGGTAATGATTAAGGCAAATGGAAAGGAAACAAAATATGGCCGAAAAGTGATTATCAAAATAACTGTGCAGGGGAGCCCTTTTTAATTTCCTCTCAATATTATGAGCCTTTTGGTTTCACTATTTAGCATTTCTAATTGCCAAAAGCCCTTGTTGACAATTTTCCATAAAAAAACTATGCATAGCTGATTAGACAACAGTTTAGAACAAAACAGAAATGAAATAAGTCATGTACAAAGGAACTAATTTTGGAGAAGGTAAAAGGTGGGAGTTACGCTTACAGGGTTACCAATAGCAAATACTTTTTGGCCAACAAGCAAGTCTGCTGACACACCAATTGGTATTGGTTTTAATTTGTCTTTTGGGGCATCAATAGTTAGAACAGCAACATCTTTATCTTGATCAAAACCAACAACTTTTGCATCGTATGTACTCTGGTCTGCAAGAGTGACCCTGAACAGGAAAAACTTCTCAAAGATACTTCCTTGAAAACCTCCATTAGAGATCACGTTGAATAATACAGTTCATTAGAATTTCAGTGTAGACTATAAGACAGAACCAATACGACGCCTGTGTACTCTATCTGAAGATTGCAAGTTGAGTCATCATGGGATTCGCTAAAATATTTGACCAAATTGATGTACATTACTAGTTCAACACTTGTTTACCCTATGCGTGTAAGCGTGGACTATCATCTAGCTCATTATATCAAAAAGTCAGAAACATAATCTAAGTGATTGAAACCTTCAACTTGACTATGTAAAATCTAGCACCATTACCATGCAAAGTGGAACAAAATCTATAAAGAAGCATCTGCTGAAACATAGTAACACAACTTCACAGAACATCATACTATCAAAATCATCAAACTCCACCACCACAGATAGCATGAATGCTGTAAATTAGATAAGAGAACCATACAAACTTAGGAGAGCAAAATTTTACTTGAGGTCAGATGCGCCCCGAATCACGTGATAATTCGTCACAATGTGGCCCTGAACATCCCACACAAATCCTGACCCCGAACCTTGCGGCACCTCCAACACATCCAACGTAAAAGCATCCTGCCTAAAACAAAATATCAAACATCGAAACCAACTCAAATCACAACTTTATCCCTACGTTCACCCTTAAAATAAGTGCATAATTAGAATCCCAAGAGTTGAGTACAATTATATCAACCAACACACCACGAAATTCAACGAATCAACTCCCTGAGCCAAATCAAACTGTAAAAAATAATCAGTACCTAGCAGTGAGATTAGTAATGTACACAACAGAAGGCGTATTATAAGTGAATGATTAGAACCGTTAATAGTACAGCACAATCATATCAACCAACACAACACGTTTTTCAATTAATCAACTCAATCAGTCAAATCAAACGGTTCAAATAACCAGTACCTAACAGCGAGATTCGTAATGTACACAACAGACGGCGTATTCTCCTGAAAAAGACGAACTGTAGCGAGTTCATCCGATTGCAATTTCCTCGGCGTACTGACCACAAACGCCGCCGCTGAATCAACATCCGTCGCAAATACCGACACCGACACCGCGATCGAAGCGCACACCACTAACAGCGAATCCACTAGCTTCTTCAAGCTCTTGTGCGAAGCTTCTTCGTTTGATTTTGAAGTGAGGAGCAATTTGTCGCGAAGAGCTGAGACGACGACGATCGGAGCGATCCGCGGAGATTTCGCCGGCGAGAATTTGGGTGAATTTGAAGTGCGAGAGAGTTTTGGAGTGGCGGAGAAGAATGTGGAGGCGAGTGCAGCCATTTGTACTGACTGAAACGGCAGCTCATGAAAAATTTCGTTTTTTTATTGGTTAAGTTTTTATAATATTGTTTTTATTTTCATTGTATGTGGATGTAAATTTTCAATGGCGGAAATGGATTCAGGATCATCTGTGCTCGGGTGCATGCACTGTGGTGCACTTGGGCGTATTAATTGAAAATGGTCAAATGAATTATTAATTAGTAATTACATATGTTTGCATATACATTTGGAAAATCATGTCGCTTCTTTATTTTGATATTTCTAATTTGGAAAACACTCATCCTCTTAACATATTTACTAAGTGAACCGGCAACTTGGAATGACAGGTAATTATTGTCCCGTTTAGTAATTGCACACTAGATTTCCAATTTCCTTTCATAAGTTATCTCATTCACTGAGAGATTATTTTGTGTAACCGTCGTAAGGATGTCACAAACAAGTCAGTTATTAGTGTACATTCACGGTTGATGACTATTGGTTACTCCAAATCAGCAATGCAATGTCTGAATTATTATTTTTTTTCTTCCTATTTGGTGGTTTAACTCTTATTTTATGTATACTGTTCAATATTGAATTACCTTATTATCAGATCTTACATCGTTGCCGAAGTCGTGCAACATGGTAAAATACGTTACTCCTTAGTCTAGTAATCACTCCTACCAAATTTTCTACTCAATAGAATACTACAAGTCTATTTTGAGTTTCATCATTAATCACATTTCTAATCTAACCCAGTGCCACTTCTTCAACAAAATACTACAATCTCTATTAAAATTCACCACTAATCGCATATATAATATAGTCCGTTGCCAATCCTTTGGAACTCAACCGTTAGCCCGCTAAGATGTGTAATCAACTATATTGAAACTAGTAATGTTTAAGTACAGGACAAAATCATACATACAATGCATAAAACTTGTCTATATAAGTTCCTTTCATGATACAAAACTGCAAAAAGAAAACAAAAGTTATAGGGGACCAAATTTGTGTAACTTTTATCCATCTAAGAGAAAGTTCGATCTCCAACTCAACAACTTTCAAATATGTGTGTCACGTGCCGTGTTTATGGTACGAGAAGTTTGAGAAATTGACAAGAAAGGTATTCTCAACTTCTTTGGAGCAAAACATGCATGACCATGAGAGTCTATTCAAAGTTTGCAAAATGCATGCATTAGTGTCACCCTATAAATTTGATCCATCTTCATTATCTTACCAAAATATAAACTAATAAATTAAATATATTGACAATGATGAATGATATTGTTTCTCCTCCTAAACTAATCCTCGTAGTCCTCCTTCTTTTCACTGCATCAGGTAATCACCCCACCCTCGCCAAGCATGCATACACAAACTAACTAATTAATTTTTTTTTTATGTTTTTCGATCATATGATAAAAACATAGACACATGTTTATATATATTGATATCAATTTGATATATATTTCATATTTGCAGTGAAGAGTAACCGGGCACATGCGGTAATGGAAGGTGAGAAACAATTGGAAACTGTTTCTAGCAAACTCAAATGGTGGTGCATATTTTACATCCCCTGCGAATCGGATTTGGACTGCGTCAATGGTCACTGTGGCCATCGTTGTGTTCGTCGTAGGCATACTATTATTTATCATTGTGTCGATTAGGCTCAACGTATATGGATAAAATAATTTCTATTTACTTTAAATAATTAAATTATCTTTGTTATATATATGGTACGCTTCTCTATCTCGCTTATACGCATGGACACTAACTAAAACACCTCAAGGGCCGAAACTTAACGAATTATCTTTATATCATTAATCACATGCATGTGGTGTAAATTCTAAAGTGTCATGAATATATAGTACCAATATATACAAGTTTATCATGAAAATTTGAGAGTTAGAAGACGGCTCATGATCATCAAACCTGAATGCAGGAGGAAAATATATTCACCTCGATGACATTAATATTAGTATGCAACTTTTAACTGCGGGCATAATATACCCCCGATGAAATGTACGTAATATTATCATATGCTCATGATTACCAAATAAACACTAGCTTAGTTAAAATATGGACGAGATATAGTTAACGGAAAATTAAGCAGTGAATTTACAAACCACAGAAGAACATCGATATGCAAAGTAAGTCATAGTAAATATCAAAATAGTATCAAAATGCTCTGCTCACTAAACAATTGGAATGAAAGTCCGTTGACGTGAGAATTTTCAAGGAGGCCATCATATATATAACTAATTTATTAAGAAATTATAGCCAAAAAAAGGATTAATCAAAATTGGTGCCAAACAGAACATTTACTAATTTCTTTCACTTTTCAATTTTCATGCTTTAATTATTTCACTAATTTGAACATTTGACTTTGTTTACATAATCAAACTAAAAACGATTGATTTTACTCATACTTAATGTCAAACCATATAAGAACCAATTAGAGTCGTACACTATCATCTTATTCATAGCATAACTTATGTAATTAGATAAAAGCACACTAAAATCACACATTCCTTAATCACATAATGGTGAAAAAATTTGATATTTAATCTATGCTATTTAGTATTTACACATTTTCTATAATAAATAAATATATAAATCTCAATACATTTATCGGACTCTCGTGTACTAGAATAAATGGACCCGCCAGATTTTTATGGGCTTTAATCTGATGATCTCACGCTTTAGAAGCAAATACCGCCCCGTGCCCAATAATGAACGGCCCAGATTAGGTTTAAAAAGATCAACCGTCAAAAAAGTAAATGAACCCACCATTCAAAATCGATTCTGATGTTCTTCTTCATCACATCACAACACAACACAACATAATAATAACATAATATCAATTGCAATAAAACACACACAAATTATCAGTTGCTGTGAACAAAAAAGGTAAATTCACTTATTTCAATCTCAGATCAGCTTCTTATTATTCGTCAATTGAAGGCTGATTTTGGTGTAATTCGTTTTCTCTGTTTCTAATTCCATTTTTAGGGTTTTGCTCGTTCAAATTCCTATTTTTTCCCCCAAATTTTTGATTTTTTTGTTAATACAATTTTAATTTTCTTTTTACCGGTTTATTTAGTTTAGATTATTGTTTCTATTGCTACATTTGATTCATAATAATGATTTACTTTGCTGTTTGTGAGTACTCTGTTTTAATTAAACCCTTAATTTTTTGGGATTTAAATTGGTTCTGTGTTCTTGCTTTAGGTTTTAATTTGAAATATGGCTGAGACAAAGAGAAAGCCGGTTTTCACCAAGGTTGATCAGCTGCGTCCCGGCACAAATGGTCACAATTTGGTTGTTAAGGTTGTAAGTTCGAAGACGGTTTTGCAAAAGGGCAGGCCGGATGGGCCTCAGCTCCGTCATATGCGGATCGCTGAGTGTCTGGTGGGAGACGAGACTGGGACGATTGTGTTTACTGCAAGGAACGAGCAAGGTATATCGAGCACGATTTTTTATTTAGTTGTGTACATTATATGATTGTGCCAGATGCAATAAAAGTTGTTCAGGGCGTTCCATTAATGTGCGCGATCGTATATGATGTTGTTTGGGTTCGTGTATTGACTAAAGACTTGATTTTTGTTTTATTTCTTTTTATGATTTTACCTTTGGAAATTGGTTGAAATTTTATTTTCACGAGATTTAGGAAGCAATGCAATTTGCCAAAAATGAGACAAATCTTTGTTATTAGTGCAATAACCAAGAAATTGCTCATCATCAAAATGTTATTTAATTCCACAAGGTGAGAAACATTGAAATATTCAGCGACTTTGAAGTAGCCAGTTATATGTTGATCCATTTATGAAATAAAGTTATAAGTCAGAGAAACCAAATATGTTTCGTATTTTGTTTAGAATGTTTAACAAAATATGGTCTCCATAGAGGAGAGGAATGAGAGAATCGACATTGTAAGCAAAAGGAATGAAATTCTGTTGATTGAATGCACCGAATTTGATGATGATTACTTTGATGTTGCACGTCTATATATAGTACAAAAAAGGATTAGTGACACGTGGGAAAGAGAGGAACAAGATCTAACTATCCTAGGTCCTAATTAACTAGTATTCTATCTAACACGTGTTCCTCTTGTGGTGATAAATTCGCATTTCCTATCTCCAATTTAGCAGCTAAGCTGGAAGTTGAACTGCGTTCTTGCTTGCTTTCATAATGTTGCAAAGAAGAAAATAGGTTAACTGTTATTGCGAATTTGTTATTGGATCTGAGTAGATTGAAGATAATTTGTGCTCTTTCATTTTATGTGTGAATTACCTTATTTGAAACTTTTACTTCCGCAACAATTTATTTATGGCTTATAGGCACTGATTAAGTTCTGCAAATTATGCATACAGTGACATGCTTAGTTTTTTCTTTGGCATGTATTAGTAATTCAATGAATTGCAGAAACCACCCATATGTTGTTTTTAATTGGCAGATAACCTCCTGCAAAATATTATATCACTGTGAAATATTTTCTAGAATCATTGTGAAAAAATAACCGTACAACATTTTTTGTTTCATAGAACTAAAAATAGCTTTTCCTTTTTCAATATTTGATTAAATGCATTTAAAACTCAATTTAGATATTGTTAATCCCTTACGCGTCGAATTAGTAAAAAAGAAAATCAATTTTTCCATCAGTTTCAGTACGTTTAGATCAATTAAGAGCTGTAGGAGATCAATTAAGAGTTCTAAGGGGGTATAGTGCATTGACTAAATTTCACGGGGGGTATTCACTAATGAAATTTACGCATGAGGTTATCTTTCAGCTCAGTACAATTGTACTTTCCCCTTTTTAAGAAAACAGGAGGTAAAAATGTTGTTCTACCTTTTCCTTGACATGTCCCAGTAACTATGTTTTGATGGCACTTCAACTATGCCGCTTGTACTTGTACTACTATATATCAGAGTTGAGTTTATTTGTTTTATTCAGAAATGTTGCTGGGAAATTCATGTTTTACTAAGAATAGCACTCAAAGTTGATTGTTTGCATCATTTTCTGGTACTTGAGTAATCCTTATGTAACACTTGTAACTCGCAGCGGAAATGATGAAACCTGACGCTACAGTAATTCTTCGAAATGCCAAAATTGACATGTTCAAGGGATCAATGAGGCTTGCTGTGGATAAATGGGGGCTTGTACAAGTGACTGAACCCGCTACCTTCACTGTCAAAGAAGATAACAACCTCTCTTTGGTTGAGTATGAGTTAGTTAATGTCCCGGAGGAGTAATGCCCTGATTTCCCCTACTCTGCTTTAACGCGGCTTAATTAAAATAATTACAGAAAAACGAATGGATTTATGTTTGGGGATTGGCAAGTCGATAAATTTGGTTGTTTCCAAAGTCCTGCGGTTGATGCTCAAGAAAGTTATGCTCAAGCGTTGATCCAGCTGGTGGAAAATGATTGTTGCAGCTGGTATAAACTGTAGATCTCAAGTGTTTTGAAGTGATTGTGACTGTCTAAGTAAAAATTTCGTAAGTTATGCCTATGCTGGATATCAATATAGTGTGTGGACTGTATTCACTAATCACTGTAGTGTGCAAAGTGCGAATCCTGTAAGACTTTTCCAGTTTCCATGGGGGTGTTCTCATGTATTAATCCTTTGTGGATCAGTGGAATATTTATTTGTATTTGTTGAACATAAATTTCATATTTAGTTCTTCGGTGTTCAACATCAATTACTAATACTATATAGTGGAATCCATATATCTTGGATTTGGATCCGGATCCAATACCTGAAAACTGTCCAATTTATATGGTAATTTCTTTGATCTAGTTATTTGAATTCCAATTTCATACCAGGAGGATTACGAGAAAGTCAGTACCTTATTATCTAGGAAACATTAATTTAATGGTTTGATGAGTATAGTCGCTTGTAAGTTGCAATGCATGAAATATAATAATACTTCCTCTTCCTGATCAAAATATGGGTGCGATTACATTTTTCTAGGACGGATAGGAAAGGGTTGAGTTCTTGTTAATCCATTGAACTTGAATCATGGATTCAAATTTTTACTTTTTTTTCTTGATTTTTTTTTTCAATTTTTACTTTAGCAAGGGAACATAAAAGTATGTTCCAAGTTCATTGTAACAGTCGTTTTTACGATATTTTGAAACCATGTTAAAAAGCTCTTGAAAATTTTACAAGAAGTTTTCAATATTTAACAAACTAAAAATGAAACATTAATCTATACTTTTGAGTACCAAGTTTTTTCGACAATGGATCTTCTATCCCATTTTTGTGTTCCACTCAATGTTTTAAAAATCGGACCGGTGGCCTCACTAGTTCACTGGTTTTACTGGTTGAACCGGTATAAATCGGACCGGACAAAGGTCCAAACCCCAATCAATCCGGTTCAACCGGCCGGTCCGGTCCGGTTTTAAAAACATTTTCACTCCATGTCCCATTCAATCTCCACCCTCCATGTTTTAAAAAATGACACATGTCATCCACTCACCCCATGTATTAATTTCAAGGACACATGTCATCAACACAACTAGTAGGACATGTAGTGAAATACAAAATCAGGACATAAAATCTCTCCCAAAAAAGAAGAAGAGATGAACTAAACTAATAAAAACGCTACGTACTCAACCACGACCGCTGTTCCTTAAACTCAACTTAGCCCACAATCAGGTAATCTTAGGCCAGGCCCGTTAGTACATTATTTCAGGCCCATTAACTAACCAATCCCAATTCTCTGAATCTCGACGAATACAATCCCTAAATCCTAGGGTTTTAGGGTTTTGAATCGGAAAAATGGCGTCGAATTGTGCGAGGAACATCGTTCGACGATCCGCAAA
This sequence comes from Misopates orontium, assembly GCA_946800315.1. Classification (NCBI taxonomy): domain Eukaryota; kingdom Viridiplantae; phylum Streptophyta; class Magnoliopsida; order Lamiales; family Plantaginaceae; genus Misopates; species Misopates orontium. Next base: position 15,065,175 of record OX326953.1, on the reverse strand, counting down.
AACCTTCCTCAGTCGCCCCGCCCAATCAACAACTTCAGCTCCGTTCAAGCTCGGCGAAATTTCGCCTCTCCGCCGCACTTTCTCCATTTCAAGGTAAATTGATCATCATCATCATTATCAAAATTGTTTAGTGTTATTGTTTCAGTTAAATGAATGGGTGAGATATTTATTATTTTGTTAAAATAGGCTGCCTGTGGAGCTGGGATGTGGTGAGTCGTTGATGCCTCTGCATTCTGTGACCGCATCTGCATTGCTCAAGTCAATGCTCGCTTCAAAAGTTGGACATTGGGCTTTTCTCTCTGAAGGTGAAAAAATTAAGTTAGTTATTGTGATTGATTGATTCTCTCTATGTTTTTGAGGTGTTGTTGTAAGTGTAGCATTGGATTTTTGTGTTTTATGTGTTTGTGTTTGTGTTTGGATTTTAGATTTTTTAATTTATGTACATCACTTTTTAGTCTCATGGAGTTTGACTGTGAACTAAAATTTAAGAACTCGGGTAATGGAAACTAGCTAGCTAATTGGTTGTGATTGAAGACTTTTACGAAAACCAACTTTGTTACGATGAATCGAGGCGGAAAACTTTTAAAATCGTTTTCCGAATTCAGTTGTTGTACTATGGAGTCATGGTTTAAACTCTTGTTCGATTTTGTTATCTGAGCGTGCGGCAGAAGTCTCAGCACGGATATAGTCACACGTCTGTCATTGTAACAAAAACTAGAAAAAAACGAGGATTTTTGGCCTTTAACAAACCTCGAGGCTTTGTATGTAATCAATCAGAGTTCAGATTGGGTGTTTCGATGTAGATTGTTCTGCCAGGGTCCCTTTGAGTTAGAAGGTCTATATGTATAAAATATATGTATAGATGAGCAGCATCTTCTGTGAAACCAGTAAGAAGTTTAAGAGCAATATAATTGCAATCAATCAGCCATAGATGCTTTTTTCCTTTTGACGCTGATTTGTAGATATTCATTCTTTATAATAGATACCATAGATTTGTGATTATTACCAATACTTGTGTTAAAGGTTTGCCTGATAAAACCGACTTCATATTTCCGTTTCAGGCTTTGCGACCCCACTATAACGACAGGCCTTTGCTGTTCCCATATATAGAGATGATGGAAGATTTCCAGCGGAGTTAGTTCCATATTTGTGCTTTTTCACACAGAAATAACTGTAATGTCAAAAGGGTTTTATTTTTGGTAGACCATGATCATTTGTATTTGCCCCTTAACAGTTTTCCTTTGGCACTTGATGTGATATCTAAGGAGATAGATCTTTTGAGACAGTTAATTGTTTATATTTTGAGATTCAATGGTATTGAAGTTTCTGTGACGTGCTTTTGGTTTTGCACTAGAGTCTGAAATGATCGTGTCTATTATCTGGAGTTGCGTTGGACTTTTTTGCTGAACATCTTCACCGTAAGTCAAACATAATGCATATATCTGGTACCATCTTTACCATGTGATTGTAGGGGATTGCAATCATCTTGATGAATCTGGAGTACTATAAGTGAAATCTAAAAAAATGGAACTGCCATTGTCATACTCGGTATCGCAATTTACATCTGATTTGTTCCTCCATTGGATTTGTGAGTTAAAGTTTTACACAGATACAATTGGATAGAAGTTTTTTGTCACCATAAACTTGTTGTGAATTACAGTGACTGCTATGATTTTTGAAGTTATAAAAACATCCAATTTCATGAGAGATCGCTGCTAAAATTGACGATAATACTCTACAATAATTCTACTGTAATTGAAAAAAGTTAATTGTTTGGGACAAAAAGAACTTAATGGAAGAACCGACCAGGGTTTCTTTTATTTGCTCCAAAATATGTTATGTTCATTTTATTATTTCTCTTCATATAAATACTTGCATCGTTGTGGCTGGAACAAGATGGCAACAATGGTTGGTTTTTTGCTAGTGCTGGTAATTCACATGGAGTATTGTTGTTATCTCCACTGTTTATGTTCGAAACTTGAGAGCTCTATTGGTACCAGGCAAAAGCATAACCACTAGTACCAAATGAATTGAGAAGGAAACTAGGGATCTATTATGGACTTGTTTTTTTGGAAACTGCAGATAGAACTTTTGCGTATAAAATGGGAAATCTTTTTACATGGACTTATAGAAGCACCAAACGCATTCAGGCCTTCAATCTAGGGCAAACTTTCCAACTACAGATAGACATACGCGTTCTTCGGATAAAATAGGGGGTAAATTGCAGTGTGCCTCCTAACCTTTCAAAATTCCTTTTAAAATATGTGTTTGCTCTCTATGCCACATTTAACAGACAAAAATGTTGAGATGTGTCTGAAATAAAGGTTGATCAATGACTCGTGGGCAACTAACACATTTTTTAATAGGTTAGGGGGCATTTCTCTCATTTATAAAGGTAAAGAGACATATTGTAACCAGGGGCGGAGCCATAAATTTGACTTAGGGGGGCGGAATCACGGGATATTTTTCTTTTATAAGTACGAATATTTTTGTTGGTGATTATATTTAATCACTTTTAAAATAATAAGTCATATTGAAAGACATTAATATCTTAAGAAGTATATTTTTAATAGAAGAAAAATTAAAAGTGACTTCAAGGTTAGCAAATTTAATAAAATAATTAAAACAAAAGTACTAAACTACATAAATCTATGCAAAAACATGTATCTTGTATACATACCAAGAAGTTTTATGTTATTAATGTAATTCAATTAAACATTTATAACTACGTCACATGCTTTAAGAGAGTATTAAACTATAACTTAGTTAGTATGAAAGTATGGAGTAATATTTTTCTTATTATGTATTATTAATGCAATATGTAAGAATGTAGTTGTAGTTTTAGTTTACAACTTTGTCTTCACAAATCTTTATATTTCACTGTAACAATGTCTAAGAAAAAGTCATTTGCTCAAATTTTACATTGGATAATCACCCTTTTATTTATTCACTACACGGAAAGAGTAGAAGAAATTTTAAAAAGTAGTAAAAGAATATACTATAAAACTAAGGAATTGAATTACTTAAATCAAAAAAAGACTTGTGTATAAAATTACGTTAAAGTTCATAATATATATATGCCACACAATACAAATATACATTACAATGCAATATATAAAAATTAAAACATATAGTAATATAACTATATCTATGTTGGGTGGGGCTGGAGCTGGGGTCGGGGGCATATGTCCCCTGGCTGCGCCCCTGATTGTAACTACCTCATATATCGAGGGGTTTGCTTCAATTAACCATAAAATAGGAAACTTTTTAACAATGACCGTAAAAGCATCGATACAACTCATTGAGACTCTTGATCTACGAAAAACCTTCCAACAAACAGTCTTTCAGTGTTTTTCGTATAAAATGAGAAATCACTTTAAAATCACCAGTATGATGTGTTGACTGTTGTCGATCTAGGGTAATTGGATAGAGTATGATGTCAATCGAAAAAAACATGGATAAAAGTTATAAGAAATGTTCCATATTAGCACAATTAATTTTATTGCGATTTTAATTGTCCTTGTAAGCTTATATTGAATTTATAGCTCTAATCTTTTCATGCATTAGAACTTGTAAAATAATCATCATTCTTTCATTAAACCCGGTTCTTGCATGCCCTTTTGAAATTTAAAAGTTAACAAGCTAAATCTAGATAAGAGTTACCCATAAAATGGTGAATTCTTTCCATTTACCTTATCGCCAGAGGCATCGCGTTCCAAGTCTATTTGAAATTTTGACTACTACATGAATCTTGAAGACTCAAACATGTGCGGGAAAAGGCCAAACGATGACACGTAAAAGACTGAAATTTTGCTTAGCTAGAGGTCTACAACTGAATATTTTTGTTTAGATTTTGGTCTAATAAAACCTGTCGCTGTAATTTTCAGTTAGAAGTCTAAGCTAAAAGCACCATGCTATTCTATACATGACAGTTAGTTATGGCGCGCCAATTAAAGGAAACAAACTCCAGATTATAATTACCTAGTTTTATATATATTAATTCGAAGGCATCTACCCATAAATCTCCAAAAGCAAAACTCAAGAATATCAAACACAAACTAAATCTAATATCTGCAATTATTTGTAAAAAGTAGTCTAAAATCATAAAATGCGAATGTCACAGAGAACCAACTCTCCAAAACACCTAGAACTAGACAATACCAACTTATAAACAATGGAAACAAAATCCGACTCATCAAAAATAGCAAAACTAGACTGTACGAATATGATGAATTTAAACTGGCAGAGTTTTGGTACTCTGGAGCTGCACACCCGGCTTGGCATCATCTTTGGCTGAAGATACCCCCCAGAAGGTGTAGAACCCATACACCAACAGCTGAACTAAACCACAAAGACATCCAAGACCATTTCCAATCTACAAAATAAAAAATCACATTTTGAGTAAATAAAACATTGTAACAATATTTATTTACCATATTGAACAGATAACAAACTTTGGAATGAACTTACAAAGATAAAAAGATCAAATGGCTTGAAGTTAGCATAGGTGAACCAGACGGCACCGTTCACGAATCCAGCCACGCATAGCCAAAATGGCATGAATTCTGGACTCTTGGTCTTGATAACTTTTCTCTGCATTAATATTCCACATTAACAAAATTAATTAGTTTTAGCGTTTAAAAATATAACCAATAAGTAGTTTAACAACTAAAGGAGATTTTATTTTAGGGTGAAAATCGAACTTACAACGATGGAGAGCGGGGAGGCGTACATAATAACACCAAACACATTGCATACGACACCAACCACTATTTTCCTCATTTTAGTGTCGTGGAAGCAGAGCATCGCCACCAATATTAGAGCAGCAAGTCCAACCAACTCAGCCAATAGCCCAAAGCATATGATTTTCTGTATCAGTTTTTATAAAATCATCATTAATTTATTATATCACAGCACTATTTGGGATTTATATCTTATGATAACAGTAACAAAACATGCATTATATTTTTTTAAAAATATTGGGATAGTTTGAATTCACATACCCTATTCTTCTTGGTAGTGTACCAGAAGAAAATTGAGAGATAAATGATCTCCAAGCCCAAACCGACGGAATTGATGGTGACGACGAGAAGACTGTCGGGGCTAACAAACGGTAAACCGTAGAAGATCCAACACATGCAATTCATCGTAGTAGCCAAGTACGGGTACGGGTGGAACTCCTCTGACGACTTGTTCTTAATTATTCTGTAAAAAACAGGCCTATATACAAAAAAAAAAAAAAAAAACAACTCTACATTAATCAATTGCAATAGTAAGTCATGTATAATAATCAGATAAATTGATATCTATGCCTATTATTAGAAATAAGTGTATTAGAGTTTAGGCAGAGGACAGCTTATTAATCAGTTGCACTTTATTCAGGTCAGATTATAACTACATTGTAAATTTTTCAAACCAGATTATAACCATCTCAAAGATAATTAGATAATTGTGAGCTGTGATGGAACAATTACATATAAACAATCTAAAACTAAAAGTAGATTGAGTTATGAGCGATTACTTACGATGGAGAGATAAACAGGCCGAACGAGATAATGTTCCCTGTAAAAACATTCAAAACAATAAAAGTTAAGTGAACCGATTGAATCAGAAGACACAATTTTCAATCAGACTGCAAAAAACCACACCAGAGAATGTATTTAACGATATATCCGTCTAACTAACCAGCTAACTAACTCATGTTTATGAGATATGCAAAATTGTGAAAAATCTGCATCGGATTTTCAAGTTTGCGATAATAACCGAATACTTTCAAAAGAATTGCAGAAGAGGAAAACATAGAAACACAAACATGTACACAGATTAATATCACAAGTTCACAGAGTTATAATTCAGAATCTCAACTCAACAAAAAAACTCAAAATCACAACAAAAACTACAATCTACGTTAGTTCATCACAGAAACAGACAGATCGATAAACGCAAACTGCGTGACAATAGACTACATCGCAGCAAAACAAGCAGCAGCAAAACCGTGAATAAAATCAACGAACAACAACAACACAAGCTAACAACACACACATCGACAAATCGACGAATGCCACATTGCATGAGACCGACCAAATCACAAAACAAATCACAAATACTGCAAAAACAGAACAAAAAAAGAGCATAAATCACTGCTAATAATTTACCGATTATGCCGATGATATTACGAGCGAGCCCCATCTTCACAACAAAAAGCTGTTAAAAAATCGATCGATCGAATTAATAAGTTGCGGAGAATAGAGCTCGAGTGGAGAAGAAGAAGAAGAATCTGAATGTGGAGAATTGAAAAAGATGAAAAGTGTGATCGTAACAAACAAAAGGACTCTGTTATATACGTATATATATATATCTATAGATATATACATACAATTATACATACAAAATACACACAAGGAGTTTGTGAGAGAGAGAGAGAGAGAGAGAGTTTAAGTCCAAGTAGGTAGCTGTTAACTAAAAACTCGCTGATTTTGGATAACATTATCAGGATTATATCGGGATTAACAGTTGTGGTTTAATTAAAATTTGAAACTTAGTAAAATGCTTAAGTTATTATTAATGATTAATAATTAATTAATTAATTAACAGCAATTATCCGTTTGATTGATATATATATTATTCGTTTTGCATGGTGCGAGCAGTGCACAGAAGCGGCGTCTGAGACGTGGAGTTTGTTATGGAGTTGGTTGTTGGATATGGATACGGGAGTGGTCATGTATTCGGTTTTAATTACGGGACTGCCATTGGGGAATGTTTTTGGAGAAGTCTGTACGGAGTGGACTATTTGGATTTAAATTTAATTAATTAGACTTCTGGTCAATGTCAAGTTCATGTGAAATCGAATTTTAGTTTTTACTTGCATGAGAAATATTAAAACATTACTTATCTAAATAAATTATTTGTACTATTTATGTTTATAATAATTTTAAATATTACGAATTACAAATTGTCTAGGTGTCTATCTCGGGTTAAAAGTGTCATTGTTGATGTAAAATCTTGGTGGTGTATCAGAGGAGGAACACATTATTTTAACGCAAATTTTTAGAGCAGTTTATATTTTGGAAAACACATTAGAGTTTAGGAGTCATATATTCAAGTTTTACTTAGACGTGTTAGCATATTTATAATTCAACATGTTTTTTCCTTAATAAAGGTAGAATTAAGTTTTCTTAAGTGATTATATATGATCTTCCACTGGACAGTCAGCACATCAATTGAAAGTGTAGCATTTAAATTTTTCTAAGTTATTAATTATTAGTGATATAGCAATAAGTTTCTATTTTTTGAATGATAAACACTTTGCGGAGTATAGGATTAGGAGGTTTAACAATTCTTACCAATTGATAAAATGTAATAGTATTTATTGAATATGTTTATGTCCAAATTACTCATTTCTTCACTTCTGGGTTTTCAATTCGAACATGGCCCAATTTCTTCTTCAAAAAAATTATTTTTCAAAGTATATTACATTTCTCCGTGCGAAATGATCGAGAGTCGATCTGATGACTAGAGACTTAAAATAAATAATTTGTTAACAACTTTAGATTTAAGTGCTTAATTAATTCATGAGTAACCAATAGATACTCATTAAGAAACTTTAAACTAAATATTCGTATAATGACTAGCTTTTTTTTTTTTACTGGATTTGTGAAGAAATATGTGAATTTATATATATATATATATATATGCTCCAGTAAAACACGCATAAGCTAAGATCACTATATATAATTAGGGATAAAAGCATTAAACCTTTTATACTATGCCCCGGTTGCGTTTTGCCCCCTATCCTTTTATTTTTGACGACCTGTCCCCTGTACTATGGATAAATAAGCACTTTGCCCATTGAGTTCAAATCCAAACGCAAAAAATGGAGACATGTGTCATATCCAACGGTGAAAAATGACTTAGGGGGGCAAAGTGCTTATTTATCCATAGTACATGGGCAGGTTGCAAAAATTAATAGGTAGGAGACAAAGTGCAACATGAGGTAAAGTATAGGGGGTTTAGCGTCTTTTATCCTATATAATTAGGATGTTCATGGTGTTTGCCGGTGATCACTATTGAGGCGCTACTTTTGAAAAAAAAAACTGGGAGTACTTTGTAAAAATGCTACTTAAATTATTAATTAGGTGTTTATAATATTTAAGGAGAAAAAAATTCTTTTAAAAAACTTTCTAAAATACCATATTTTGGAAAGAAGAACCACCATAACCTCAGCTTCTTTTTATAAGCATTTTCAAACATTACCTAAGTGTGTAAGTTATAAACAGTCGATTGAGTTCATAACTATGTCATGAAAGAAATCCTCTAATGACATTCTCTATATATAGAGCAACAAAAATATTTCTCAATGAAAGGGTTTGAGATTATATTATATTATTACAATGAGAAAAGACTCAATATAATATTATCGAACATATTTGAGAGATGTATGTTACGAGGTGAGGTCGCATGCCATTTGTTGTCAGCTAATTAAAATTTTCTTGTAATCCGCGGATGAGGATTTGTTTTAAACTTTTAATGGCACAGTTAAGTTTCGAGACTTTAGAAACCGTCAATTTGTATCCATTAATATGGATATTAGTTTATCTAAGTTTATAATATTTAAATTCTATTTTTTGAAATGTTGTTCACGGTATTGTAGTATTTGCTTAAGAATATCTGATTGTACGTGTAAGTCAAATAAATATCGATCGTAATAATGCATTTATCGATTCACACGAATTAAAAAAGACCTTCCATTACGTTTGTCCAATTAATTTACTTCGATATAGTTTAAACAAAAAAAATAATTCCTAGCCAATATCATTTCCGTAGCTTGTTACTATGTTTTGTGATTGATTAGGAGCGGATTTCTGTATTATTATGTTTATCACTTCATGTATTGTTTGATCACGGTGATAATTATATGCGACATCTTCTTTCATAATAAGATAAGTGATGGATAGTTATTTGCCATTTCTACACAACATAGTGCAGAAGATTATTTGTGCATCGAAAGAAATACCTTAAACGAGATATTTGATACGACTAAGAAAATAGTATTTTGTATATCCTTATCCACTTGAAAATCCATCTTATCCACTTTGAAAATCCATATATTTTTTTGTTAAACTTTGAGAATCCATCTTCATCACTGAGATTCTTATACTTTCACCAAGAATGTAATGTTGGTATTCCTTAGATTTTCCTTTTCGGTCATGTGGATCAACCAACATGTAGTTGCGTCGTTTCATTCAATTGCCTAGGCGTGTCAAATATGATATCGTAAGCATGTCCTGTCTTCTTCTCCCACAAGAAACATGATGGCAATTTTGTTTTGAGATTGAGAAAATCCAACTTTCTGTATTGGTTAGCTTAAAAATATAAACCAGATAACTCTTGCCTATTACATCTATAAAAAGTTTATTGTTAGGTAAGATACTAGAACTTTGTCATGTTATTTAGATTAGGTTTTTGGCAATATCAACTAAAATCTGGTCACATAACTTATAGGATATGCATGGATATCATTCAAATAGTAACTTTATATAGATGTTAATGTCTCATTTTTAGGCATTTCATGTGGCCACTCTTAAATGAATCCACGTGTCAGCAAGAAGGCAATCCCTAAGGAGAATAGGCAATAATCGAACAGTCAATCAATCTTTGGACATTGTTGGATCAACTGTTCGATCGTGTAGTCAAACACCTCAATCAACTCTAATGAGGATGACACGATTGTTCACATGGACAATATTAGTGCCTCATATTTCGACCAACCCTCAGGCCAACGCGACGACGCTCCTCACTTAATTAGGTGTAGCCCTTGATCATCTGTCGGAATAATACCATGCAGTTTACACGAGAAAGAGGCATGATTGATCGACCATGAGCATCATTCAATGTTGGATCACCTTAAGCCACTATTTGCATTCAACCTTGTTGACTTAAGCATCAAATGGTCTATACAATGGAATAGTCTCCATTAAGTCTAAATTATCTCTTATTAAGTAGAAGTAGAACACTGATTGGAGTATTTATTGGTCCAACGAAAATACCCACATAACGTACTAGTTCATAGCCTACTTGCTTCAGAAGAATTCGCTAATAATTAACATCTTTCGTGCAGAGTTCACTGAACTTTATGAAGCGTATCATGAATGTTGATCTTTTTATTACAATTTTAACTTTCTCATGCTTCTAATCACCCTAGTTTCAGTTAAATGAAATGTGTTGCCACAATTTTGCCTTGTTCAGTTGTTTAGTTGGTGGCAAAAAAATGTGAAAAAAGATCATGAAAAGCCCCTTAAAATGGCCTTTTTATGAAATGTACCCAAAACGCCCTCATTTTCTTCTTCTCTTTTGTATGGCAAAAGAGAAAATCGTGCCTTATGAATTCGAAAACTATATCTTGGAGAAACAGAAAGGAGTTAGCTAGGATGATTTTGTCCTAGAAACCACTATTTTCCTCATTTTCAATTTACTATCTTACTGTTTTCTTTACTCAAACTACAAATCTACATGGGCGACTTAATTCTTTTCAGCATCTTAAAGGTTAAAACTATTAAGATTTTAATTTAGCAACTTTGGAATCACTAGCTTGTGTCTTCCAAGATACATATGTATTACATAATTACAACCGACCCCATTATACACGTTGGGTTGTCCTTTCTTCGTTTCCTATAGGAAATTGTAGCATATAACTAAATTCAAGTAGTAAATGGAAATACTTTTCATTCGCAAAACATATTTGAATAGTGTAATTTTCCAATTCAAGATTGTATTTGAAATGGTGGTATTTTGACATCATTTAGAAGAAATAATTTAAAACTCGAATCAAAATTATGTAGACCAATTCGTTAAAGATCTCACGAGTTTTATGATTATAAGATTTCTATCATTTAATGTATTTTACTACAAATACCTGATAGACTTTTTAAAGTTGACATAAAATGCGAAATTTTGAATTTCTATTCGGCACATAAAAAGGGAAATTTTTGTGTAGATATGAATATATAATCAACTCGGCCCTTCACCCTTGTCGACATCCGATATGGGCCTGACGTAGTGTTTTTTAGCTATATTTATGGGCCGGAGAGTATTTTGTGGCCCACTCCCAAGTTAAATCCCGTTCTAACTGAACTCACAGGACTTGCTTTTAAAATCACGGATCATTAAATTATCCAAAAATAATAAACAATCATGGATCAATCTCATTAACAAATCTTCCTGGGCTTTTTTTACCTTTTTTTTTTTTTTATTTTAGATAATGGATGATTCTGCAATTCATTGTGTTTTTACTTCTTATTATTTATTGCAATTTCTGTCCTGACATATTTGTTCTCCATTACTTCTTGTTAGCATATAAATCATGTTACATAACTTACTAGGGTTACAACTTATTTGCATCTATTCTACCAAAAAATAACATAAAATATAAAGCAAAATAGTTAAATAATTTTATTTTTTTCACTAGGACGCTAAACCAAAAGCACACAGTCAAGGGGAATTGATCAGTGTACCAACCCCATTAGCAAAAAAGGTAAGAAAGTAGCACTAATGTGCCCGTAATATCCCACCAAGCACCAATACATATCTGAAAAGTAACATTGTTCCAATTCTCAGGTGCCTAACTGAAAAGGAACATTTTTCCAATTCTCGGGTCTATTTAACTAAGAATATCAAGGGTTTTGAAGTTCTCAAAGGTGAGATTACTTGGTATTTATTTCTACACAATTTTTTAAAAAGACTCTGTTACGAAAATATTTCTTAGGGTGAAGATATGTAGCAAATAGAATAGGTTTTTTCTCGAGACGAGGAATTGTTCCAATGCAACATATACACGATGATATAGTGCAAATAATTCAGTTACTTGAAATAATGTTGAATTTTTAAGTGAGTAAAGTCACCTATTTGGGTTGACAGAAGACCCAATGATCCACATATTTGAATTTGAATTATTGAAAGGATCAAATGGGTGGTTATTCCTTATTCCCTCATAACCCCTTCATGTGTCATCTCCAAAACATTGGTATGTAAAAAGTATGAGATAAACATATAGCTTTTATTTTCTATTTTAACATTTCCCTATATGCACATTGGGAGATATTTGGAAGGCCAAGATCCACATCTTAAAGTACAATAACGTTAGGTATAAGGACACTGAGGTTGTGGCTATTTGTTAAATTTATTGTGGCTTGACACAGACAAAATAATTTACCTAATAAAAACTTTCTTAAATCAATCTAAGTAGTTTATCTTTTGCTATACATTTTCATCATTATAAATGCATTAAGATCATATATTACAATTATCTTTAGATAAAAATGTATTTAATAGTCCAATATTTAAAAAGTAACAATTTTTTATTAACTTAATATCCTGTGAATATCATTATACAAGAGTTGCATAAAAGATTTTTTGTTTATTCAATCCTTAGGTTATGGGGTTAAAAGCTTTATATCATTCTCATCTTTGTTTAAAGCAACTGCATGATATTTATTGAAATTCTCAAAGCCAGAAATAGATACCTCCACGTACTCTCCTACCTTAGCAAATAAGGAAAAGGGACCAAAAAGCGTGCTCCTCTCTTTATACGTCTCTTTCAAACGCGTACCTAGTCACGACCCTACGAATTCTCACTTATCTGCAAAATTCCTCCACTTGGTCCTTTTTTTTTTTTTTTTTTTTGTCTTGATAAATTCTTCCTCTTCGGCTTTACTATAGATATTTTTCGTAAGTTTGATTACATTAATTTGATTTATTCTTCCTTTCATTATTATATTGAAAAAAAAATAGTGCGGATTAGGAATATATTCTTATCAACTCAAGAACTACAAAAACTACGACGGGGTTATTTATAATAGCAATAATTTATAAAATCTAGAAGATAACATACATACTTTATAGCCTAGAGGTGTGCAAAACAACATACAACGACCATACCGATAGGTAACCGATTGATTGGTACTGTAGTAGTATCGAATTGAAAAAAACAGTATTGTGTTTTGTAGAGGCTCAAATACCAAAACTAATTTTGGTAGGTATTGGTTTTATAGTCCAATAACTTTACCGTTCCAATATATAAATATCATATATATATATATATATATATATATATAAAATAAGAGATTCAGGGATGAAAAGAACAAGTGGGCCAACAAAAGAAACAAGGAAAAACTCTCTCTCTCTAAGTTCTCTACCTCCACTCAAATATTTATGATTGGCGAATATGTTTGGGTTGTTGATTAAAAGTCAGTATATTGGTAGGTTGATGATTGTAAGATGGTTAAATGAGATGTAAATCACTTGAATGAATGATTTTTGAGTGTTTTAATTTTTGATGTTTGATCATAATTTTACATATTCATATGATTTTTAAATATTTCTTTTATTTGGAAATTTTAAACTCAATTGCTTAGACATTTTATTGCATTTTTCTTATAGAATAAGCAAAAAATAAATCGGAAACCAAACCGAATGGGTATCGAACGATGTTAACTCGTACCAATCCGTACCGAGCATTGCAGTATGGTACACGGTACAAGGTTTAACATGCCGATACCAAAACTCTCCTTTTGATTTTGTACCGATGGTAGGATTTTATTTAACCATACACCCCTACTTTAGCCTCATGTTTAGTTGATTCGTTAATAGTTTACAATGTTTCTGATTAATTTTTATATTATTTGCAAATTTAATCTACAAAATATCAACAGAAAAACAACTTAATAACGCAAAATATATTATGAATAAGATTTATAAATATTCTCTCATCGTTGGTGAAGACATAAACATCAATGTAATCTACTAGTGGGATACAATAATATTTACGATGAAATAGGTCACGAGTTTTATTATTTTCAATCCATGTACACCAATTTATAATGTTATACAAGTGGATGCATGCAAATTTATAATAAATTTCCTTATCTTCACCTTACACAAATATATTCGGTGTTTCTAAAAATGAATAATGCATAAAGGTTTAATCCATTTTTATATGCTCCTATATATACTTATAAGAGTTAGAAGATGCTTAATTAATTCGTCCACATATCACATGCTTACGCAACTTGATGACCCTACACATTCGATGTAAAACCAAATCCAAAGAGACGAATCATTGATATTGTACGCATGCATATGTCTTAGCAAATTTAATTTTCATATTTCTGAAATTTTATTCTTTAGCTATTTCAGGGAAAAATATAATTTTAAATAGAAAAACATAGCACAAAACATGCATGCGTATAATTCAAGCTGAAATTGCTCTTAATGCCATAAACTTTGAAAAGTAACGAAGATTTTTGACAGTAAAATGAAATTGGCATTTCCAGTGCAGTTTAATTAACCTTGATGGTTATATATTACATTTGAAATTAGCTAGTGATTTAAATTTTTTTTTTTTGGAAAGAAAAATAGTAGACTTTGTAGATTAAGTTTAAAATTGACCAAAAAGTTAGATTAATTTCAAAGAATTTTCCTATGACAGAAACTTAAGATCAAGATGGGCTAAAAGGTGAAAGTCTTTGTTATTTATTTCCTACGAATTTAATAAATTCGAAAATATGAAAAAAGGAAAAAAGAATCGTTGACTGAAAAGTAATTAATCAAAATAAAAAGTCACAACAGCAGGAGCATGGGAATGCTCAGTGTGGATTAGCCGCACCCAACCATTCCCCGACCGAGAAGAATGGCAACTCTTTATGATATTTTCTCACCTGTTTCTAAAACTCATCTTGAACGTCCACCAATGACAGCAACTCAACGGCCCAGATCAGTCCACCTCACGCCACCACAAGTTGCTCACAACCACTAAAACACCCCCACGTGCACATTCAAAATCCCAAATCACTCCAGCCAATCATAGCACACCACCTCAGAACATTCGATATCTTATAGGGGTAGAATCGTAATTAACACCCACAATAGCAGTATAAATACCCCTACCTTCATCAACTAGAAGCTTTAGCTGCAACAGAAATTGTATCAAGCGGCGTTCAAATCACTGAAATTACAAAATAGTCCCTCAAATTTGCTCCTCCTTCAACACCACCACACTCAAATCACCAAAAACCCTAGGTTACTCACATCGCCGGAAAAACTTGATCGCCGGAGCTGGAACACTTTTTGCTGCGTATGATGGGATTTTGCATATGTCCGTTGGAATCTCCGGCGAGATTGCTGTGGAGCACCAGTTTCTTCCGCCACAAGCTCAGATTGTTCTAATAAACACTAATTTTAACAATTTTGAATCGAAAACTGCTTCGATTTTATTATAACTGATTAAAATCGTATAGATACACACACTTATTGTGTGTGTTTGTGTGTTTTGAATTGAATTGATTGAGGAGAACAAATGGAATCTGGACGTATTTTCGTCGATCGTTCGTACAACGGCAACATTTTTTATCAAGGTATTAATTATTATCTATTTTTATTATATGTTTTTCAATTTTCACAGGATTTTTAGCAGAACTTTTTAATTTGAATGTATGTTTTAATTTATTAGGATTAAGATCGGTGATGAATAATGATGAAATATCGAAGAAGCGACCATTTTTCAGCACGCAGGAAGAGGTGTATGATGAAGAATATTACGACGAGCAGTTGACGGAGAAGAAACGCCGTCTCACTCCTGATCAGGTCCATTGAACTTCCTCTATTTTACTATATATTTGTAATTTTATAATATATACACTGACACTTTGTTAAAACTTAAAATCATAAAATACGATAGGCACGAACTCATGCGTTTATTTATTTAATTATTTATTGTAAGTTATTAAAAAAAAAAAAAAAGAGCATACAGTAGAAGTAATTTTAAATTACATATATTTGAGAAAGACTAATTATAAAAACTAAACAACACCAATCGAGACATTTTTAATTTGTCTTCCCTTTGATATTTATTGTTATATCTCATAAATCTTGTTATTAAATTTTAAAACATAATAGAAGTTTACAATGTGTTGGATACGATCGGGCACGTCCATAACGAGTGTCGAATCAACACAGTTTATCTTTCACGAGGGCATCAAACATGTGTCTGAGAAGTGCTGGTGACCTGGGTATCATTGTGCAAAATAATTTTTCAAAAGTATCTGAGCAACATAACGTGCATATAATGTTATCATATCTATTTTTGGTACAATTTAAGAAAATATTTTGATTTTGACTTTTGCCTATAATATATGCTGGTTTATGTAAAAATTCAACATGGTGGGAATCATATAAAGATTGTAGCAGAACGTATCGGACAAAGGTAAAATATTAAATATCTCATATAACTAAATAATGAAATAGTCATTTACATTTTTCAATTATCTCTTTCGAAATTCCTTTGATCTTTAGAGTGAATAAACTTTATCCAAACAACATATTCACATTCTCTTTAAGCAGTGTCGAATCAAATTCCGTCCAAATTCTATATGTCGGATATCAGATGATTGAGGTTGTGCTCGGCACAAGTTATGTCAATAATCACTTGGACCACAAGTATCTTTTCCTTTCAAGATCCAATATGTATATCACATACACATAATTTTGCTAGATTCACATTACATGTCAAACATATAAACGTAAGTGATTCTTTAGAAGTTGACTAATTTTTTTGCAATATATAAAAATAGGTGCACTTGCTGGAGAAGAGCTTTGAGGCGGATAACAAGCTGGAGCTGGATCGTAAAACCCAGCTAGCTAAAGAGCTCGGCTTGCAGCCGCGCCAGGTGGCGGTGTGGTTTCAGAATCGCCGTGCACGGTGGAAGAACAAGCAGCTAGAGAAGGACTATGATCAGCTTAAATCCTCTTATGACTCCCTTCTATCGGACTACGATTCCATCCAGAAGGAAAATGATAAACTTAAAGCTGAGGTAAGTGAAAAGCAGAGCTTTTATGGTTTTTGTAGAAATTGGTACGATTTATCTGTTTGTTTATGCGTTTATAGTTTAAAAAATATTTTAGATAGACGCTTATTAAGTACTAGTGCATGGTAAGTATAGCTCATTAATGACATTTCAATGCATCAGCTTATTTCCTTGAGGGAGAAGTTGCAACCAAAAGAACCAGCGGGTGAACCCGTGGCGTGTCTGGACATAGACCAACTCCCGGTAGCGGTACCACCGTGCATTGAACTCACCGTGAAAGTTGAGGACGGCGTCAGCATCGGTAGTGACAGCAGCGCTGTGGTAGATGACGAGGGCCCTCAGTTTCTAGACAGCGGCGACTCCTACTTCCAAAATGAAGAGTACCCTTGTTGCATGTTGGAAGCTGAACGCGTGAACTCGGAGGAGGATAACGGCAGTGATGATGTTGGGAGTTTCTTTCCCGATGTTTACGTGGCGGCGGAGCAGCAGGAACCGAACGGCTGGTTTATCTGGTCTTAATTTATAGATGACATTTACAGATTAAATAATTATGGGCCTTTTTTCTAAATAAACAAGTAATTGGGGTTCTTTATCTAAAAGTGTCGAGTGTCTATGTAATCTTTCGTAATTTGGTCTATTGTGTAATTTGTGTTACAACTTGCAACTTACATTATAGCTAGCGTCAAACAGTTACTCAAGTTCTGTACTTGAGATTAATCATTTCGCTGTCAAATTAAAAAAAAAATGAACTTTGAATAGTGTGGCCATCTTGTAGTTTAGAGCAACTTTTATTGTTAATTCTATCACTTTCAAGCTAATTTTTGTATTCTTCTTATACAATTGGTTTATTTAAAATTTTAATTATATCTTGAAAAATAAATCAAGTACATATTAATTCATGTTCACACAATAAAATGAAGATATCATATTTCCAACAAATATTGTAGATTCAGTTTGGCTGCATATATATTACTGCTTTATTTGTGCAAATATTTGCCAAGAATCGCGTTGTAACTCCTTTAATTAAGATACAAATTTGGGAATGAAAAAGCATATTATCTATACTAATATATAAAGGAAGAGGTATTTGTGGCACCAAACTTTTGACTTCCAAGTTTAGCCTTATAATTTATGTTTTGCTTTCACTATAGTATCTTATTATTAATTTTTCAATTTAATCCTCCAATTTAAGTTGGATAAAATTAATTATACCATTTACTAAAAAGGATAATTTAGTTTCCCTATAAATCATATTCTTTTAACGGAAATTATTTTTCTTTCCATACTACTCCAATTATGATGATTCTCTTTTTCATTAATTCAAACTTTTTCTATCTAGACAATCTTTTTCTTTTACTTTTTTTCCCATTTTTTTTTTCTTTCACTTGAATATGAAAATACAGTACTTTACAATATTAAAAAATTAATGTGCGTGCCCTAGTTTCTAGTTTTATAGGAAGGGTAAAAGTGCGAGTTTACTGGAATTTGTTTTATGGTTAAATATTTGTTCGGCATATATCAAATTAGCAACAACCTAATGTAAAATGCAAATACATGTTGAGATTGAGACTATTTGAAATTATTAATGTAAGTATATTTGGAAATTGAGATTATATGGAAGTTAGTATCCTCCAAATTCGGAAAATATAATTATCGTATCTTAGCCGTTAAATTGCGTCAACTTTTTTCTCCCCGCCAGTTACAATTTGTCAGTGTTCACATTTTCAAATTCAAATTTTTTTGTTACAAGCATTTTTTTCACCATTTTTTCGCTGCTAATTACTTTGATTCCTCTACTTGGTGGTAATTTCTCCTCTTTCTTTTTGCTGTTGGAGTTTAATGATAGTATTTTGTTATTCTGTTGTTTGTGCATGATCAAAAGATTGAACAAGCGAACTGATTTTGGTGAGAATTAGGGCTCTGTGCCACGTTATGATCCTTAAATTTTCGTGATTTTAATGCTATGCCATGATCTTGTAATGCAGGAACTAGCACTTTGTTTTTTTTTGGTAAATTATGGCTATGAGATTATATTACTGGAACATCTTGTCATAATGATAATCAAATTCTGGCAACAACAACAACAACAAAAGTCGAGATTTAATCAAATTCAACTGAGGTGGATTATACGAGTTAAAGGAGTAGAGTTGGATATACGTTATATGGAAAGTATCATAGTTGAAATGCTCATGATCTCACTTCTCATTAAAAATCTGCACTTTCACATATAATCTGGACACTGTTAAAGCCCTTTTTTCTTTTAATCAAGGAGATGGAATCTACGGAGTCTCGAGCTTGTCCGAGGCTATTTATCAAGGAGATGGTGATGAGGAATTTCAAATCCTATGCGGGCGAACAGCGAGTTGGTCCTTTTCACAAGGTTTTTTTATCTTTTATGATAAGTTCTTTCAATTACTGAATTATTGGTGTCGATGGAAGTCACAATAGGGAGAGCACGATGTACTACTAGTTGATGGTACGTGGTACTATTTTTGGTGTGCAGAGTTTCTCGGCAGTGGTCGTCCTAATGGAAGCGGGAAGAGCAACGTTATTGATGCGATGCTCTTTGTGTTTGGAAAGCGTGCTAAGCAGGTATTTATTTTTTTGAAAACATTTTTGATACTGTGAACTGTGAAGCTAAATTTTATACTACTTTATGTGTTAGCCTTTATGTTTGTAACTTTATAAACTTGCAGATGCGGCTAAATAGAGCGTCAGAGCTAATTCACAAATCCACTGATCATCAAAATATGGACAGTGCAAGTGTATCAGTTCACTTTCAGGAGATCATTGATTTGGTATACTGTTTTTGTTTGTTTTGCCTCAGTTTTATATTGTGGTTCTATTCATTTTCTTCCCCATACATCTCTAAAACAAGAAAAAAAATGTGTTCTTGGTTGTAGGATGGTGGGGATTATGAGGCTGTTTCGGGAACTTATTTTGTAATTACCCGTGTTGCATTTCGAGACAACTCCTCGAAGTACTATATTAATGACCGAGCAAGCAATTTTACGGAGGTCACAAAGTTGTTGAGAGGGAAAGGTGTTGACTTGGATAACAATCGCTTCTTGATTCTTCAGGTTTAAGTCCTATAGTATTGTAAAGCTGGTCTAGGATATAATTTGTTCTAAATTGTTGTTTGGTAACTCGAATGTTGGGCTTCTTCAGGGCGAAGTTGAACAAATATCACTGATGAAGCCAAAGGCACAAGGACCTCATGATGAGGGCTTTCTCGAGTATCTTGAGGATATAATTGGAACTAATGAATATGTAGAGAAGATTGATGACTCATTTAAACAGTAAGTATTGAGCTTATAACAGTTTGTTACCTCTCTCATGTGTAAAGTACTCTAGCTTTCCAGTTGATAGTTTTATTGGATTTAATACTCTAAGTTGAAGCAACGTGCAAATAGAGCTGGTGATCTGTTGCAATCATTCAAAAATCTGGATCATGTGCAGAACTTTGCTATAATTCCGAATTTCCTGGCTATCTGGAGAATATGAATGGATTAACACACACACTCGAAGAGAAGGTAGAAGAACTACAGGAGTATTCAAGTTATACGCTGCATTTAAAAAAGCCTCATGCCATCTTTTTATTCATAATTTTGCGTTTTTAAGCCCTGTTAGCTGGATATAAGTAGAATAAGGGATCCTTTCTTACAGCAAGCTGTTCATTTGACATTAATCTATTAGTGCTACTTCATCAACTTATTCTAGCATGTGGATATCTGCTTCATTGGATGCAAAGTTGCAAGAGCATATCTTCTTGTTTTTCTGAACCTATAGGAACTCTTTTACGTCTATTCCAAATTCACTCTCCCATAGGAAGACACTATATTTGTAACCGAAATGTTATTTGATTCTTTATATCCTATAGATTGGAAGAGCTGAATGAAAAGAGGTCTGGTGTGGTTCAAATGGTTAAGTTAGCTGAGAAAGAAAGAGAGAGCCTCGAGGTAAAACTTAGTATTAATCACAGAACTCACAACTGTTTTTGATGTGTGTTTAAGAATTTATAAATATTTATATTGCTCATGTACCAGGCTGTCAAGAATGAAGCAGAGGCTTACATGCTTAAAGAATTGTCACTCTTAAAATGGAGAGAGAAAGCCACACAAGTAGCTTCTGAAAAAAATGCTACTGAATTAGCAGAACTTCACACATCAATCTCTAGTTTGAAAGAGAATGTGAAGATCGTAAGGTTGTTCTTTTTAGCTAACTGAAATCTTCCATAGGCAACCACTGACGAGAACTATTGCTTTCTTTTACAGCACGAAAATTCGAGAAAATACGGTAACTTTGGAAGAACTTGAAGCTTTGCATGTGAAGTATTTGAAGACACAAGAGGTTTGCACTTTATCTTTTTATACATAAGTTCTCTTATCTCTTTCTTCCCTTGAAACATAGAAGTGGTTCAATCATTCTTGTTATGATCTTACTGATCTGTAGAAAGCCTGCCACCTTGTCCAATTATTTTACGCAATATTCTTTTGTTTTCGGAAATATCAGGAACTAGATAGGGGCATGAGGCGCTGCAAGGATGAAGTTAAGGAGTTTGAAAGGCTGGATTTAAAACATAGAGAAGATTTTGAGCATTTGATGCGAAAGATAAAAAAGATTGATGATAAAATTGAAGAGGTACTTAAAGATATCCTTTACTAAGCGACATTGTTTTCATTCCCTGTCATAATTTTTACTTTCTAATTTGTTGTAGAATTCACGCAAAATTGCTGATCATACCAAAGACTGCAAGGATTCTACGAATTTGATTCCTCAGCTCGAGGAAGACATTCGTAACTTACAAAAACTATTAGTGGATGAGGAGAAAATCTTGGAAGAAATCGTAGAAAAGTCTAAAGGTGTGTCCATTAGTTAAGCTTTAGATTCATTTTTAATGCATTGTATACCTTCTTCTAGCCGTTCATTTCAAGCTTGAAATCTAAATTTTACAGAGTCATCTTGATTTTGTTTTGTTTCTCTTTCTCATTCCTGACTCTGTTGTATAAAAGACTCTTGATCTTGGAGAAGGTAACTTATTGCTTTGTACTTGGAAAATTGTGCAAACTATGTCTTTTGTTTATATGGTATAGTATTGGTGACACCTATATAAATCACTATTTTGTCATATAAGCTTCCTTTCTTGGCATAGATACGTTTGGTAAGGCAGGTTTTTTGCACAAAGGTTGGCATTGAGTTTTTCTCGAGGCCTCAGTGCTTAATCGGAAAACAAGTTTCCCATGTAGAGCAATCTATATTGTTTCATTCTATTTCTTCAATCTATTTTTTATATGTTCTTTATAATGTGGCTATGTTCAACTCCCACCTCGTTATTCCTTTTTTTCTTTCTTCTTATTGTTTAAATCTAGATGTAATATACTGACATTGTCTGAACTTTGGCGAACCTTATAATTTCTTGTGAGGGGGTGTTAAGATTAAGAGATTATACGTGATTCCTTTACTTTAAGTCAAGAGGGGCTTGGATTCCCCTTGGCTAATTCTCAAATTTGCTGCAAAAATGGCTGTTACGATGAAATGATTATTTCGTGGTGTATAATTTACCACGGGATATGTAATTGTCCTCTTTATAAGGTGAAGTATGTGCAGTACTTTTTCCCTTTGCATTAGGCACGGGATATGTATAGACACTTTACATAAGTTTATAGCGATTTGATCATTGTAAAGCAGCTTCTGAAGGACCATTAAGGTATAAATGTGGTTACCTGGGTGGATGTTATTGTTCTTTTGTAAAATAAATTCGCATTATCTGAAATGATGATTGAATGAGGAGAATCTAACTTGAACTTCTCACCTTTGTTCTGATTCCGTGCAGTTTTCTTATTGAAAACATGAGTAACTTTTTCTTGCTCCTATTTTGTTGCAAACAGTTGAGATAGAAGTTTTCCATAGTGAGCTTGCCGATGTTCGGGCTGAACTCAACCCTTGGGAAAAGCAATTGATTGAGCGTAGAGGGAAACTTGAAGTTGCAGTAACTGAAAAGCATCTTCTAAATGAAAAGGTGATGTTGATAATATGATGAGTCTCATATAGCTAATCTTACTACTTCGCATGATTCAATTATTTTGCTTTATTTGCATGTTTCATTTAATATATATTTTTTTTAAATTATCTCGGACAAGCAAGCATAATGTATTGCGCTTCACACTATCAAGCTTCTTGACATTATATGTGACTATTGTAATAATAGTATGTACTAATGACTTCAATATAAACGCTTTTTGGTGCTAGCTAGACTGCGTAACATTCTAAAATTCCACACAACCACCTTTCTAATAACGAAGCAACTTGTCAATGAATGTTTCATTTGTCTGCTTGTTTTTGAGAAATGTGATCAGTTGACTTGTCCTTCGCAATGGACACCTGCTTCTTGTTTTTGAGCTGCCTTCTATCTATCTGTTTACTAGGTGAAGCTTCGAAGATTTGCTGTTGTTCTCCAGCCCTATTGGGGCTTATTTGCATCTTAGAAATCCGTTTTAAACTTAATTATGTCAAGATGATTGAAAGCATGAATATCTTGATTTAGAAACTTATAGCAGGCAAGATTAGTGAAACTTGTATTGATCCTTTGTGACTTAGCTAGTCTGCTATCTCTGTCAAAGAATTCTGAAGTTATAGAAAGAATCAGTTAACTGATTTATAAGAGGTGTCACAGTTGTTGTGCGGCATTGGTATAGACCAAGATATTCAGTGTCAATATTTGCTGCAGTAATAAAATGTTCACGTGTCAAGTCCGAACATTAGCATTCACCTTGTGCATTTAATTACTTATCACTCTCCGCAGATGATTGACATGTTACTTATAACCAGCAAATATATCATAAAACAGTTAATTCAAAATTAGAACTAGTAATATGGAGGCTATGTTGAGGTTATATATAAAAACAGAAAATATGTGTTGTCGATGCATAAATAATACACAGCATAAGCTTTGAAAAAGTTGAACTACTATTTCAGAATGTCCTTTTTTATGCAATTCTCAGAATATTACTACACCATGTCACCTTTTGCCCATCAAAGAAGTGGTTATTTTGCCTTACTTTGTTGCCCTTTTGTTGAGACTCTATTTGCTACCCTTTTGTTACTGTAACGATCCATTATTCCTCCCTTTTTGTTGGAAGAAAAGGCATTACGATTTCTCACTCCCTTTTGTCAATATGGTGGTTATTATTTGAGATTAAAATATGTGATCACACTTTGGGTAGTACCTAAGTGATTTCTTAAAATTGCTCTGGCTGATTGAGGTCATTGGTCTCTATTTGACCTTTTGTGGCATCTTTGCATGTCTTTTTTCCTGGTAATTTGGTGATCACACTTTGTTGAAAAACATGCTGTCTCTAATCCTCCATAGTCTTGTTTGACCTCAGATTGCTATGCCAATTATCCTGTTGCAATGTTCAATTTGGAAAGAAAGATTCTGCATATCACTGCTGTGCGTAGTCGGAGTTGTCATAAACTATTCTAATTTATAACATTCTCATTACAGCATGAACGTAGTCGTGCTGACTATGAAGGCGTTCAGAGGCAGATTAATGAGATACGAGGGGAAATTGAGTCTAAGACCTCAAGTGTAAAGGATACTCAAATTCAGATAGAAAAGCATACACTTGAAGCATCTGAAGCTCAAAAAGTGGAGGAAGTAAGAAGTTAAATTTAGTTTTTTCATGTTTCTTGAATTTTGGAAGATTCCTCTTGAGTGGTGTTTGGGCAATTGCAGAAATGCCTCCAAGAGGAAGTAAGCTTGACTCTGAAGGAACAAGAAGCAAGGCAAGAGATGATGGAGCTCGTGTCGGCTTTAGAATCTGAAAAGAATCATGGATCTGTTTTAAAAGCAATACTTCAAGCTAAGGAAGCAAACCATATATCAGGCATTTATGGTCGACTGGGAGACTTAGGCGCAATTGATGGTGAGCACCTTTGTGTGTGTGTGTGTCTGTCTGCATGGTTCTGTTGGTTAATTATGTCAAATTGTTTAATTAATATGTGATGGGCATTGCAGTTTCTAATTGCATTTCTGCTGAGAAAGTGAAGTACTTATGTCTCTTCCAATATGGGGCTGATTTATAATAAGCTATATAATCTCTAATATGATGGTGTTGATGGTACTTGGTGATACTATAGATTATTTTGTTCAATCTCTTATTTTTTTCTTAATTTTGCTTATCATTTCCTTGCAGAGAAATATGATATTTCCATATCAACGGCTTGTCCTGGACTTGATTATATTGTTGTGGAAACTACTGCTGCCGCTCAAGCGTGCGTGGAGCTACTTCGCAGCCAAAACCTTGGTGTTGCTACTTTTATGATTCTGGTAAGAAAACTCAAGTTTTACTTGCTTTGAAGTAAAATATGTAACAGTTTATTAATAAAGAAAATAAAATCATGGTAAGTCTGTTGAGTCAAAGCAATTTGGTATGGTATCTTCAGCCAGATATGATATCCCACTTGCCTCTACGGTGACGAAAGGGATCCAAGTTTCTAGGTGATGCCTCTTGTTAGATTTGGTTTGGGAGTGTACGATCTTGACGTTCTAAAATAAATTTGTGTGTAAGTTCCTACAAAGTTGTTTTTGTCTCTTTGTAGGATAAACAGGTCAATCATGTATCTAGGCTAAAAGAGAAGATAGTTACACCAGAAGGAGTTCCGCGCCTATTTGATATGATCAAGGTTCAGGATGAGAGGATGAAACTTGCCTTCTTTGCAGCAGTTGGGAACACAATTGTAGCGGAAGATATTGATCAGGTAGAATTTTATGCTACAAGTAGTATATACGGTCTTCTCTTGTTTAAGCCGGAACTTAAGCAAAGAGTTCAGAGTTATTAGTTCTTTTAAGATCAAACCATTGTTATAGACCTGAGCTGTAATTTAGTATCCTCTCATTTTGCTGTTATTTTTTTCTGTTCTTTGAGAAATATATTTTGGAAGATATAAATGTTCAAAGTCATGCAACTCAGAGAAATATCTTTCGGAAGATATAACTGATTGTGGTGGGTGAATCACATTCTTCTCCTGCAATTTTCTTAGAGTTGGGAGTAATTGTTTTTTTTTTTTTGTACATTCGTCATGCCACCCTAGGCAACCCGCATTGCTTATGCTGGAAAGGAGTTCTGGCGTGTTGTGACCCTTCGTGGGGATCTTTTTGAAAAATCTGGTACTATGACTGGTGGGGGAAGTAATCTACGTGGGGGTAAAATGGGGACGTCTATTCGTGCTGCCAGTGTCTCTAGAGGAGTTGTGGTAAATGCTGAAAAGAAGCATTCTGATTTGGTTGAAGAACTGAGCAATATAAGAAACAGACTGGCTGATGCGTGAAGCGTCACCAGGTTTCAGAAAATGCGATTTCACGCCTGGAAATGGATTTAAGAAAAGGGAAAAAGGAGGTAGGTCTATCGTCTGAAAGTGTAACTTTTGTTGCTCATATGCTATTCTTGTCCATCTATTTTGTATCAAACTCTTCTTCATGACAGATTGAGAGTCTAAAGTTGCTACTTGAGGATTTAGAAAAACAGCTCGACCCCCTCAAGGCAGCAGTTGAGCCAAATAAGGATGAGATGGACAGGCTAAAGAAGCTGGGAGACATAATTTCTGCTGAAGCGAAAGAAATTGACAGGCTTACACACGGTTCAAAAAGGCTGAAGGAAAAGGTTGTATTTGATTTTGGCATCTTTAAACTAGCTAGCTAATGAGTCTTCGCAAAAACTGAAAATGAATCCTATCTTTGTGTTTTTGTTTATCCGCTTCTCCTCTTGATTCCTTTAAGTTCAAAAGATAAAAGTCAGAAGCAAGTCGGGAGGTCTGGTTTCCAGCGGAGGCTGTTTTCAGCTTGAAACTTTTCTTGATATTTATGCCCTACTAGGTCTATTATATTATCAACTCAGTTAACGAATATGTGTGCGCTTATGTTTCATCATTGTACATATTACACTTTTGCATATCTATACATATTTTATGCATATATAGTGTACTATGTACTAGCATGGTGTTGCATGACTGTCTCTGTGCTAATATTTTGGTAATATGCATGGCTGCAAATCACTTCTCAATTGCTCTGTATGACTCTCAACTGTGAACTGAGATGATCGAAAATGTCGAGAAAGTGACATTTCTATTACACCAGAGTGCAGTAATTATTTGTTCCTTTTGTAGGCATTGGAGCTTCAGAATAAAATTGAGAATGTTGGCGATGAAAGACTAGCCAGAAGTCTACAGTCAACAAAATTCAATGTGTAAGTATAAAGCCGGTTTTTATGCTGAAAAAGTAAATACAAGTGTGAGATTTTCTGAATGAAGTGCTTATATTTCAATAACATGATTTCAGGATATTGACCAAAAGAGCACTGAGATCAATCGTTGCAAAGTTCGAACTGAAACAGGCCAGAAAATGATTAAGAAGTTGACAAAGGGGACTGTAGATTCAGGGAATGAGAAAGATCGGCTTATGGAGGAAAAGGAGAAGTTACATTCTACTTTTAAAGAAATGGAACAGAAAGATTTTATCGTGAAGGAGAACTATAAGAAAACTCAAGAGGTTAAATTTTATGTTTGTCTTGCAGTTGTTTCTTATATAACCATGTCACACGTTATTTCAATAAAATTAACTTTTGGTGTTTATAGTTAATTGATCAACACAAAGAAGTCCTGGATCAGGCAAAGTCGGACCACGAGAAACTGAGGAAAATTGTCGATGAGTTGCTGACATCCGAGGTCTTGTTCATTAGTATAATTTTTTCATTTCATAGTTGCTTAGTTTCTCTCTATTTTACATCTGATACTACTCATGGCAGGTGGATGCAAAATACAAGTTGGAAGATAAAAAGAAATCCTTTGAAGAGTTGGTACGTAAAGGGGACAGTTACAAGAAAAAGCTTTATGATCTACACGTTGCTCTCTCAAAGCACATGGAGCAGTAAGCATTTTCAATTCCAGAAGATACTCTAGAGTCGAACTCCTTTCTGTACTCTGTCACGTCTCGTTTCTCCTCCTCTCTATATTGCATAGCCTGGTTCTCTTACTTGTCGTTTTTCTGGAACAGGATTCAGAAGGATATGGTGGATCCGGAAAAGCTTCAAACAACATTGGGAGATGGAAGTTTAGGTGAACCATGTGATCTCAAGAAGGCTCTTGAGATGGTTGCACTTCTTGAAGCTCAGTTGAAAGAAATGAACCCAAACCTCGACTCAATATCAGAGTATGCCCGAGTCTACAGTCATTTATCAGTTATAACATATAAGGACAAACACTCTCTTTATCTCCCTCACCTAATATTTTGATCATTTCATCAGATTCCAGAAAAAATTATCCTTGTATAATGAGCGAGTTGAAGATCTTAATTTGGTTACTCAGCAGCGTGATGATATAAAGAAGCAATATGATGAATGGAGAAAAAGAAGGTAAACATTTGGTGTTTTGGTTTTTTCGCAGTTATTTGAGATTTTCTTTATATTTTAAGTCATTGTTTTGTTCTTCTAATCATTCCAGGTTAGATGAATTCATGGCTGGTTTCAACACGATATCATTGAAACTGAAAGAAATGTATCAGGTTAATGCCACATTATTCTGGCTTTTTCTAGGCATGCATTCCGTTACCTCATTCTGTAGCTGGGTATTATCTGTTTGTTGGACATGTTCCGCCTTTTTACGGTATTTCAGTGGCTCTATTTTCTACTCAATTAGTTGCATATCATTAACTTTGTAATCATTGAGCAAAAAATTATGCTAGATGGTAACGGTTTAGGTATGCTAGTTTGACGTTTTATTTCCTATTGGTACATGAATGCTTGTTCAAGCATAGTTTGATGTTGACTACACTTGTATGCGTATGTTAAACTTGTTAAGAGACTTTTGCTTGATTAAGTACTTTGGTTTTCTGTACTATATACTTTTTGCTTTTGTCTCCAACTTTTCTTCATTATTCTTTTGTTGAAGTATGTGAAGGGGTAAACTTTATCCTCACGGAGTCTTCAGAATGGCTTCCGTGTTCACTGGAGTTGTTTACGATCTTGTTGCAGATGATTACGCTGGGAGGTGACGCAGAACTTGAGCTAGTAGACTCCTTGGATCCCTTTTCTGAAGGAGTTGTCTTCAGTGTCAGACCACCCAAAAAGAGCTGGAAGAATATTGCTAACTTGTCAGGTGGAGAAAAGGTATTTCTGAATATACAGAGAATATTGCAAACAGTCCATGTAGCATTTATTTTGTCATAAAACCGAAGGAGCAATCAAACTGGTTACCTGAAAATTCTTGACTAATTCGTCTGTTGTTGATACATCAGACACTCAGCTCGCTAGCTCTTGTTTTCGCTCTTCACCACTATAAGCCTACACCGCTTTATGTGATGGATGAGATCGATGCTGCTCTAGGTAAATTTCTTATATTCGCGCCTAACAATTGTTTGATTAAATTAAATTTCATCTCCAGTTATGGATGTTTCTTTTGAATTCTGACCTTGGTTGTCATCTCGTGCATTTTTTACTCGATGACAGATTTCAAGAATGTTTCAATTGTCGGGCACTACGTGAAAGACCGGACTAAGGATGCGCAATTCATTATCATAAGGTGGATTCTTTTACAGCCATTTTTTCTTAGAGATTTGCCTTTATATACAGTCATGCACTATACAACATGCACTTGAATTTATTTTTCTTTGTTTTTGTGCAATATGCAGCCTCCGTAATAACATGTTTGAGTTGGCGGATCGACTTGTTGGAATATATAAAACTGACAATTGCACTAAGAGTATTACTATCAACCCAGGAAGCTTTGCAGTGTGTGAGCAGGCTTCTTGAGTTTTCAGCCAACATATCTGTAAATTATTTCATGAAAGCGTCGCCAATCCAAGAATGTGAGTTCAGTATGATATTGATATGACATCTTTTACTGGATTTCTCATGTTGTAAGTGTCGCTAATTATGCAATGTAATTATTTTCACGTGTCGAACATTGATGTGTTTTTTGTTCGATCGAGTCAGTTCTGGAAACAAATGTGGAATCCTTGTTTAGTTTCGATAACTTACAGACCTGAGCTGTCCAGTTTCGAACTCTATTTATCAAGTTCATTCAGGTATGTGAATTCAAGTTAATTTCAATTGTGGTGATCAGTTTGGAATGGTGAATGATACGCTTCTTATTGATTTTCCGATTGAAAAGTCACTTACATTGAGAGACTTTTACTGGTTAATAGTTAAGACTTCCACTGCAGATAGAGGTAACATTGGCGAAAATTTTATTGCAAACAATATCATAAGACCATGTAGCATACTATCAGAATCAAGAGATTACTCCAAAAACCCATTAAAAAAAATATTACTTATGAAGTGAAATGTAGAATATCATTGTATTTTAACATATTCAACGGCTTTCTATCACTAAAAATGATGATCAACTAACGAGGAACCTCCCCCAACTCAATAATACATCTGTCTCCTGAGATTAGTGCACCGGAGTAAAAGCATGATTTCACTGTAATTTAACATTTAGAATGTCATAATTCCCTTCCTAATTTAGTTCGTATCAAATAAAATATGTTGGTTTTCGTAAACTACTAAAAAGAACTAAAATCTGTTTATTTTTGAAAAAGCATTTGCATATTTTTTTTTCAAATACTAATGAGAATGACTTTTGAATGTATAAGCAACTTTACCCCTCAATTATAAGAACATAGCAATTCATTATACTCTAAATTTATGGATATTCATACTTTCCATCTCATAAATGTCCTTAAGGTAGCTGAGAAATTAACCAAGATTTATCCTATGCGAAAAGTTTTTTTTTTTCCTTCTGGAAATGTTGTTTCTTTTTAGAGAAAAAAATGTTATACGATACACTCGTTATAACAATAGAAAACAAGATCACTCGCACATATTTTTTAGTGGATTTTGTGTGCTTTGCGAGTGTTTTGTAATTGTAACTCAAATAATACCATTATAAATTAACAATACAAGTCAACTATTTGTACGATATATAAAATGTTCTACAATCTTTATTACATCATGTTTTGTATCTATGATTACTGATCATACAACGATATGTTAGTACGAATGCTTGTGACCTTCTAAATATTGGACGTCATGTAAGTCTTGATGAATCAAATGTATTCGTTGAATGAGGTTATAAATTATATCTTCCTTATAAGAGTAACTAATAATTACTGCACACAAAATAGTTTAAAATCCAATGCCAATATTACATAACAAAATTACAAGTTTATAATCGTTAAAACCGATGAGAAATAAGAAGTGGCATTGAATTTGAGAATAAAAGCTAGGGCTATTTTCGGTATTCAACATCTTCTGCCCGGCCTAAGTTCGCGCAGCAAAACATGCCATCGATTTTCACTCTCAACCAGTTTTACAGTTTATCACACTCTTGGGCATTTTCACAAACACTTAATCAGCAATAAATATTTTTCACCATTTTCTCATTTGCTGCTGCAAATTATTGTGGAAAACTTCGATTCGCCTAACTCGTGGTAATTTAACTTCTCTCACTCTGCATTTGAAGTAATTTAACTGAAGTTTCCTTGCACTGAACTTTGAATCTGCTATCAGAGGTTAATGATTGTAAATGCGCGAGATCGTGATGCATTTGTTCTGAAGTTTGCTTAGTACGTGTTCGTGCTTGTGTTATTCTGAGTGTTGTTGTAGTTGATTTTGTGCTTGTGTTATTCTGAGTGGTAGTTGAGTTCGATGTTCACATTTTGTGTGGAAACCGATTTGTCAATGTCGGTGGTTTTTTGTTAATGGATTAGTTTGGTTTTTGTCTTGTTAAGTTCATGTTTTAATGATCTAGGAATGTTCTGGATCTGTTGTTATGTGATGGATTAAGATTGAACAAGTGGACTGGTTTTTGTGGTGTTGTGCAAAATTTTGCTGAGAGTTAGGGTTCTATGTTGATACTTTGTCTTCGTTATGATCCTATTTTTTGTTTATCGACTACATTGTTAGTAGAAATCCGATTGCCGTGATGTTGGTAAGGCAGGAAGGAGCATTTTGGTTTTTGGTAAATTTCGGCGATGAGGTTACATTTTGACTTCTTCTTTTCTCTGCAAAATCAGCATGTGCGGGGAAACACGAGGATTTCCATTAGGACAAAGAAACAGTTGGATACATTTTCTGGCATTGTCTTTGACTTGTCAATGTAGTGAATAAGTATGATAGTATGTGTATTGTTTTCATGAAATGGAGAGCTGCGTTGATGGAAACAACAGTCAATCTTTAGTTCAAATAATAGGGGTAGGTTGTATGAGTTAATCGAGTATTATGTTAAGTCAAATACATGTAAGGGAGAGTATGATAATTGAAATGCTCATGATATATTTTCTCATGAAAGATCTGCACTATACATATGGACAATGTAAAAGCCCAAATCTCAATTTTGTCCGTGCTTTAGCTTTCTTATCGGTTGACATATCACTGAATAGTTTGTTTATTTAATTATGTCTTCTCCTTTCTAGTTTCTGGTGTCTATAATTCCATAATGTCGGAGATTGCTCTGAGGGATCCCCAGATAATCCCCGAGTCTGAAAGTGTGAATCTAAGCTCTAGTAAGGAAAACTCAGGAAAGCCTCAAGTTGACACTGGAGAAGGAGAAAAGACAAAGATGGTTTGCTCAGCTGACCCTCACATTGATAAAAATGGAACAGGTAGTTCTGGAGCAGAGGCAGCTAATTCAGAAGTCGAGTATATTGAATCTGAGGATTTGGTGGATGTGGAGGATGTGGAGAATTGTCTGAAGGTTGGAATGTTCGTTTTAGATTTCTTTACAATTTTTATCAAAGTGTTCTGGTTACTTTACCTGAAAATTTTCGGAAATGTTTTTGCATCATGATGGTTTCCTTTTAAACTAGTGTGGTGAAACTTAAACACTAAGCACTAATACATGTCCTGCATTTGGTTTTAGACACTCTTAACAGGACTTGGCTCCAAAGACTGGGTTTCCGTGTGTGATGCGCTCAACAATGTACGCAGATTGTCTATATTTCATAAGGAAGAAGTGGTTGGCATATTGTAAGTATCAAATTTTGTGGTCTCTGACCAAAAAGTATGTGATCCCGTTCTTCTGGCTTTGACTGCCTTTGCTGAATTACCTATGTTATGGCTCCGCATTTCAATGTACAGGAGTGATTTGATTTCCTTAATTGTGAAGTCTTTGAAGAATCCTAGAAGTGCTGTTTGTAAAACTGCGATTATGACTTCTGCTGACCTATTCAAATCATACAATGATGACATCATTGATTCTCTGGATCCGCTGGTAATTTTTTGTTTATAATTTTTTTACTTAACTAGTTTTTTATTTTATAGCGCGAGGTCTTCTGTGTTTTTCCAATTTAGAATAATTCTCACCTTCACTGGTTTCAACTTCAATCTTTTTTTATCTTCTTTAGCTTGCACAACTTCTGCTCAAATCTTCACAAGATAAGAAATTTGTATGCGAGGCTGCTGGAAGTGCTTTAATAGCCCTCACTACGTGGGTTTCCCCTCTTCTGTTGTTGCCTAAATTGCAACCTTATATTAAGAACAGGAATCCGCGGATTCGAGCAAAGGCTTCTATATATATTTCTCGAAGTGTTCAACGACTGGTAAGAAATCCTGCGTAGCTTTGGTGTTCTCCTTTGTTTTTCTTCATCGGAACTTCAAATATGCATGCTGCATACATGCCTTAAAGGGATTGCATCTTTTCCGAGTTAAAATTAATTCCACCTGAGTAGTGCTAAATATTATGAGTCTGTCATTTGCTTTGGTAATCGTTTTTTTCTTGTTCCTTCATGATAAATATTATATTGTCTTTATGTCGCATCATTTTCAGGGAGTTGATGGAATTGAAGCATTTGGTTTGGAAAAACTTGTCCAAATAGGTGCATCTCAGCTCAGTGACCAGCTCCCTGAGTCGAGGGACGCAGCTCGTACTCTGCTGTTGGAATTGCAGTCTGCATATGAAAAATCCCACGGTCCAGAACCAGCCACTGTATCTGAGGAACCTTCAATTGTTTCTTGGGAGCATTTCTGCCAATCTAACCTTTCGCCTTTAAGTGCTCAAGCCGTTCTTCGCGTGACCAATATTGCAAAGGAAGGAGTTATTTCGGGTTTATAGCATACGCATGTGCACTTTCAGTAAGTACTACATATTTTTTGTGATGTGCCTTGTCTCTTGATTCCAAGATGTTTGTTATACTTGTATATACCATGAAAAGTTGAGATGTTGGATATGGGATTGAGTAGGGAGTTACTGATCCTACAATACATTGGATGATGAATGACAATATGTTGTTAGTTGTGGCAAAATCAAATACAAAAGATATTTTCCTTTGTTACATTTTTGTGCATAGTTCCTTTTTATGAAAAAAAAAATGTTGTTACCTGTCAATTGTAATGTAAGATTCGTAGTTATTGGTTATAGTAAGGTTCATAGCTAGGTTTTATGCTTCTTATGCAATGTATTTCTTGCATCTAAATGCGGTAGTACATAAAGTTGCGTACTGATGCAAAATATGTTTCCCTATAGGTACATTTAGATCTTATGATATGTATTTTTGGTGGGATGAGATTAGATACTGAGAAATGTTTTGAGAGAGTGATTTCAGTTGTGACTTTGTTCATTTTTAATCTCAATAGGAATGTCATAAATTTTATTTTTTGCTTGGAACATTTGAAGGTTTAACAAGTACCGGTTGGAAGTATTCTCAAATATGATCTTATAGATAGTGTATATTGTATAAACACTTAGTATGGCAATATTGAAATATAATCTGAATGTAGTTAGTGTTTGAGGACAAAAGTAGGTTTGGTTGCTTTCACATCAAATTAGTTGCAAGTCTGGGAGGCGTATCAGAATTATAACGAAGCTACCCGACTAGAAATAGATTCCTATAATTGAAATTTTTTAGGTTATGGACAAAACAAGGTCTCACGGTGTCAAATTATTGGAAATGTCGAGTGTGTAACATTTTATTTGAGTTCATAATGATTTATTTGGTTCTAAAATTATAGTGATTTGTTGCTCACAGTCTATTGTAGATGCATAGTGTATAAACCTCAGAAATTGATTTTTTTTTTATACTTTTAAATAATCCTTTTGAGACAACATGCAAATAGGGGTGTGCAAACATAATCGAATCGATCGAATCGTTTCGAAATCGATCGAATCGAATTTTCGATCCGATTTTTGGTTGTCATAGAAAAATCAAAACCCTCTTCGATTTGATTTCGATTTTAGGGGTCGATCATCGAATCGAATCGAAGATCGAATCTATATTTTATTTTTAATATATATGTATAGAACATAATGAATTTAATGTGGTCTTGAATATTTATTAATTTTGAAGTTGACTTATTTCTCTTATATTTAATGATGTTTGAGTTTATAATTTTATAACTTGTGAATTGCGTTGACTTGAGTAGAAGTATCACTTTTAAATTGTGAATTTTCAATGATTGATGAATTAAAGAGTGTACATTATTTTTGAAGTACTGTTTCATATGAATTTTCTTTAGTTTTAAATTTATATTCGAAGAGCTATATTGCTTAATTTTTCAACATTAAACACAATAAATAAAAGGCTCATAATCGAAATCGGATCATATCGAATCGAAATCAGCTCGATTTATATCGGATCGAATTATTTCAAACGATTTGATTTTGATTCTCATTTTCTCACAACTAGAATCGAACGATCCTAGCTGATTTGATCGATTCGATTTAATCGAAACCCACAGCCCTACCTGCAAATACTACTATTTTTTTTTTAACAAGAAACAGCTTTTAAACTTTAGAAATTATTAATTAACCGTTTGCAAACAATTGGAGCGCTTAGAAATGCTTCATTTATTGACGGAAGTAACTTCACTGTCAATTACGTATCACACTCATTCAAAATTGAAGTTCTACTTCCTTTTCTTTTAACAATTTAATGATCTAGACTTGAAAGATATAAACTAGTGAATTTTTTGATCATCTATCATTACAATATCAACACTGACACCAGTTATAAAAGAAAAAGAGAAATCAATACTGACACCTTCCCTTATCAAATGGAATGCTGCCAAATCTACTGACGTAAATGCAAGAGAAAAGAAAAGGTCAGTGTTGAAGATAATTTTTTAGTAATGTCTACTTTGCAGCAGCCATGAATTTGTTAATTTTCCACCCACTCCATCTAAAGCTTAAAAACTTGATTAAAATATAGAAAAAAGCAATGGCCTTTATCAGTTTTAGCTGCTTCTATCCCATAATTTTCTGTACTTAATCTCCCCAAAAGACATTCTTCTCACATCACTCTTTATTCTTTCGAGTTAATTGCAAAAACAACGCCCTGTGCTATCTAATTTGCAAACAAAAAAAATCCGCTTTATTGTTTGTAATAGCATAAATCCCTCTGTTTTATTAGTTTAATTGCGTACCGCAATCAGATTTGTTAACTTTTTTTTTTTTTTTTTGTATATGTCGTTTCTTAATCAAAGACAACAGAGATTGGAAGACAGTGAACGTACTGTTTTTTCTATTATTAGATAAAGTAATTGTTAAATCAGAATAACTAAAAGATTAATTTGTAAATTAGAGCAATCATATGCATGATGAACTATTTGTTTTATTATTAGGTAAAGTAATCATCAATTTAAATACCTGAAACAGAAATTTTCGATCAGCAATCACATGCATGCGTCAACACAAACCACTCCACCGTGCTATAGGTCGATATAATTAGAAAAATTTCTTAAACTACTGGATAACACGTACGAATACTTTATGTATTTCATTTCAATGCCGTCTATTATCTATTACTATATTAAAAGCAAACTCTCCACCCTCACATATTTTGACAGCAGTTGTACCAAATTATTAGTTTTTCTAAAATAACCCTAACTCCATTTATTTCTAACAATTCAAAAAGTATAAAAAAGTAATTGTCTTTTTTCAGCACAAATCCACTAACCCACTTTCTCACTAATATTGTAATTGATTTCTCTCTTTCTCTCTGTGTTTGTCTATTTATAAATATATGAAGAAAAAATATTATGCATACTTTGAAAATTTTACACGCGGCACCGCGTGTGCATCGGTGGCTAGTACCATAGAAAAGCAAATCATATTGACAACACTATGTTGAGTAATAGGGAGAGTTACACAAGCACCCTTGAGATACGAACTAAGTAAAGATACGTACTAACATTTCCTGTTTGAACAATTTCACAAACAGTACTCTATGTATGTCTCATTACACAAACACACTTTCTAGTGCATATATATCTAACTATACAAACAATCTTACAGGCTCAATTCTAACTGAAAAAATGATGCGGCAAATAATTTACAAAAACTTTCAAGAATACTCTTTATTTTTTAAACAGAATAAATGAGATCTATATTCTATTTTTTTGTAGCAATTTTAATTTATTTTTGAGTTGTTATATAGAATAAACAAGGGGCGTAATTCCACATTCAATAACATTTAACATATTTCAAATAAAAGTTAACCACAAAATAACTTGTGTGATTTTTCAAAGATGAGGGGATGTTATGTAATTAATCCATACCTTAAGAGTGTTTGTGTCTCCAAATATAATTATATCTCCCCTCCAAACACTAGACATATATATATATAAAAGCAAGTTTCTAAACTCTAATATATTTCCATTACATGGACGAGGATCACTCAAAAAAATGTCGGACCGCGCTTTAGGCCTTGCATCACACATTCTCCTAATGGCAATAGCTATTTCACTTGTGTTACTATTCTTAGGCATCACTATCACGGTTTTAATCCACGTCTTCATCGTCGGAAGAACACTTCGACGAGGAATATTCTCCGACAGCAACGTCGAAAGGCGGGGCATGATATCTCGATACGACATCGAAAAGCTCCCGTGTTTCGACTTCAAGGCAAACGAGAAAGCCGCGAGCCCCGCCGCGGATTGTGCGGTTTGCTTGGAGAAATTTAGTGTTGGTGAAAAGTGTAGGCTTTTGCCTTCATGCAATCACAGTTTTCACGCCGAGTGTGTGGATTTGTGGCTTTTGAGGACTCCCATTTGTCCGATTTGTAGGGGGGGTGTTGATTTTGTGGGGTGTGGAGTTAGTGAAAGTGGAGTGGAAATAGCACTTTCTGATATTGAAATAGAAGGAAATGGTGATTGTAGTAGTGTTGTTGGTGAAGTGGGGGTGAGTAGTCAAACAATGGAAGTTGGTGTTGAATGTAGTGGGAATAGTTTTGTTGAGAGACAAAGAATGAGGGAGTGCATTTCAAGTGATCATGAGGTGGTGATTGAGGTGGGAGAGAGTCAAGAGATTGGAAAAAGTAATTTTAGTCGGAGCGTAAATGAAGACGTTATGCTAAATTGTAATGAATGTATGATAGAGAAAAATATCGTAGTAGCATTTTCTTAGTCATCTATTCAGGGAAAGTAGCGTAGTAAGAATAAGCATGTAAATTTTATGTTGTGTAAATTATTAAATAAATCTTAAGTTTCAATACAAATTCCTATTCATATTCAGAAAATATGCATGTTAGAACTCGTAGCAACTCCAATTGCACCTTGTGGCACTTCAATTGCATTTTACAAGTTCCTGGCTAGGTGTTGTGGGGGCACGAGTATTCAATTGAAAAGATAACAAGTGTAATCTTTGACATTGATTTTGTTCTCGTAAAGAGAGCTGTATTAATCTTTTCAATTTCGCTAGTGCCTCCAATGATAGTCTAATGTTTGCTTCAATCTGGTAATTTAGGCATACTCGGCTACTCGCGATACTTTCCTACTACCTACACAATCCATTCTTCCTTTCATTCTTAACCTTCAACACAAAATGATAGTTAAAATGTGATTTCTTGTTATTGCTATTTCCTTCGTACAATATAATTCGTGTTTTTACATATGCCCTCGTAACCACCAAATCACATGCAATCACATTTTTACCACCTGGATATAATTGATATACGCTTACCATTGCTATTCTCCACTTCCCAAGCTCTCAAATCTTGCCGAGAACAAAACTCGCGCAACCCCTCCCCCCCTCCCCAAAATCAACACCCCCTCGACATAGCTATCGCATAAGAACCAATTAGCTCTAAGCTCTAGAGCACCAAACCTCGTTACAAATCATATAACCAAAACGTCTCGCTTGTATTAGACCATCCGGCAATCTACTCTAATAATTCATTATAACGGCTCTTAAGATGACCATTATCAATAAGTGTAATTTGTCTGCTTGTCAAGAGCTGCCCGTCCTAAGTCATCAAGTAAGGCCACGGACCCTCCAGGGAGGCCCGAGGAAAATCTATATATGTGATAAACGACCTTGGTCGCAGATTAAGGGAATACGTTTAAGATTTGTATCTTGAATACTTGCCTTGCGGCCAGGACATTATGTTCTAGAGATAGTTAAGTAGGTTCCTCCCAAATAATAGTTTTTCTCACAAAAGATCATAAAAAGTTTATGGGCTCATTTGGATTTACTATGGTTTGAATTTCAGTAGTTTATATTGAAAAAATATGTAAAACGATTCTCTCAATTTATATGCGAAAAAATATGTATCTGGATCGACTTTGAATTTAAAACTTAATTCCATGCATATTAATCAATGTAATGAGGGTATTTAATAGAATAGTGAATCTCGTAACAAAAAATCTGTGCTAGGATCAATTTTGGATGTATGTATTTGAGAGAAAACGTCAAGTCTCGTTTAAGATAGTGATCTCAAATTAAGAAAAGAAAATACATAAATTTACTATTTTTTTCTTGTACTATAGTGTGCAGCGAATGATTAAAGTGGTTATGATACTAATATTTTTTCAAAACATAAGAAATATTAAATTAATAATATCATTCTAAATTCATTTTTATGGATGTGTATTTATGTTATAAGCTAATTAAAGTTATTAATTAATCAGAAAATATGTGCTAAAAAATGTATTTCCGTTCCAAAATTGATATAAACACGTCGTTTGGAGTAGAAAAATAAAAACAAACAAGTGCTAGGGGTTCAACTTGACGCAACTTTTGATTCAATTCATGTACATTATCTCGATATTATTTGTCTCGTGTTTGTTTTTTGTTTTTTCAAAAGATCTACTATATGTAGCAAATGATGTTAGGCCGCATGGAATGATTTGGGGGGACAAAGCTGTGCCTTTTGGAAATTGAAGTCAACAGGTGTTATGGTTAAACAGACTTTACTGGATTTGCAATGCGATATTATTTCCTAGTACTGCACAATGGTTTGCCACATTTATATAAAAACCCTTTCTTTAATCAGCTGATGAGTCAGGAATTAGTCATCCATAGTTTTTTACTACTTGTGTGAAACATTAGTGTTTGGAGGGTCCATCTCCACTTCTTTCATTTATCTGATTTGACACAGCTCTATATCGTTCACGGCTATAAATTTTCAAATAATTACCACTTTTTTACACTCACCTTTTTAGGATCAATGATCAATCTATCACAAAATGTTACATTATAGTTCTTTAGAAAGAAATAATGCATTTAGAAATCCTAACGACAACTGTTAAGTTTTAAATCTCACTTGATTGAAACTTTATAAACCAAACAAGAATCACGGAGAGTTAACAGTTAACACACAAATTTCCTTTCTATCATTATATCTTTTTGTATGATCTTAATTTATGTTTTTTTGCCGTTCTTATATTTGCGCAAAATCAAGAGATTCAATGCGTTGTATTGGTGCATCTACGGATCTACATCTCAAATGATAAAATTCTCATAAACTATTTTCTAACGTTTTCTCCTTAATGACTAGCACACTAATTTTGGTCACATGTCTTTATTTCTTACCTTATATATTTTCTCGTTATTTTGCATCCCACAACACGTATGTATTTTAGCTCACTTTTGTTTACCGTGATGTTGATCAAGATCTCGTCATTCAATATGATCATATATTAAGACGGGTCTGACGAGTGACGACAGTCCTATAAAGTTCTAATTTTTATATTTTGCAAAATTAGAGAGCGTACCAAGAAACCTGACACGCTTTTCAATTTCATCCATTCAAGTACAATAAGTATCAACGGTTATATATTGAAAATATTGTTAATCTCAATTATATATGTAATATAGTTTTATCGCCTTTCTCGAAATATGTTTCGAGCCACATATTTCTTGAATATGATATTCTTTTGTTCAATACATTTATGGTAAAACAGTCACAATAGCGTTTATGGTCTAATAATATTAGTAAATTAAATTATATATAATGACCACAAAATGTTAAGTTTATCATTAACTAATTCTTTCCAGGACCCTATTGTACATATAGTAATTTCGTACTAAGAGTCAAGTCGCGCAATCAAGAGTGTAGGCACTAAGAAGGCAGGATATATGGGACTCCTCGCTTTAGCCAAAAGATAAATTATGTCAAGAGTAGAATTAACTGATCTTGGTTGTTTTAGTCAACGGTCAATGGTGATCTTACCCTAAAAATTGTACCAACAAAAGTAGAAAACCTAGTCCAACATCACTTTATTTGGACGAAAGAACTCAAAAGCCACTTGAATGTGTTACTCATCGCATGTTTCTATTGAAATCATACGCTATTAGCCGTCAAGGAATCGCCATAGTTTCTCCTCCTTCTAAAATGAGTCAAAACAATGAACGGTATCGAAGTTATTCATGCCATCCTCCAAAATATATATATATATATATATATATATATATATATATATAATCCAATCATAAGCGAGGATACCTTTAGTATATTTTCATAGAAGAACGAGTTGGACCATTCTAATTCAATTGACCCGCCAAAATTCTTTATCATAATCCACCAGCTCCATAGGTAGTAATATATTTTTACCAAAAGAAGCTCCCAAGAGTTATCCTTTTATGTGAATAGGATCACCAGTAATTGGATAAATTAATCTATCTTATCCTATAATACATTTACAAAACTTCCCTGTTACTTACAGTAACCCTACCTAACACACATCTTTTTACTCCTTTCACTTTCTTGATCACATCTTACATTTTACATACAAAAACGCTACACCTCTTCGGAGAAATCTGGTTCATTTGGCTTAAACAACTTTGGCATTTTCATACTTGAAGACGCGTCTTCCGCTATTTGTGCCTTCTGAGCCGCCCCCCGTCTCGTATTCGCAGCAAATCTCGAGGCCAAGATCGTCGCTCCAAGCGCATTATAACCACTATTAACTAATGAACTCCCCTCATCTCCATCATCTAAATCATTGTCATCGCTATAATCACCTCCTTCTCCATCAGAACTATTCTCCTGTAAATCCAACTCTTTTGCCAACAGCCTCTTTTTGTGCCTTCTCCATGCTACTTGTATGAAACAAGCACCCCATGTCCTCCATTGATGAGAATAGTACCTAAATGCATGCTGAAGTTTCATGCTGTGAAGGCGTTTGAACTGCGTTGCCACAAATTTTAAGTCTTCGGCTTCAAGTGCAAAGGCTTCAACTTCCGTAAGAGTTTTGACGGATCGAGTGGAAGAGGGAAGGTTAAGAGACGAGTTGGGCACTAAAGCCCACGTCAAAAGTTCCTCACCACAAAAGTCGCCAGGTTGGAGGGTGATCGAGTTGAAGAATCCCGTCCTTCCACCATTGGTCGTCGAGCTCTCAAGTTGTCCTCTGATGATGAACAACATTTCGTTAACTGGATCACCTTCTTTAACTATGTAGCTGCCTTTTGTACTCAATGAGGAGACGAGTCGTTCGCATATGGCGTCAAGAAGTTGGTCGTCCATTTGTGCAAAGAATGGCACCTGCGGCGATGAAAAGATGTTAATGTTCTGTAGTATTAATAGCCCAACATGCAGAGGATTTATAGGGTTATTAATGACCCTCGACTTTAAATCAAATTATAGCACCCTTTCATCTTTCATAAATTACAAGTGCGATTAAAGAATGATGATATCAAACTAAGAAGTATAATTTGATGATAACAGAATGATGGATGGCCCTCTAAAGGAAATAATCAGATGATCAAATGCTTATAAAAACAGAATATCAGAAATTTCAAAAACTTCCACAGAGAAAAGATTAGAAGGATCAGGAAAACTATCATACACTGTTCTTGCAATGTCGAGTATAAAAGAGATACTCCCATACTATAAATAAACAATGTGCATTATGACAAAACCCTCCACCCCCAACCCTCCCAACTTTGGTCAAATTATAGCAACACATTTATTTCAGAAAATTACACAAACACTGGAAAAACGATAAAATCAGATTCACGTGCATAAGCACACTTTTATGACATCCATATCT
The DNA here is from genome assembly GCA_946800315.1 of Misopates orontium. NCBI lineage: Eukaryota > Viridiplantae > Streptophyta > Magnoliopsida > Lamiales > Plantaginaceae > Misopates > Misopates orontium. The sequence goes on along the minus strand of OX326953.1, from coordinate 15,022,061 downwards.
GTTCATGAAAAATATGGTCTATCTTTGTTTCCTACTATGGCACTGACAATGATAAACAAGGTCTGAAGCTTATAGATAAACTGCAGCATGTATAATATTCTGAAAAATGACATACTCGGCGAACAAGGTTAAGACAAAGATGCCTCTGAATTTCACGACGGAGGTCGAGAGGCAAAGATTGTAGAATTGATTCTTCTTTGACTCCTCGTGTGGTGAGCCATTTATATTGTTCAAACCGACGGACACGTTCTTGCAGATCTGGAGGCAATTGTCGATGCCTCATCCATTCTTCAGTATCTCTTCTCCTAACTCTCCACTCTTCAAGTCTCACCGTCATTGATTGCAAGTAAGTCTTCACATAACAAAGAGAAAAAATTACTCGTCTATTATTACAGACACCACCAGCTAAAACAAGATACTCATAGAGAATGTGTGGATATTTCAATGCAGATTAAATATTGGCTATTAGAAATTCTCATTTGATGACTAATATTTTTACCGATTCTGGAAGTGAGATTCAGTGGCTCAACGTCGAATTACAAATGATATGTACGACTGAAGCTAAAATCTAAAGGAAATATGATCTCTATTATTCCCTTGTTCAATTTATTCTAATCACATTGTTGCATATTGTAAAAGAGATAATCTGCCTATTTGTTACAATAGGAAGATATATTACAGCTAGATTATTATTACTACTTTTATAATCTTCAGGTTCCATGAGAAATTTTTGTACCTATACTTTAATAAATCTGGTGTAACAAACTAACAATTTAATACCCCCAATTCACTGACATCCAGAGTCCGACAAGTGTGACATAAATTAATGTCATTCACTCTGTTCGGAAGATAATTTTGTATTACTTCAGTTAAACAAGTTATACACATATCATATGCACAAAATTAACAATAATGAATTGAGTCCAGTTACAAGCAGATTTTGTAATACCTGCATATTGCCAATCAATTGTGCAAATAGAATCAGACCACTGATGCAGAGTGCTATGCAGAATATTGTCTCCCCAAGATAAGTGCTCGTTGTCAAATTCTGTCCATATGAACTGCAAGCAAGAATTATAAGTTATATCTACGAGAATGAGAATTGGCTTATCACACAAAACAGCGGTGAAACATCATAACTCAAGGCCAAATTAAGTCATCATGCAGCATATCACACAAACAGTGGTGAAACTGAATCCAATAAAAACAATTCCTGTGAAGTCAATATCGAGGTTCAGTCACGATAAAAGTAAGAGGAGACCAACTCTCTTAACTGGAATCCTTTGCGAATAAGAAGGAAAAACCAATACCTTGATGTTTGACTAGAGCAGCTTATTCAACTGTAACATCGGAGCAAGCAAATTCAGTCATACAAGATATCAAAAGGGCATCGTTGTCAGGTTTTGCTTTTCTAAAAAATACCAATATTGTTCAGGACGATTGGGGGAGAGAGAAACCGATAAAGTTATGTAGATCACAATTTCTCATCTCAAAAGATCCAGCAAAAGACTAAATTGATCAGCCATGCTACAGCCTCAAGGCAACGATCAAATACGGCAATTCATACAAAGATCAAGTCACAAAAAAGAGCCAACACTTGCTTCAGGATTATCACCTCAAATTTCTTAAGCCCCACCACAGGCAGTAAAGATACTTCTCGATGAATCGTGCTGAAGCAACTTCGCTGGTAAAAGCCGGAGCAAACATCCCAAATTTGAAATCAGAATCATCTTTTTTAGCGTCACATAGAGTGTGGACACTAGTGGTATTCAGCCAATACTGATATTCAAGACTCTGCACTGCTGAACTGGTGCAGTCAAGGAATTGCAAGGCACAAGGTGGAATACGGTTCATTTCATTAGTACACTCTTGTTCCCAGCAAGAATGTTGCCGCCCTATAGATGCCAGATACCATGAAGCTCCTAAGACCTATGCCAATGGTAATTTAGATAGAGATCAATTGGTATCTAAATAGATGATTTGTGCTAAGAAATATAGCCTTTATTAGTTAAATTTCATCGAGTAAAAACGAATATTTGGCCATGCACTCACATGGCTTGCTAGTAAGTACAGAAGCAGATTGTATGCAGCTCCAGCCCAAGCAGTTTTAGCAATAAACCCCGTTGTTTTTATAATCCGATTATTTAAGGGGAAAATGACAAATAAACGGGGAATATACTGGATTAGGACAAGAAGAGCAAGAGTGTTGTTTGCATGACCACTTCCAATTGTTTTCGTTGCGGGAATCACATACCAGATGACAATCTGCATAGAATAACCAAGTAAGTTCTAGAAATCAGTAGCATATGTCCTTTTATATAGTTCATAGATTGGGACATATTCTGTTGGTCAGCCAAGAGAATTATATTCAAAGGCACAACCTATAGTATTCGGGATTCCCTTACACCAAAACCAGTATCAGGTGTGACTAAGCATAATCATGCATCACAAGCACCATAAAGAAACAGTTTTCACGTATTCTTTTCAAGCAGATAAACTGCATAACTGGTGGCAGAAATACACTGTATAATGAGCATTACATTAAATGAAAACCTCGAAAACAGAACATATGGTATTTATGTTCATCCTTAAGGTAACCACATTCGTCAAATATCTACAACAATCTGCAAATACCCCATAGGGTCTCTTCATTTAAGTCAAAAATATGCAGTAACCCAGATAACCAAACTTCCGAGTGGTACTCATAGCTCATGCACATAACATTCCTAACCAAAGCAAAAGCATACTCACAGGTCCAAGATTATTCATACCTGTGGCAACGGAAGTGCTGCCATTAGATCAATCGAGAAATCCTTCTTAAGATACCTCACGGCAATCTCATGAGGATCCATCACAAGCTCCCCACGCCCGAAGACCCGAGAACTCGGGGCAACAAACGCCAGCCTAAACTTCATCAAAATGTGCAGAACGTAGGTCAAATCCAGCATCGTCCGAAAATACGTGGTCACGACCGACATCTGCTTGTCCGTGGACATACAAGCTTTCCCCCCAACGACGGGGCGAAAGAAATAGAGAGGATCTATAAAGAGAGAAATTAAACATGACACCAAAAAGATGTGGTTCCATAGATTAACTATGTCGCTACTCGGATCAAGGATCTGGTATCTCCACAGAATACTCAACGAGTTGGGCTCGTCGTCGTCGTCTGCGGCACGACGGTATTGCGTTATGTTCCGCCGTATGTGGCGGAGATGAGATACCGGCCTTGTGAATATCCTATCCATCTTTTTCCATTGCGGAGCCCGAATTGAATCGGAAACTCCGCGGCGTCTGATCTTTACGATCGGAATTTCAGAGATTTGTTGCTAACAACGGTGATTTTTTTGGAAAAAATTGCGCGAGTTTCTTTTTTTTTTTTGATGAATTAGGGTTTGTTCTGCTGCGAAATTGAGTCCAATTGTGGGTAATGAGAGAGATTGATTAGCCCCAAATTCACCATGATTTGTGACCGTTGAGAGTTTTTGAGGTGGCGCGGGAAATTCGGACAAGGAGAGATGAAAAAAGTAGGTTTGAATTTTGTAAGAAAACAATTCTATTTTTTTCTTCCTCGAATTAACTTCTTTCTTTTTTTGATATTATATTATATATTAAGTTAGTTTCATCTATTATATCTACTTATTACACTGATAATTTATGTTGCACAAAAAGAGAATGACCCAATGAGACACGAGAGCGGTGATATGTATTAATTTTAAAAATCTCATAATACATATATGGCAATTACACAAATGGATAGAATTTTGTAATATCCAATAATTTACTACAAATTAAATTAAATTGAAGTATAACATATTACTAGGATAGACAAAGTAACAATTTTAGGATTATTTATAAATTAAAAAAAAAAAAACAAACACAAAGTTAATCGTATGCATTGTGTATAATTAATGTAAAGAAATATTCAAGAAAAACTAAGTGATAAAAGTCAGAATCTCAACTTAGATTAAAAGAATTATATGACTGTAAAAAAATCATAATTCCCCTTTTTTATATTTTTTTTACTCTAATCTGTTATCATTAAATTTTAAAATGAAATAGGAATTTACAATGGTTAGACACGGTTGGGCACATCTCGACGCGGAATTCATAATTTTGTTTTGTTTCATTTATACGATACGATAAGTGGCGTGTTTAACAGGTACTTGAAAAGTGTAAAAGGAATACTGTTGTCTAGTATGTGTCGTCGGTTCATTGAATCCTAGTGGTACCACTAGTGTTAATACTACCTTATAATGGTGACAAGTGTCTAGTGGTTCAACACAATATTTTGAATAATTATACATTTTGTCTCAAAGTTTGAAATGTTATATTTTTAACCACCAATAGTTACGAAAATAGTCCATTATGACCATATCAGACCCAACATGCTTCCGTCCATAAAATTAAACCTTCAAAATTAAATTGTACCTTTCTTTGACCAAAATACCGCCGGGTTTTCCATCTCTTTTTGCATGAGATGGATTTGATTCAGAATGTATTTGGTGATTACCAAAATACTGAATTGTTTTTTGGATTTCTCTAAGATCTAGAAATAACTTAGAGTTATCCGGCTCGATTTCATAAAAAGTTGATGAGGAAAACCACTCATCCTTGTTTGATAGATAAGTATCTACCGTAGAATTTTATCTCGTTTATGTTTTTCGATGTCTCGAAAAATATCTCGTAAGAATCCTTTGTGAACCTAAGTTCATATTCATGGTTGTAAAATACTCTTCTCTTATGGTAATTATATATTATAATAAATAAATTTCTATTTATAAATAAAATCCGGTTCTGATACCATTTTCTGTTGATGTGGTTGTAAATATAGTATTTTAAATTACGGTGACTGAATCTAAGTTTATTTAAAACATTAGGGTGTTAGACAATAAAAACAACAATTTTCTTCCACATGTCACTATTCCAAGATAGTATCATAAGTTGTGGTACTACTGGGGTCTACTTTACGAAAAATTATTAGGTGCAGCGGTTGTACGATGACGTGGTACAACATGTGGTGGAGATTAAATACTATTCTTAAATTATAGGGAAGTAACTTCTCCACACCTCATCCCAACCATGCATTTATATAAATAACCGACTTCCTGCACCACCTCATCGTACAGCCGCTGCACCTAATAATCTCTCCTAATTTACCATGTCGAACACTGCATTATATGCTATTTAGAAGTGTTTGTGGTACATGTGCTAATTATTACTTCACGTAATTATGCCATTTTAAGTAAAAGTTAACCAATAACATGCATTATACGTGCTTTAATATATGATTTTGAAATTAGAGAAATCAAATAAAAATTACTATACCTTAATCTTACACCGCGTAATTGCAACTTAAATTTAAATTTATCTTAATTTCGTTCATGTGCAAAAAATAATCTGCTCATGCTGACCCAAATCACAAGTCAATTACATTATATATATGGCCGTTTTGAGAATAAATTAAAACTTAACAGATGTTTTTACTTTTTACCATTCAATTCTCTTTTACGGTTTTCCTGTTTCAATCGGTGTCATGCAAACTGAACTAATCAACCTGTGTGTTTCACTTTCAGCTACCAAGTAAATGGATCGAGCTAACGTGACTCTGGTCGAGATTAAGCCCAAAATGCTTGGGCTACCAAAAGTCGAAGTTTATATCACGTCCATTATTATTTGTAAATTGTAATCATATTTTACGCTGTTGAGTTTGCATGTTATTAACTATGTCTTGTCATAATAATTATTTTCTTATTAGCTAAATAATTGATAAAAAATGATATCATGTTATTATTCAGAATATACAGTAATTAGCTGATTATCAAAAATAATAGAATATTCATTGTCATGGATGAGAGGATAAATTGAAAGTCAAACATCAAAATTTATAACTTTTTTGCCCGACTCGAACCAATTTATAACATCAACTATATTTCTGAAGTTTATTTTACTTTATGAAACATTTCTTTTGAGTCAATTAAGGCCAAACCAAATTCATTTTGGCCGAAAATAATACAAAATTGAGCTTTTCAACTTAAACAATATTAATAATATTTGCCTCGGATTTCAGAGGTCTCTTAAATTGCGATTTGAAATATTAGTCTTGATTTTCCATAGTTACATGTGAGCACGTGCGTAGATATTCTCGCTTTCTCAAATCTGATATCTATCTCGTACAGTGCTATAAATCAGAAAGCCATCAAGCAAATAATTTCCAATTATTATTAAAGTAATTGTCATCAATTATTGTGATCCCTCACGTGTGACAAGGTGGTCATGAATTAAAATGCTATAATACCTAATTAAGAAAACGGACATTTTTTAGATACTTTACTTGCGAAGGGTTTAATTTTTCAGTTAACTTTAAGATCAATATTAGAAATCAAATAAAGAATGTACAGTCAGAAGATGATAAAATATTCGAGATTATTTTTACTTACCAACTAAAAAATGTAAGTTAACTGTTTCTGTAACATCGAAATATTAAAATCCACAAGTGTAGACAAAAATGTGCATAACATCGTCATTTTATTGTACTCATTTTTGTAAAAGGAGTTCCGTACACCTTTAGTCGTATGTGTTAGAAAACTTTTGAAAAATACTTATTTATTTTAGAGAATTCACAATTTTTGATTTAGTGATGTAGTATTACGAGTTCTCTATAGTATATATATGTATACTTCTCAATATCTATATTTATTATATATTAAAAATATTCTTAGAACAATAAATATAAAAAAAACATGTCAAATATTTTGTATTTAAGATATACATAAGTATATTAATACAAATATAATATCTTAAATAAACATATATATATATATATATATATATATATATATATATATATATATATATATATATATATATACAAAAGCTTTTTGGCCCACAGACGCATATAATCATATATACACACAAACAAAAGACAAGAATTTTTTAGGTTATATTTATCTCGGGCGGCAAGTTGGTTGGTCCCCGCTGAATGTAACATATTCTTTTTTTTTCTTCTTTTCTTAATTTCACTAATATTTTAACATCTCCGATATATAGGTGTAAAAGGTGAACTATTGAAAGCCTAAAACGTTTCTAAAATGAAATTAATTACTTGCAATATCTAAGTAATGACACTAAATGAAACTATTTGCATAAGTAATAAAAAGATCCTCCATAAGCTTAACTCACAAGTCACAACAAACTCTAAAACTTTCTTCCTTTTTCCAGAATGAACTTGGCCGGATATCGTGATGACGCTCAAATCCTTATGCGATCTGCTATAAATTCAGCAACTTTCATTAAAAGTTTATTATTTTTATTAGAGGGAATTTAATATTTTATATTTGTATTATTGTGAGGAATAGCTGACTTATTATTCAAAATGAAGATTCTTTGCGATTAAAATTTACAAGATGCTTAATCTGCGCCACTCGTATAGGGACAGGTTGTGCTTCGGCTCAATCAACACTATGATTTTTTATTTTATTTTTCGTGTCACTTTTGATCAGATTACTAGAAAATTGAAAAAAGAATTTGATTTGTATGTAATGGTGCTCTACTAATAACCTTAACTATCCTTATCCATACACCTATAGACGGCAAAATATTACTATTAGTCCCATAAAAAAGGAGATTACAACTAAATCCCTTAAATTTGATTAAAAAAATGTGTATTTCAAACCTCGAATTTTAATTTTAAAAACTGAAAAAAGGCCCATAACCACCCCACTTCCTTAACCTACCCCAACTCCACACAAAATAGTTGGCCAGGATCACGCATTGGCCTATTCGTGTCTGATTGTGCAATTTTGTTGCGACGAAGAGTAGTAAAACTCAAAATAATATAATAAACCCTATATAATAGTAGCTTTACAAAATTTTAATTTCAATTTCATCATAGAATTAAAACCATAGTGATTTGATTTTTCATTACATGGAATAATAAGATTATTTTGTACATGGAATAATAAGATTTAGACCATTAGATGAGTACCGGTCGATATTTCTTAAATTTAAAGATTTATAAAAAGATTTACCTTACGCATGGCAATTATATAATAAGGACTTGCAAATGAATATTAGCCATATTAGTGGAAAGTGGAAATGGACGTGTGATGATAAGACAGTGTGAGGACGGGTTTGATGTAGAATTTTCTAGAAGTGGGACAGATGTGAAATCACTAATTCTACATACATCATCAGTCAATTATTTTCTGGTTTTTAAATAGAGAGAAACATAGTAAATGATGCATATTGTTTTAATATATAAGCAGATTTACTGATCTCATATTTGGACTCTCTTATGTAATTCATTTTTTTCTGAGGTTAGTCAACATGTAATTGCATTTGTCTTCTTTCTTCACAAGTATAATGACATGCAGCTATGAGTGCCAAATGGATGATTTAATTTAACATTTAAAATTGTCTTTATATAATGTTAAATTGACTGTGAAATTCTTTTTTCATTTGTTATTTGTGAGCTGTCACACTGAATCTGTCCCAAAACAAGGAAGTGGAACATCCCTTATCACTAGGAATTATTTTATGCAACCGATTTTTGATAATGTGCGCATATTATAATTCAATTGCTATCGTCTATAGAGACGTGATTAATAAATGTGATTGTCTAGAAAACCATTATAATTTTTTATTGAATATACTATGTCATCGTGTAACGACTGTGAGAAAAGAAATTCATCGTAGTATCATAGAAAAACAAAATAAAATTTCAGAAGAAAACAATCCTATTATTGCAAATTAGGTTTTAATTATAAGTTGCATAACGTAATTACACGTGCCATAATTTTCAGACTGGATTGCTGGGTCCTGTTTGTCTCACATTTTAAGTGATTAATTAGACCTGCAAATTCTTAAATTGCTTTGCTTGGGGTAGGCAAATTGGCCTGCAGCATCAACTTTTGCCAAACATTCCCCACTTTGTAAGATCTCTAGGCCCTTCAATATTCCTACCAACTGAAATGTCAAGAGTCTTTTTGTTGAACCCCGTTTGGATACCAAAAAAGATAATAAACTTCAATTTCACGTGTGAACGAAGAAATTAGATATAGTTCGTCTCCTTTCATTTTCTAATTGACCCCAATAAATGCGCTTATAATCGTCAGTATGTATTATCATATGATTGTCGCATAACACTTTTTCAGTCGGAGACAACTTCGTTTAGAGTTTGGTATATAGGTTATTCTTAATGAATTAAATCAGGGAATAGCAATGTGAATGACAATCTTGCAAGATTTTCTTTTATGTACTAAGCTACATGAACCAAAGGTTTCGAGTTAAATCATATATTTTTATTGATCGCTTTTATTTGATTTTCAATTCAGATTATATATGAACCCATTAACCAAAAAATTAATTTTGTTGGATTCAATTAAACATGATCAATTTGAATAGTTGACGGCTTAAAAACCTCTATTATATTTTAAAGTTTTAATTATGAGATTATAGTAAAATGTAAATATAGAAAGAGATTAAAAAGTCTCTACTCAATTGATATATATTTTATACTACATTAGATATAGCTAATTAATTGTTTTAACTTAAATTGAAATATTTTTTATCACTTTTAAACTAATTTAATATTGTCCTTTTTATTAAGTATTTTTTTTTTAGAAACTTATATTTTATGGTTTCGTATCGTGTTCAATCAGTATACTCATATTCATAATATTCATGCACGATATATGGCAACGAAGAGGTGTAAGCTTTTTATGATTCTCGTGACAAATTATTATCAGATAAAACCCAAAAAATAGGCGATGGCGTGGGGAGCATAACTTATATCCAGTCGCCACCATTGGCAAAAGGCAATGCCAATAGAGGAGAAAGAGTTTAAAATCTAGGAACACACGCATGCTAAAAATAGAGTACAAATAATTTTACATTTTAATTTATTCGAAAATATTTAATAAATACTTGGGACAGGTGTCACAATTACCTGCATCTTCTCTCCAGCATTTGAGGTTTTTTTTTTGGTCATTATCCGGCATTTGAGTTATTCTGCATATATCATGTCCTTAAATTTCACAGTTGTAAATTATTAAATGAATAATGTAATTATGTATGGCAACAAATTTTAGCTCAAGTAATTTTCTCTTTGTCCTTGAACAACTAATATTGCTGCATATAAAGATGCTGATATGAGTATAAAATCTAGTTAAAATAAGTAGATATATTATTGAAAAGAGAATATGAGTGAATAACACTAAATGAGATTGCTTTTAAATCCATTTATAGTCTCCGATTAGAAAAAGGGAAAAAACAAATAGCAATTTTTTAAATGTATAGTTATTACCACCCTCGTCGAGTTAACCAACCTACTTTGTCTTAAGAGATCTGTATATTATTCAAAAAATCTGTATATGATACCGGTTCGCTGGGAACCCCCTCCCCTGGGCTACTACAAACTCAACACAGACGGATCATCACTCGGCAACCCGGGGCCATCAGGCATTGGAGGTGTTATTCGGGATCACTCGGGCCATGCAATTGGCGGTTTTTCGGCACCCAAAGGGATTGCATGATGCTGAGGCTGGGCCATCACATGCAGCTGAGGACGCTTTCCGAGGACATATGGAGGACGTTGACTGAGCTCGGGGAAGCGCGGGTTTCTTTTGTCTACCGGGAATCGAATAGGGTTGCAGATAGCTTAGTTAAGTTGGGGGCACATCAGGACTTTTTTGACGTCGGTGTCCAGCCGACAACCACTAGTACATACTGGACCGGTTGTCCTGACTGGCTTAGGCCACTTGTTGAGACGGATTTTGCTTGTACATTTTACCGTCCCTCCCACTCCCCTGTCCCCCGCAACCTTATGTACATATTTGCTGATTGAATAAAATGCCCGGTTTGTTCAAAAAAAAAATAAAAAAAAATCTCAATCATCATATGAAACTCGTTGGTTTTAACATACTTTTTAGTTACATTAGTTAACATGAAACAGTCTAATTAGCAATGAAGAGATAAAACAACATCACACCGAACTCACTTCGGAGTTTGCTTAGAAATCAAGTGAAATTTATAAATAAACCATTGATGGACCGTTTAGTCAGACACGAGATATAAATGACATATTATAAATGGCATGTGACAATAAATAAATTGGCAGATAAAACATACTACATAAACCAGCTCTTATTTATACCAAAAAATCTTGTAGTCTTAAATCTTTTACTTTCCAAAGAATTATAAAATTAATAATACTACATAACCATTAAATTTACACGAATCTAACACTCCACATTATCCTAACCCAAATTCACTATTTCTACACCATTTTCTTCCTTTTTTTTCTTGTTTTCTTTTCTGGGTTTTTGCATTTTTGGTTTATCTTCATTTAAAATGTGACACTGATAATTAATTCTCTTGGTACAATGGAGGTGGACTTGTTATTGAATATATTCATCTTAGGTAAATACTGTACATATTTTTATTATTATTAGCCCCACCTATCTACAGTACTCACTGACCACAAAATACAATATTTTTATCGTGCTTTGCTCAATCAAAGTGCCCACGTACACTATATTACACATGTTCCAAACATTATTATGCTCTGCTAATATTCTACCAGCACAATTTCCCACCAGTTTTTCTTACACACTTCCTTGTTCATTTCATTTCATCCTCCCAACACTTTAAAATCTTTTGTTTCTCAAATTTTGTTCGTAGGTTTTCGTGTCTACTCCTCGAATATTCCCACATTAAAAAAAAAAAAGGTTTTTTTTTTATTTTTAATTTTTAATTTTCTTGGCACAAAAGGCTAGTTCTTAGTATCTCTTCAAAAGGGTATGTGTTAATTTGTTCAAATATTGGACAAAGAAATGATCTTTTTGTTATGTTTTTAAGACAGCCTGTGATGGATATTGAGAGCTGGAGGAGCCCTTATGATCCCATAAAGGTGAGATCTTTGGCATTAAATCTATGAAATAAAAGAATCCCACTTTAGTTTTCTTTAAATTAATGATGGGTTTTTGTTTGTTTTTTATTTTGGTTTGTGTTGTAGAGAGAATCATGGAGGACTGTACTAACTTTGGCTTATCAGAGCTTAGGAGTTGTATATGGAGATTTAAGCACTTCACCTCTGTATGTTTACAAGAGTACTTTTGCAGAGGACATTCAGCATTCAGAATCAAATGATGAGATATTTGGGGTTTTGTCATTTGTCTTTTGGACTTTGACCCTTATACCACTGCTTAAGTATGTGTTCATTGTGCTTAGAGCTGATGATAATGGTGAAGGTGGGACTTTTGCCTTGTATTCTCTGTTATGCCGGCATGCCCGGGTCAGCATTTTGCCCAACGGGCAGCTTGCCGATGAGGACTTGTATGAGTACAAGAAAGAGATTGGATCTAGTGAGTATAGAGGTTTTGGTTTGAAACTGAGATCAACTTTGGAGAAACATAGAGTCTTGCAGAAGATATTGCTCACTTTGGCTTTGATTGGAACCTGTATGGTGATTGGAGATGGAGTTCTTACGCCTGCGATTTCGGGTAAAAAGTCGACATCTTTGTTGATTTTATTGAGTTATGTTGAAAGTTTTGAAAAATGGGAATTGTGGAAAATTGGATTTGATTTGTTTTACTTGTTTGTGCAGTGTTTTCTGCAGTTTCAGGATTAGAGCTTGTTGTGTCAAAGCATCATCATGAATGTAAGTCTTTTTTACCATATATTCAGATTAAATTTTGAATCATTTAGTGTTGCTCTTCTTGGATTTGGATTAGTATAGGGTACTCAATTATTCAAGAAACAGAAGAAAATTTGGTTTTCTGCCTAATATTCTGTTTTAAGTAGTCTACACTCTACAAGAATATTAATAGTAACAATTTTCAGTTTTGGTTGTCTGCCAAAAATTTGGTGATTCATTTACTCTTCTTCAAGTTTGGATTAGTATTATTATTCATGAAACAGAGAAGAATTTGGTTATCTGCCTACTATTCTGTTTTAAGTAGTCTACAAGAATAGTAATATTTACAATTTTCAAATTTAGTTGTCTGCCGAAAATTTGGTGATTCATTTATTCTTCTATTATTTTGTCTCAGTTTGTGTCTTTATATTTTCAGCTTGACTCATATTGGACTTCTTCAATTTGAAGCATGACACGATTGAGACGTGCCAAATTAAAGAAAACAAAAAAAATTAATTATATGAGATTGCTATCTGACCCTTAGAAGATTCAAAGATTTTGCTTATAGTTTTTTAGATTCACCGGCATTTAATTGAAATCTAGAAGGTTTATTTATTTATTTATTTATGGATAGACACGTCTTGTATGGAAAAAGAGAGTGCACCAAATTGTGAAAAAAAATGCAATATTTGTGGGGTCTTTGTTGTGCCAAGACAAGTTTTTTGATGTAATCGAAGTCCTATCAAGATTATCTGATTAAAGTAAAGTTTGGTCACAATCTTTGTGTGTTGTGATCGACCATACTGATGTCATCATGACTGGAGATTCAACTTGAAGCTAAAGAAACTAAAGTGCATATAATAGAATATATGTGGATATGGCTTTACCCCTTTAAAGTAAAACACTGAAAAGAGGCCATAAAGTTTGATGATTCTTATGAAAAAGGTCACACAGTCTTACTTAAATATTTAACAAATTTAATATAACTTTGGAATAATAATATGATATGCAATAGCCCTTTGGTCTAATCATAGTACTTTTTTGGAATAATTGGTGGCTGATTTTTACAGGACCTGATTATATCTAAGGTATATTATTATTGTCTTTCTTAAAATGGGTAATGTATAGAAAGGTTTCTGTTTTTTTGATTGGTGGGGGGCGGGAGTGGTTTAAAATAAATTTGATAATAATACATTTGAGGTAAACCTTACTTCAAATGTAAAACTGCAGCATTTTTATCATCTCGTCATTGTTACTCATGAGACTTAGCAAATAATTTTCTAAGAAAAAATTGTCTAGGCATAGTTTTCTTAAGTTCTCGCGACTTAAACGTTTCCTGTTTAGTTGTTTTTTAAGATTCCGCAATCATTTCTTTCTACTAGCAAAAGTTCCGGTTTCTAAATTTAAATAGTTGCACAATGTTATTACCCGCGTCCTGTAAATATCCTGTTACATCAGTTCAATTGTTGAGAAATGACTTCTTCTTCACGCATTTTGCAGATATAGAAGTCCCGGTTGCTTGCATAATACTGATATTCTTATTCTATCTGCAACATTATGGGACGCACCGACTAGGATTTCTTTTTGCACCAATTGTGATAACTTGGCTGTTTTGCATCAGTGCTATTGGAATTTACAATATAGTCCTCTGGAATCCCCATGTATACCAGGCACTCTCTCCTTATTACATGTATAAATTCTTGAAGAAAACCCAACGAGGAGGCTGGATGTCCTTGGGTGGGATATTATTATGTGTTACAGGTACTTATGGTTTGCAATGTTGTTTCTTTCTGTTATCAAGTAGATATTGTACTTTTCACTAAAGCATATACCCGCAGGGTCGGAAGCTATGTTTGCTGATCTTGGACACTTTTCTCAGTTGTCCATCCAGGTAAAAGAACTTGTAGCTTTACATTAAGTTTGGACTTTCCGGTTTCTCGCACATTGAACTGATTACGAGATGATTGATGATTCAAGTTATCGCGTTGAGATGCAACTTTTTTAGTTGAATATCATATATTTTATTGTTCCTTCATTCTATATATCACGAACATGCCAAATCAGGAAGTTCTTAACATACTTAGGTGGTGGTTACAAAAGCTCAAATTAGTAGCCTCTCTATGTTCGAAGGGTGTTCAAAATTTGTTTTCAAAAGTTGATGAACTGCATTTGAATCTTGAAAGTGGGGTATTTTTCAAAAGTAATTGTTATTTGACATGTCTGGAAGTGTCCATAACACATAACATACTCCATTTAAATTGCAAGGTTACCACATCTGAAAAGCATTCCAATAAATCAGTTTTTTAAGCTTGTAACCCCCCCCCCCCCCCCCACCCCGGGGGACGATTTACATGGGGGAGGGGGGACGATTTAAATATGTATGAGCAATTAATCAAGCATCTAAAAAGTGCTTAAGTAGGCGTAAAAGCTGATAAGCCCTTTTTATAAGCATTCCAACACCACTTTAATCAAGTTGTTGATACTTCCCTGGGAATTAGGAACTACTTTTACTCAAAGCTGCCTTTCTGCAGATTGCTTTTAGCTTTGTGGTCTACCCTGCCCTAATCCTCGCTTATATGGGACAAGCCGCTTATCTTTCCAAACATCACATAATCGAGAGTGACTACCAGATAGGATTCTATGCATCAGTACCCGGTATGTTCAAATCATCAAATATAGTTTCATATCTGAAAAGTTCTGAATCAAAATTCGAGAATGATCTAGTCAATCAACTATTTTTTATGTTACTTCCTCTTGTTCTTGCAGAAAAAATACGGTGGCCAGTTCTTGCGATTGCTATACTTGCTGCAGTTGTAGGAAGCCAAGCTATCATTACAGGAACCTTTTCCATCATCAAACAGTGCTGTGCTTTGGGCTGCTTCCCAAGAGTCAATATAATCCACACGTCGTCGAAAATATGCGGTCGGATTTACATTCCAGAAATCAATTGGACTTTGATGCTGCTTTGCTTGGCCGTTACTGTTGGCTTTAGGGACACAAAACACATAAGTAACGCCTCAGGTAATCGTGCATCCTGAATAACGTTAACAAAGTAAACTATTTCATTTCTTACCATCTGAAATATTCTGTGTGAAATGGTGTGTCATCCTTTGTGGCACCATTAGTTTTACACCACAGGTGGCGATTATTAAGTGAAGATGTATGTATTTACTTATCTAACGACTCAGTACCACGTGCATTAGTATACAACCATGCATTAGAATTTATATTGCCTTCTTACATTGTTGTATTTTGCTTGACCAGGTTTAGCGGTTATAACTGTTATGTTGGTTACTACGTGCCTCATGTCTCTCGTCATCGTCCTATGTTGGAACAAAAGTGTCGTTCTTGCAGTTCTGTTCATATTCTTCTTTGGATCTGTTGAAGCACTCTACTTCTCAGCTTCTCTTATCAAATTCCTCGATGGGGCATGGGTGCCCATAGCACTTTCTTTCATCTTTCTTGCTATAATGTTTGTATGGCATTATGGGACATCGAAGAAATACGAGTTTGACGTTCAAAACAAAGTTTCTATAAATTGGCTCCTAAGTTTGGGTCCAAATCTTGGCATTGTCCGAGTCAAAGGTATCGGCCTCATACATACTGAACTCGTCTCCGGAATTCCTGCCATTTTCTCGCATTTCGTCACAAATCTCCCGGCATTCCACCAGGTTTTAGTCCTATTCTGCATCAAGTATGTCGCTGTGCCCCATGTAAGGCCAGAAGAAAGATTCTTGGTCGGAAGAGTTGGGCCGAAAGAATATAGAGTTTACCGATGCATAGCCCGTTATGGATACCGTGACATCTTATTAGACGACGTGGAATTTGAAAAAGATCTTGTTTGTAGCATAGCAGAGTTTATACGATCTGAGGAGACGTGGTCGGAGCTTAACGACTCATTACACGATTTTGAGAACGAAGAGAAGATGACTGTGATTGGGACAACATTGACCCACACGAAAGGGTTCAATATATGTGACAACGATGAAGAATTGTCTGAAGTATCCGGTACTTCTGAGGTTATCAAGGAAGTTAGTTCACCAGTTCCACAAAAAAGGGTCAGATTTCTTGTGCCGGAAAGTCCAGAGATCGATAGAAATGTGCGAGGAGAGCTGCGGGAGTTGATGGAAGCGAGGGAGGCAGGGATGGCTTTTATATTAGGACATTGTTATGTGAAAGCGAAAACGGGTTCAGGGTTGATTAAGAGGATTGCAATTAATTTTGGTTACGACTTTTTAAGACGGAACTGTAGAGGGTCAACATATGCGTCGAGTTTTCCTCGCGCCTCGACCTTAGAGGTGGGGATGGTTTACCATGTATAACTTCGTTGTTTAGTTACTTGCTTGTATAAGTTTGGTTGCTTTTGCAGATAAACTTGTAAATGTATATCACATCTCCTTATATTAGGCCAATTAATGTTGAGCAACTAATGAGGGCTTTAGGTCTGAGCTCGTTTTTCAAACATCTGGAGATGCAAACTAACTATATATCTATCACAGTTTAAAAATTGCTGTATGCTATGTGTGAAGAGATGAATAAAAGCGAACTCTAACATTCAATTTCAAAAAAGCATCCATATAATTGATTTATAAGCAAAATTCCCAGAACAGTTACTTAGGAGTAAAAGATGTCTTTATAACACCCCCTTCACCTTCCTTAAGAAACCAAATTTCTGGAGAACGAAATGCTAATTTCTCTGGCACAAGTGAAATGTGGATGACATCCTACAAAAGTGACGGCTGAAAAGAGAATTGGCAAACCTTAAACCAAGTACATTAGCTGTAATTGTGCACAGATTACATTTCTTCAGCTGTTTTGCCACTATTTTTGATGTGCCCTGAAGTTGTCTTCTATTCTTATTTACATAGAAAAATCTCTAATATTACAAACTAAGAAGAGATAAATGGCCTTCAGTTCCTTTAAGGATCTGCAATGTCATCACCGCTCTCTCTCTGCTCGTCACCGAGAGCCTCATCATCACTTGATTCGCCTTCACCGTCCTCATTCTGTTTGTCAATGAGAGTCTCGTCATCACTTGCTTCGCCTACATCGCTCTCACTCTGTTTGTCACTGAGAGCCTCATCATCACTTGGTTCGCCTTCACTTTCATGTGTTAATTTCTCATCAGTAAGCTCCCTCTTCGCATAGAGTTCACAATATTCTGGGCACACGAGAAAAGACGTCAGGAAAATACTCCTTTTGTCGTGAAGCTTTTCCAGTTATATTATAGTTACATGTCTTGGAGAGAGCAACACCAATATAAAGAATCCCACTGTACCCCAGCCATCCAAAAGTTCACTTCTATCCTTATAAAAATCTGGCTGTTTTGCTACTAATAACAATGCATATCAAATATGTCATAAAGTCTCGCCTATAAGCTGAGTATTCTGGTTTAGTAGAGTCCTCTAAGTCTAGAGGCAAAACATTAAAACAATATTTCTAAATTTACGGCTAAAGTGCGATTCTCCTAGATAATGATGATTCCCTCAAAATGTATACTAAGCAGATAGTATTTTGAGTTAAAGGTATTAAAAGGTTGTCCCAGTAAAACATGACAAATGTAATATTTCTCAAAAAAAAAAAAAGTCACTAAACAACTGTGCAGCCAGGAGCAAAATTGGTTACTGCCTAGCACATAAAAAGGGGTGTGGAGGCCTTCAAACAAGTACTAAGAAGGAACACATATGGTTCAGTGACATTGTTTTCCGGTCTTTATGCTTTGTATACTCGTGATCACAAGAAAGAATCAGAAAACTCACCTCTCACTTTTCGTTCATATTGTTCCTTATCACTGATCATAAGAGATGCTGCATCGATATTCAATGGGTCGAATGGATTTGGATCAAGTAGAAACTGTGGCAGGATAATCTCAAACACCTTCAACAAAGCTGCATAGGAACGATTTTTTAATTTTTAAATTACACAACTAAATACGTATATATGCTCATACAAAGATCATAACAAATTTCTTGCAAGAGCAACGACCAAAGAGTTTCCAGTCGTAATCAGAGACAATCTAGAAACCAAATGCGACCACTTGGATGAAAATAAAAGCCGTGTTCTCCCTCTTACCATCAGACTGAAAAATCTCAAGTTCAAAAAAATATGTGCTTTGTATGGACATGAAGAAATGGATTAACCGTTAAACATACTGTATAGTTCACTCCATTTCTTGTCAATGGCATCCAGGCACACCGAACCATCTCTGTTATCCAAAAAGTTGAAATATATAAGCAAAATATACTTTATATAATTCAATGAATCATAAAGATATTGACCACCTGACTTTCAGGAAACTATATAGGAACAATAAGACTATAAGATGGCGATTTTCTCCTTTTGCATAACAAAGTGTCACGTAGTCCTATGCTAACATGCATTATGAGGTAAATTGACAGATCATATATCTTCAGTAGTACCAATTTATAGTCTCGCAAAGGAAAACGATTAAACTTACGACTCCTCAACATTTGGGTGAAAAATTTTGTTCACAAACCCAATGGACGGAGACTGGTAAGGATAATCTTCCAGCAGTACACGAACATTCCAAACCCCACCTTCGTAAGGGCCTGAAGACAATGTGAAAAATAGATTAACAATTTATGAAGTATAATTATTAAATAGAAATGTCACTAATCAAACTATTCTACCAGTGGGGACATCAAAGTTGAAATCATCATGTTCGTAAATTATGAAGCACATACTTTTCAAATAAAGGAATCCACATATGCTTTTACATGAATGTCACAGCAATGAAATGAGATTACTTCTTAAGTTTGACGCGAACTTCACAATTAGAAAAGAAAAAAAAAACTTAAATACGGTGCAAGCAACAGTCAAATTCCCATGATACATATATGCAAGGTCACCAAAGAGCATTACGCTCTTCAAAAATCCCAGTGCATAAATGGCATTCATAAAGAATTTCTAGCGAGCTCATAATTGAAAGAAAACACAATTATGCTTCCAAATTTATCTTTAACAAATGACAAAGCAAATACACTTTATCTCCATCAAATATCACAAGGCATGAACACTTCTATAACAAAGTAAGATGGAGTTTGCTGACACAAATGAGGATGGTTCAAGTAGAAGAAATATGAGGAACATTCAAATAAAGACAATCCAATGCAAAAATCTGAGTTAACCTTACTTTCTTTTGGACCATGAAGTTCCACAATGATGTGGTCGTATCGATCATTTATAAGCTCCACAACATAGCCCTTCATCATTCTATTAGACAAGGAAACAAGAAAGAAGTATAAGAATTACGAGTACAATATCCAAAAATACCACAAACAAACGTTCATGGCATCGATGACTACTCTAAATACTTTTGAAAAATTAAATAAAGCAGCTGTAAAAAGTATGGAAAAAATTTATCAATATTTTTAAGACCCGTACAGTTCCATGACATCCGCATATCGCCTCTTGTTTGATGAAGACATTTTGTCTGAGAATTATCTGTCCAGAGGACCAAAAGGAAAAAGTAACAGTTAGAAATCATGAAAGAAGAACTTGACAGAGAAACCAAACATGGAAAAGAATCAAGAGCGATACGACCAAACGATGGAATTTTCTTTTTGAGGTTCGAAAATCCAAATTAAAAGCTCACAGAAAACTGTCTCAACATGACTAATGAACTAGCACTGCGAAATCTTGAACTCCACTTTTTTTTTAATCTCACTTGCCAAGTTCAACGATTTGAGCTGATCAAACATTTCAAGATAAGCAAATATAACTCAGAAGCTCATACATGATCCTTACAGTTTCTTCTTCTATTCACATGGACATTTCATCATTCAGTTTGTACCCCATTAGAAAATGACAAACCCAAATCGTATAATCTGATCAGCCACACTTCACATTACTCTCTTCTTTTTCTTCTTTACATATACCATTTCATCTACTAATACAGAATCGCAAACCGCAATTTGAAAAAAGTACAAGAAACCCAGATCAGGTGTTTTTTAATCAAATTGCATTTCATGATCAACACCACAACCGCTAAAATAAAAGAGATTAATCAAGATTAACAGAGTAATTAAGCTAACCGAACAATGAGAAAACAGAGTGCAGGATTCAGTATATCAAGCTAAAAATGAAAATGGGTTCTTCTTAGTGTGTGCTGAAGACGTAGAAAACATGAAAAAATTATTAACGAGAGCTGAACTGAAAAAAACCGTTTCTTTCAAATATTTTTATTAGTTTCAGTAGCACGTGACAAGTCCGTGATGTAATTAGCAAATAACATCTGTATTATTTTTATGGGGCCAACGCCATCCACCTCCCCCTCTTTCCATCCACCTTCCCTCTAGTTTCATTTTTTCTATCCACCTCCCTTTAGTTACTTGATCAACCAATTTTGAAGGGTAAACATGTCACTTGATAAAAAATAAAACAAACTATTATTATTAAGCTAAATGGACTTATTTGTAATACAACTAAAAGACTTTATAAACTGAAATTTACTAATATGTGCAATTAAATCCTGAAAATTAGATTAAAAAAAGTATAATTAAATAATTAACATATAGCAACCATATATATATATATATTTATTCATTGCCAATAAAATATAAATAATTGACTACTTAACTCTATCTCCACGGTTTGTAACATATTGATTGTAAATTAAAAATACATGTATTTTGATTATTTAAATAACGCAACTTGTGATTTTAATAATGATTTGAAAAAGTATTTATGAATATTATATAATTTGGATACTTTTCTTTGAAATTTAATAAGCTTAAATATATTTAAAACAATTTAAAAAATTAGTTGTCTCACTGTTTTTATTCCATTACATATTTTATTATTTCAATTTTTAAGTTAAGTTAATATTATTTTATTTTCTATTAGTATGGACAATTTCTTATACTGCACTCTTTTATCTTAAATTAAAATATAGCTTAAAGGTTCTACTATAGGGAAATATAGCTAATTAATTAGTTCGTTAAAAGCGATTTAAATGAACTATTTTCAGTTATCTTATTTAACAGTTATGTTTATGTCTTGTCGGCATGAAAATATATATCTTTCTTAAACTTTAACTATTTAAATATAATATTTTTATTTAATATTTACAAATAAATATTTTACACTAGTAAATTTTCAGGTTGTTTTTTAATATGTCGACGTCCATTTAATTTAATAATTGAATAGTTTACTTTTGTTTTCATCAATGACACTCTTACCCCTAAAAATTAACTTTTGGCTACCAATTAATTGACCAAGGGAGGTTGATGAGAAATTTTCAAACTAGAGGGGAGGTGGTTGGAGAGAGACAAAACCTCAGGGGAGGTGGATGGAATTAACCCTATTTTTATGGGATAAAAGCGTCAAACCCCCTATATTATAGGGGTGTAGCGATTTGCCCCCTGAACTTTTTTTTTTGGCAACAAGCCCTATGTACTATGGACAAATAAACACTTTGCTCCCTGAGTCGCTTTTTCACCGTTGGATTTGAATACATGTCAACACTTTTTGCCGTTGGATTTGGACTCATGGGGCAAAGTGCTTATTTATGCATAGTACAGGGGGCTTGTTACCAAAAAAAAAAAGTTTAGGGGGCAAAGTGCAACAAGGGTTATAGTATGGGGGGTTTGACGCATTTATTTTATTAGCAAAATGGTAAGTTGACTATACCTGTAATTAACGATCTTAACATTTTATATCAAATGTGTATTTATTGGGATAAATATTATAAACTTTTTTTTTTTATAATAATTTAGTGAGATTTTTTTAGAATCATTTAAAAACGTAACAAAAGTAACCGAATACCATTCTCTTCCTACATTATTTAGAAAGTATCTTTCGTACCAAAAAAAAATGTTAAAAAATAAATATAAATAATATTCATTATATATACATCAAGTAAATTCTATAAAAATCAACTTCGCCAGTTAGGCTATGCATCTGCATGTCCTGCAATTTCGTCGTCACTCTCACTCCGTTAGTCATCGAGAGCCTCCTCATCACTTGCTTCGCCTTCACTTTCATCTGATAATTTGTCGTCAATAAGCTCCTTCGTCGCGTAGAGTTCACAGTATTCTGGGCACATGAGAGAAGACATCAGGAAAATGCTTCTAACCATATGCTGGCAAAAGCTGAGGTATATGAATTGCATACAAAGACATAAATAGTGTAGGGCTAAAGTCAGATTCTCCTATAAGATGATGATTCCTTCCACATGTATATGAAGCAGATACAATTTTTCAAGTTAAGTTTGTTCAAAGGCTGTCGGCAGTAAACATGGCTAATGCAATATTTTGCAAAACATTAGTATAAACAAAATATTACTACTAACAGCCAGGAGCAAGATTGGCCACTGCGAAACACGGAAAGAGGAGTGTAGGGGCCTTAAAACACGGGCAAGCGAATGCAGACGATCAAATTACATAGTTTTCCGGTCTTGATGAGTTTTTATACTCGCAATCACAAGAAAGAATCAGAAAACTCACCCTTCACTCTTTGTTCATATTGTGCCTTATCTCTATTCATAAGAGATGCTGCATTGCGATTCAATGGGTGTGATGGATTGGGGTAGAGTAGCAGCTGTGGTAGGAAAACCTCAAACACGTTCAACAGATCTGCGTATGAACGAAAAAATTTCTCAAATTACACAACTAAATACGGATAACCAATTTCATCAACTGTATGCTCATATGAAGATGACAAACTAATATCTTGCAAGAGTAACAACAAAAGGAATTTCCAGTCGTTATCAGAAACAATCTACAAACTAAATGAGACCAAGTGGATGAAAATAGAAGCTGCGTTTTCACCTCTTACCGTCGGACTGAAAATCTTAAGTCATAAAACCTAAGGTTTATGAGGACGTAACGAAATGGATTAACTGTTAAACATACCAAACATTGGACTCCATGACTGCATAATGACATCCAAGCACACAAAACCAGACCTGTTACCCAAAAAGTTGAAATATATAAGCACAATATACTTCAAATATTTTGGAACGAATTAGAACGAAAGAAATCGACCGCCCCACTTCCAGGAAGCCATGTAGGAAAAATTAGATTACAAGATGGTGCCTGTTCCCCCCTTTGCGTAACGAAGTGTCACATAGTCCTCTTACAACATGCATTATGAGGTATATTCACGAACAATATCATCAGTAATACCAACTTATACTCTCGTAAAGTTAAACAAATTAAACTTACAGCTCGCCAACATTTGGGTGAAATATTTTGGTCAGAAACCTAATGGATGGACACTGGTAAGGATATCCATCCGGCAACCCTACATGAACTTTCCAAACCCAACCTTCGTAAGGGCCTGAAGGGAATGTGAGCATTAGAGGAAAAATATTACGATGTATCGTTATTAAAAGGAAATGTCATTTTTCAGACTAATCCACCAGCATAAGACAGTGAATCCTTGACATTTCATGTCCATAAATTATGAAGCATATACTTTTCACATAAACGAATCCACATATGTTTTCACATGAATTTGGCAGCGAAGAAATGAGATTATCTTCCTACGTATGACGTGGTAAACTTTACAAAAAGAAATCACTCTATAGAAATGGAAGCAACAGTCAAATTCCCATGATACATGCATGCAAGGGCACCTAGGAGCATTAAGCTCTTCTGAACAAGGTATATAGAAAAAACATCCTGGTGCATAAATGGCATCCGTAAAAAGAGATCTTTAGAATCGAAACACCGCCACAAATGATTTTCCATATCCTCTGAGAAGTAAGGAGACAAGTTCCTTGGATGCTTTGCATCAAAGATGATTCTCAAATATCTCTAAAAGAAAAGGGTATTCACTTCCATGTGAAGACCAGGCTAAAAACTCTAGCGTCCTCATGATTGAAGGCAAAGCCACAAAGTATGCTTGCAAATTTTATCTTTAAGAAATGACAACGCAAGTACACTTTATCTTCATCAAATCACAAGCCATGAACACTTCCATAACAAAATCAGACGGAATTGTTCGACACAAATGAGGATGGACAAGGTGAAGTGAAAGAAACACGAGTGGCGTTAAAAGAGGCAATCCAATTTAAAAGCTGAGGTAACATTACTTTCTTTCGGACCATGAAGTTCCACACTGAACTTGTTGATTTGATCATTTATAGGCTCCACAACGTAGTCACTCATCATTCTATTAGAAAAGAAACAGAAAGAAGTATAAGAATATTACGAGTACAAAATAGTTACAATATCCAACAAATACCACAAAGCAATGACCTTCATTGCAACGCCAACCACTCTAAATACTTTTAAAGAGTCAACAAAGAAGGCGTAAAAATTAACCGTACAGTTTCATGACATCCATCTCTCGCCTCTTGCTCGATGAAGACATTTTGTCCGATAATTATCTGTGTGGCCTAAATAAAAGGGCAGAAGTAAAAATACCAGTTAGAAATGTTTATTTTTACCTCATCATGAAGAACAACTGGACAGTGTAACCAAACATGGAAAGAATCGACATCCATAACGGACCGGTACTTGCGAGTTGCATCAAACATTTCAAAAGTAGCATCAAATGTGAGCCAGCAAAATGGATAAAAATTTGTGGTTTGCTTTGTTGCATTAACCAGAATACTAATGTACAATTACGTCCAGTTCACAGTTTGCATTCACATGGACATTTCATTATTCAGTTTGTATGTACCAATAAAGTTTAAAAGAATTAAGAAAAAAAATTGACAATGTATAATCTGATCAGCAACCCTTCACATATGTCATTTTCAATATGATCCAACAAAAACAATCACTAAATCAGCATTATATAAAAGTAACACCACTGTATTTTAATCTTCATGATCTAAGACCACAACTGCAAAATAAAGAGATTAATCAAAATTAAAAGATTAATTACGCTAAACCTAAAAATGAGAAAACAGAGTGCTGGAGCAGTAGATCAAATTCTTTCAAAATCTCATTTTTATCTTTTACATAAGACAAGTCATAGGTTATTTATTCTTGAACAAACATTCTTAATTAAAGGAGTTATTGCATGATTCTAGGCAAAATAAAATGCATAAATAGAACAGTTACGTGCAACGACATTTAATTGGGTTTTATATCTATTTATTGAAATATGATATACTTGCTTTATTTTTTCAATGAATCAAAATCAATAAAGAGGCGTATAATAGTAGGAAAAATGTTCTTACTATTAACCTTAAAGAAATAGAATAAATACTTAATGGTAGTCTAGATTACGAGATGAGCATAAATGGTAGTATAGAAATTTTTTTGTTAAGGTACTTTTTCTTTGTTCAATATTAATTTTATGAGTTCCATATTAATAATAAGAACTTTCTATCTATTATTGTTTGTATATTTAAGTTTTAAAAACAAATAAAACTACTGAATAATTTATGCATATGCACAAAGGAAAAAAAAAACGTAAAGCATATTTTAGACAACCAAGTTACACGGAATTTCTTTATTTGTGGACATGATATTCCTATAATTATAATCATGAACGGACTTAGGGAAGCTAGTTTAAGAATTAAAAATGTATCTTTTTACTTGGAAGGGTAAAAATGAGATTTTATTTGCTATGCAATTAGAAAGTTTATTCCGTGTCAAGCTCTGTTTAAAAAAACTCGCGGGCTTTTTTGACCCCAAAACGCATCGAGGCGGTCCTGTGGGGCTTAACATTCAAGGGCTTACGCCACGTGATTTAGGTTTTACGCCCAGAGGCAGAAACTACGCCTTTTACGCTCCAAGCGATTGGGTTTACGCTTTGACAAAGATAACAAATAAGCTTGATTTTGTTCACTTATTTATAATTTTATTCTTTACTTTGCTTTCACAATATATATTTGATGAAAACTAACAAGTCTATTGGAACATATTTGATATTCTTGCTAAATTATTCTCTAAATCTGAAAGTCGTCTTTCTTTTCGTTATTTATGTAATATTTTCTAGGGATGAGTTGACATGAAACTTATACAATATGTAATGTATGATAGCTTTTTTTAATATTTTTTCTGACTTTATATTGACACAAATATATTTTTTAATTTATTTCAAGAATTTCTTAACTTATTCTTTATATTCTTGATTCTAATCTCTACTTTTTATCATAAATATATATTTTCAATAAATTAAATATCAAAATTTGTAAGACTTACGCCCAACGCCTCGGGACTTACGCCCCGCCTTAAAACACTGATATCAAGTTATCAACACCCATTGGGTATACAACATTAATATAATTCTTTAATTTAATGCATGAACTGGTGAATAATTAGAGAAATAAATTTATGTTTTCACTTCTCAATTAATACATGTGACATTTTTATTTTTTTTGTTAAATTAATACATGTGACATAGTGTATATATACGCTTTTAGTACTTAAGATTATATAAAGTTCTTATTGTCTTCTTATGGCATGGTACGTTGAGAATCATTTACAATTTAATAATTAGATATTGTTATAAATTTGATAGTGGTACATAGAACAATACACTATTTTATTTTAGATGGTTTATGTGAGGGTTGTTGTCTATTTCAAGCCGATAGTATTATCCATATATAACTACAATTATTGGTTAACCCAAGATGTTACTAGTCATGATATGATACGATGAGAAGCTTATTTTAATTAAATAATAATATATCGAGATATGGGACAACTCTGGCGCTGTTACGTGTTAAACATGATTACAAGGAAACTAGACAATAATTGAAACGCAGCCGTCCATGTCTCTGTCACCATACACCAACAACAGTGCCACACCATCTTTTTGTGTGCGAGTGAGTTTGTTTAATAATATATATATATATATATATATATATATATATATATATATATATATATATATATATATATATATATATATATATATATATAAAACTCAAAGTCTCAAACACACACATAATAAATCTAGTTATTTTTAAAATATTGTAGGTCTCAACTCTTACCTAAAAATGAATAAATCATATTCGTTACCTAATTTTCTTACGTTATTAAGTCACAAAAATTTGTACATTTGTTGATAAGAGGACGCACAAATTTGTAAAACATGAAAAGTGTCAATAAAATATGAATTAGTACCTTAGAATTGCTCACAATAACTTATTGTATCACAAACAATAATTTAAAATTTATTATATTCTTTTGTAGGTTTTAAAAGCACGATGATTAGTATAATTGTTTGGTTTTGTGTGCTTAGTAGTTTTAAAAATCAATGATTGTCTATATAATACACAGCTAAAATGAGACTTGAGGAATTTAAGCTTTTCGCTTAAGAAATTTTCTAACAATTTATTACATCAAGTCATAATGATGTAGTAGAGGAATGAGATAAATGACTATAAATAAATTCAAATACGATAACATACAAACTTGTTTTTCCATATCAACTGGTCAAATTCCGAAATGAAGCAATGCCCCCCCGTTAAATAATATCTCGTTTTTAGATATAATTAATTACTCATCTCTTAATGAGCAAAATAGTAGATAATTAAAATTCTCATATGTGATTATCACACTATAATCAAACATTTGCATCCCCAAAATAAAAAAATAAAAAAAAAATGTTTTCCTATCTTTTTAGTTTGAAAACCAAATATTATTTTTTTTTAATGGAAAAACAAAAATTATTTCTTAGATAACTACACTAATTATATTTATATACTTAAACTTCATTTATAATGTTGTAAGAACATCTCGGTGTGTAACTGCAAGGGTCATGCTGTTATGTATGTATGCTACAACTAACGTACAAATTTCTAAAAATCAACATCACGAACGAATAAAGGCAATTTCACACTGTACTTAAATATCTTCAAATAATTAACTTTTTCTGCTCCTAAAAAAAAAAGTTATTAAAAAAAATAGTATATAACTAACCGGATCATTGTAAGTTAACTAACTATATATAGCGTGTGGCAGCAGCACGAAAGAGTGAGAGAGAAAAAAAGAAGAAAAAGTCAAAGTGAAAATGGCGAGAGTTGACTGCACAAAATACTGTTACAGAGAAGTGTTGCCGTTTGGGGTGATGGTGGTGATGGAGTGCACAAACGTGGGCCTCAACACTCTTTATAAATTCGCAACCAACGGTGGGATGAGCCGCCACGTGTTCGTCGTCTACGCCTACGCCATCGCCGCACTCATTCTTCTCCCTTCTCCTTTCTTCTCCAACAGGTTTGGTCCTTTCTCTCTCTTCTCTCTCTCTCTCTACTAATTGAAACAAGTTTTGAGCTAATTAATTTTGGTTTAAATTGCAGATCGCGATCGTTACCGCCGTTGAATTTCTCCATACTCGTCAAGATATTTTTCCTCGGGGTCATCGGGTGAGTCGGATTATTGTGTGTAATTACTAATTAGGCGTTGAGAAGAAAAAATTATTTTGTACAACCGTTGCATTAGTGTGGCGATGTGCGACAATGATCATGATTAAAGCATGTTAGTAAATAATAGGAAATATTTTCTCCATAAGTACATCTCAATTACGTATCTAGAGAAAGAATCAACATGACATGCCACCTCTTCGTACAGTCGATTGCACATTTTAGTAATTTAACATTGACTAGTCATAAAAGAAGCCATAAAAAGTACATGAAAGAAAGTTTCTATCATACTTCGCTAACTAATTTTGAAAATATGTTATTTTTAAATAAAAAAAAATGTCAATTATCGTTAATTATCAAACACTCAAAAAATGTTTTGACAACTAAGAAGAAGAATCAATTATAATTAAGTACCAAATACTTAGTAAATGTTTTGACTAACTTTTTTAAAAGAATTGCAAACCCTTACAATATTTTGTTGTCAAAAGTCAACTTAAATAATTCTCACAAAAAATAGTAAATGATCTCATTTTATAAACTCTTGCAGACCCCCATTTTAGTCCTATCGCTTGGATATCTGTAAAATTGGTGAATCGATACGAATAATTTCGATTTTGTTAGGTATGCATCACAAATAATGGGATACACGGGGATCAAATATGGTTCTCCGACGCTTGCTTCGGCGATGAGCAACCTTGCTCCGGCTTTCACTTTCGTGCTTGCCGTCATTTTCAGGTACTTTCACTTTTTCTTTTTCTGCTTTTTCTATTTTTATTATTTTTGTTTAATTTGATGTGTCACAATCAATTATTTGTTCCACTTTTGTTATTTTCTTTACTTATACGTATGTAATGCCGTTTGCACAATCTCTTTTTATTCTTCTCCAATAATGCTACAAGTGCTTTATGTGTAACGTCAATCAACCACTTGCGGTAGTCGATAGCTTAGCTTATATTAGACTTTATTATTCGGTGACCATTCGGTACAAGCAATCGGTGTAATAAAATAGAACTATCATCAATGAGCAGAGCTTGTCGAGATTTTATAGGCGTAAAAGTCGTTGAACCAGTACAAGTCTTATTGATTAGTCAAGCTCAGTCAACTGCAAACACACATGCATTTGTATTAGCAATGTCATCGATCGCTCCGCATCTTATGATAATTGACTTTAGACTTGAGTATTAAACATTTATGAAAAGGATTTATTAATTTTAAGTCGAGATAAACACTTTTTGGGTATTGCATCTTTTTTTTGTTTGTCGTACAAGAGAAAAACATAAATAACACTAAAGAAATAAGTTGAATTTAATACTTCAAAAACTTTTATTGAAAATATCACTGTTTTTGGAACAGCATTGCTAGTCTAACAGACAGAGTTTATGTCTGTGATACAGACACCTTATAACAATTTATATTTTATTACAATTAAGTCCCTTCATAATTTAAGTTCCACTTAAGTTGTCCCTTTATTATTTAAAACTGTTAAAAAGCTCCAACACTTAAGAAGGAAACGTGATATACGGGGAATCTATATCAACCTAACCCTCAAAATAATTGAAGCAATCTTTCTTAAGTAATTGATGCCGTCTTAACGAAGAAGAAAAAAAGCTTTGGCAACATTGTGCTTCTTTTAGTAAACATGATAATAAATCAAACCTTATATCTTGAGAATTGTAATTATAGTAGAGATTCCTAATATTAATGTATGTAAACATTTTTTCGTTTTGGAACTTTTTAGTTTTTCTTTTTTCTTGTAAATTTTGATGAATGATGAATTACTTTAGCTATAAGAGAATAATAAATGTTAAATTGTTACATTAACAAATTAAATTATGCACTAATTGCTCACCTTATTCTTGAAAATTTACTTTTTTGTTGAAATTATAAATGACCATTTCTAAACAAAGAAGAACAAAAAGAAAAAGTATTCATTATTTAGCTGTTAAAAAGAAGGAAAATGTCCAAAATAATTAGCTTTATACAGAAAAGAATTTGCTACAGCTACCCAATATCTCAAAGTTGGGTTAAAATGTTATTAATAAGATTTATAGGCCTACCATAATTAAAGAAAGAATGAAAGAAACTAGGTTGAATAGGTAGCGCATTTTAAAAGAAATCTTAGCCGTTCAAACTATGCCTGTAAGCTTACAGACTGTAAGCTAATGGTTTTCCTTTTTGGAAGCGGATGGAAACTTTTATTCAAAATGTTGTACTAGTTCTACAAGTACTTAATTTATGCTTTAAACCTTTAACCTATTGTCTTAAAAAGCTTGCAAATAATTTTAGTTTCTAGTTAAAAATAACTTGAAGTAACTTTAATTAGAAGCATAGAAGAAGTGGCATATATCAATTTGCTTATTTTTCAATTTATGTCGGTCCTTCTTCTAATTGACAATTTTGTGATTTGTTATATCAAAAATTTTAAATGGTCAATTTCTTTTTGGGTGTTTAGCATGTTGCACCCTGAAAATAAGTTCATTGGACACATTGCACCCCGTAATTACAAATTAGGAGAATGCATCCTAAAAATGAAATAGAGTGCACCCTCAAAGTTGAAAAGTGCAAAATTGTCATTGCAACAATATTCTTGAATAATTACAAGTTATTTAGACTATTTATTGGGTGATATTATTAAATAAAAGTCTTAAAGTGAGTATTTTATTTGTAATATCAAATAGTTTTAAATAATATTGAATTTTAGTACATTACATAACTTTTTCATGGAAATTATTTCTAAAAGGCATATAATTAACTTGATTACTTCAAATACGAATTGTCATTTTTAATAATTTTAGTATAATATATAACTTGTTTATGACTTTGAGTTATTTGTAATTTTAAAACTGTTTTTCAAGCACAACTTAGAAGTGAAAATGAAAGTAAATGATAAAACCACTTTGAAATAAAAATTAATTGAAATTGGTTTGGGATTTATTCAAAATTTTAGGATGGAGAAAGTAGCATTATCAAGCACTAGCAGCAGGGCGAAGATTATTGGGACCGTGGTGTCAATATCGGGAGCATTTGTAGTAACACTATACAAAGGTCCAAGCTTAAATTCCAATACTACCCCTGCTCCCGCCTCTCTTCATTCATCGTCATCTCAGTCCAACTGGATGATCGGCAGCATGTTTCTTGCAGTGGAGTACTTTCTTGTCCCCGTGTGGTACATCGTCCAAGTAAGGAAATAATTAAAAAGAATTATTAATAAATTATTTGTCATTTATATAAAAAATTGCAACAAAAAGAAAATGACATCTAAAAACTATAAGAGATGAGATATTATTACAGCTGCACTTCCTAAAGTCAGCTGTAACTACAAGAATCATGGGGTGTAAATATAATTATTTAAAGTTAATAAACATCTAATCCTTAATTTTGGGTTGATATGGTAATCTTTTACATTTATATATGCAGACTCATATAATGAAAGTATACCCAGCAGAACTGACTATAGTGTTCTTCTACACGTCGTGTGTGAGCTTGTTAGCTGCTATTGTCGGATTCTTCGCAGAGACAGACTCCAGTAAATGGAGCATCAGGCCTAGCGTTGCTTTGGCCTCTATCGTATGTTCGGTAAGTAGGTGATCATAGATACTTCTCCAATGTTTATAATTTGCACGATGTATGAATAATGCTCAACGAATTTGTAGGGAGTTTTTGGATGTTGCATAAACAATGCTATTCATACATGGGCGCTGCACCTGAGGGGGCCTGTATACGTTGCTATGTTCAAGCCTCTGTCAATTGCCATAGCTGCGGCCATGGGAGTTGTTATATTGGGTGACACTCTTTATCTCGGAAGGTAAAGTCGTGAAATACTAGTC
Organism: Misopates orontium; assembly: GCA_946800315.1. NCBI lineage: Eukaryota > Viridiplantae > Streptophyta > Magnoliopsida > Lamiales > Plantaginaceae > Misopates > Misopates orontium. The sequence continues at coordinate 14,989,309 of OX326953.1, read as the reverse complement.
ATAAATTGCAAAAACATTGGTAAAAAGCGTCAAACCATGTGGTATATCATGTTTCGTAAGTTCCCCTTATCGTTTGAAAATGAAAAACTTTTCCTAGAAGTTTAAAAATGTACGGGTTGCCCATGTTCAACTCCCAATTGTGGAATATTACCTGTTTGATGGCATCTCATACGGAATACTCTGTTAGAACTTGACACGAAGTTGAACATGGGCGGCAAACTACACATTTTTTAACTGGGTTGGAAAGCAAGTTGCTCCTTTCTGAACAATAAGGACACTTTTAGAAACGAAATATAGCACAGAGAGTTTGACGCTTTTTACCCTTTCAATTTTTGCATCTCATTTTGGGATCAAATTATGTTGCAGCATTATTGGAGCAACAATAATAGTAATTGGATTCTACACGGTAATGTGGGGCAAAACGAAAGAGGAATGGGGTGAATTAGTTGAGGAAATTAATACCGACTTGGAGACATCCACACCCGAAAAATATCCACTCTTACAAAGTTACAGAACCGAAACCGTACAGAAGAGGTGATTAATTTACTAGTTACATTATGATGATCATGCCCAAAAGTTGTAAAATATATATATATATATCAAAGGTTATGAAGAAGATGAGTTATTTATGTGTATTTATAGAAAATTCCCTTATGTTGCAGAAAAGAGCAGATTTATTATGAAAGATGTTTACGCAATTAAGTTCCTCGCGGTGTGCAGAGTACTATAATCAATAGGAGTTCACAATTATGTATATATTATAACCGAGTAAAGCAGCTGAATATCATTCTTGGTCGATGAACACCATATTAATATGAGATATTGTTTTCTTCATGAATCAAAATATACGGGAAATTTTAGGAGATGAAGAGTAAACTACTATTTTAGAGCTACTAATTTATTTGTTATGCTTCATTGATACGGTGAATAGGAGTACATGGTTACCAAATAGTGGATATAATACTACTTGAAGACGATTGTTTATCTCAATATTAATATCAATATTATGCATTAGTGCAAGAAATTTAATCTATAACACATCAAAATTTAATATACAATGCACCAAAAGTTACTCTACAATACTTCAATATAATCTAAAAACACAATTATCTAATTATTCACTAAAGAGTGCTTTATAGAAGTGTAAATGTGTCGAAGTATCAAAGTATCGAATACAATACACCATATTTTTTTTAAATATTCGACATAATTTATTTGTTACTCTGCATTGACAAATATGTAACACCTTCGATAAAGATAAAATAAGTGGATATGTTTATAAAAAATTTAATTCATTAATCCCTAGAATTAAGAGCCAAGTGAAAATTTTAATGTGACTAAATAAGTGAAAACCAAATCAAAATTTCAATATTAATATTAGTTTTGACCATCAGCAGCTCACTGTAAGAGAGTGTTACAATGATTAGTAAAACATGTAAAAACATTCCGATAAAAACACGAAGAGCAAGTGCTCAATTTCATGAAAATGGTTACCGAGTAGTCGAATCTGCTCCTGAATTAAGTACTGAAATTGCATTTGATGACGACTTTCTAGTGTTCTTGTAAAAGTGTATGATTAGCTTATGAGTTAATCTGGTGATCTAAAATTGTACAGTTTAGAAAGGAATAAAATAACCTACGAGTATCGGGTTATCCCAGCTTCAGTATTAATGTTGCCTTAGGCCACAGAAATCCTGACAATTATAACTTATAAGCACATTATGACCTGAACAATGTACCAATACAATGTTGAAAAAGCAAATAGAACAAACAGTATTAACCCGGGAAAGCATATTATTGCATCGGAAACGACCATGTGTTTGCTTTTAGTTGTTAAACTCAAACATTAAGCAAACTCAAGAATGCTCAACTTGGTGAACAAGCGACGGCCATTGCTAATATGTTATGTGGGAGAACAAAATTATACTTTCACAATCATGATACACAAATTTACATGCAGTCACAGTTATTTAAACAAGTTCATACAAGACTCTCACATATTTGCCGTCGTTTCTTTGATCTCTTCCAATGTAATGGCCTGCAGAGCAGCATAAGGAGATAACAGTAAGGAGAGAGTGAGGAACACCAAGAATCTAGACACAGCAGTATTCTACAATCAAGTATCTTAAGGTACCAAACCTTCACTATTGGTTTAAATTCAAAGAGTGAAACTCAACAACATCAACAAACTCGCAAGCGCAAGTGAGGCTCTTCAGTAATATAAAGAAATCTATAAAATATTGATACTTAAACTGAAACGAGATAATAAGATTAATATTATCTATACCTGTTCCTGGCCGGCAAAATCATTATCTGGGGTGAGAAAAAGCATGCAGTGGCATTCCTTCCTGCCAGGACAATGCTTACAATTAGTTTGTGGCAGACAACAAAAGCACCGCAGTGAGTTTTTTTCAAGCCTCGTACATTCTTAGAGACTGGATTTCCAGCAAATTGTTTTTATGTATCTCGTAGACCACCTTGAGTAAATACTTTTAAGCAAGTTACCAAATAATGAACCAATTAAATTCGTGACTAGTTCATATTTGGCACAAGTGGTGAAGTGGGCATAATATCTTACAAAGTAAAAGAGGGTGTTTCATGAGCCATACGGGGCAAAAGGTGCAACGATCTTTAATTCTGAACTTAAAACAAAAGGTAATACTCAAAATGCAAATCAAATGAACTTTTATGGGGAAAAGTTGGAAACAGTAGGACTTGAAACGATCGTTTGATAGATAAGATCTGGAAATCTTCAAGAACAGAGCTACTTTACATCCTTGAACGAAATTGACTAAGTTGTCAAGATTAACCTTCATAGCAGTACCCAAATCTTCTTTTCTATGCAATATACATGGTAGGAGATGGACCACATAATCACAGATTATTATCATAAAGCCGGTTCATCATAACTAAGATTCTTATCTAAAGCTGCACATTTGGTTGTATTATGGAGATTGATAAAATAATTTATCTGTGACAAAGTGTAAGTAGGGAGAGAACTCAATTAGATGTTTGGACATCTAAGTTACATGTGGAATAACTGTAGATTTATCAGATGATTGGCAAGTAAACACTCAAAAATTTACTTTATCTCTATTTTCTTATTCTTACGATCTATAATTATTTACTTATTCCTCACTTCTTGCACAAACCTCTTCTTTGCCCCAATTCCTACAACTTATGGAAGTCACCTCAAATATAGCAAACCACTCAGTACCAAACCTTCCAACACAAACCCCCACCCCAGCCCCACCTCTGACACCTCCCATTCTCTTCCTTCTCTACCTCATTTCTCTCGTATTCTTCCGCCTTATCTCTGCTGGCACTATCAAGCGCCATTGCAGACAGCCATCACTGTCTGCGAGGCTAGGTGTTAAAAACTTTCAGGTCTAGGTCTTCAAGTCATTAGACTCACAATACTACATAATTAAGAGATTAAAAACAGGAGTGAGATGGGAGGGGTAGTTATGTAGCTTCTAAGAATCCATCATGTTGAACAGGGGCTGTGTAATTTATGCAACAAGTGGGGGCTGACCCACATATTCAGGCCAATACAAGAATAAAGTTTCCAATTTATACACTTATAGGGCCTCTATGAAAAATTAAGCATGCCTTACAGGCCAAATAAAACGAAGCCTTAGAATGCTACTGTAGATATTCCTCATAGAAGGGTAAGCATCATGCGATAATGGGTTCAAAAGATAAAAGTCTAGTTTTATGATCTCAATGCCCACTAAGTTACCTATTACAGGCATTTAGTACCACAATTTATCAGAATTAGACTTGAATTCAATCTTCAAATCTTAATCAATAGTTAATTAGCCTATCAATAAGTTCAAATGTCAGTTTGAAACTGAGATCCACCGCGTGTTACACACGAGAAAACATCTTCCAATTAATGATAATGCAGGAACAGCAAGAGAATATCTCCAAACGAAACATTACCTTTCTCTCATAGGAACACAAGGACAGTTCCAAAATCCCTGCTGTGCCTCAGCAGCTTTGTCATCATAATGCCTGAAACAAACGTGTTCTATATCAACAAAAATTCAAACTCAAAAGACAATAGTATAAAACGAACGTAACATTTGATTCACAAATACTTACCTACAAGGGCAGAGGGGTGCACCCAAAGTATCCTTGTGCTCTGCCAATCCCTGAAAACATATGCAAAAACGCCACAATTCAATAGAAGTCATAACAACCCCACTCACTGCTCACACATTACTATCATTAGAATTCAAAAAGCTCCCTCAGATTTGAGATAAATACGTCGTGCTAAAACAGAAAATCTTCGATTAGCTTCTCATAAAGAAATGAACAGATCTACTTCAAAAGAAGCTCAAAACCTAGATTTCACAAGTGAAATACACTACAACAACTGATATTAGCTCATCGTGTTAACAACATCAACCGAATTATTTAATATTCGATAACTCGTATCGAAAACAGAGTGTAACAGCAACAAAAATACCTTGATAACAACAGAAGTGACGCCTTTATCAACACAGAAATACGTGCCGGACCTACGAGCGTACTGCTCCGAGAATTTCCTCATTATCTCAACTGATTTCTCCGTCGGCTCAACTACTCACAAATTACGAGAACAATTAGTACTCACAAATTAGAACAAATTGAAGCCGAATTGTTCGAATTTAGGTTCATAATCGATAAATTACCTTTAGAAACGACGACGTTTCTGTGGCGCGAGTTCGGCGGCGGCGGCGGCGCGACGGATGAAATGCCGACGGCGTATGAGGTGGAAGCTTGAAGAGCTCTCATGGCGGAATTTGATTGTTTTAGTGATTGCAGTTCTCTACACTGAAAATATCTATGTATCTATCTATCTCTATATATCTAAATATCTGGCAAATTGTACGGGAAAAAAATGGTGATTTATTATTTATCTAGTTTTAATTTATTATTTATCTATTTGATTGAAAATTGGAGATGGTGAGTGAGCACCACTCGTTGACGATTATCGGCGGACGAAATTACAGAGCCACATCCTTTTGCTTACTCACTCAAACTTCAATTTCAACCCGGCACGGAATTGATTTGGGTCTAGGCATAGGCCCGATAATCTGGACTAGTCTATGGCCCAGTTGTTGAATTTTCGTTGATGGGCTAAACTGTGGGCCCAGCCTCAAAAGTTATATTGTTTGCTGTATGGGTTGATGAAAGAAAATTTAAATCGTTTCATCAAAAAAAAAAAAAAAAAAGAACATTTAAATCTCTCTGTGTTTGCTTTTACATTTGTCACACTTTTCTCCTTTAATATAATTATATTTGTTATGTATTTGTTCTTTAAGTTTGTTTAAACACATATGTGATATGTCCTTTACGTGCTAAAACTGATATACTAATGACAAATGAGTGGTGTCCTTTACGTCTTGGATGTGTTATATACATCGTCATTTTTTCGACGAAACAGAATTATGAAATTGGACTTTACTACACGAAAGTGGCAAATGCATGGGATCTTAAACAGGGCATATATATATGTGATATCAGCAGAGGGTATGCTATCCGCAGAATCCAATAAGTAGCTAAAATTTATTTTCTTGCTAACCATACTAAACTATTTCATTTCTGGTTTGCCTTTTTAGAACAGTTGCACGTTTTGGATTTGAGTCATTGGTACTTTGTTTAGAAGTTTTATGGCATCAGTCATTAGGTGTGTATATTTCAGGTCATCAAATAATCATTATCATCCCTCTGTTTATTAGTTAAAGGATTTATTAAATACGGTGCATCAAGAAGAAGAAGAAGAAGAAGAAGAAGGCTTTGTTAATTTTTGTATCGAATTCTTCAGAAATTATTTTAGTCTTGAATATATATATATATATATATATATATATATATATATCTTCCCCTTTCAAATACACAGTTGGGGGATGTTGCTTAATGGTCAGTGATCTACGTGTAGTGATTATTTTGTATGGTAGTTTATATGAAGAATTACAGAAAAGCTATATGGTAGTTGAAAAATCTTATTCTTGCTGGTGTATTACTAATATATGAGTCTTGAGTTTAGCTTAAATGTCCTTTAATCATTCTCTTGGAGATTAGTTGAGCTGTAGAGTACTACCACACTTTCTTATTTTTGGTTACTTTATAACGATATTCACACCTCAAAAGATACAAAAGATAATGAATTAGTAGCACAAAAAAATATAAAAAGGAAATTTTAGTAGTTTTATAATGTCACTACTGTTCTAATCTTGTTAGCTAAAAAGACACGAAAACTCCATGACATAGTAAAAGCATATTGTAGTGATGTTATAATGTCAGTGTTCAAATTTCAAAATAGCAAATTTGGTGGATGTTGGAAGCGGTGTGGAAAACCAGACAGAATTTAGGCAATGTTTTGACCTAAAAATGTTGAAAATGGAGTAGAAAATCTTTTTGAAGAACCTTTCCATTTAGCTACACCCATGAGTCAAAACCTTTCCATTTTTCGTATTTAATTAAATGCATTATAAAATGAATAGTTAATTGAACAAAATTGAGTTAAAACATTAACTGAATTTTGTCCAAAAAGAATAATTCTTTAAGGAGAGCTCAAGCTAAACTAAGCTAAGCTCAACTCAACCCAAGTCCAAGCCCAGGCCCCAGCCCATGACCCACGACCCCGACCCAGGCCAAGGCCGAAGCCTGACTAGACGGGCGGCACGTGAGAAAATAAATAATTAATTGAACAAAATTGAATTAAAACATTAATTGAATTTTGTCGAAAAAGAATAATTCTTTAAGGAGAGCTCAAGCTAAGCTCCAAATCCAGGCCCGTGACCCAGGTTGAGGTCGGTCCGAACGGCGGCTGCGCGCTTTGGGGGAGACCCATAGTACATAGGTCTCCCCCCATAAACCCGAATCCATCTATGCTACCCTGCTTGTTGTGCGGGTAGCATATGATGGATTTTACAACAAAATCCCTCAAAGTTTAATTTAATACTTTGGAGCCCCAAATTTATAAAGTTGATTATTTTAATTCTAAAGAAATTATATAGTTTGTTCAAAAAAAAAAAAATTATATAGTACTTATTAAGTTTAATATCTATAATTAATAATTAATAATTCTTTACAATTTTTCAACAAATTTTACTTTCTCTTATTCTTTTGTAAAACACTTTTATTTTTGTTTTTACACTTCACAACACAACTAAATGCTTCTTTTGTCATTGCTAAAATTAATTCTAAAACTTTTTATGATTAGTAAAAATAAAGGATCCAGCATAAAAATGATAAACAAGGAGGAGTCAAAGCAAAAAATATCTTGTAGTAGGAAGATGAGGATAATTTTGTTTTTCATCATATTGTTGGTATCTTTTATTTCTAATATTCAGGATTTTTTAAGAAATAAATTTAGCAAAAGAAATTCATTTATTGTGTTGTTAAGTGTAGAAATAAAAATGCAAATGTTTTATAAAAGTACTACAAGAAAACATTTATTTTAGTTTAGCATTCTTAATTATTAATTGCATATATTTAACTCATTAACTAGATAATATATATTGAGAATTAAAATTAATTAATTTTATAAATTTTGGGGGTCCAAAGTATTAAATTAAACTTTAAAGGATTTTATTGCAAAATCTATCATATGCTACCCTCCCAGCTGGCAGGGTAGCATATGATGGATTCCATAAACCCTTTTCCAAGAATGCATTAATAAACATGAAAACACAAGCACAAACTTTGCATATGGGATGGTGACTTTTCACCTTCCCACCTATTTTTGTTTTGCCATTTTTTTTTATTTAGATAGCTAACTTTAGCATTTAATTTCTCATTCATCCCAACATAGATTTGAGCAATTAAATATTTCAAATTCATCTACACAACACGTAGATTCCAATAAGTTAAAGAAATCTCAATTTTATAATTTGAAGCCTATTCAAAAATTGGTCAAAACATGGGTTAACAAACCCGTTTTACAACAGTGGATTCACAAAGGGTATTGGTCATGTGAGGTCAAACCATTTTATACAAAGCATATTAACATTTCAAGTATACTCTGGAACTCAATGTTTGCATTCAGTTGAAGAGCTACGAGTAGTAAAGTAGAACTCACTTCTTTATTGAAACTACTTACAAGATATTATGTTCCTTCACTCATCTGCAGAACATTACCCAATTCCTCGGAATTATCTTGATGACAACTGGGACACGAAAATCTCTTTTGCAGTTCACCACCAAGAGCAGCAGACTCCTGTTCCAGTTCCGATGTCTGCTTGCTTCCAGTCAAGGCAACAAAATGGTTAAGGAATATAAGATATCGCATGCATGCTAACATAAATTTAATATCTAACGCTGCTCAAGCACACCATGTAATATTTTCCGGACCATTATACAACTGCAGTAGGAGTAAATCTATCAGACATTATTTTAGACAAACCACTTCAATTGTCTTGCTTTGCTAAAACTAATTGTCGACCGAATGATAATGGTGATAATATCAGAAAACTACTGGACAAAATACAAGGATATCTACTCAACTCCTGCAGCTCCATGCTTTCTTTAATCACCGACTCCAAAAGCAATGCTCGTTTTTCCAAAGTACTGAGCTCCTCTTTTACCTGCTCAACAGTACAAGTTTTCTCAAGATTATTCGAAGAATCTTAATTCTTGACATACATCTGGGACATACTGATGCAAAGAGCTCTTGCATAGAACTGTTACTCTTTTTTACCGAATACAAGTAAAGATCAAAAAGCATACCGCAAATGTTAAAGATAGAGATGAAATCCTCACCTGATCCTGAATGACCTGCTCGGCACTATATTGTTGTTCCTCTTGATTTATCTGCAAGATTATTTGTGAAAGTCTGTTCTTTTGATCCCCTGTGGCCTTCTGAGAGTCCTGCCCATCACTAGTCAAGGAACCTGCATTGAAACCATTTTTCTTTTACATCAAGTAATAGGTTAAAGGATAAAGGTATGCAAGTCATATTACGCATTTTATTATACTACAAAGAAAATAATCTAAATTTCCGATTGTTGCAATCAACATCCTGGATTACTTTCTTATCTTCCACACATTATATGGCAATTCGGTCCAGTGGTTTGATTAATTTTCAAATGATTAAATTGACACCAAACTGGAATTCCTGTTATCCACTGTTTGCTTCCTACAAACAATAATGCTTAACCGTGTTTTACTCACTGGTGAGAGAACAGTCCTCTTCTTGTTTTCTTCGTTTTTTTTAACGGTCCTCTTCTTGTTTTCTTCGTTTTTTTTTTTTTTTTTTATTTCTTTTGTATTCTGAATCAAAAAAACGAAAAAATGTAAGGAACTTGTACTTTTAGGTGTAAAATGGTAATTCTTACTGTCGGCAACAAATGAATTATATTTGCACCACACATATAGCACCAATTTGGGGTCTGAGGGAGTTTATGCCATGTGACTGTATAATATGAGGGGGTTTAGCTAATTAAATGACAGTAAAAGTGATATAGGCTACCATAACTCAAACTAATGACATGCATTCTGTGCAAGCCAGAATGACTATACTCTCCAGGGCTTGCTGCACAGTGTGCCTTTAGTGACAATTATATTGTCTCTTGTGAATGCAGAACATATCCTGTGTTATTCTTTATGTATCATGTGATTGTGCCGATGACATGAGTGTTTGATCTTAATATGTACGAGGGCCTGTGGTAAAATGGTACACAAAGTGGTATGGATAATCTGTTGCGCCTGTGACGGTATATCATTCATCATTTGTAGTTTATATTGTATGTCCTTGACCTGATTCACATATTGTGAACAAATTTTTGCTTATGTTGTTGATATTTGCATCACTTGTACTGTCACTTAGAAAAATTATTTGATTTCCTCGCATTTTACACAATTATACTCTTTTTTCTTACAGGATCTACTTGGATGGCACTCTCTCGACCTTTCATCGACTACATCATATGGGGTTGGGACAACTTACCTAGAACCGTCCTAATGTACTATGCGAACTTCATTTCTTCCCCGGAAGGTTATTTCCACACTGTCGTCTGTAATGCCCAAGAGTTTCGCAATACTACAGTCAACAGCGATCTCCACTTTATATCATGGGACAGCCCTCCTAAGCAGCACCCACACTACCTTAACCTCGATGACATGCAAAGAATGATAGACAGTAATGCTCCATTTGCAAGAAAGTTTCCCCGTGACGACCCAGTGCTCGACAAAATCGATGCCGAACTTTTGTTCCGGGGCCAAGACATGCTTGTCCCAGGTGGGTGGTGTATAGGTACTCGTGAAAATGGGACGGACCCTTGTTCAGTTGTGGGTAATATTACGGTTGTAAGACCGACTGGGGGTGCTAAGAGACTGGAAAAATTGATCGGAAATCTTTTGTCGAGCGATAATTTCCGACCCCATCAATGCAAATAAAATTTCAGATGGTAAATTACGATGACATACTCTGTTTGGGATGAGGTTGATTGATGATGAAGTGGTACTTCATGGATATGGTTTTTGGAAGAAGAAATGAGGGCTTTGTTAATTTTTGTATTCAATCTTCAGAAACCATTTCTTTTTATTAGTTTTTATATATCTCTTCCCCTTCAAATACGCAATTGGCCAATTGGGGGATATTGCTGAATGGTTCCTATTGTATTTTATATGAAGAGTTACGCAAAAGCTATATAATAGTTGACAGATCTTATTCTCTTGCTGGTGTACTACTATTATATGACTCTTGAGCCCACCTTAAGTGTTCCTGAATTATTCTTTTGGAGATTAGTTGAGCTGTATAGTATTACCACACTATATGAACTTGAGTTACATTATAACGACAATCCCATCTAAAAAGAATCACCATGTGATTCTAAAAGAAAGACAAAGCATGTAAAATTGGGCATTTTGTGTATTAAAAACAATGAGAACTCCATGACATCTTAAAAGCAAATTGTAGTAGTGCATTAATGCCATTGTTCAAATTTCAAAATAGGAAAGTGGTGACTTCACAAAAGGCAATACTGATCTTGTGAGGCCAAGCCATTTACACAGAGCACACGAACATTTTCAAGTATTCACTGGAACTCAATGTTCGCATTCAGTTATAGAAATAAGAGTAGCATAGTAGAACTCATTGATTGAAACTACTTACAAGATATTAAGCTCCTTCACTCATCTGCAGAACATTACCCAATTCCTCGGAATTATCTTGATGACAACGGGGACACGAAAATCTCTTTTGGAGTTCATCACCAAGAGCAGCAAACTCCTGTTCCAGTTCCGATGTCTGCTTGCTTCCAGTCAAGGCAACAAAATGGTCAAGGAATATAAGATATCACATGCTAACATAAATTTTATATCTAACACTGCTCAAGTACACCATGTAATATTCTCCACCCATTATACATCTGTAGTAGGATAAATCTAACAGACATTATTTTAGACAAACCGCTTCAATTGTCTTGCTTTGCTAAAAAAAATTGTCGACCGAATGATAATGGTGATAATATCAGAAAATTACTGGACAAAATACAAGGATATCTACTCAACTCCTGCAGCTCCATGCTTTCTTTAATCACTGACTCCAAAAGCAATGCTCGTTTTTCCAAAGTACTAAGCTCCTCTTTTACCTGCTCAACAGTACAAGTTTTCTCAGATTATTTGAAGAGTCTTAGTTGTTGACTTACATTCTGGGACATATTGATGTCAAAGAGCTCTTGCATAGAACTGTTACTCTTTTTCCGAATACAAGTAAAGATCAAAAAGCATACCACAAATGTTAAAGATAGAGATGAAATCCTCACCTGATCATGAATGACCTGCTCGGCATTATATTGTTGTTCCTCTTGATTTATCTGCAAGATTATTTGTGAAAGTCTGTTCTTTTGATCCCCTATGGCTTTCTGAGCGTCCTGCCCATGACTAGTCAAGGAGCCTGCATCAAGACCATTTTTTTTTACATCGAGTAATAAGTTAAAGGATAAAGCTATGCAAGCCTATTGCACATTTTATTATACTGCAATGAAAATAATCTAAATCTCTGATTGTCGCAATCAACATCCTGGATTACTATCTTCCACACATTACATGGAAATTCGGTTCAGTGGTTTGATTAATTTTCAAATGATTAAATTGACACCAAACTGGAATTCCTGTTATCGCACTGTTTGCTTCCCACAAAATACTATACATACCTCCATATAATGTTGCTTCACGGTGGTTATCTTCATTGCCACTGGAGGCTACCAACTCGTGAAATTTCCTGTGCCAGAAAATGTTAGATGAAAATTTAAAAAGGTCGGAATATGATGCACCGATCCAGACTAGCATGCAAAGATTTTAGAATAATCCCCTGCCGCTTTCAGAAGCTATATCAAGAATCCAAGGCATTTTACACTAGATTATGGTACTTGATATGACAGATACAACTTACAAGAAAAGAACTGCTGTAAAGAAAACGAGTTTTGCAAAGTCACGATCATCATTGTCAAATATGAGAAATCAACCCATATATGGGTGCAGTTTCTATTCAATAAAGTATCTGTATATGGAGGCAACACTGATTTAGGAACCAAGTAGAGTAGATCTACCTGATCTGTGCATTCAGCTCAAGCATTCTCTGGATAAAGTGATCTCTGCCAAAACATTACAAAATATATTGACAGAAACTCAGCTTCTACCATCTACAGCTTAATAAGTGGCTCAACCACAGTGACAAAAGAGATATATCTATTACCTCGAGGAATTCTCTTCATTCTTTACACCATTGGAGCATATTTCAGCAAAAGCAAAGTTCAGATACACATCAGATAGAATTTTATTTTTTTTAGTTTATAACTTTATGATAAATTAGGAGTGAAAACAACTGTGGATCTGTTAATCACGTGATCAGTGAAATACACCTTGAGAGCCGCCAATTCATTTCCAAGTTTCGATAGCTCATTGTTGATGAGAGCAATCCTCGCCTATATCAAATGTAACAATAAATTCCAAATCGACACAAACAACAGAAGATTGCTCAAAGAAATTCAAATCGTCATAACTGAATATCACAAACACATTTGGCGAAAGTACGATTTCAGTCGCAAAACACATTAACGCCCCGACGAAAGCAAATAACGAATCAAATTAAGATAGGCACAAACACATCTGATGGAAATTCGAATCGACACAGACGAATATGCAACTTTTTCACTTCCTCAATTTCGTAATAAATTCGAAAGATTCAAAACCTGAATCGCTTGATTTGAAGCCTCATTCATAGACAATTCAACTTCGTAGCCTTTAAGCTCTTGCTCCGTCGTCTCCTTAACGCGTTTTGCTTCTTCCAGCTCCAAATTCGCCGATTCCAGCTCAGACATCAGATCTTTGATCTGTTTCTTCTGATTCACAATTTTCCGCTCTGCAAAATTTACAATCAAAACTCACAATTTCAAAAACGAGAAAAAAATTAACGCGATTAGTGTTGAATTTAACCTTCTTGAGATTTTTCAGTGGTGAAATCGCGGATTAGGGTTAGGAGTTGTTTCTGTTGGCCGCTTCCCGCCATTAAAGAGTGATTTGAAAAAGTTTGAATGAATTGCCAACAAAAGCGTCAAGTTGCTCCATTTTTATATAAAAATACAATAAGGGTAAATAACGCTTATAGTCCCTCAATTATAAATTTTCTCACACTATGATCCTTAAGGTTTGTTTTATACACGTACATGAACATCCATCGCGTTATTAAATTTGTGAAACAAATAATTTGTTACACTTTCTCTCTCAACTGTTAACATTTTTGTATCATATTACATAAGATTAAATATGTATCTGATGTATATTACTAATTCATTTTTAAACTAAATTTCACTAAGTCTTTTTATTTGTTCTACAAACTTGGCTAACTGCTATCTTTATACACATTTTAGAATTGATACGGGCACTTAAGTAGCGGTTTTTTACTACTAAGGGTTAACACAAAACTTTATAATGATAACTCATTTCTTCTAAGTTTAATGTAAAATGCCACTCTTTCCATTAAGGAGAAGCTTATACGAACGAATTTGCAATTTACTAACTTATCATTTACGCATAATTGATTATTTAATTTTCATGATATAACCATTCTTAGTATTAATTTGCACATTCTTAATTACGAATACCTAAAATGCAATTAAGGTATAAAAACTTTTATTTGTATTGATAGCAAAAAACGTGCCAAAGGACAAAGCTCGTTAAAATTAAAGTATTCTTCAAATTAAATCAAAATGTTTGTAGATATAGATATGAAAATACATCTACAACACAAAAAATTTAGCTTAGGGCTTGTCTATACGGACAATCATAGTTTACAGAAAAATTCAATCGAAGGCCATGGTCAGGTGTTGGGGCTGGCAGCCTCTAGTTCGTCCATACATGGACCTGGCCAAGCTTATTACCAGTGTAGATCTCATTGCGCTCTTCATCATAGAAGATAACTGTGATATCTTTCAGAGCCTTTGCAACTGTAGTGCTAATCTTAGAAGCTTGAATCATACGTTTCTTGGAGTTACTCGACGTTATCTTTCCCACACACTTTCCTGTCAATATATTACTGATGTTGATAGAACGGACTGCAAAAGTGAAATATCGAATGTTACGGTTAAAGTTATGGTTCTCATGAGTTTATTAATAAAATTATCATGTTTCGAAAATGTAATACCTTCTCCATCAGCTGACCCCGATGTGCAATAAGAAATGATGAAATTCGCATCACTTGTAACATATGCACTGTTGATATTGTAAAGCGGACGCCATAGAAGGTTATCCTCAAAAGAGGTCACAAGCTCTCCACTCAAGTTCCAAAGCTTGACTGTTCGGTCATGGCAAGTCAAGAATAATTGCCCGTACAAGAAGAAAAAGGCGGACGGGATCAAGTATTCGGTCTTGCTAACTTCTGTTATTTGGAAGTTTCTGACCTATGTAGACAAGATATCAGATTTTGCAAGAGATATCGAATTCACGTTAAAGAAATTGAAGAATTGGCTTACATCGATAATTTGTAGGTTCTCGTTCTCTTGCTTGACAAGAAGCTTTTCTGTCAATAGAGCAAAGAAAACAACCTTCTTTTTTTTGTGAAGAATATTGTCGAATGATTTGAGGACGGTCCCATCCTCTATGGAGACAATCTTCAAAGGGACGTCACCCGTTTGTGTAATTTTGTATAGCAGAACCAAAATTCCTGGACTGTTACATCGAGCATGTAATTAAATAATCTTTTTAAAAAAGACCATGTCAAAGATAATGGACTCAAAAAGAAAAAAAAAAAAAAAATGATTGATCAATGACATAAATGAATACAAATATGGGTCCAATACTATACTTCAACATAATTATTACCTGATACTAAAATGATACTAAAATAATTAACTTATACTAAAATTATTACCTGATAGTGATCTCATGAATCTTGTTGTCTGTAATAGAGTACAAAAATGTATAGCTTTTCATGTCAAACATTTTGAATGTGCTGAAAAGAGGAATCAAAAATATAAGCAGACATCAACAGACGCTAAGTAGTTCTGAGAACTAGACATAACGAATCAAATAGAATATAACACAACAAGCCTCGTAGTTTTACTTACTCATCTTCTGCACAATGTGTAATCACTTTTCCATTCACATCATCAAATTCTATAAAACCGGGCCACTTAATTGACTCCGACTCGAAGAGCCGATAACCAGCACCTGGCTCACCCCTTCGGATGTCTCTGAAATAGTTCAAAACAAGAGATGAATACCACAAAGATAGTGCAAATGAAGAGGAGGAATTATAAGCAATCAAATGATGAAAATCATACTTGATACTTGTGGTTCTGCATATTAACGCACTACAATTATCCGATTCACATTCAGAAATGGTGATGAGTGAATCATTTTCTTGGTTGTGAAATAACCTCCGGATTACTTCATTGGGGCTAACATTGAGGAAGCATATCCTCTTCTTGGTCTCTGCATAAAAAAAAGGTAGTATCTATAAGCTCTTTCCAATTTTCCTTGTACAGGTAGATTAAGTTTCACCCAGACTTACGGTACCTTGGCTAAATGCTGCACAAACACCAGATTTTGTAAGAACAAAGATAACATCAGCAGTAGCAAATAGCCTAATGATCATAGACCTCCGATTCAGACACAATAATGACGAAGGAAAATCTTCATCGTTATTGTAAGTATCACATTCCTCCTGAATTCAACATATAATCAGTTAGTTATTGAAGTTGATGAAAAACTTAAATATAATGCAATAATGCCTCACGTTGCCCGACAACACCGTATCCACTAATCTATAGAGACTAGTTATATAGCAAATAAGAAATTTTCGCCACGCCTGCGCAAATAAATAGCTGAATAATTATACAACAAAAAGATGGAAAATTAGCTCTCTCTTTCTATATCGAACTTTTTAGGACGGAATGTGGAGAGAATACTGGCTGAGAGACAGTGCCATATTTTTTTCATTGCTCCAGCACGCAAAGTTGCATGCTACTGTGGGATTAAATGACATAGTCGACTGGAAAGACCAGGAGTAAACCGACATATGGACAGATAGAATTTGCTCCCGCTACAGCTGAAATTCATTTTAAAAGCTCCTCTCCTCTCATTGACGATAAGAATTTACTCTTCACTTCCGAAATAACTCCTAAACGCGATAGGTTTTATTTTTGTGACTGCTTTTGTCAACATGTAATTGTGACTTACCGCTAGTTTAATTGTTGCCATCGATCGACTCAAATATTCTGGCGAGAAAATAGTTCGACCATTATTTTTCCTCACTCAAACATGTGTCTCTTGTATATATTTGCCCAGCAACTTCTAAAT
This sequence comes from Misopates orontium, assembly GCA_946800315.1. NCBI lineage: Eukaryota > Viridiplantae > Streptophyta > Magnoliopsida > Lamiales > Plantaginaceae > Misopates > Misopates orontium. Next base: position 14,972,515 of record OX326953.1, on the reverse strand, counting down.
GTAGAGGCATGACATTTATACTTGTTCACAAACTGATCACTCAGATGCAACTTTTATATGTAGTATGAAGTCACTTCTAATTAACTTTACAAAAAAAAAGTTATATTCCTTATTGTTGGTCATGCACATTACACACAACATGGTCACAACTGGTATATATGGTGGATGAGAGGAACGCGAAATAAAGAAGCGCGGCTGATGTCGCTAGCTATTCGACGACGTTTGTTAATCAACTAATTAAATGATTTTTGTCATGTTCCCATTTTTAAAAAGGAAGCTGAGAATTACTACTTTCTTATGATTGTATGTGATTTTAAAATGATTTTGTCTATTAGCACTCGAAGTGTTGGTGTAATTCAATAAACTAATGACAACTTGATCATATATATCATACGTAAATCACATAAGTAACACCGACAAATCTAATATGGCAAAAAGAAAACGACAGGTTTAGAAATTAGAACCACTTAGACATGCATATAATATAATTTTTTACATTAAACTTTCTAATTAAGACTCAAAAAGAGAAGACAAATTATTTACCTGCAAGTGAAAGTTACGAAAGCGTGCTTCAGCAAATAAGTTGAAACGATGGCGTGTTTTAGAGCAAATCTCCCTCATCTGCAGCTTTTTCACGCTGTTGTTTTCGTAACAACAACGCTTCTTCTTCTTCGACACCGCTAGCGGACCACTTCTCCTTGCAATTGCATCATCCATCTTTAATTAACGTGATCATTGAGACCCTTTTTTTTTTATTAAATAAAACACACTACTACTCTACAAGAGCTTAATCTTTGCACGCCACTTCAGATTAGTGGGCTCCGGCCCAAATCAAATATTGTTTATGTAGTAAGCTTACATTTTTAAATCACTAGCCACCAAGACGCACGCCAGAACCCCTTGCAACGTTTTCTTTGATTTAAAGAATAACTTATAGTGTACATATATTTTTCATTTATTTTTTGACATAAGAAATAGTGTATATTAAACTTCAAACTCCAGTTAATTAAAATCCAATGATTTTATCTTTAGAGATCCAACGATTTTACCTTTAGAGCCCCAATTGAAATTTGATGTAGAGAATAGATGTGTAAGCATTTTGTTAATTCCGTTTCTGGTCCTGTTAAACAAAAATATACTAAAAAATATTAAAAATTGAAATACCGAATATTTCTATATGCATGACAAAATACGTAGATGAACAATATGAATATATTGTGTGAGAGAACGAAAGAGATGAAGAAAAGAAATGAAGATTGAAAGTAAGAACAGTAAAAGAAAAACTCCGTAGAATAATTTGAGAAAAATGGAAGGTAGTAACGGATGAAAAAATAAGGAGGAAAATAATAACCTCTTCCTACAAAATAGGGAAATGGAATATAGTGGAGTTCTTAAAAATGACTATATCAACCCTTCTTCTTTTTTGTTTAAGTGAGTAAGAGAGGGTAAATTTGGAAAACACTTTATTTGTACAACAACTTCCATTTTGTCTCACAAAACCTGTTTATTTATATTATTAATAGATGTTTAGCCGGAAATCAAAGAACTGTTAAGAAATATTGGGCCCAATCAAATATTTCTCTTATTGGGCCACGAGCATATTAATCATTTGGGCCCGTTGGCCCATTGGATTGACAATTATATTGCTTGAAGATCGTTAATACATATACTTACACATATACTTGCAACCAAGTCACACGTGAGGAATGCATGTCCACTTGTATGACCAGTAACAATTTAAAGTATTCAACATAATATATACGTCTTTTATTAAGAGAAAAAGGGTATAAGTGTCTTTTTTGCCCAAAAAATACTTAACTCTTAAGTTTGGTTGATTGAACTACGCCTCCAAGACGCTTTATTGCTTGAGCAAAACTCAGGACCATCCCGTCCACCTGGTGGGCCTCATAGGAAGATTCGCGTTATGATTACTAGCTTTTCTGCCGTCATGGGGACCTTTTGCTATAGAGAGTTAAATAGGGTTGCAGATTGCTTAGCAAAGCTCAGGGCAAGCTTGCAGACCAAACAACAGGAGCCGGTTACTGGATCGTAAAACACAGTCCTTAAATGTGTTTCGCTTTTGGATACTTGTTTGAATTGGTTATTATTGCTTTTGTGATCAATTGTAAGACTTGTTTAATTATTAATATATATATATATATATATATATATATATATATATATATATATATATATATATATATATATATATATATATATGTGTGTGTGTGTGTGTGTGTGTGTGTGTGTGATTAGCAACAAACAATACGCCTCCGTATAAAGGGGATAAACTATGGTAGGGGATAATATGTTGTTCCTCCTGATTTATTTGCAAGATTATTTGTGAAAGTTTGTTCTTTCGGACCCCTGTGAGCGTCCTGCCATGACTAGTCAAGGAGCCTGCCTCAAATGAGTCCAATTCTTTTTTTCTCTTTACCAGCAAGTAATAGGTTAAAGGATAAAGCTATGCAAGCCATTGAAGCAATTTATTACACTACAACGACAATAGTCTAAACTTCTGAGTGTTGCAATTAAAGTCCTGGATCATTTATCTTCCACGCATATCCTAATTCGGTTCAGTGGTTTAATCAACTTTCGAATGACAAAAATTGCACCATAGAGGAATTTCAGTTATCTCATCTATTTGCTTCCTACAAATACTATACATACCTCCATATAACTTTGCTTCACGGCGGTTATCTACCTTGCAACTGGACTCAGAAAATGGTAGATGTAAATTTAAAAAAGATCTGGATACGATGCATCGAATCTAGATTAGCATGCAGAGCTTTTAGATTAATCCACTGCCACATTCAGAACCTATACAAGCAACAAAGGCACTTTACACTGGACTACGGTACTTGATATAACAGACACATAATAAAGTGGTGTAATGAGAACGAGTTTTGCATAGTCATAATCTTCATTTTCAAATATGAGAAACCAACTAATATATGGATGCACTTTCAATTCCATAGAGTATCTGTTATGGAGACAAAACCAATCCAGCAATTGATGAACCAAGCAGAGTAGATCTACCTTATTTTGTACATTCAGCCCAAGCATTTTCTCAATAAAGTGATCCCTACCAAAACATTATGTAATATGTTTAAAGATATCATTTACAACTTTATTGGTTCAATCACAGTGAACAAAAGACATCCTTACCTCGAATAGTTCACTTCATTTTTTACAACAATGAAGTATTTTCAGCAACAACAAAGTTGATCAGGTACATGTTTGTTAGATATTTTGTTAGTTTGTTATTATTTAACGACTAAAAACAATTGGGGTCTGTATGGTCAGTAAAATACACTTTGAGAGCCGCCAATTCATTTTTTTCTTTTACGCACTATCTAAATTTCATACAAATATTCCACACAGTCCTCACCTATATTCCACATGTTGTGAAACTATTTAATAATTAAAACTCAAGTAAAAAATAATAATAATATAGAAGATCCACAACAATGGATAGCAAATTAGATACATATTATTGAAATTCATAAACAAAAGTTGAATTGCAAAATTATTTTGCTTTTGAAAATTCTAATTAACTTATTAAATACTTTCACTAAAGTGACTTATACTTTTATCAACTAAGAAATTTTATTGGCAAGTTATAAATAAACAATTATATAAAATTTAACAAAATAAATTACTTTCTTCCCTTTTCCGCCTATTAAGCTCGGACTTATACCTTTTGCATCCCAAGATGGCGAGATTACACATTTTGTGCTCGGGTATACACCTCAGTAAGATTACACTTTAACAACAACCTCAGGGTATTTTAGCTTAATTCTGCTTTTAACGAGGCCTAAGGCGCGCCCTGAGGACTAAGGTGCGTTTATTTAAAACATTGTTACTGAGATTACTATCACAATGAAATAACTTTATCGAGGTTTCCTTCTTTTGTTCTCTTGTCTCAATTTTGTCATTTCGCTTTGTTCGTGATCTATCTATTTTGTTGTTGGTATTTTGGGTTAAAGTAAATACAATGTTAAATGACCACATTCATCGTATATGACTAGAGGATAATTATTACCGCCATCCAACTTACATAACACTTGGCTGCGAAAGTAAGGAGTAAATACAAGTTAATCTAATCTTGATTCTTAGTTACGCTGCGAAAATAATATATTGGATAAGTCTTATAACATCAAAAACTTCAAGTTAATATAGTCTTAACTCCGTGTTTATTAGTCTTACCTATATTTTTCACCAACTCTGGAAATATATAATTATACTTAGGTATGATAATAATATATCAAAAAACATGATATTGTATATATCTTTGTCGAGTTTTTACCACAATAAAATTATGACATGAAGTAATAAAGAAAAGTTTATCTGGCAAATTGTACGGAAAATGGTGATTTATTATTTATCTTGTTTAATTTATTATTTATCTATTTTGATTGAAAATTGGAGATGGTGAGTGAGCACCACATTATCGGCAGGACGAAATTACAGAGCCACATCCTTTTGCTTACTCACTCAAACTTCAATTTCAACCCGGCACGGAATTGATTTGGGCCTAGGCATAGGCCCGATAATCTGGACTAGATTATGGCCCAATTGTTGAATTTTCGTTAATGGGCTAAACTATAGGCCTAGCCACAAAAGGTATATAGTTTGCTGTATGGGTTGATGAAAGAACATTTAATATCTTAAGTATTGGATGTGTTTGCTTTTCTACGTGATAATAAGTAATAATGGTCAATTAATTGAGATATTGTGTGTGTACTGTCAACTGTGTACTGTAATTAGGTTAGGAAAATAAGTAGTTGATCAATCCTTCTTGGGTGCAGACGTGCATGATACATGAAATGCGCAATTACACGTACCTAGCTAGCTAGCTAGTATCCAGCAACTAAAATAATTGGCATCTCACTGAACATAATTGATTTTTGCACTTTTCATGAGGGTTATATTGCTTGAAGTTGAGCATCTTACTAGGGAAAATATGTATAGTATGTCTCTAATGTCTATATTGGCCATATATATGTCATACGTTGGAATATTGTGATGAACCATGCATAAGCAAACACGTCCATTAAATTCATGTAATTTCTAATATGCGCCTAACGTGTAGATGGTTTCAATTTTCTGGGATTAATTTGTTGTTTTTGGACTATAGAGATCACATGAAATAATGTCAGTATACTTTATATTCAGTTCGTAAAATCTGTACTTATTATAATTTGCTGATTTAAACTTGATGATCTTAGGGGCGGAGCCAGGAATTAGGCTTAACGAGCGGATCACGTAATTCTTTTCTATGTAAAACACTTATATTATTATTATTATTATTATTATTATTATTATTATTATTATTATTATTATTATTATTATTATTATTATTATTTATTTTTAATTACTTTTAAAAATAATAAATCATCTTAATTAAAAGACCAAAGTACATTAAGATGCATATAATAAGTAGTTTATAAAAGTGACTTTAAAGTAACACAATCATACCTAAAATTTGTAAAAAGATAAAAAAAAATACATAAATATATACAAAAAATATGTCATGAAATATGTCCCCAGAGATTTTTATTATTTATATTCACTTAAACTTTCTAATTGTGTCGTACAGTTTAAGAGAGTATATATCATAAATAAATCACTGTCAAACTATTAAATAATTAATATCTTTCTTAATATTGTGTAGGATTAATGTAATATGTAAGAAAATAACTATAGTCTCTAACTTTGACTCCGCAACTCTTTGTGTTAAGAAACAAGTTATTGTAAAGGTATCTCAGAAGAAGTTATACACTCAATGTTGTATTAAATAATCACTCTTTATTTTATTCATTACACAAAAAGAATAGGAAAATTCCGACAAAAATCAAAAAGTAGTAAGATAAATTATTATAATCTACAAAATTAAACCAACCAAAAGGAAAAAACAAATAAAAGAACTAGGGAAAAAACTTTTACTAAAGTTTTGAACTCTTAAAATTATATGATCAAACATATATTATATATATAGGTGTGTATATACATATATAGAGGTATATATATTAGTGGGGTGGGGGGCGGGGACCCCTAAAGGCCCCCCACTTGGCTCCGCCCCGGGATGATCTTATACAACATTGCAAACTTTACTCCACCGGAACTTGTTTGGGACGACATTAATGTACGTAGCTCAGTACTGCAACATTAAATGCCTCATCAAAAAACACAACAAGTGATCCATTAAAAGTTCAAAGACTATCACGAGAATTGCTTGCGAACAAAAGAATGACAGGTTCCACTGTCCCACCTGAACTTGTGAAACTGATATCAACTTTAGTTTATCTGCTGAAGCCACAAGAACGTTTTGATGCAAGAAAAGAAAAGAAGTTTATGATGACACTGCTATAATTTTACTAAACCAGAAGAATATAATCATTTGTACTATGGGGAATGCGACTACTCTTTGGACTCATGATGTTCTTTTTCTTTTTTTTTTTTTTTAAAAAGAAAAGCTTTTTATTAAGTTGAGGTGGGGATTAATTAGGTCAAAGTTAAAGGGTGTGCTTGAATTTTTCACGGTTTTGATTTTAAGCAAGGGTTTGTTTTTGGTTTTAGGCGGCTGAACATTTATGGCGGAATGTGCCGAAGAAATAAAATTATGTTATATAATGTCATCTCAGATCTTCGGTGCCCATAATCAAATCGTAAATAGTAACATCTTGGATCTTATGTGCCCAAATCATGTGACAAGCTAATAATAGTGAAGAGATAGAGATAACATTATATTATTCATGGAAAATTCTACAGGGTTGAGTGAATAATTAAGTATATATATTGTACATTACTTTCAGACTTGTGGCTCGTGCAGCTTGTAAATCGAATCAAATAATAGCCCTCATGTCAATAACTAGTTATCCCACTTTTCATGCGTTCAGCCGTACTAGTAAGTAGTAACTTGTACATGTTTACATCAAAAAAAAGAAAAAAAAAAGGGCATCACAACGGTACAAATCTATATAACTACATGTTTAACCCAATGTAAACAAGTATGTGCATGTTACATACACTAAACGGGAAATAAAAACCAACCATGTTGACAGATTGTTTTCTTTGTTAACTGTACTCTAGTAGAGTAGATATTATTAGAACTTTATAGCAGTGTTAATATAACCGGACCTCCGGCCACCAAGGCACCGGTTCGCGGTTCGCGATTTTGACCGGTTTAACCAGCCGAACCGGCAATCCGGTTTAACCAGCCGAACCGCCGATTCGGCCGGCCGGACCAGTCAAACCGGCAGGGTCTCCGGCCACCAAGGCACCGGTTTGCGGTTCGCGATTTTGACCGGTTTAACCAGCCGAACCGGCAATCCGGTTTAACCAGCCGAACCGCCGATTCGGCCGGCCGGACCAGTCAAACCGGCAGGGTCCGGTTCGCGGTCCGGCCGGTCCGGTTCTAATAACACTGCTTTATAGTACCTCACTTTTCGTGAATTTTAAAATGATCAAAGGTAATGATGAAGATTTTATATAAAAATAACAAATTTCTTACTGGTAAGTCAGTAGACTTAACACTGGTGAATATCATGATCTAAACTGTCTATCGACATGTGTATATTTATTCCGAAGAAATTCATGGGCCAAATGTTTCATAATTACCCAACTTAAGAAATTAGAATACTCTAAGCCGAATCAACCTAAAAATCTCCGGTGATTTCGAAAACTTGCATGAAACTCCCTTGTGATTTGATACTTATCTAGAAGTCCCTCGTAGTTTCATTAACTTTGCACAAAATCTCATTTTCCTGAAACCACTAAAAAGAAAAAGAAGAAAACAAATCACACCATCTTTGTAATAGATAAATGCCTCCTTTTCGCCTGAATGGGCACTTTTCCTGATTTTGAGGCTTGATTTAAAACCGCAAGAGAGTTTTGTATAAGTTAGAAAATTTTACGTAGAGTTTAGGCAACCAAAGGGGATTCCGTGCCAGTTTTTGAAACCACAAGAGATTTTAGGCATTTCTCCCTAATGAACTATGATAAAAGAATCTCTCTCACACATATATATGTACGCATGTTAAGAGATGCCTAACTATGGGTGATTAAGGTGAAGATCACCAACAACCACATGATTCAATGGAAAGATAAACTTAACAATAGTGTAATAACGTCTCAAATTCCTGTAAAATTATAGCAAGCAAACATATGTGTCACACATCACTACAATAATAAAAAATCATACACAAAATCAATACCTCAAACTTCACATCCTAATTAAATTTTATCAGATCGTTTTAAATGAAGAACGATGTATAATACTTCAAACTTCACATTCAAACAGAGATGAAAATCAGGAAATAAAGATGTACAATAGATATGATCAAACCCTAAAGTCAAGTACAAACCCTAATTTCCACAAAGAAAACAAAACATCTTACAACAGAAGATATATATAAAGAAACCAAATAGATAAGGATCGATGTCCAAAATATATATAACAAAATACAAACAAGAGAGAACCGATCTTGCTCACACACACACACACACCTGATATTGAGCAGATCCACACCACTACAGGAGTAATTTAATACATCTATAAAATGAAGATCTTTGAGTGGTTTTACAAAAATACAACAGAAAGTCAATTAGCTTGAAAGCTTAAATATATATATATATCGGACCATGATGCTTGATTCCCCTTCAACTAAGAAAATAAAAAAAAAAGACTTCATCATGACTTTGAGCTGCTCATCAAGAGAAAGTGGATTAACCCTTTTCTCCTTTTTTCACTCCCAATTAATCTGTTCCATCTTCATCATCATCATCATCATTTGTGGCCGACTTCTGACTTGTTTTTTTCTTGTTGTTGTGGTGTTGTAATGATGGTTTTTGAAGCAAGTGCTTTGTAGTTGTGGGCATAATGATGAAGGGGTGGGGTGGAGAGAACATGACGCTCTGATATTCAAGTGATGATTGCTTTTTGGTTTGAAAGAGTGAGAAAACAATTATATAAACTAGGCAAATTAATAAGAAAAAGGAAAAAGAAAAACATTTGCAATGTTCTTCGTGCGGTCTTTTTTACTTGCTTCTTTATATCTTTTTCTTGAGTAATGTCACTGCGGCAGGGATTATGGGTACTGATGAAACTGAAAAGAAAAAAAAAAAAAAAAAAAAAAGACTTTTTCAACATTTGTAAAATAGTATTGTTTTACTACTACTTTTGTTGTGTTACATTCTTAGACATTTAATTTTACCTAAAAAAATCTTATAAGCTAGAATAGGCGTTTTCAGTTTTTGTTAGGTAACGATTTTAATTTTATATTTCTCTAACAACTCGTCACCGCGGTGTGAATCAAGATTTGATCATCAAGATTTATGTTCATTTATGTAAATCTATTAGTGGAACAAAGACTTTAATTTGACACAGAAGAATTGGAGGTCGATTTACCTTTCTCTTCCATCACTTTTTATTGATATTGCGTGTCATTGAGTAAAAAATCTCTAAAATATATTACCATAATACTCTCTATCGAATTGGGCATGGTCCATATCTTGGTCAACAATTAGGTCATCTAGATCCCAAGATTTCAAGATAAAAGAAAAGAAAAACAGAATGGAGAAAACAACACAGATTAATTAATCAGGTGAGAAACACCGTAATGAATTAAATTAAATATATGCCAACATCAACTATTGAGGTCTCCTGGTGCTTAACATCCACATTGATTTCTCGGTAGAATTTAATGTTTATAAAAACTCGTCAAGAACTCCTCTTAGGACCTAGGGCTAAATTAACCCCGACACGTCCAAGGCAACTCTTTAATTAGAGTTTAAATTTCACAAAATTTACGCCCTATGATTTGCAGAGCACAAAGGACTTAATTCTCCTTTTGCTCCAACACTACGTACTCATCTTACGCCATAAAAAAAAAATGATATGTTTTGCTTATTCATTTATGATTTGTATTCTTATTATATTATGGCATTTGCATTAGTAATAAAGTGTAATTTTTTCTAGAATTTTTGGATGTAGTTTCTACTTAGAAACTAATCTTTTTTCCATGGATCTAAAGAATAGATATTAAATTTATCATGTTCTAAGGGGCACTTTTGTAGCATTTAATTAATATTTTCCGTTTTAATTTCCTATTATCAATTAAAATTCATAATACATTGACTATATTGGAGGTCGGTGAAATGTTTTCATACTATGTGTAAGTAAATTACAAGTACAATTTGTGTTCATTTCTTGCTTTTTATAAACTTATATTGGCACCAATGCTTTTTTTCTCTAACATCTTCCAGAAATATCGTTACTTAGTTTTCTTATTTTCTATTAATTTATATATTAACAAATTTAAATATTTGATTTTGTGAATTTATGCCTATCACCTTTTAAAATACTAATATTTATTGAGTAAAAGTAAAATATACATCAGAATCAAATTTTATTGTTGATACTTCATACCTAGCTATCAATATTTTATAAGATCTACACGAGCTTACGCCCAAGACTCACTAAGGAAAAATGGCCTTAAAACGCGTCAAGGCATGCTCCTCAAGGTATAACCTTCATATTTGGGTTTCAGTTTGTGTTGAATGTACTGAAATATAGTCGATCTATATATCCAACACGAGATCCTCACATAAACGACCAAAGACTTGTGATTATAATTCTTGAACAAAAGTGCAAAGAACAAGAATTTGAGGCTTGAGACTTGAGACTCGAGATCAATAAGTTGTAGAAAATTCTCTTATTTTTCCCATGTTGCATAATTTATATATATAGAATGAGAAATCTCTAGAAGGTAGAAAAACTTCTAAAGTCAAGAGAGTTTGAAGGGCTATATACAAATGTGTTGAAACCATTTCTAACCGTTAAATCAAACAGATCTCCAAGGCTAGTGTTACGATGAACTAATATAAGTACAGGTAAAATCTCATTTGTAAACCATCTCAAAGTTGTGAGTAATAGGGTTCGTGTAATAAGATATTATCGTATCAATGATTTGTTATTAAGAGGGATTTGATTTGAAATTAAAAACCAAGTTCCTTCACCGAATCAAACCTTACAACATGATTAAATATCGAGCTCAATTTGGTAGTTACCGAGATTTGATATTTATGCAAAACATTTATTTTCACATTTTTTATATTTTGAAAAAAGATCAATTTAAATAGAAAACATAATCCATTTCAGTAAACAAGAATAAGCATACAATTATTATTTAATAATCACCAATTAAAGATGAAAGCATAAAGTGATTAAATATTAAAAAAAATAACAAAAACACAAAATATTACACATTTTGAAGTTTAACTGAAAAATTGTGAAGGACGAACGTGAAATTCGGACTGAGGGTAGAGAACAACGATTGATTTGCACAATCTGGGGTTTGGGGAGCTAATTATGTTTGAACAACACTACAAACCGAAAACAAATCAAATAGCATGAATTTACCTGGTAAATCTTAAGGATTGGACTGGAAAACATCAAATTCAATAATATGAGCAAGGTCGAACCGTCTCCCGAAATAGAGCAACGATAATTTATAATTACTGGGTGGAAGTTGAAATCCAATATAAAGTTCACCGAAGTATTCGTAACGTCATAAAATTGTGCCGTTTTGAAAATTTAAGAGAAATAAGAAACTAACGATCGTGATTAGCTCATTCCTTTTTTAGAAATTGCATGCCTCAAATAACTCGATACTCATTTATATGTAATTTAACGCGTAATAGAATCGTCGCAATGTTCCTTCTCGGTACTTTATTACTTTCTTTTTCTCTTCTTTTTCAATTTTTAAGGAGTTATAATAAGTATACATTGATGAAACCCAAACGGAGTTTTGCTGATAGTTTAGTTACTTTTTTGGATATAAGGGAAGGGGAAGACCCCAGAAATCAAACAAAACAATTATTCCACAACATTCCGATAACTAATGCCTCCCACAGAATCAAAAAGAAGATAAGGCACAATAGAAGATGGAGGATGATCGAAGCGCTGCAATCCAAAGGGGATAGAATGGCCAAGATTTGCCAGGCGATCCGCAACGATGTTCGTCTCTCTAAAATTATGTCGGACAATGCAGGATTGGAACTTGAGAGTGAGATCACGACATGAAGTAATCATGCTGCTAAGAGGGTGGTTATCCGGAGGCGAGGACCGGAGCAATTTAACGACAATCTTAGAGTCGCAACATGAGGAAATCCCAACCGAAAAGCCTTTGAAAGGCCGTGAAAAGCACCCCAAGGCTCAGCCGAGGTAATAGGGCCGAAGCCCAAGTTAGAAGTGAAACCAAATAACCACTGTCCAACAAAGTCTCCACCGATTCCTCCACAAGCTAAGAGCCCCGGATTACTATTGCAACTTGTGTTGTAGAGTTGGACATTTGTGACTCTAGCTTCTCTCCCTAATCTTTTTCTTTAACTAAAATTGTGCATTATTTTTTGTTTTGTGATTTGTACAATGTATTAGTAAATAGAATATAAAGAATTGTTAACTTTTGTTTCGTAATTTACCTCGATTTTCATGATATAATATTTTTACTTTGCATATTTAGTGTACATACTCAAAAGCTTTATTGCAACTAGACCATCATCGTATATTGTTTTAGATCTCCATATATCAAGTGTTATTATGATAAATTAAAAAAAAAATGATGGAGTCCAGTAACACGAAAAAAAATGACAAGTTAAAAAGAAAGTATTAAACCTAAATGGTAGAGTTCCAATAAGTTGTGAAGTAAACTTTGGATTGGTAATTCAGTAAACCGCTTGTGTAGAGTATATTAGTAAATACCTCACTTGTTTAAGTTAAGAAATTTCTTATAAAATTCATTACTATGCAAGTAAATACTAATCTAATTTTCAACCTTGCCCCAAACAATTTAACAAAACAAGTTCATATATATATATATATATATATATATATATATATATATATATATATATATATATATATATATATATATCCATCTTTGTGCCAAATGTGGTTACGAAATTTCAAGACTTACGTTGGATTCTCCGAAGTCCGAACCATTCTTAGCAAATTCGACCTAGATACTCTCGAAATGAAAATAAAAAATAGCAGCAGCATGTCGTTTACTTACATATATCAGACACTTTAGTTTTGTTAAGGAAAATATGCTTTCAGAAAGGAGAATTTTACTCGCTGCACGCCTTTTACATTTTTAATATATTTTGACACATAAAAATAAGTCTTTTACAATTTGGTATCGACTCCTTTAATATTTTGAAAAATAAATGTATAATTGTCTTTTGATTCAAAATAAAATCTAGGTAGATACAACTTTAATCCATATCAACAACAATACATGTTTGCAAGAACTTCTAGAAACAACCTTTCCATAAGTTTTGCAAATAATGTTGCTTAAAGCTACTCGGGTGTTTTTGATACTAAAGTGGAAGCAACTTTTCATTTTTAAAAACTTATTAAATTACCTTATTTCTGAAAATAGTTCCAAAAGACAAATACTTTCCGCAAGTGTCTGGCAAAACCACCAAACTCTAGATACCCATGCTCGTCTAAAATGAATAAAACTTATACTTTTATAAATCAATGGCCTTACTCATATAGCTAATTGACCAACTTATAGTATATTTTTGTGCACAATATTATTTCTTATTTATTACCTTCTGTATCAACATTTTGCTTTTTTCTTAAAACATGTGGTCACCATAATTAACCTTGCATTATCTCCATCAACATAACCCATTTACTAGACCATTCTTGACAATTTTTTATATATACAGCCAATCTCGTTCTAAAAACCGCTAAGCATCATTGCAAGTTACCCTTAAACTAGAAATGGGTGGGCAAGCATTTCACACTAAACTTCAGGGTCCCGTTTCATAGATTTCCTGCACATAAAAGAAAAGATAGCAGCATTACGTACGGTACAGACAACTGAAAAATCAGAGATAATGTGAAAAGAATATAAATCAAGTCACAATCATGAACGTGACAATATTGTAACAACTCTCATGGCACACTATATGAAACAAGTTAAAATCAAATAGTTAAATTCTATAATGTAATTTCTATTTCAATAATCATGTCATTTTAAAGCCACCAATCTACAACTGAAATTCGAGGGTGAGGTCATTGAGCTTTACAACCTATCAACATAGTTTTTTCCACTTTTCACAAGGTAAATAGAGGAGGGAAAAAAAAAAAAAAAAAAAAAAAACTTACATCACGGGGTCTTTACTTTCGTTGTAAACAGTGGATTCTTGCTCCTGACGTCAACCACACGCCGAACGATCCATAGGGGATATTTCTTAAGCATTGAAGTCCTAGTCTCAAAAAGAGTCTCAATACCAATTATCTTTATCTCAAGCCTAATTGCCATCTGTCACAGCCGTTGAAGCAAAATTTCCTTCATCGGCAGAGTCCAGTCCACACTCAAGTCTAATTGCTGATATGAGCTCGGGAGATATGATTGATCGAGCCATTATTTCTCCATTACCGGAGTTAGTTCGAGATTTGCCAGTTTCTGGACCTGCCCCCCACCCTCTATACAGTATGACTTTGCTGGGTTCTTGAGACACAAGGACGGCCCCGGTAGCTTGCTGAGGGGTTCAAATATTATTTTATTTAAATTTCAGAATGTAAATTAATTTAAAGTAATAAAATCTCCATATAGACATACCTCGAGATTGTAAATCACCTCCTGTATTGATGTCCCTTTAGCTCTGCCTTTAATATTTACTATGGCTAGAGGATGTTTCTCAAAATGTTGCTTTATCGCTTTAGCAACTCCAGCAACAACATTGCTTTTTCCTAACATATAACAATCACAGTAAAATTAGGTACCAGGCTGTCAAAACAATAGCATATTCTTCTTGGTAGAACATACACGAATTGAATTCTATTCAAAATGAATTTAAAAGAATACCCAAGTAGAAAACCTTTACAGATTACTGATTTCATTTTACACCTATCATTCTCATCAAAACAAGCCACACTTTGAATATGGCAATGATAGCGGCAAACTGACTATTCACATTACCAATAGATAGCACGGGTGGTTTTCTCATCTTCAGGGCCTGCTTCCTTAGGAGAAGCCTTTCTCTGTTAGAAAGTTGTGAATTTCTAAGGGGTATCACAGCTGGCTTCTCAGCTATAGACTTCTGAGCTGTGACTTCAAATTTAACCTTCCGCAAATCATCATCAGAATCCATTACTTTAGTATATTGCCGGATGTGTGTCGAGGCTGAAGAATTTTCCTGTTCCTGTGACTAAAATCGACATGAAAGCATCAAACTACAATTATACAACAATTATACAACATATACACCCTCCTCCCCAATGCATTTAAAGATCTGGAAATAGTAAGACCCCACAAAGTTGATAGAATGAAGCAAAATGGTTTTGGAATTTACCCTTAAATGGTATGAAATATCAAGTTTCCTACTTTGTTCATTTACGTTCAAAGACCCTTTGAGTCCTTGAACTTCTGATACGGGTTCAAGCTCTTCTGCTGACATGTCAAATTTAATAACTTTCTTAACCTCAGATGGTGAATAGATATCTCCTGCTAGGTCCTTCTCAGCAACATGCTCAGGGTTTTTTGAAGTGTGCATGGTATCCTCTCGGTTCTCAGCAGCAACGTCAGTTTCAAGGCTTTCTCTGGCCTTCAAACATGATAAGGAAAAGACATTGACAAATAAGTGTGAGATTTGTAATGAATTTTGTTTTTACATAAAGAACCATAAAAATAAACTCATTCAAGGAAACAAGTACAAGAATATAAGGGAAAAACATAATGATCAATTTGTATGTTGGAAAAAAGCCATGACTAGCAATGCTTGAACATGTAGGAGGAAAGATCGATTTTACTTTAAATAAATTCATCCACAGTCTTTAAATGATTTTCTCTACAATCTCAATTGCTCAGCAACAGCACTGAGAAAACACTGCATGCAACTTGAGGTGGATAACTAATGGAGTCAGGGGAACCAAAAAATCTAAACACAACAAGAATAAATAGACTAGCGCTTCGGTAGTGACCCACCCTTTGACCAATAAGAATTGGTACTACTTGCGTTTCTAGTAGGGACATCAATAAATGGTAACAGGAATTTCCGCACCATTAATCAAAGAAAAGCTAATATGTAAGCTAAAGAACTGATATATGTTAGTACAGCTGCACAGCTCTAGGATTGAATTGCCCACTTCTTACCTCCTCATCGTCAGTATCTTCAAAAGAAGACTGATCATCACTTTGAGAATCTTCGAGAAATACTTTATCTTCTCTGCAGTAGTTCTTATTTGTATCCTCGTCCTTGACCTGGATGATGACAATCAATTCACAAGTACAGCCTGAATGGTGAAACCAATTAAAAAGAGGGCAGAAAAGAAAATGGATCTACATATTATAAGCATAACTCACATATTTGGATTCTGAATGTCCTGTTGGCAGCATATCATTTGTATTTTCATCTTTGGCCTGGACCAAAACAAGTCCAAACTTACTAAATCATCCAATATGAAAATGGTTGCTATAAGGAGTAAATCCAATACATATATATATGTAGAGAGAGAGAGAGAGAGAGAGAGAGAGAGAGAGAGAGAGAGAGAGAGAGATGTATTGTATGTATACCAGTCTGCGCTTCAATCCATCAATATTTCTGTTGAGCTCTAAAACATGAAGTTTCAAGGACTGCATCATATGGGAAAAGATGCATAAGACTTAGTGGCCAACATCAGTTGCTTAGAAAAGTCAATATTAGAAAACAAGAGAAAGAAAAGATCAGATATTTAGAATACAGCCTCGGCAAGATTAGTGTTCATGCTAATTAAGAAACATACTTCTAGCATATTCTATTTGTATCTCACTTTCAGAGTCAAATAAGCATATGGTTCATATGATTGAGCTTTATTTGACATAATTGTAACAGACGTAACTATTTTCAATTAGTTGTTATTAAAATTGGGACAACTTATTTAAATTAGCAGAGAGCAATTTTGCAAAAGCATATAACTAGTTCTCATTGGGTCCATAAAAAGGAAAGCAAAATATAACTATACCTCACGACGCTGTGCCTCTAATGATCGTTTCATAGCCTCCCTTTTACTTAAAAGTGTCTGAGGCCTCAATATAGCAGGGCGTTTATAGTTCTTTCCACGATACACAATAATTGCATAACCTTTACTAACTGGCTCCACTGCTACTAGTATACCACCACTTTCAGCCTCCAAAGTCCGTGCAACTCCGTTAACCTCTTCAATGCTCCTCCGGCCAATGCATACCTTCACCAGTTCTCTATATTTCCAGTGCAAATGCATGTTCTCAACTGTTCCATCAAAAACTCCTCGCCTACCTGCAAATGATAGGGAAAAATTAGTTCTCGCTTCAACTTAGACCATAATACTTGCATTTTCAACAGGAATTTTATTTACTAAACAGACCCACTGCACGATAAAACACTTAAACATTTCTCCCCAGAAAATAGGACCGATACACGAAAAAACACTTACCCAGGAGAAGGAAAGCTTTCATCCTCAGGCCCACTTTCCTCAGCATATACCTTTCTTCTTCAGTTATACCCTCTTTATCTATTTCAAGTGGTTGGCGGGTCTCTTCTTTCTCTAGCTCTGCCAAAAGCTTCTCCGCGCGAGCTTTTTTCTCCAATGCCTTTGGGAAAAGAATTAACATCACCTATGCGTCGAGAATTTGGCTAAAAATTTGAGTGATTATAGACATTGATCAAAGGGTACCATGGATAACTTGGTGCTTGTTTTCTCCATTGCTGCCTCTGGAAATCTCAGCCTCTTTTCTTTAGAGCGACCCCGCAATTTTTGCCCATTTTCTTCATTATGCTCAACTTCAACACCATCTTCTGTCCCGAGTTCATGTTCCTTTTCGCTCAAGTTGTCAACTACGTTGGCTTTTGCCACATCCATATCATACTTCCTCCGCTCTTCTATAGCTGAAGAAGCTGCAGCTGGCAGGAAATCCTTTCCTCGATAGAAAACTATGAAATCTTTATCTCTCGAAAGCAAGGTCCCTCCAGTCAGCCACTGCAAAAGGTCACTTACATGAATGGCTCAAAACAAATCAAGAACAAACTGCAAAAGAGCTTGCATAGTCTCACCACAAGAGTTATTAAGTGCTTAAATTTAACACCATGGCGAGCATTGAATACATTACTCAGACCGATCTGGATCACAAACCTTTAGCTCTTCGGCCATCAGTTCACTATTTGTATTCTGAACTCCTCGCTTGACAGCAATTTTTGCAATTTCACATTTCTCCCAAAGTTTAACGATGGAAGCAGCCAATCCTTGGTGTTTCCTGTTTCTGCCTGGGAATGGAGTGTAAAGAAGTTATATGCATCAGCTACTAATATTAACTAAATTCCTGAAAAATTAAGGTGCCTACGGTATACAACTCTGAAATCCAATAAATTCTAATAATCCTTGCACCCACCAGTGTTCTCTTATTAGCTAGTGTTTCCAAGAGTTCCAATATCAAGCAAAATCAAAATCTTAGGAATCAAGTGTGAATGATCAAGCCCTAACTTACATAGTAGTAACACTAACATTATCTTTTGGGGTTCGGGAGCTACAGGGAAAGGATGCCTACAAATCTAATTTAAACTAAAATGGCGTGGCCATAGGCTGACCAACCCTATGTAATCCTGGCATTTCATAATATATTGGTTTAAGTTTTACACTGGCAATGAGAAAGACAACTAACCTAGAGCAAAATGGCAAGGCAAAGGCCGGCAAAGTCTCCGCAATGTAGTCATCTCATCGTTTGTCAGTTTATTTTTCACTCCATATGGAAGTAGACGGAAAGGTCTCCTGTATCCAGGAACAACTGCTGGCAAAAGATCAGCATCAACAGGCAAAGGATCATATCCCCACCAATCATTAAAACGCGGGCCAAGCCCTTCAAGCAGAGCATCAGCTTCTTCAGCAAGTTGTGCCTCACCAGGAAGCTCAAAACGTACTCGATTTGGCAAACCAACCCCTTGGATAAGGGATGGTTGCGAACTTCGTGTACTAGAGTTTACTCCAGGAGATTCAACAGAAGTGATGACTGACATTTGTATATCTGGTTTACCAAGCGTTCTTTCATCCATCTCTAAATCAGATTCTTCAGAAGAAGAGTCATTTAATAGATTACGCTTAGTTAAGAAGTATGGATACTTGTATTCAGTTCCTCTATACAATATTATATTGCTTCCAGATCTCCAAACAACTAAACCTCCAGTTTTCCTCTGCAAACATTCCAATAAATCTTATATGAGCAAAAATAACTAAATGGGAAACTACGCAAATCAACAAACATAAAAAGTTCAGAGAGGAACAAGTATTCTTCATGATTAGGTCTACATTCAGCAAAAGACATGCCGAAACATAAAATTAAAGATCATTCATGACAAAAGGCAGATTGCCACTAATAAATGAAATTCTCTAAAATCAGAGCAAAAGCATGTAAAATGCAATATTAGCAACTTAATCATCAAAAAAAAAAAAACTATGACGAAACAAAAAGGGGAAGGAAATTAACTTATGAACACTTCTATATAAGCCTGCATATGTTACAAGGAATTCGATGTTGAGATCCAAACTCCAAGCACCACAAACAACTTATTAAGTTCAACCTGAAAAATCCCTTCTACTGATCATTGGAATGCATTCAAACAGTTAAACTTCTAATACTATATTTTGCAAAGTTAAACACGAGGGAACCTCAACCGAATGACAATGCTACCAAAATTTCTAGAAACATGAAGTCCTCTAATCTGTTTGTCTAGTCAAAAAGAAGAAGAATTAGATAAGTATAACATATACATAATGTCCTATCTTGCACGGATACAGCCACGGAAATACAAATAAGGCAATATGGGTACAAAACTGTACGGGTGTGGCAACACTTTTTTTTTAAAAACTGATGGTAAGAATACGACATAGATATGGCTATTTATTTGAATATTTATATTTAAATTATGCATTAATATAAAAGGAGAAAAAAAGGTTAATCTATAATGACAATAAAGTCTAAACACACAATTCTTTTAAAACATTCACTGAAAAATGTATGTGCAGCATAAAAAACATAGAACTATCAAAGTATCCATGCAGCACAGACAATGTTTCTTTCACTCGCAATCTACAAGCTTCTCACCTCCAACAAATCATGAGTTCTCTTCATGTTCAGCCTACAAATATCCTCACAAGTAATCTTCACGAGCTCGGTTCGCCTCCACCGCTCGTGAATCCCGTTAACGATCCCTTCCGTGATCCCGGCCTTCCCCACCTTCAGCTTCTTCCTCAACCCAATCCCCTCACTCCTCAACCTCCTCAGCTCCTCCTTGGGCAACGTAAGCTCCGCCAAACTCGGAGCACCCTTCACCTTCTTCCCATTCCTAATCCTCTCCTCCTCCTTCTCCTCCAAAACTCCGCGCCTCACCTCGTGAAACCTCTGTATGGCAATGCTCGACCCTGGCTCGGGGACCGGGTTCTCCGGCGTGCTCCAGCTCGTGTCGAGCGTGTGTCCGACCCGATACTTGGGTAATTTGGTGCGTAAGGGGACAAAAATCTCTCCCGGAGAATTAGGGCTAAGAATTGGGGATTCTGCATTATCGTTGGTTTCTTCTTCTTCTACGTATCCGAGGCTACGGAGCTTTTCGGCTATGCGGTGAATGGCGGATTGCGGTAGGGTTTGATTGTCCGGTGATGACGTGGCGGAGATTTGACGGCGGTGTACGGATATGAACGGTGGATGATTTGGGAAGTGACAATTGGGGATTTGGGGGTTTAGGGTTTTGGGATGGAGAAACGAGAAATGGCGGTTGTTGCAATTGCACAGTGGAATCGACATTTGTTCTGATTAAATTGTTGTTTTCATCAGCTAAATTAATTCAATTTTTTGGTGAAAATATTGAATTCAATCAGTAGAGAGTTTTTAACTTCATCCTGCTCTGCTCAGTTGAGAGCTGGGACTTGTGAGTTTATCGTTAATGGCTGTTTTTGCTCATATTGTATTTTAGTCCCTCGGATATCTTTTTAGTGCCTTTGGATTATATTAGTTTTTAAAGAATCAAAAAATGTATATAGATATAGATGTCATAATTATTAAGGAGACTTTTAATCTTGTTTCAAATTTTAGTCTACTAAACTACACGTAAGGTAACTAAACTATCTTAAACTTTTCTGTAGTAATCTTACTTAATTTCTTTTCAAAATCAAAGAAGAACTAAGATTTGTGAGCTTATAAAAAGAAATGTGTTCTTTGGCACCCCAAGTATAAAACATAGAATCATAAATGAGTGACCATATTTGAATATTTCTGTTTGTAAAGTGTTCTTTTGTGTTGAATAAAAGTGAGTTTTAATCCCAACATTTTATACATTATGTAGTACTTTTGATGCTTTCATATCTTTCTATTTTATCTTTAGAATATAGGTAAAACGTGACATGCTTCATCAAAATAAAATGCAAGTTTTGACTCTTGAGAACAACGTGTGCCCTTCACTTTTGGCTAGTAAAAGTTATATTTGACAACAAGTCGAATAAAATATTGACATTCACTTTTGGCTCACGGTCGTTTCAAATTAAAATTGACATTCATGTGCGCACCACTGTAATTCTCCAATATCCCCAATTATTCAATGGCAATCGACAAATCATTTTTTAGCCACACTTTCTTCATGTAACAAAGTACATAATAGGCAACATAATTGGCACAACATTCTACTGCAAACAACAATTCTTAAAAATATAAAATTACAAGACATTCTCTAACACACTGGCTTCAATTTAAGTTCATAACTTCGCACTAAAATACTGAGCCACGGAAGGATATTTTGGGCAACCGAAGTCATTTATGACGTATATATCTGAGATGTCCAACTTATAAAAGTCGAAATTTCCAAAACCTTTGAGCACTGCAATAAAACAACAATAAGCAAAATTAATTAAAAAATAAACTATGCAAAGATTATTAATGAAAAATGAAATTTAATCGAAGGACTAGTTTTAGTGCATACAATAAAAGCGGGGATGAGAGCTGAACAGTGCTTTTCGTGCAAATTTCTGTTCGTAGGAATTGGGTTTTATCGGCTTCAGCTGAAATACAAATAAATAAAAATGTAGCAAATTAAAGAACATAAAATTTACAAATTTATTATGTAATTAAAATGTATGTACCTTTCCTAGTAGAGTAACTTTGCCGCACGGTGGTTCTTGAGGGTCTAAATCCCCGCACGTGCCGAGGGCAAATTGGCCAATTGTTAAAGAACTTCCTTTATTTACCATTGAGTAGTTGGCGGTGGAGTTATCCAGTGTGGTGAGGTAGAAATACGGTGTTCCAGTGGACCCGTCACTATAGGATAGTACATTCCCAAAAGGAAGATTGTTGAAGTTGTAAGCTGTGGTGCTGCATACATGCCAACATATATACATTGTTAAAAAAAATGAAAAAAAAGGATTTTGGAGTAAATACTCAATGTTATATATGAAATAAACACATTACGTCTTTAAAATGTACTTAAACAGATTACTCCATATGTTAGGTTAAATAAGTTACGTTATCTCCTATGAAAAATAAATAGTCAAATTGTCCCTTACATATTATGCTAAATATATACGATGCCTCCATTTTTAAGTTGCAAAATACATCACTCTTATATACAAGTGTTAAATGGTGATGGACATGTAACTTATCTGCTTTTTCTATCACATGAATAATATATATCCTCTATTTAACGTAACATATGTGTAATTCAACAAAAAGATAAATTACATCAGGTAGTGTGCCTATTTTACTTAACATATGAGCAAGATTTATCGCTCAAAAAAAAAAATCACAAAGAATTGCAAGTATATATATATATATATATATATATATATATATATATATATACACACACACACACCCTTATGTATCCTTATGTCATTTGTAATTGACAAATAACCATATGTCTTATTTTGTTAGTTAAAACCTCCCTTGTAAAATTTAAAAACTAACAAAATAATCTCTGACAGTATATTTGTGTTGAGTGTAATAAACTACCTTAAAGTTTTTATCATGTATGTAAGAATTTGTACCTCACAACTCCCCATATGCTGGACTTTACGAGCCTCCTAGCATATGAAGCAGCTTCCAGAACAGCTGTTACATTATCCGAACAGCTTACAACAGGACCAGGTGCCTGTGCCTCGTAACGAGGACAATTAAGAAGAACTAATACTAATACTATAGTTAAAAGGTTAATAAACTCCATCTTACGTAATTAGAAAAAAAAAAAAATTCTATTTTTCTCTCTACAAATGTTTTGATCGCAAAATTGTGCTAGCTTGGTGGACTAGAAGTGAAAGAGGGGCTCTTATATAGAGATTGTATGGCAATAATTGCAGAAATAATATAATGTTTGACATAATTACAGAAGTAACTTGATTATTTCCGACGATTACAGAAATAACAAGTTAAGTTTTTGTAATGGTACAAAATAACCACTATAGTAAAGAGATTAGTTTAAGTTCATTATTGACGTTTATGAAATCCTAATTGCACCCGGAATAGTTTTTTCATTTCTTTTCGAAAAAGCAATTAATGAAAATTCTACAAATGAAATAACTGTCACTTGGTCAAAAACTGCCACGACAATATTAATGTTGGACTTATACTTTTATATGACACCAAGAATTATTAGCATAGTGTAAAAACTCAAAAAATAAAAAAAAAAATAAAAAAAAACCCTTCCAGACCTAATGAGTTATTTCATAAACAATAATAAACATTCAAATAGCCCATACTTTAAATAAAGTAACGTTAAGGTCAAGTTTTATGTTCAGAAAAGAACTTAATGATAATCTTCCCTAAACAAAAAAGAACTTATTGATAATCTCATTTCATAACGCCTCTCTTTGACCGCGAGTCCTATAAATTTTTTGGATCAAACAACTCCTATTTAAAAAACTTAAGGTGTACATCTTTTATATATTATATATAATAAAAAAAAAAGAATCCATTTTTACTGATTATTACACATTCCAACAGAGTGCATTTTGTCCTTGTTTATGTTGAGTGGTCGAACTTTCCTTTATCTGTATCGATTTTAATCAAGTAACAGTTCTTGTTTTCTTGCGGAATAAAACCTTAGTCCTAAATTTGGAGACAGAGACAAATCATTTGACATATTAAGTTATTAACCAAAAATAAATGTTTACGCAAACTTAGGAAAGGACAATTGAATTAAGATTCGTTGGGCCACGATAAAATAAAAATACTATTAGTCATGTGAAAGGTTATAATACAAAATAGCATAATGGGTTAAAATCACCTAACTCCCATGACCACCTTTTTCTTTTATTTTATACTTATAAGTGTACTCATCAATTATTAATATAAAACAATAAGAGCCCTCTCTAGGGGAAACTTAAATTCAATATTCCTATGCATAAGCGAGTTGAACAATTGGTTGGTATACACTATACAGTATACATACGTACGTTTCAGTTTCACTTAGCACAATATTTTTTAAATGAATTGTATAACCACGGGAAAGTTAATTTATTTCAATAACTAGAAATTGGGCGCGGAGCCCCTCGCACATTAATTTTTTTTATTGTAAAGTACTACATATTCATATTAGAGTGTGAAGAAAAAAAGTAAAATTTGGAAGAAAAGAAAAAAGGCAAGAAAAAGAATTTGCCTAAACGGAAATAGTTTGAATTAATGGGAGAGTATAATTGGAGTTGATAATTGGAAAGAAAATTAATTTCCATTGAAAGACTATGTATTCTAAGAAAACTATATCTATCATTCTTAGTAAATGGTATAATTAATTTCATCTAACTTAGAGTTAAATTGAGAAATTAATAATAAGATGCTGTAGTGGAACATAAATTATAAGGTTAAACTTGTAAATCAAAAGTTTAATGTTACAAATACCTCTTTATTTATATATTAGCATAGATAATAAGCAAGAAGTATCCGCTTTTTCTTCGCTACAAACTTTGAGTTGCTTCTATAAAATATAATTGCAATGTAGACTTAATTCAAAGAAATTGACGTATACCATATATGAACAAAAACAAAAAACATACAGTGACACAAATATACAAATTGTCATCCTTTATTTGTCCGACAGTGACACAAATATTACCTCAAACTAGATTTTAGACTTTTGTTTCTCTTTATCATTTTCTAAACATGGTTAAAACATTAATAAATGGGACACACATTTTAAAATTACTCATGAATGTAGCCTCAAAAGTCACTAAACAACTTTCATAAGCATTTACAAATACCACATTAAACATACAATTCGGGTATTAACAATTTTCAATCATTTCCACTGATTATTACTCATTCAAATGCATGTTATCGGCGTGTTGCCACCTCACGGGAAATAGAGAGGGCAAGAAATGTTTTCAACAAATTAAAATAATTTGCAAATTGATTTTTTATTTTGGAGCTCATGTTTCATCGATAGGATCATCTAAAATACTTCATCCAATCTATCACAAGAGCCGTACGTAGTTCCACAAACCAGGAATAAATCATGAGTTCAATCCTTTTACAAATTACAATCAACAATCGCAACATGCCCCACAAGATTCTTCTACATTCTAATCAGAGAGGTATTTATTTCTACAAAATTTCAAGAGGCTGTGTTACAAACAAAGATTAATATTTGTGCATATTTCCATACAAAAATATGGAATCATTTTTCATTGAAACTCAATATGAAGATATTCTCTAATCAGACTGCAACATCTACTTTGATCATATTTTCGAGATACTCGGAAGAACTCCTAAAAAGCTCCAAAAATATTCTAATATTTATCTGGTCAAGACACACCTTACAAACGAACTTCAACTCATGCTTGAAGGAGCTTTGTTTTACAACTTTACATGTGCAAATTCTACTTCTCACAGATATGAAGCTTCAAAATGAAGAGAAGTCCCCAGTCACGCTCTTTTCCGATGGATCATTGCCCTCAGCATTGATAAGGAAACAACATTATCCGTTAATAGTATCATTCACGGGGCCTTAATTGCAATTTGTAAGCTTGTATTTCCATGGGGGAGATAAGAATATGTCCTTCCTGTGCACCAATCCCAAAATTCTCACTATATCCAAGTGCTTCAGTATCTTCATGTAAGAGATTTAAGGAGGTGGCTCTTGCATTCGAAACAGTAAGCCCACTGAACATTTCTAACAAATTAACGGGCTCATCGCCCACAGTCGAACATTGTGTCCTGCCCTTCCGACAATATGAAGAATCCCAACCTCGCCTCTGAAAAACGAGAGCAAATCTTGGCTCATCAAGAGATTGCTGGGAGTACTTAATTGGGCGAGGAACCTTAAAGTTCACGACATGCAAATCACATGGCAAGGACGCGGACAAAGGTGAGAAGGATCTAGGTGGCGGCTGTATGGTGATAGCTTCGGGTTCTTTAGCGATGAATGTGTGTACTGGATAATCTAAGTGAGCACCAACTAGATGAGAGAGAAGAGACGGGCTAAGGGGATCAGGATTCAGAACGGGATTTGAAGGTGATGAAATATTGGACTCGACTATCATGTTAAAAATCACGTTCATCGCACGGTTGTCCACGACCCCTTGACCCAAACCACGCCCATCGTCTCTCACTAATCGACGATCAAGCATAACCTCCAACCACCCATTTTGCAAGCTTGCAACGCCCAATGACTGCCTTGTGTGAATAGAGAAGCGTTCACCACCCGGCCCTTGCAAGAATGCTAGAGAAGGCATTGGGTAGTAATTTCCCTGCAACGGTATCTTGTCATAGGTTTCCCTACGGCTCATCTGGAAGCCATTCAGATCAGAGTAGAATATTCTCTTGTTATCGATGTCTGTCTTGTATCTAACAATAAGCTCTCTGTCGTCAAACTCATGCCCAATAAGCTCAACATGATACTCTTTCTCAATAATGAATTCTTGTACGGTATTCTCACTGTTATATAAACGGGTGCTATGGGAGATTGGAGTTTTGTCCCATTCCGTCTTTGGATTCGAGTAAACCTCATGAACCAAATGTCCCTGTGAAATCACCATATGCCCGCCTGGTTTGGTTATAGGCACAGCATTACCGTTTGGCTTGAATAGATAAGCCCCACTTTCGGTGCTAGAGTACATACCGAGTTCTTCACCAACCACGGTTGAGTGACCATCTTTGTCACTTATTTTCTGCAAAAGACCTTGCTTTACATCAAAAGTGAGTGTCCGATATTGGTTACTGATTTCAACCGTGTCACTTTCTATATTAGTGCAAGCATAAGGGGTGGGGCAAGATAGCTGGCTGGAAATTTTAAGACTTGCTGGGTTGGCCTTTTCACATCCAACAAATCCATTTGCAATATAATAAGTCTGCAATCCCATAGCAGGAATCGAAGCTTTCCAATAAATACGGTGCCTTCCAGTAAATATTTTGTTCTTATCATGATGTAACTCAGGAGATATTTGGCTCTTGACACAAGTCCAGTTCGAGTCTAGTACCGTAGCATCAGGATTTTCAACCACCACCATTGCCACTTCATTTCTCGTTTGCTCCAGTGGGTTAAAAAGAACAACGGTCTGCACTGTTCCTTCACGAGCACTGATGACTCTATGCACTGGTTGAGCATCATATCTGGATCTTGTTTGAGCCGGTTCAAACTGGGCCGGGAGCTGGTCATTTCTTTCATGGCGAATTCCGAGCAAAACTTCAATAGCCTTGGACATGAAAATTTGAAGGTCTTGTAAAGCAATATGCATTCGTGTCCCGTAGTCTTCAACCACGTGATCTTTAGCAGTACCCGTCACGCCATCATGATGCTGAAAAAGGGCTAAATTTCGTCGAGCGGACGTCAATTTGTATGAAAACCCGGTCGGCAATTTCTCGCATATAGCTCTCTGGCAGTATCCTAAAAGAAAAGCCGACATCATTTCTGCCCCACGAAGCGTTTGCTCTAAAACCCGGTCAACAGCTTTGAAGAAAGGCCTGGAGACATAATACCCACTCCAATAATCTTGATTTCTGTCAGCATAGGTGAAGAAATCTCCTGATAAAGAAGGAAAGCCTCCAATTTCACCAGAGCCAATTTCACCGTTATGAGAATAGTTTATTCTTTCAGCCTCATCTCTTAGAGTACGGAAATAGTCATCCAAAGTACCAAACTTGGCTTCGGCATTCAAGCTAGGATCCGAATTGATATAATCGAAAAGTAACTGATAATTTCTGAACTGGGCTTCTGCTTCATCAATACTGATGTAGCGGAAATCGTCTCCAAGGGGAATAAGAAGTGTATTTGTACGGTAAAGAGTTGATTTTTTGCGATACTGGTCCAATAACTTAAGTGCCCTCTCCTTCACATTATCCTGGTCAGTTTCTACGGGGTGTTCTCCCCAGGGGCAACGCTCATAAACAAATCCACGCATTCGAGCAAAGTCAAACTGACAGCAAACAGCAGGTTCTGGCCCACAAGTATGTGGAATATCATAAGAATAGAAGGGCATCATGTGGACAAAAATATCAGTTGTTTCCTCAGTATCCCAGCTCTGTCGCCATGCATACTCCAGATTCTTGTTCATTGCCAACTCTTTCTTCAACTCATAATGTGTTCTTTGAATAAGCATGTTCTCAAATCCCATGCGACGGAGAAGATACGCCATGGTGGATGAATAGCCAAATGGATCAATTGCCCAGGAATTTTTAGGAATAACACCAATAGTTTCATTTAGCCACATGTTTCCTTCTGTAATCTGAGGCACAGAGTGTAAAGTGTATGCATAAATATGTTAATAAAGCAACGAATCTCTTGCAAATACAAAAATAGAAAATTAGTCTCAACATGAATTAAAAACTCGTGGTCTGAAACATAAAACTAACAAGTGACGTGTATAAGAAAAAATCACTAAATTCAACAAATTTACATGGTGTAAGCCATATAGGCTAAGAAGTTATAGTATGTGAAGCATTATAGATCAGGAAAAAATAGCATATAAGCATAACAAGTTATAGTGTATGAAGCACTGAAGATCAGGAAAAGTACAGGTGAAAGTCCAAAACTGTATGATCTACTGCCAAATAAACTACCAACATGCTAACGAAATATCATACATATCTTATAATCACAAAAAATCCACTTTTCATGCAGTAATAAGATTTCTAAAACAAATGCATACGAGCCAGAAGCAATAGGCTAAGTACAATTCATAACCAGAAAGACCAGAAAGTAGAAAAACCATCACCTGCTTCCAATCAGATATTTACTTTTGTGGACACTATAACAATGGTTGAATAAAGAAGTGAAACTTAAAACAGACTACCAGTCAAGGTACTCAAAGGGGATTAGTAAATACACATGCAGCTAATTATGTGCAATCAAAAAAGCAACGCCGCTCATCTTATACAAAAAGGTGGATGAGAATGTCACCATACTGTTTCTTTTTCTTGGTTCAACAGAGACAACTTATCCACAAGATGAATGAATAAAGAAATTTAAATTTACCTGCTCGATGATGGCAAAAAAATGTGAATTGGCCTGCAGAATAGAAAAACAAAATAACCAATAAGATTGAGCCGCTCAATATTGGTGAATTCAAATATCAAGAACACTTTCACAAATAAAAACTCGATTTAGTCCCCAATTCAAACGAAAACCACACAGTGACTGCAAATATCGGGAATAAATGTTGACTAGTATGAGATTAAACAGTAAAGTTCAAGCAGCTGCGGAGCAACTGGTGCAACATAAATTGTATTTCCTTTATGCAATCAGTACGATGAGATGTGTAACATCGCGTGACAAGAGAAACTACTCCAGCTTACGATAAAAGAAATTCAATTATACAAAGGTCAAGGGAAAAAGAAATTTCATGAAATAAATTGATATACTTCATAGAGAATTAGTATTACCTCATCATTCATCACCCACCCACCTCCGACAATTTCCAGCTGTCCACTCTGCACTAAATTGATGAGGGATTCTCTTTTCGCACTTGAAGCATCCCTCCACCATCTTTCCAAGTAAGACATCTCTTCCCATATAAACTTCCTTCGAGTATCCTACAAACATAAAACTCATTAAAATCGAGTGCATTTCTCCAAAACTAAATAATCAGAACCTGCACAAACACTTCACCTAAAACCCACAAAACAAAATACACAATTATAAAGTCTACGCCTGATTTAATGGATTCATTTTAACCAACAGAAATGGAAACTAATAGATAATCCATTCCACTTCCATAACAGTAATAGCATCATATATTCTTTGACTAATTAGACACAATTTATAGCTAGAAAAACGATCTCGGCAAAAACTCGACACAATATCAAACACACAGCAACAATGAAACCAAATACGAGCTCCCAACCAAAAGCGAAACCAAATATAAAGCATATTACAGATTTCATGGATTCATTTAAACCAAGAGAAACGGAAACCAATAAATTCCATTCCACTCCCATAACAGCAAAAGCATCTTATCCTCATTCACTAATTAGACACTATACTATCTAAACAACAATTTAAGCCAAAATTCGACACAATCTCGATAATGCACAAACACAGAACACAATTTTCACAACCTTCAATAGCGATTCGACAATCGTGTCAAGTATATGCCTCGACTGCCGCTCGTAATACTCCTCAACCGTAAGCTTCCATCCAGGATCATTATGCGAATGCGGCACCACAAACACCTTCAGCTTCTCCTCATCCCACTCATTCCCCTTATAACTCACCCGCCACCCCTGCTTCCACGGACCTCCGTCCTCGTCCAGAAACTGAATCCTATCGTACATATCCTTCGTCGTAATGTCCACCGCCGCCGCCGTTAAACCGGTACCGTTCGAAACATGATGATGCGCAACAGGTTTTCTAGGTCGCGTCGTTCTCACGCGCGACCTGAATTGCAGCGGTTTAGGCACGGCGGCGAATCGGAGGAGGAGGAACAGGAAGAAGACGACGGTGAATAGGATCGCGATCGTGAAGAAATTGGAGAAGATGAAGTCGCGAACGGTCGTGCGGCGTCGTTTTCGAGGCTGTTTGGAGGTTGATTTGGTCGTCGGGAGTAGAGATTGAGCCCAGCCGCCGCCGCGACGGGAGGAGAACGGCATCGTTTACGTTAGATCGGCGAGATTTTGATAGGAATTTGCAGCAGAGAGTGTTGAAGAATTTGAGATGAAATTAGGGTTTATGGATCGGATTTTTGATTCTGTGATGTTATACAGAGAAACAGAACAAATCACCCACCGTGGAATATTATTATTCAGCTGTGGAATTTTTCATTTTTGCAAGAGTGTGAGAGTGAGAGTGTGTTGCATTGTCATTGGAGAAAGTGAAAATTATCCATGTTGGTTGGAGGAGTATCAATTAATTTAACTATTTCTTTAAGGTGTGTTTTGTTCTTAAATTTAAGTTATATGATACTCTAATGGAAAATCTATGTCCAAATTACTATTGATGGTAAAAAAAGATTCTTATAATAATTTGGCTATAGAGTATAGAGTGATAGTGTGATGCATATTTAGCTAAACCGGATATAAATTTGGTAATTATGCCTAATCATGAGAATTAATAGCTATAATTATGCCTAGATTTTTCATTTCCTAGCATGTTTCGTATGATAATTCTATTTTATAATTTTTTGAAAGAATTGTGACTGTTTATATTTTTTTTTTGAGGGAGAATTACACAAACACCCCTGAGATATAGGTTAATTACAAGGACGCCCCTCATATTTGGGAAATTACACAACAGCGCTCGTGGTTAAATTCCGTTCTGAATTTGTTAAATTCCGTTAAATGTAAATTTGAGCCCCATATTTATTTTGTATAATAAATAAAACATAAACAAAAATAGCTAAGAAAAAAATGTCATTTATTCTGTTTTGAAAAAACAAAAAAAAAATAATTCGTATTTTTAAAAGTTTTAATAAGTTGTTTGCCACGTATTTTTTCTATAGGACTAGCGTCGTATTGATATGGACATTACAAGCTGTGTTTATGTAATTCTCAAAATAATGCGCTGTTTCTATAATTAGCCATACCCCTATGCGAGTTTGTGTAATTCTTCCTTTTCCTATTGAATAATATTCATTAATAAAATAAAGGCGTTTAAAATAAGAGATTTGTCAAAACTTATTCATGAACAGACAGACTATCCAAAGGGACAACTCCAATTAAATGTCAAGATTGAGTCCATGCTACAAAATAATACGTCGCGGCATTGTTTGAACGATTAATGAATCTAAACTTCCATTTAAGCTAGCATGCCTAGAGCCCATGAATCTCTAAAATGTAACTCAGGAACTAGTTTGAGGCTTGAAAGTTTGTTATTAAGAATAGAATGACCTCAAGACAGTAATAATTTGCAAAATCCGTGGCTTTAAGGATAGCTAGGGCTATGCTTGATTGGGCCAAAGAATCGATGGCCAAACTATTAAGGTTTTGAAGACTCAAACATCTGTATATCCATTAAGTATTAACTCATTAAGTTCACACGGAAGTACAAATTTTGAAACATTGATATACTTATTGGGTTATATTACCCCAACAAGGCAACATACTATCCAACAAGCAAATCAGCAAATGAAGTTAGTGATATCCATTACTACTCCACGCCTTTAATTGATTTGTAAACTTTTTTCCTCTTTTCTGCTTTACACTTTCATTTACAACACCCATGCTAGTATTCTTTTGTTTATACTTTGTACAAAAAGTATGGTATCGTTTTATTCCAAGACATTAACAACTCGAACACAAGTATGCACATGGTTACAAGACTTTCGAGAAAAACTACACGCGTACATGCATATAAAATGTACATGTATATACAGAAGCATTATACCATTGTTTCAGAATCGTGTTGAATGATGCGATTGTTGACCAGCTCTGGTTGCTCGTAAATAGTTGAAAATATTGATCCCAGTGAGTCTCTGAAATGACGATTCTGCTCCTCACCCACAGGCACCATTTTTTTGATGAATAAGCGCCGTTAGATGACAGTAAACTGGAAAAATGTTTAACTTACAAGAGTAAAAGCAAGGGAAAATAAATTACATAGAAACTTTCAGAGATGCTTCCTATCCCAAGGACTAAAGAATCATAAAGTTTATATGTACGCGTGTATCTATATATAACGCGCTTTGATAATTGGATGTGCATCTAGTCATAATACAGCAAGTCAATAGATGCAACTACCAGAAAGGAAGAAACGGTAAGGAGGTAACTTAATATTTGCCAAAACTTGAGGTTGAAAATACATAACTTCTGTTACTCTGTACATAATCAAAAAAACAAAACCATATCCAAAAGTTAAATATAGAAATTCTGCAATACTACTACTTCCTATTCCATCCATGTCTCTCTTGCATCATCTGGCAGTAATATCACTACCAAAAACTCACGAGAAATCTATTACAGAAAGAAAACAGTAGACGGCTACTTTCCGTCCATGAAAGCAATAGAATTAAATAAACACGGGACTCCATAATTAGCATTATGCGCCAACGCTTATATACACAGAGTAACCATTGACTTACTCCCAATATGTGATTTGATCCACCATTGAGAAGCCTCGGCTCCCTTGTCATTATTTGAGTTGTCCTGATTTAAACAGATGAACTGCTTGAGCAATCTTTAAAGGTTCAAGTGCCCCGGGAGGAAACTTTGCCAAAGAAAGAAAAAGAAGCAAGATGTTTACAATTCTAACACCTAGATTTGGTTTACACTAGGCGCCGAAAGAGAAAAATGTGTTTGTACCTCATGGTGGTTGTTGGAAAGGGAAAGTATGATATCATAGACAGGACTCCAGAAAACGGTGAAACCGTTGCACCCTTGCTTGTTGACTGTGTGATAATTTTCCCGGTGATCTGTTTTCCCTTCTCCGTCCCAGACGCATAAAAAAGTCCTCTGTGTCTAAGACATACGAGATCTGAAAAAAAAAACCTTTGTGATCAGATGAGGAATTCCCAAGACAATAAGAATATCAAGTAATAAAAGTAATGAAGAAAACTTTGCGAGTCATATTACTTCTACACACGTATTCCTGTCTTAACACTTTCCACCGCAAAATACAATAGTTTATTCCTAAAGTCCAAATTTCAGACAGGTAGCAAGATTCGAGAAAAAAAGTTACAGTTCGAAGTGGTCAGAAATAGAAGAAAATAACAGTGTGACCAGCTAAATCAGCGTCACAGTATTTAAAGATCGTAAAGTAACTACCCATTAACCACACAAAAAAGACGTACATAAAAGTTGGGAGGAAATGGAAGTATTTAAGGAAAGAATGTATCAAACCCCGACGAGAAGTTACGAGGTAAACTAATAGGTATGCCAACGTCTAGTATGGAGAGATTATTAGGTGTATCGGCTGCACGATGAGGTGGTACAACAAGTCGGTTATTAGTGTAAATGCATGGTTGGGATGAGGTGTGGCGAAGTTACTGCCCTATAATTTAGGAATTATATTTAATCTCAACCATTGGCCACACCACGTCATCATGCAGGGCTGCACCTAGTAATTTTTCCTAAGTATTTGAGGCTTTGAGTGTGCGTGACTGTGTGTGCGTGTGTGTGTGAGGGGATCACTGAGAAATAAACGGATAGGATCTAGTACAAGAAGACATAAGGTGCACCAGCAAGCACAACAGCATTAAAACTCCAGTACATCTGGACAAATAAGAGACATATACCTTCGATGAAGTCGCCGCCATCTTACATTCCAACCCGTTAATGATTAGGACATTATCAGTTGCCATACGTAAAGCAGTTGCTTCATCGAGATTGGCATATTTGCGCATGTTCCTGCACGTGTTGCAAATAAGTTGGACATTATTGAAATATGAAATCTGATATCTTTTGCAATTAATAGGCATATTTGTGCATTTTCCTGCACGTGTAGCAAATAAGTCGGACATTATTGAAATATAAAACCTGATGCCTTTTGCAATTAATGACTCCTTGTAGATTTCATGAAATATTTAGAAATGGAAGATGAACGTAAGGTTAAAGTGGTTGGAGCGTCTCCTTTCCTATTTTTCTCATTCATGTTGCCCAAATTTTTTTTCCTCATCTAACCAGCCAAAATTTAGCTCACAGCAGCTAGGTCAAGCCAATGAATAGCAAGCGGACGTGTTAATTATGTCCCAAATCACTTGTACCTCGTACGTAGAATGTCAACTCACGCTACTAATTCTATGCCCTTAGCACCAAAAAGGGATTACAAGAAATAAATATTCAGTCGAACACTGACGGTTGTCGGGTATATATATACAATAGTCATATTCATAGGTGTGGACAATGTTTTCGCTCGTCAAACATTAGAAATCTAGTAATTAAAGATACTAGAAAGAATCCATTTGCTATAGCAAACAATATTTCCCTGAGATTGGGATTCGAGCATTTAGTCTCACAATTCTTTCATAAAATCATTGTTCAAGTGATCTTCCCTGAAATACAGGTTTAGCATTTAATGTCATTCACATGTCTTGAAACTATAGCAAATACTATTCCCAAAAAGTAATTTTTATGCGCA
The DNA here is from genome assembly GCA_946800315.1 of Misopates orontium. NCBI lineage: Eukaryota > Viridiplantae > Streptophyta > Magnoliopsida > Lamiales > Plantaginaceae > Misopates > Misopates orontium. Next base: position 14,937,013 of record OX326953.1, on the reverse strand, counting down.
TGTCAGAATACAACAGACTTCAAGTTTTCCTATTATTATTTTTTAGTCGGATTGAGGGAGAATCACATAAAAAACTTCAATCAAATTCTTCACATAAAGAGGAACGGCGTTCTCCACTTCAAGTCTCGATTGGAACTAACATCAGTACCTTTTCAGCACAATAGCCGATGACTCCTTTTTTGCATGAACAACTGAAAGATAATCATTATTGAGATAGTTCGCAAAATTAGGATCCACCGAAACTGCTACAACTTCAGACTTCTCCTTCGCATCATCCATCAATTGGATCGATAGACGGGTGGGCATGGACGTCTACAAGAGCATTTAAAAAAAGAAAAAGAAAAAGTTAGCATCCAATTTCAGTCTGTCAGCAATAAATGGTTAATCAATATATTAATGTATATTGACTCAAGTAAAACATACACATTCCAGCCGGTATATGTTCTCATCATGCAGAAAGACATGAACATTCTCATAATAAACTGAATCGTCAAACTTTTCTGCCTTCCTAGATCTTTCATACTCATACAACTGAAGCAGCTTAGCATCCATCTCGTCAGCTATAACAGTTTGCATCTGCGGCGAAAAATGCAGTACCCAGAAAATATGAAGGCATTGAAACTGAGACAATTATAAAGAAGGTGAAACATATACTATTAGGCAAATTACCTGCTTAACCAACTTATATATCAATTTATCCAAAGTAAACAGAACATAGGACTGGTTTCCTATTAATGATCGACAATCATCTTCAAATTTTGTATTATCAGAAGATCCATCAAGTAAACCAAAAAGCGAACTCATAAACCTGCAGTGAACACGTTTTGCAGAATCAGTAGAGAGCAATATAGCTTCAAAATGGTAAGAAACTAAAGGTTGCCACTAAACCACCTGGCAAAGGGATCGGAACTCTCATCCTTTGTGGTTCTCCATTTCGATTCACCAGATACTGAACTCACCTTTGCTGATAATATTCTCTCATACAGTGCCTGGTGGCATGAAGAAAAAAGAGAAAATATCATCAAAAGAAAAGCTAACCTGTAATATCTAATCATTCATGAATCTGGTATCAACTCCTAAACTACACCTGCATACGGTTGATCATAAGCCATGAAAAAAATCACCGGAACTTTACCTGGTGCAGCCTAAAAAGCACATAAAAGGTGTCGTTTCCATAAAAAACCCGCCGATCCTTTTTGTCATCACCTAATGATGGAGAGGCCACATGCTTTGACAGAGGTTTACAAGCCAGCAGTTGGCGTTCAGAATGCGGCAGCAACGAACTGTCTCCTCCATTATAGTGAGCTTCACTAGTATTCTCCACCTCACCTTCACTCTCAGCCTTGCCTTCAAGGTCATCATGTTCTCCATCTTCTTCTTCCTCATGCTCTTCTCGGGAACACTCATCGGCAGCGGACTCACTGCCTGAAACATCCTCTCCAGCCTCATAAATATTTTCGCTGTCCTCATCATCAGCATCTGCATCAATTTCACCACCAGCATCTGTACGGATCTGTTCATGGCTCCCTGCTTGACAATGCATGCCATCATTGCCACTACTTTTTTCTGGCAAGTCATGAGAAATATCATCATGATAGGCTCCAAAATTATCTTCGAAATCACCATTAGGGGAGAGCTCGCCCTCTTCTTTCTCATTTTTACAGGGATCACGGGAATCCCCATTATATCCTGCAAGTCTAGAACCTACTGTAGACTCTCCATTTGCCAATTGGTTCAACTTTGTTGTCTCCATACCCTGCTGCACACAAGGAAACGATTGTGTATAGTTTAGGATGAGAAACAACCACAGTAATAGAAAAGCCGTTTCCCATCCTCCACCCACCCCACAAGATCGAAAGAAAGATGTAGAACCCCCCACCGAAAAAAAAAAAGAAAAAGAGAATGACAGTTTGACTGAGAAAATACCGGGTACACCATACTACAACTAAAACTCATACCCTCAAGCCAACCGAAAATCATAAACTCATACCCCTGCAGAGAGAAGATCTTCTCCAGTAGTCTTGTCTTTTCCGTCCTCAATGAGACCATTGTTTGCTCGTGAAGAGCTTGCAACTCGCCCTACTCGAAATGGAACCCCCATCAGTGAAAAAAGAAACAAAGTAAAGCAAAAGACCAATGCTAGCAAACTAAAGAAAAACTTGATATAATCAATACTTATAATGAACCAAACAAAACGTAACCAATCTTCACAAATTATCAATACAAACTGTACTGACATGCATACCATGATTAGCATCGGGTCCAGAAGAAACAGCTGCATCAGAGTTGGTTAATCTTTCACCAGAAGCCACATCGAGTCCTTCTTTCGCCAAAGCATCCATACTTGTGAAGCCAGTCTGGCTAACATTCAACTTTTGAGGCGATGCATTATAATTACCATTGCAATTAGGCTTTTGTTGCTTCAGGGTAGTAGCGTCAGCATTTGGACTCCCTTCACTTTCGGTTATGCTTGTTGTGGTGTTTCTCACTGCTTCAGGTATAGAGATACCATCATCTTCTGTGTTCTTTGAACCGTGCATCCGGGTGTGAACACCAAACATGGGCTCAAGAAAATTTGTCCATAACCTCAAAACTTTGTTCAATTGTTCTTTTGTTGAGCAGACCTCTTCACATGAGTACTCAATAATCTTATACACATCTTCGTGAACTTCGGTATCAGTATATTCAAATTCAAGGTTAGGAGTTAAAGAATGTCTACTTCCAGCAAAAGTACTGAGAAGTACATCATCCTCCTGTTTACTTTCCTTTATCTCTTTGATCTCCGCCACCAAAGCTGTCCACCAAAAGCATGAAAGACAACAAAAAGAAAAAAATTGTAAGAGCCAAGCACATGTAACGGGGATAGAATACAGCATTTAGAGCTTAACTCACATTTTGTGCTCAAATTTTTCGAATCTTGTTGTTTAAAATAGAAGCTTCGATGGTCAAGAGACTTGTAGTGGTTTTTCGAATATATTTCAGCCCAAACTTTGTTAAAGTCCAAACGACACTTGGTCCATTCATCCTGCTTCTGTTTGAGCCGGGTTAGGATTACAGGCAAAGCCAGAGATGGATTTTTTCGCAAAATGTCCATCACATCAAGACCATGATCACCGTATAGACGTTCAATGCATCTCATATTCAGAACTATACAAAATACCAGAAATAACCAACCATCAGCACCAATCATACCTTTCTGCTGGAAGAAAAAAGGAATGGATTACCACAAACATACAAATCCAGGATTCTACAATAACAAACCTGTGAAATGGTCCTCAATTCGTAAAGGAGTATGTGAATCAATTGTGTTATCATTAATACTGTTCAGAAGTTCCTCTGCTCGCTTCGCAGTTGAACCAACAGACTCCAACAACATGTCAAGCTCAAATCTGAAATATTAACCAATATCCCAAGGGACATGAAATAAGCAAAAGCGCAGAAAGTAACACTCAGATAAACTCGAGGAAACAGGGAAAAGGAGAAGGCAAAAAGCAGTTGCAAAACAAAATAAGCAACAGTATTTGAATTCTGACTATCACATACTAAGAAAAAAGTTATTATCCTTATCTATGCGATATATACAAGAATATGGTAAAGGTGTGAAACAGATTACAGGAAACATTTGAGGGTATAAAAACATGGTTCAACAATATCATGATATTTCCTTTTCCATAAGTAGGCAAAAAGAGAACTGCCAAGACATCAGACAGGGAGGAAAAGGATGAGTCAATGGAAAAGGTTCTTTACCTATCATCTTCACATCTAAATAGACTTTCTTCATACTGGTTTCTCCTCATGTGTTTGAAAGAGTAATCCTCACTACCAGATGTCACAGATACCCAGTTATCGTTTAGAACTTGAGCTCCAAGCTCTGACCTCTGGCTAGCGGTAGGTATTGGATACTGCAAAGGAAAGTTTTAGACGTTAAATTTAAGATGATGCCAATAATGCGGCCTACCCTAGCTTTCAAAAATGAGCACCACGGATTCTCACATCATCAGGAAGAAGACGATAACTGGGAGTGCAACATTGACAATCAGAAAGGTCAAGTTCCTGGATGGACTTTCCCCAATATTTCAAATTATATCTATCCTTCTCTTTTCCTCCTTCAGCTTCACGCTTGGGTTCTTTGTCTTTTTCCTCTATTCCTAAGGGCTTTGAAGTAATGCCTGAGTTCCACAACGGTTCTGTCGATAATAAAAGAGAATCACAAATCAGACATTCGAAACATGATTGCATTTGATAATTGTGAAAACATATATCAAGCCAAAAAGGATGAGGACTAGTTATTAAGGTTTATTTGAACTTCACTGAAACACTGATGCATGTACTAGAAAATAATATTTAGCGTGAAAACTACATACTTTTGCCCATGATACCAGCTAGATATCCATCTGCAAAGTAAGCAATCTGTTAGACCCGAAAAAAATTGAATCAAGATACAAACTTCGCGAAGTGAAATAACTGACTACCAATTCTCTCACAGCGCTCCAAAAATTCATTGAAACCCTCCATAAGATCAGGATGTTTTCCAAGTAAATCAGCAACCTGAAAGAACCTTGTATAAGGTTAAAAAGGAACGCGTTCCCACATAATTTTGCACACATACAGAAAAGAAACCATTATATGTTAAAATATCAAAAACCTTCAATTGACATTAAATGTTTGGTTGTTGTTGTGCAATCGTATTTGGAGGGGGGTAAAGGAACTAAAAAATAAAATATTTCAGAAAATAAACTTATTAGACAAAAAGGGGCAACACTGTGGAAATGCAATTCAAAGCATGAGTAAGAACTGGATGTTCGGAAACAACCAGGGAGTACGCAAGAATAATAGTTTCAGAAGAATCAACCAGACTGAAAGAAATGTCTCCATGTTTTGAATGTAGAAGTTTCTAAGTAACATGATACACAGTGGTAATAGATGTCGAGATTTTCATACCAAACTCAGCAATTCTTTTCTAGTAATGATTTCGGTACTGTAAATGTGAAGGCATTTTAGGAATGCCTGGTAATCATCTGCACTGCGCAACTTCTCTTTGACTTTTTCACAGAAGGTGAACTCGTGATTGTGCAAACCTGATAAGATAAACACTATTACCATTAAAAGGCTCATTAACAAGTCAAACATACTGAGCATCATGACACGTAAGGCTGAAATATAATCCATGCAGGTTGGAGGAAAAAGTGTACAGTGCCTTTATTTCACTATTCACCTTTTTCTCCATTCTTGTGTCACCTCCTATTTTTCTTTGACTGGGTTGAGCATTTGGGAGTAAAGTAATTGAAATTTGTTTTGGACCAAATACATACTGCATTAGAATTCTACAAAATATTTACATCACTATCAAAGTATAACTAGATACTAGATAGTTTATCCAATTCCCTAATAAGAAAATAAACAACACAAATGAAAAGACTAGGATCCTATGGGACGAAAAAATGATTGTTAACCAAACAGCTTTGGCAGAAAAATACTATTAAGAAGCAGAGACGTCACTAACTCACTTTTTACTGATTCTTTATCATCATAGGCCAAATCAGAGGTCCCACCAAAGTCTTCAACTTTCCGAGCATGTTTCTTTTTATCAGAAAGCCTATGCATGCTAGTGTCCCCATTGTTCTCGGTGTCAAGATCTCTGTCATCCAGATCCCGGTTTCTCTTATCTCTGTTTTCCTTATCCATGTGCTTCTTCTGCTCTTTATGCAGCTTCAGAACTGTTTTATCATCATCTATATCTGGACGCTCAACGCTAAGATCCCTTTCCCCATGGGGACCAGTAATCTTGTCCCTTCGTGGCCGTTGCTACAAATGAGGGACATTTAAGTCTTCAGTGGGAAAGCAAATATCCAACATGGCTATATAAGAAGGATAGATGAACATAAGAAACCTTATCTGCATTAGACTGTCGGATTGCAGGTATGGCAGAACTTCTCTCATCATAGCGATGAAAAGGAGGACGGCCAAACGAGGTTTGAGGAGCCGATGCTGTGGCTGAATTATCTGGCAAAAATCTTGTGAACTCGTCAAGAAGATCTGGATGGTCTACGAAAAGTGTTTCAACCTGCAAATGAATAGGTCAAGACCCGAATATTTAAATATGAACAACATAAAAGATAAGGCTATAGTTGGTTTTCCACAAGGAAGAGTACTCACCTCTTGGTAAACCTCAGTTATACCCTTGTGTTCCTTCCGGTACATATTCAAGATGTCCAGGAATGATTTATAAACATGATCATCATTTTGAAAACGTTTCTGCATGTGAACAGAGTAAATAATAGCTTGTTATTCTCTTGAAATTCCTTTAAACTGAATCCAGACCTGTAATTATCGTATGAATGACAAAAAGTTGCACCTTAATCTTATTAACAAAACTGATGGCTTCTTCAAACTCCACTGTCCTTTTTGTTGGAGCCCCTTCCTCATCAGTGAGGGTGATTTCGTAACCCTTAGGCAAGAATGTGTTAAATCCAAGGATCAGATTAGGGTGCCCTTTAAACAATTCCTTTACCCTCCCTATGACACCAGCGGTATCAATTCTGCCACAAAATAAATAATTAAAGAGTTGCACAAAAATATTTGTACCATTCGGCAAGCACAACAGTTGATTTTACCACGGAAGATTCATTTACCTTTGACCCTTGAAATCTTTCATGACATCAAGGAACCTATCATATTTTTCCCTTTGATCTTGAAACATGTCCTTAACCTCCTTCAAATAAGATAACGCATCATTGGTAGTAAGTTTCTGGGTACTACCAGCAGCACCAGCAGCACCACTGCCACTGCCACTGCCTCCGGTACCACCAGCGCCAGGACCTCCTCCACCTCCTCCACTTCCTCCGCCACCACCACTGCCGACTGGAGCCTGAGGTGGCCCATACCTTGGTACAAAAAGAATGGAATGATTAAAATTAAGATAAGATACCACCACCTGAATAACTGTATACCACTTGCACAATGCTTCTACAACTTTCTAGTTCTCTAGGTTAAACAAGATTTACACCATAATTCTGCAGACCTCATCCACATTTAGTTAATTTAATGGTCTGATATCAGAGGTATCAACTTGTTTCTACTATCTGAACCAGATTAAACACTAGCTTCAACAACTGCCGCCAAACTATAAAAAAGCGAGTCTTTTTGGCTCAAGTGAAGCTATTTCAACACCTCTAAAAAACAGAACACAACAAAAAGTTTCAAGCATAAAGATCTGATTTTTTTTTTCACATTAAAACCCTCCAGAACAATCTCATCAACCCTAGTCAACACCAAAATTCAACCAAACTCTTATTCCTTTTTTTTCTTTTCCAAGATATACAACGGCTGCTAAATATACGACCTAATCAGATTCCTAATCCATGGAGAAAAAAAAAAACAAAATCAGCATCAATTGATTCAACACAAACACATCCAGTTCATAAACTTAAAACTCGCATAGAAAAACCACAGTCTCAACACAAAAAAAGATTAATAAAAAACACCGATTAACAAACAAAATCAATTCGAGATTCACTCAATTAAACTGAAACAACAACAAAAAACAATCTTACGATTCGCCGCGTGAAGAAGAAGATGGAAATGGGCGCTTAAATTGAGGGTTCACATAAACCTCGTCTCTCAATCTCTTCATCACTCTGCAACAACAACAACAACACAAAAAAGCACAAATTCAATCAAACACTTTATCAATTTTAATTTTTTCACCGAACAAATTAAAATAAAAAAAAAAAAAAAAAAAAAAAAAAAAAAAAAAAAACTCAAAAAAAAAATTAACCTGTGAGAGTCTCCTCCCTCACAAAAGGAGAACGAACAGATCTAATCCAATACAGCAACAGCAGAACAAAAATCAGTTGAATTCTTCGGATCAAACACACACTTTGAAAAGAAGAAAAAAAATTATCGCCGAGAGAGTTTTTTCAGAGTTATAAATCTTAATATTACGTGAGAGAGAAGAGTTTTTACATTTTTTGAGGCTTTTTATGTGTTGTGTAGGAAAATGTTTTTGGGCTTGTTATAAAGTTGCTAAAAATGTTTTTGGGCTTAGTTTCCTAAATTGGTTTGAAACTTGTATATGACTGAGCCCGCTTATGTAACTTTGCTAAAATGTGATATGTTGAAAATTGAAATTGAACCCTAGTTTGAAATTTGTGGCGAGAGTTTGTAAAGTTGAGCACCGCCTATGTGAAAAACTCTTGTTAGAGGACATGAGGGTGGTGTTGGGGTGATTTTTGACTTAAACTAGGAATTTAGTTTTTTGTAGGTACAAGTTTGCTATGAATTTCAAAGAGGCGTGATGATAATATGGCTATGGAAATGAGTTTTTATGTATAATAAGTTTTTATAATATGATTAACGGATTTGTAAAAAGTTTGTTGTGTACTTCAACGTCACAAACGAGAACTCCAGATGGTTTGAAAGCATATTCATTATGAGACTTGAGCATAATGTTGACTCACTCAGCATCTAAGATCAATTGTCATACGATATGATCAAAAGCACTCAAACAAAAGGAGGTTAGTCCTTATTTTCTCATTGAAGAAGCAAGAATTTGCTAGGGGAGTTTCTTGAGGTTCATTAAACCATGATCGACTGATAGCTTCGTCCAATAGCGTTTTATGGGGGTTAGGTGCGACAGAATTCTTTTCTTTTCTCTAGTACGAAAATTTCTTTAAGAAACTCTCATGTCAAATTGGCAACTTAAAAATAATGAACAGTGGCTTCAACCAGAACTTCAATCTAAACTAATATCCTTTAGGGGATTAACCAAATTGTCCAAGTCAAAAGCAATGTTATTTTTCATCATATGTCAATTGAAGAACTTTCAAAGTGGAAATCCTTCGAATAAAAAGCAAAGGAACATGGCCAAACAAGGGAGCTCAAATGGATTCACAAGATGATGATGGGGTGTTGAATTATGAGCCTTTTGACTACTCGTCGACGAGGGAGAAAGAGGAATATGACCCAAACGATGGACCGGAGATAAGAGATTTCAACATGAGGTTACACTAGATAACAATGTGCAATTAAAGGACATGTATTTAGATGTATTCCATGATTTTTGCAAAAAGGGTAAAAGAAATCAAAATAACGCACTTTTCTTTTTAAAGAGTGAAGAAACTAAGACCTTATAGAATTAAGAAACAACAGAAATTATTGACCGAGTCAATGATGTTCGGGACAACTCAACCTACCCAACTCTAGCATGGCCTATTAACCCAATAACAGTCTTGGACAAACTTAAAGTTGGATTGTGCCTCAAGGCCCATGTAGCCTCGGCAAGCCCAATAATCAGGATGAAGACTTGGATATAGTAAGCACAACTTTAAACCCGATTATTCCTTCGAACCTTGTGAAGGCAACAAATGAAGTCGAAGTCAGCCAAAAGAAGGAAGGTTGGCTTCCCCAACTTAACATCCAAACCCACGAAAATCACTCTTACATCAAATGGATCTCACATCATCCGTAGAACGACCGGTACTCTTTGCATGTCTTGAATAAGAGGATAAAATGAAATGATGTGGTAAGCCATATAGATAATAGAGAAAGGACGTTCGAGGGCATAATGAAAAAGCTGACAACTATAGACATAACCACAATAGAAAAATGTCACAAAATAGTTTTGCACGGTTACGCCCCAACACTAACTGTATAACATACGTGATATTTCAATAAAAATAATACATGAAGTTTTATGCTAATAAAAATAACACGGGGAAGTTTTTGCATTTAAAAAGGGAGAGAGAGAAGAACTAAAACTTAAAAGCGACAATAAAACTTACAAACAAAGGCACAAAGGGCTAAAATTTTCTCCTTAGAAATCAACTCATACTGTTTTTTATGCATATATTTATTTTAAGAGGTGGGCAGAATAAGAAATGCTTTATATGTTCCATTATGAAGAAATATTATTTTGTAATTTTTCATTCGATACCCTTACATTTCCCATTTCCAGGTTTTCTCTTCTTTTTCCGTTCCTTATTATCCTGTGTTATTTATTTCTTTTTATGGGGGTGGGGTGTAATTAAAAAAAAAAAGAGATAAATGAAAATTAAATAAAGAAATTGAATACCCATTGAGTTATTTCATAGTAATGTATTCTCATATATCTCATCAATAGAATTTTTTTCCATCAGCTAGCGGGCAAGGTGGTCGCTTCTAAGTTGAATAATCTTTGGGATGAGGGGATCATTAATTATTAATAAATTACTGTCCAAGTAAAGTTATTTATAATTATTATATCAAAAGAAGAAGAAGTAATCTGGACGATAAGCACATGTATATTCGTTGGATTGTCTCGTGTGTTGTACTAGACTTGTCATCATCCTCAACCCCACAACGAACGGAAAAGCATTGAATTAATAATTGTTTTTTCTCATTTGCATTTATTTTACACGCGGTATTACATGCATATACAAAAAAAAATTAATCTTTATATTGCCAAGATCATGACATTATTTCTTAATTTGACACACACACACACACACACACACACACACACACACATATATATATATGTATAGATATGTCTATGTTATTTATTAAATTATTGAATATTAATGCAGACATGTTGTTTTGATTTAAACATAAAACGTGATTAAGTACAAAAATAAACAAATAGGTAAATTTTAACATTTCAACAAATAATACCACGCTTCTTAACGGATAACATAACACCAAGCTCCTCTCGAGCCTTTTATTTTATTTTTAAAGCACATCGTTTACACCGAAATGAAATCAAAAATAGGCCCTTCCGCGTGGTGGTCTCTCGAGTACTTAATATTCTTTTTAATGTCATTCAAACAAGGTATCACCCTGCCTGAACTAAATAAAATTATCTGCATCTTATTTTAAGACAACACAAACAGAATCAAGTGTATAGCTGATGAGAAACCACCCATGGGATACTAAACTGTGCAAAAATAATCCATTCAATCAAATAATGTGAAATCGATCCAATAATCCGATTTAAAGCTAAAATTAAAATTCGATTTAATTTTTGGTTGATGTCCATGAGTCAAACCTCGCTTCATTTCGATTTTCGAATTTAAGATTGATTCGCGAATCAAATCGAAATATCAATTATTGTTTAAATACCGACAATTACATAGACATTCTTCACAATAATGCTTTCGAAAAGAATAAAAAACACGATTCTTACATACAACAAGAAGTTTGGTTAACATTGTTCAATAACTTAAGCACATAGCTAGTTAACTTTGGACTCTCTCTACTCCCATTCACTCTTCAGCCTTGGTTGAGAATGAAGAGTGAAGAGGAGCTAAAGATTTTGAATTGAAACTTGGAAGTTAGTGTGATATTTCATATATGAAAGTGAATGAACGTAAATTTGGACAATAGAAGGTTCATGGCTTGTGCTTTATCTGGTATCACTCAAGTAGGTAAATTTAATCTGAAACTCAATTAGTTATCATTAGATATGTTTCTTCAACTCAAATCTACTTATTAAAAGTGATTTGAATCAGGGCAATGGATCATGTAAAGTATTCGAGCGATACACCAATTCTCTGCAGCACAATATTACCAATACACCAATATCAGTTCTCAACAACACATAAACACACCAATTTACATTCTGAACAACACAATGTACCAACACAGCAATATCAATTCTTCACATCACAACGATACATAAATAACACCATTTCCATTCTTAGTCAAACACCAATAACAACAAATGATTTTGCTGGCAAATGCCTTGAAATATATGGTGATATTCTGTTTCTTCATGTGTGGAACATGTCTATCTCTCTGCCAAAACTGTTCGGTTTCTGCATAATGATGATTGAATAAAATAACGAATTTGCACAAAAACAGCTCTACGGAACTTTCAAAAGTTGCAGCTTTAAGGGTAACTCAGATACCTTTGGAAAGACTTTGGCCATTCGGTATCTCGTTTCTCATGTTGAGCAATTCAGATTATGTATAGATATTGCAAATCGGAGGCTGATAAACTGTTAGTAACTAATAAAAAAGCAATTGGAACCAGACACCGATATGCAGGGAACTTAATATTTGCAGCTTGAAGATACATTTGTTGTGTTTGCATGTGGTGGTTTCTATCAGAAATTATCAGATTGTCCAAGCATAGATAATCCATAATGACAGATAAAGACAATCTTGCAACTACTCAAGCTAACTGAACAAGGGATTCAAAGCTTAATTCATGAGACAGACTTACAGCCTTTTGCATCATAGGATCAACATAATTGAGCTGCAAAATATTTTCATGCGTCCCGTCGAATATTAAGTCGTAATCACCACTGCATGATCAAGAAAGTAACATAAGTAATCCACTAAAGGAAAAATTAGAAATAAAGAATGAAAAGTCCACTCATCGTTTAGATACCAAGGAAAGTCTTTAGTAATACTACTGCTGGAACTACAAGAATTCCTGGCATGTTTTCCCTTTCTCTTTCGAGATATCTGTATATGAAAGAGAAAAACGAAAAAGCAAGGATGATGAGTAGCAGAAAGACATCAGAAATGATTCAGAAGTGGTGACAAGTCATTATCTGAATTTACCTCTTTCCATATATCAAAAACACCTTTAGATGATCTTTACGACCAACCACCTGAGAACTTATCTCCAACCGAAGAACAACCAAAAATGTGTCAATAAAACTGGAAAGAAACATCAGTTTCCTGGGTGGTTTTTAGACCCCTTTTCTCAGCAAAATATGTATGTCTTTTGGTTTAATACTTTAAATTGTGAAAAATAATATAATATAAAAACCAAATTTTGAAAAATGTTATAATTTCATAATATATGTGCTTATATTTTGTTTGATAGTTTACAAATATCCAAACTCCTCATCCACGAGCATTCACAAGTATTCGCACTACATCAACTAGTCCCAAATCCTAGTCTGAAGTCTGGCTAAGACATCATCACAACTCCCTACTTTCAGGTTCTCATTGGCTGTAGAAACTTATTCATGCATTCTTGGATAATCTTGTAAACGATTTTCTCCCGTATAGGATTCTGAAGGGATTCCAGTTCCCGCCACATTGGGAACAAATGAAAGTAAGTCGCCCACCTCAGGCTGAAATTCTTGAGTCTGATTTAGCTCGTAACTTCATCAACCTCTGTTACAGCTTCAACTTCTACGTCATCAGCATTTCCATTATTCCTCATAACCTGCACATTTTGCAAAAGGATAAAAAGAAACTCATAGTATAGAAGTTAATACAGGACATGATTCAAAGTAATTTTTGTGTCAATTTACAGGTAGCTTGACTATCTCAGGCATTTGAACTTCCAACGTCTGATTTGACCCGTGCTTTCATCGATCGTAAAAAACGTTTGCTTATTTCCTCCTCGATTTTTCGATCAATGTAGTGACTTGAACTACTTTGGCTACTAGTGGTTCTTGATGCCGTCAACATCTTCACCATCATCTTTATAACTTTAGTGAGCATTAATATCAAACTGATGCTCCTCCCTGTGGCAGTAGTACTGCCCGGTCATCCTTGTCAGAAGCATAGAGTCCAAAAGAGGAATTAAAGTCGAAAGAGCTTAACGAGGAACTTCCTTCACCGAGATCCATTAATCAATATATTATGTAGAGGTGATATTTTATCTAAGAAACCTAGAAGGTAGTGGACAAACTGTCAAACAAAAAAACAAACTGAAAATTAGCGGAATCTGCGCCACTCACATTATACATTAACTTGCTCATTACCGCCATAATTAAGTACCAGCTAGCTATCTAGCTGATTGTGTTTCTGGAGGACATTGTTATGTACACACAAGTTCCAAGCCATATTCAGTTCGTCAAGCATAATAGTTTGTATTATTAAAAATTGGAAATGACTACACCAATCTCCCAAGGAGATAACAAAATCAAGTACAAAACAATTAGAGATTTAAGTTGACTGTTTTATTAAGAATTGAGTTGTCAATGACAAATGCCTCTACAGTAAAATTCACCCGTATCATGATCCTCATCCCTGCTTACTCGCTCTTAGAAACTGAAGGAGCGTGGACTAGGAATAACAATACACACATGCTTGAACCAAATTGAGATAAAAGGGTTAGATTCAAGAGAACTTCAATGAAATCTAGTAACACTGTCCATCAACTTCCAGCTTATCAATTTAAAGTACACTAATCTCATCATCAAAAAGTTAGAAAAGTGACCACCATCTCCTCTGGCCACTCTCTCTGCGGTAACAAATGCGGCCACCTGGCCATCTTCTATCTGCAGGAGGCTTGCCTAACCACAACATCAGAGAAATGCCAACCATACTGACAATAGGAGCAGCTGCAGCAGCGAGGAAGAACCATCCATTTCTTGGATTTCCCCTCGCACCACTCTCTGTGACAGAATCTGCATCAACTAGTTCTCCTTCCTCGCTACCAAGATGAAGTTGAGAAGGTTCATCTGCCACTGCAACATGTGAGGCATTTAAGGAACTATCCCCACTCACATTAAGCTGTTGGACATGAAGTGATGCATATTCCCTGTCCCTACTCCTTTTCCTCTCTTCGTAATCCTTGTCGTCAGTTGGAAGCTCATATCGGCAAAGTGGGCAGGTATTTCGCGCATTTAACCATGGCAAGATGCAGTTGGGGTGGTAGAGGTGAAAACAAGGAAGCTGATTAACAACAGTGCCAATAGTTAAGGAGTCCCTGCAGACTGCACATGCCAAACAATCCCGCTTGTCATTATCTTCTTTAATGGTCAAACGGGGCAAGTTTTTTACAAAAGAAGCTGAAGTAGGAGGTGCTCCACTTCTGGAGTTTTCAGGTTCAGCAAGATTCCCAAGCAGGATCTCGATGCCTCCAGCATCAAGGTAATCTCCTGAAACTGCTACAAAGTTGTGTGCCTCAGACTCTTGAAAATTGGTTATCATGTCAGCAGCATGAGCTAGTATCCTCTCCCCACTCCTAAACAGAAAAGCACCCTCAACTTCAGTGGGCAAAAATTGTCTGCGCCAATTAATGTGAAAATTGCTTCTGTTAGATCTCAATGGCCCATGAAGTTGACCTCCAGGTCCCGATGACTCAACTGTGTTTCCTTCAGTGTCAGATTCTTCCCATTCACTATCATCTTCAGCTTCATCTCCATCTCCATCTTCTTCTGAGTTCCATTGGTAGAGACCAGCATTCATTGGATCAATATCAGTATCAGTTTCTAAGTCACTCCCTCTATCTGGATGATCGAAATTTTCATTTTCAAAGAAACTCTGGCCGTCAACAGAGGCATCAGAGTCTCCTCCATATGCACCATATGACATGGTATCCGCGTCACCACTGAAAAGCCTGTATCTTCTGATGCTGACATTTGATTCAGCATCTCCATATAGAGAATCAAAACCATCACTTTCATTGTCTGAGAACACTCTCCTCCATCTTCTCGATCCACTCGGAGTAGTACGAGAACTACGCTGCCTTGACCTCGCAGAACCATTGATCATTTGCGAGAATTGCTCAGAGAACATACTCTCCATTGACTCAGAGCTTCCATGCCTCGTTCTTCTCGATGTCGGAGCTCTTCTCGAGTACACGTCCGGTGAGGTGTTCTCGAGATCCTCAAGCAACAAAAACCTACAATCGCCACATAAACGGATACCTTCAAGGTCGCCAACGTCATCATCCGCGGAAATGCTTCTTTGGCACACCGAGCACGTGGCCCCAAGGACATGCAAGGGAGAGTTAGTAGCATCTATATTATCGTAGCCGTCTCCAAGCGTAGAGAATCGAAAAGTTTCTCCCAAACTATTTTCCGAATTCATATCCATGTAAAACTGCAAAATCACAAATTCTTAGTCAACTCACCAAGCTATAGTGTAACAAACACAAATCTGTTTGCCTTGGTGAATTTTTTTTCACACATAATTAAATTCTTAGACGTCTATATCCAAATACGCATAAATATAATACAACAAATCGAAAAAAAAAAACAGTAGATTTAACGCGTGGAATCAGAATTAAGACAAATTTGCAACAAAAAAAGAAAAAAGACCACGAATTTAAATCCAAAGATCAGATCATATGCACCATGAATATCATAAGTTTACAACATAATAAACAACTCGGATAGTTAAATTGAATCGCCAATATGACTTTTATCCGTCAAAATTAGGGTTCATCAGTGAGCAATTGAAAAAAAATATTGGTGAGTGAGCAAATGAATCAAAGATGAGATTTTGAGACTAACCACTTTATCGATTAAGCTGCTTGATGTTGGATCGCCAAAGCTCTTTATCCCCCAAATTGTTACTCGATTTTTTTCATTTTTATTTTTCTTTCGCTGGATAATTTAGATTATGGAGGAGATGAATTCAGTTCGGTTTTTAGAATTTTCTTATTATTTATTTTAAATTAAATTTACACGTGAATGATAATTACTTCTTTAGATGAAAATTACTGTTAACGACTTAATATTCGTAATTCCCTTGATTCAGTTTATGATTAACTTTTTTGATGGAAAAATGTATGGATTAACTTATGTCTAATACTTTCGTTAAGTTGGAAACTAGAATAAACGCCTTAATCCTTTAATTACATTTTTTTTTTGAAAGCTAATCATTTAATTACATTTGAATATAGGTTAAAATTGTGTTAAATGCTTCAAAATATTTGTTGTAAGTGGATTTTTGTTTAATATATTTTTAATTGTAATTGATTTTGATTAGGATATAGACGTGAATATAATTTTGCTGCGCTAACCAATTTCCAATAATAGTTTTTGAAAAATTTCTAACTCTATGTGTGTTTCAGAACTTTTCTTTTTATTTCATATGAAATAAAAATATTTTTTTTATTTGAATACTTGTTTAATCATAATACATTTTTTATACTCAAACATGTATTATTAATTAAACAATTCTTACAAGATTTAGTACATGGGAACTGGTGGTACGGGTTACGACGGCTGAAACATCAACATATAAAAGCGGGAGTAACCTATCTAACAAGTATCCCAAAAGTGGAACGCAAGTAAGAATTGTGTTTCCAATCTAATATTCGGCTCACGGTGTGTGGTCTATGAGCTCGCCTCGAGTTTTGCGAAGTAATATGCAACAGTATTAAACTCCTTATAGCAAAATGTCCTCGTGACAGCGAAAAGCTAGTAATCATAGCGTGGATCTCCAAAGTGAGGTCCACCAGAAGGATGGGAGGTCCTGGATTTTGCTCAAGCAATGAAAAGCAATAAAGACTCTTGGAGGCGTAGTTTAATCAACAAAACTTAAGGGTTACGTAGTTTTTGAGATAAAAGATACAAATACTCCTTTTTTTCTCAATAAATGATGTATATCCTTTGTTTTAATTCTTTAAATTGTTACCGGGCATACAAGCACACCTTGTGTATGTTTTCTTTAGATTGAGGTTAAGCCTTATACTTATATATGTAAAAGAACATGTTAAAAAGATTCAAAATAATTGACTAATAGGACTGTTCAAGACTGCCCGACCCGCCGAACCTGCAATCCGCATGGTTTATTTTTTAACTTAAACCGCTCGGGTTGACAAATTGGTAACCCACAAAATTTGTGTATGATCACATTTTTAATGACAACCGAACCGAACCCGTCCGCATACACCCCGTGTTTGCATATTTGTAGAGGAATGAGGGGAGCAAGAAAAGTTTTCGAAAGTCATATAGTTGTATGTTCATAATATTGCTATAATATAGTTTTTTTTTGTTAATTTTACGTTGTTTCATAGTTTTATTTTGGACTATCGATCGATTTAAATTGTTATTTTATAATTTATGAGGATAAAATGTTCGTTTTACATCCTTATATTGTTAATTTAATTAAATTATGTTGTGATTTATGTATTTTTATTATGTTATGGTATTATTTTTGTGTTTTTTAGAACGCAAAGTATATTATGTTTTTGTTTTTATACCAAAACATTACTATATTTTTTCTACAATTTAAACCCGCAACCCGCAACCCGAATGATTTAGTTTTTAACTTAACCCGATCGGGTTGAAAAATTGGTGACCCGCAAAATTTGAGTATGATCACATTTTTAACGACAACCCGCTCAAACCCGCCCGCATACACCTATTGACTAATCTTAACATTTACATCGGAACTTTAGTTATTTTTGAGCATGTCGGAAAACAATCGCACATATACTTCAAATTACAGCAAGAATCATGTTAAAAGTATGTTATACGGTTATACCTAAATACTCTTAACATTAAACCAAAATTTACACTCATTCCTCACGTGTGTCTTGGTTGCTTGTATATCTAAGAAAATGACAGTAACGATTTTCTTGGACGAATTCAAGCAATATAATTGTCAATCCAGTGGGCCAAAGGGCCCAAATGATTAATATGTTCGTGGCCCAATAAGGGAAATATTGGGCCCACCAACGAATAAACAGTTCTTTGATCTCCGGTGAAAGATGATTTAAAAATGTAAGCTTACTGCATAAATAATATTTTATTTGAGCCGGAGCCCACTAATCTGAAGTGGCGTGCAAAGATTAAGCTCTTGTAGAGTAGTAGTGTGTTTTTATTTAAAAAAGGGGTCTCAATGATCACAAAATTAATTAAAGATGGATGATGCAAGGAGAAGTGGTCGGCTAGCGGTGTCGAAGTTACAAAATTAACACTCGTGAATTAATAAAGTTTAATGACTTGAAACTTATTTATGTCTCGAGTCCTAAACTCCTAATTAGATTTAGAGTCATGCTAATATGACAGTCCGGCTGTAAGGTTTTGACTTGCAGCCGGTTAACATGCCAATTTATAACAACCCTCCCAATTAAAAACTAATTAACAACTTTACTAAATACCAAAAAAAATAATTTCGACCTAATTGTATTTATTTAATTTCCTAAACAAGCAAACATCATTAGAATTTTTTAATTGATTAAAAACTCAACGGAAATTTCTAGTAAGTTTATTTAACAAAAAGAAGAAGAAACAGTCTTAGAATATCATTTTATATCTATTTTACTATTTTTGGTCTATACTGAATAGTTATATTGTGATATTGAATCCATGTTAACTTTTTTTAATAACTAGAAAAGCTTACACATGCGGGGACCGCGTGTAAATTTTGTTGCATGTTAAATTAACGCATTGTTTATTTAGCAAGAACAATTTGTAATTTTGGCTTAAATTAATTTTAAATGTAGTGGGAGAAGATTAGTAGTTACAAACTGAGAGATTTAAGGGATATGAATTTTTATGTTGTTTACGTGGTAGTTTTGTGAAGAGAGAGAAAATAGGATATCCCTTGAAAAGTCAAATTTATCCTCTTGATCAGAGTGGTGATGGATGAAAATAGAGGTACTTTAGGAAAACAATTAATTTGGTACAACAACTGCAAAATATGTGAGGGTGAAGGGTTTGCTTTTAATATAGTAATAATAGATAGGTGGACGATATAGGTATAATATACTGTAAGAATTAATCTTCTCTCTCTTTATTATTTGGTATACGTAAACCCAATTGTTATAAGTTATGCATCTTTGGTTGTATAAATATATGGCCCTATTCTAATTATAACGTCATATTCCATAAAAAAAAAAAAATATATGGTCATGTTTGCAACGTGTTGATTCATGGTCTCTTATCATAACTGCACTATAAAGAATACAAATCAATTAATCTTGAGAATATTGAATAATTGTGATATCAAAGTGTATTACAATTTTTTATAAGAATTACAACGAAAATTTGTATTTTCATGAATAAAGTAACTCTAAGTGATTTTCTGAATAAAAAGGACCCTTAATACAGTTAGAACATAATTTGTATGCGTTGGCATATATAGCTATTTAAACCATCATAAATTCGGTTTGTTAAAAAAGAATGCCAAAAGGAAAAATTATGCTTGAATTAAAATGTAAAACGCAATGCATATCATGTATCCCAATTTTTATGCAACCTACTGAACAAGTCACCGGTTCCCTATTTTTGTTTTTCAAGTAAATGATATGCATATGAAAGTGTTTTCCTAGATTTATACAGTAATAACTTGTGAAATTCCAATAATTTCACTGCTATCTATGAGGGCCCCCACACGCAAAAAGAAAAAAAAGAACGAAACTTAGAAAGAAAGACCGTAAGTGATAAATGAAAATATAGGGAAATTATCAATTGCGACAAGTTGTCTTTATTTAAAGTCCTCCATTAGCTTTTCCTCGAAGTTACACTCTTCCATATAATATATATAAGTTAATTAAACAAAGACTAAACGACTATGGCAGCCAAAACGAAACAAATTTCTCTCTGAATTCTTTACAAACTTTCATTATCTTTGCATAATTTGAGGTTGCAGGTGAGAAGTACGGCTTGTTCTATATTAATTAATTGGTCTAAGACAATAAATGGTAGGAGAAACAGTTGAAAAATGGTTATTGGCTAAGGCCTAATTGCCAAATAGTTGGTGGTGTTTTATATTATTATAGAACGGTATACAAACAACTACATACCAACAAATGCTAATTTGAAAGCCTCCGGAAATTTCTTAGTTGAAGATAGAAGCATATTCTCCCTGTTTAAGAGAAACTATACTTACTTCATATCAGCCCTTCAATTCAATTACCTCAAAATCTCCCAATACATTTGATCGTCTGATATACTTTAACCATCAATACCAAGCAGTTTATAAGCTCTTGAATTTGTACTAATCCAATATGGCAGATGCATTTCTACAAATTTTACTGGATAACTTGAGTTCCTTGATCCAGGAGGAGATTGGAACAATTATGGGCGTGGACGACGAAATAAAGAGGCTCTCTAGCACTCTCACTACTATTCAGGCAGTGCTAAAAGATGCTGAGATGAAGCAGGTGGAAAGCAAGGCCATAAGAAATTGGCTACGCAAGCTCAATGATCTTGCTTCTGAGATCGATGACATCTTGGACGAATGCTCCACCGAAGTCGAAAAGTTGCAACACAAAGGCGGCAGATCAAGTCGCTACAACTTGAAGAATATTCTCTACCGACGCAAAATTGGAAGAAGGATGAAAGAAGTAACGAAGAAGTTGGATGATGTTGCCAAAGAACGATAAGATTTTCATCTGGATGCAATTGTCGTGGAGAAGCAAACCATAGTTTCTTTCAAACGCGAAACATGTTCTATTTTGAATGAGCCTGATCATGTTTATGGTAGAGACATGGAGAAAGAAAAGATTCTCGACATATTGGTGAACCAAGTCAAAGACTGCCAACAACTCTCTGTCCTTCCAATAATTGGAATTGCAGGCCTCGGCAATTCGCTCAACTACATTAGCTCAACTAGTCTACAAAGATCCCCGAGTAGTTGCGCATTTCGATATCAAACTCTGGGTATGTGTCTCTGATACTTTTGATATAAGCACTTTGATTAAGACAATGATAGAATCTGCCACTATGAATGGAAGCGCTACAGATTTAGTGCGTTTGGATACTTTACAACGACGACTTCAGAGTCTTCTGGATCAGAAAAGTACTTAATAGTGTTGGACGATGTGTGGAACGATGATCAAGAGAAGTGGTCTGCACTAAAAAGTATCTTGGCATGTGGTTCAAGTGGTGCATCAATTATGATCACCACAAGACTTAAAAAAGTGGCTGAGATCATGCTAACGTTTCCTGCACATTGCTTGGCAGGATTGTCGAATGAGAGTTGTTGGAATTTGTTCACGTGCACTTGGGCAAGATGAAGAGTTATCTACGAATCTTGAAGCCATTGGAAAGCAGATAGTGGAGAGGTGTGCTGGTGTTCCTTTGGCTGCTAAGACGCTTGGCAGCCTTTTACGATTTAAAAGGGACGAGAATGAGTGGGTTTATGTCAAAGAAAGCAAAATATGGAATTTACCGCAAGAAGAAACTTCAATTTTGCCTGCTTTAAGATTGAGTTATCATCATCTTCCCCTGTTGTTGAGACGATGTTTTGCTTATTGTGCTGTCTTTCCTAAGGACGCAAACATTGAGAAAGAAGTGTTGATTCATCAGTGGATGACTCATGGATATATTTCACCAAATGGAAATTTAGAAGCGGAGGATGTGGGTAATGAGATATGTAAAGAGTTAGTTTTGAGATCTCTTTTCCAAGATGGAGGAACTACATTTACAATGCATGATCTTGTTCATGATCTCGCCCAATCTATTATGGATAATAAAGTTCCTGGAACACAAACAGAAAGCAGTACTAAAAGTCCATTGGGTGGCAAGATCCATGAGGTAAATTTGGAAAGGCGTTTTATGGCATTTCCAACAGTTTTGCTTCCCAATATGGATCTGCTTGCCATAATAAACAAATTTAGTCGTTTGAGAAGTTTGAATGCAAGCAGGACGGGAGTGGAGGATCTGTTTTCTTCGATAGGCAATCTGAAACATTTGCGTAGTTTAAATTTGTCTGGAACTAACATCCGTACTCTTTCTGAGACGATATGTAGTCTTTGGAATTTGAAGATTTTGAATCTGAACCATTGCCGTAAGCTTGTTCCGTTGCCTAAATACATGAGGCATATGCGCAATCTTCATCACGTTTATCTGGAGAATTGTGATTCACTGAGTGAGATGCCATCCAGAATTGGTGAATTGACTTTCCTAAAAACATTGAGCATGTTCATAGTGGGCCACAAGAGAGGTAATGGACTTGAGGAATTGCAATCCTTGAATCTTGGAGGCACCCTTGAAATTAAGCATCTTGAGCGGGTGGAAAGCCGTTTAGTTGCAAAGAAAGCAAATATAGCTGAAAAGAAAAACCTCCGCAATTTGCGATTAGAATGGGAAGTGGGCATTCCATCTAGATTAGATGAAAATGAGGATAAAAAGATACTTGAAGCCCTTGAACCTCACCCGAGTCTCGAGACCTTAAGGATACGTGGGTTCAAGGGTAGGAATTTTCCTCCTTGGATGGGGAATGATGCAACTCTTGTAAACATAGTCAAAATTGTAATTGTCGACTGTCCGAATTGTTTGCTTCTTCCTCAAGTACTGGGAGAGCTACCCCGTCTTCGAGACCTGGTTTTACGCAATCTTATATTGGAGTATGCAATTGAGGATGGAGTTGCTGGTGTTGATTCGGTGAAGCCAATGTTCCCGCGACTCACGGGACTCAAGTTGATTAATCTCCCCAATCTAAAAGGTTTGCTTAAGGAGGAAACGAGAGAACACAATGTGTTCCCAAATGTTGATACACTTAAAATTGAGCGCTGCCCTTCATTATTGAGATTGCCAGAGCTATTATCTCTAAGAGAGTTGACCTTGCATACACCAACCGACAGATTGATTTTAACATCAATCCCGAATCTTGAGAGACTATATTTTCGTATGATGGATGATGACAATGGAAGGACAACCCCCGTTGGAGTTGAGGGATTAAAAAACCTCACTGAACTGGGGTCACTCAGCATAGAGGGAGCACATGAGCAGTTTTTTCCAGAGGAAGAGGAGGGAGTCCTTAAATTCGTTACTCATCTGTGGTTAGGGAGGAGTAAGACAAAGATGGTTTTGCCTGAGGGGTGGCTGCAACACCTTACCGCTCTGCGGTCACTAACCATAGCTAGGTGTACAAAGTTTATCGAGTTACCTCAAGGGATCAAGCACTTGCGCAACCTAAAATACCTCGTATTATGTGATCTTCCCGAGATGATGCTCTTACCTGAAACCTTACGACTTCTCCCCTCACTGGAAACTCTTGCTTTGATAAGACTGCCCCAACTTGCTTTGATAACACATTTGTTTACTCATCTTCATTGGTTGTATATTCAAGATTGCCCAAATATTGCATCACTTCCAGACGTTTTACAAGAAATGCAGAGCATAACACATTTAACTATCGTACGCTGCCCAGAATTAGAGAAACGGTGTGAGAAAGGAAAGGGGGAGGATTGGCACAAGATTAAACACATTCCTGTCATTTGACTAAATTACACAGGGGGATTTTTTTCCAATTAAAATTACACAAACAGGGGTAGTTTTTGCATTTAACTCCTTACTAATGTAGGTATTTATGCCGTTTATCTCTCTTCTAATTCGCAGTGATACTCTCTCTCTAATTCAAAATGGGTTTTACTAAATTACAAATCACTTGGGACTCGTTTGGATCCCTGCACTGCTGCACATAATAAGGTTAGAAGATTGAAAAACTATTTATTCTTTCTCTTTATTTATATATCGGAACACATTTTTGTTTTATGGATGATGATGGTAAAAGTTGATGATTTATATACCTTTTTAAATATTGAACTCAATAATTAATGTATGTATTTATGCAGTTTATCTTTCCCCTAATTCGCAGTGTTACTATATATTAAATCAACAATATCAACAAATTGATCGAAGAAGCTTTGCACGATTGAATAAATGGTTGAAGATTATATTCAACGATTGTATGAGTGTAAAGTGAGTGTTTTGTGTTCTTTTACAGAGAGTGTTCATCAGAGAAGATGAATCCAAAAAGAAAAGGAAAGTTAGTTATGAAAAATACACTACCGAACAGCTTAAATACTAAACGGATAACCAACTTACTAAAAGAGGAAGGTTACCGTTAACTAACTTAACAGAATTATGAAATATTACTAAATTAGGAAAGTAAATAAAATACATTATTTAAGACCCCCCCTCAAGAGGGACATGGATATCCAAAATGCCCATCTTGGATTTCATTTTGGTGAACGGTTGAAGAGCCAATGGCTTTGTAAGAACATCTGCAACTTGGTGTTCATTTGATATATGCACAACCTTGACAGCTCCTTGATGCACCTTTTCTCTTACAAAGTAACAATCAATTTGAATGTGTTTGGTGCGTTCATGGTGGACAGGGTTGATGGCAATGCAATAAGCACTCTTATTGTCTGTGAAAATCAGTGGAGTCCTTGTGTTTTTGATGTGAAGATCCTGTAACAATTGTTGTAACCAAATGACCTCACAGGTTGTTGTAGCAAGTGCCCTGTACTCTGCTTCTGTTGAAGATCTGCTAACCGTCGGTTGTTTCTTGGCCTTCCAAGAGACAAGTGCTTCTCCCAGGTAAACAGCATACCCTGTGATACTTCTTCTGGAATCAATACATGTGGCCCAATCACTATCACAGAATGCTTTGAGGTGAAGTTCTTTGTGAGCTGGAAAGAAAAGTCCTTGTCCAGGGCTGGTTTTGATGTATCTCAAGACTTTGTGAGCTGCTGCAAGGTGAGAGACACAGGGTTTGGACATGAATTGTGTGAGACATTGTATGCTGTAACTAAGATCAGGCCTGGTGATAGTGAGGTAAAGCAATCTTCCAACAAGCCTTCTGTAGGTAGTAGGATCATCTAGAACTGGTGGATCATCAGCTTTGAGCTTTGATTTAGAATCCATGGGAACAGAATTGGGCTTGCACCCCAAGTATCCTGCTTCAGTAAGTATATCAAGTGCATATTTCCTCTGGCAAAGTGATATACCAGCTTTACTTCTAGCAATTTCAATGCCCAAAATGTATTTCAGCTCCCCTAGATCTTTTATAGTGAATTTGTTGTCTAGATGTGCCTTCAATTGTGTGATCTCATTCATGTCATTACCTGCAAGGATAATGTCATCCACATATATACATAAAGCAGTAAATGACTCACCATTCTTCTTTGTAAATAAGGAACAATCTGATATAGACTGTGAATAACCATAGTTCAATAAACAAGTGGACAGCTTAGTGTACCACTGTCTGGAAGCTTGTTTCAAACCATATAGGCTCTTTTTCAATAGGCAAACTCTTTGATCCTTAGGCTTAAGATAACCTGGGGGTGGTTTCATATAAATTTCTTCATCTAAGTCACCATGTAAAATAGCATTATTTACATCAAGTTGATGAAGAAACCAATTTCTTGAAGCTGCAACAGCAAGTAAAACCTTTACAGTTGTGAGTTTGGCAACTGGTGAAAAGGTATCAAAATAATCTAATCCTTCTTCTTGAGTGTATCCTTTAGCCACAAGCCGAGCCTTGTACCTTTCTATAGTTCCATCAGACCTATGTTTAATTTTGTAAACCCATTTACAGCCTACACAATTGTGATCAGAAGGTAAATCAGTTAGAGTCCAAGTTTGAGCGTTTTCAAGGGCTTCTAACTCTTTTCTCATGGCTTCTTGCCATTCAGGATGGTTCTTAGCTTTAGTATAAGAGGATGGTTCAGTAATCTGAGTAATAGCAGCAGTAAAAGCTAAGTGATTAGTACCAAGTTTAGATGTGGAGATATGAGATTCAATAGGATATCTTGTATAAAAAGTGTTACTGAAATTAGCTTTGTGTAAAGAAGAAGGAAGAGTATAATCATAAGATTTCAAGTAAGCAGGAGGATTAATTTGTCTGCTAGATTTCCTGGTATGAACAACTTCAGGAGAAATATCAGGCACAGGTAGAGAATTAGATATAGGAGCAGGTAAAGAATGAGGATTAATATCAGGTAATGCTGTATGAATAGGATTATGAGAAATATGATATTCAGAAGCATTTTGTGAAACATGATCAATGTTAGCAATGATGTTGTCATGAGAATTATAATCAACATGAGGAGAGATATGATCAGAAGATGAAATCAGAGGTTCAGGATTACTGAAATTGTCATGTGAGTGAGGACTAGAGCTACTTGAAATATCTCCTTGATCTGATGGAGGAAGAATGTCAGATGTATCCACAGGAACATAGACATCTGCAGGAGGCAATTCCACTGGTGGTGCTATTATAGGAACACTAGAATCCTGAGGTAAGATGAAGGAATCTGTGCAACACTTAGAAGAAGATTTCTCAGTGGCATCAGTAGTAAGTGTATCATTAGAAATATGAAAAGGAAATTTGTCTTCATAGAAAATGACATTTCTAGATGTAATAAACTTCTTAGTATGCAGATTAAATAGTAAATACCCCTTTGTTCCTCTGGGATAACCCAGAAAAACACATTTATGGGCCCTGGGATCGAATTTCTGTCTGTGAGATGTTATAGTGGAAGCAAAGGCTAAACATCCAAACACCTTAAGTAAAGAGTAATCTGGAGGCTTATTATAAAGCATCTCAAAAGGTGTTTTATTGTGTAAAACAGAAGTAGGCAATCTATTAATCACAAATGCAGCAGTAGCAACACAATAAGGCCAGAATTTTAAAGGAACTTGAGAATGAAATTTTAGAGATCTAGCAATCTGTAATAGGTGTTGATGCTTGCGTTCCACAACTCCATATTGTTGAGGAGTTTCAATGCAACCGGTTTGATGTATAATACCATTCAAAGCATAGAAATCCTTCATGAAAAATTCAGTTCCATTATCTGATCTCAAAATCTTGATCTTGGTATTGAACTGATTAAAAACTAAAGCATGAAACTGAGTAATGTGAGTAATAACCTCAGATTTAAACTGCATGAAATAAACCCAAGTGCAACGAGTGTAGTCATCAACAATGGTGAGAAAATACTTAAACCATTATGTGAAGGAGTAGAGAAGGGACCCCAAACATCACAGTGAATAAGATCAAAAGGAGCATGAGATTCTGTAAAACTAGTAGGAAAACTAAGCTTCTTTTGTTTTGCCATATGACATGTATCACAAGGAGGAATGTTAGCAACATTAGATGAAACAGATAATTGAGGTATAGTAGACAATTTAGCATAGGGAGAATGACCCAAACGAGCATGCCATATCATTTTGCTATTAATAGTGTTGCTTACAGAATTATTACAGGAATGAATGCTATTGTTGTTCTTATTACATGGAATAGAAAGATGCTTATTACATGAAGGAACAATAGTATCAGAAACATTCAAAACATAAAGTCTATGCACTTCATTAGCAAAACCAGTCGTCTTCTTCATGACTATGTCCCGCATAATACAGGTAGAGGAAAGAAAACACAGGGCAATATTAGATGACTTGGTTAGTTTAGAAACTGAAATGAGATTAAATGTGAAGTCAGGCACATATAAAGCATCTTTCAAAACTAAACCATTAGCAAGATAAACATTCTGAGATAAAAGAGCTTTAGTAGTATTTGAATTAGGCAAAGATATAGGCAAATCAATGGACTTGGAAGCAGAATCAAATCTTTGAGCCTCACAGATCATATGATCTGTGGCTCCTGTATCTAGTACCCAAAGTCTATGCTTATTACCATGATAAGAGGAACTAGAAGATAAAGCAAGAATTTGAAAGAAGCTTTTACCAACTGAGGCAGCAGTACCAGAAGTGGTGACAGTAGCAGCAAAAGGATTCTGAGTAGTTGTTATCTGAGAAGCTCTATGTGTCTTCTGAAAAGCTAGGAACTGCTCAAAGAGAGCTTGATTGGAATCCTCAGTACCCTGAATTGATGGCTCATCAGACTGACCATCTTCTCTAGTAACCAAATTTGCATGCCTTTTACCTGTAGGACCATCCCAACCTGGAGGATAACCTATGAGTTGATAACACCTATCAATAGTATGTCCATTAAAACCACAGTGAGTGCATTTAAGTTTCTTCTTTTCCTTAGGCTTTTGAAACTTATTCTGTTGGAAAGTAACTTGAGCTCCAGAATTAGGCTTGTTATAGGTGTCCTGTCCAGACTTAGTCCTGGTAAACATGGCAGCAAAAGAGTCATTCAGTCCCACCAAGAATGATAAAACACAGTTTGATTGTTGGAGATCCAACATATTCTTGTTCACATTACAAGTGCACAAACCACATGAGCAAGCTATAATGGGTCTGTGGCTAACAAATTCATCCCACAGTGATCTAAAAGCATTGTAGAATGCTGTAACAGATTGATTGCCTTGTGAAACAGTAGCTAAAGACTTCTGCAGATGAAAGACCCTGGATCCATCTGCTCTAGCATATCTCAACTTCAATTCAGTCCAAACATCAATGGCAGTCTTGAAAAACAAAAGAGTCTGGCGAATGTCTTTTGAGACAGAGTTTAATAACCAAGAAAGGACCAGATTGTTGGCTCTAACCCAACATGTTCGATTAACAGCATCATCTTCTTTAGGAATGGACAAAGAACCATCAATAAAGGCAATCTTATTCTTGATAGTAAGAGCCATTTCAACACCTTTAGACCAAGAAATGTAATTATCTCCATTGAGAACATCAGTGACAATGGACAGCCCAGTGAAATCATGAGATCCGAGAAAGTAAATGGATGTGGAATCTTCAGAGGGATTCTTAGTAACAGTAGTAGAAGTCATAGTGATAAAACAGATCAAGGAGTTCTCAAAGTAACAACAAATTCTCAAACAAGGAATAGAGTCTCAAAAAAACAATCAGATTCTCAAATCAACAACAGAATCGCAAAGAGATAAATGATCAATTCTCAAATCAATCAACAAACCAAATCAGATCCGCAAAACAAACGGATTAATCATAAAACGAAACCGATCAAAAGTGATCGCATAATAAAGAGAACAATCTAATCGGTCAGAAACTGAAAAATTCAACCGAAATCAAAATCTAGGGCAAAAAACGCAAACCAGAGATATAGATGCAGCGGAAGAGGATCGATAACTCGATGAATGATACCATATTAAATCAACAATATCAACAAATTGATCGAAGAAGCTTTGCACGATTGAATAAACGGTTGAAGATTATATTCAACGATTGTATGAGTGTAAAGTGAGTGTTTTGTGTTCTTTTACAGAGAGTGTTCATCAGAGAAGATGAATCCAAAAAGAAAAGGAAAGTTAGTTATGAAAAATACACTACCGAACAGCTTAAATACTAAACGGATAGCCAACTTACTAAAAGAGGAAGGTTACCGTTAACTAACTTAACAGAATTATGAAATATTACTAAATTAGGAAAGTAAATAAAATACATTATTTAAGACTATATTACAAATCACTTGGGGAGGAGATCGCAGTGCGATTGAAGTGGACGGATTACTTTGGTGAAGGTACGTCGTATATTCCTCGAAACCCTGTGAATGTACATGCACTCTTGCAAACAGCATGCATATGTATTCTTCTTCTTTTTCGACTTTTTAATTTCGTTGAAATAATCTATTTTTCCATTGTATGGTTATGAATCAGTTTCTCGCCTAATTAATTTCAAGCATATTTTAATTTATCTAGGTATGTATGTATGATTCATTTTTATTATTAGCAAAAAATATTAAACAGCACGCCAACATGTTCATAAAAGATAAGTTGAGTTTGAGGGAACGAACTTCCTTCTCGAGATTCTCGCATCGCTTCAAGATGGATTGCATATCTGAAGGAACTCTTTTCTTTTGCTTCTGCCATCCTTCATTGCCAAAAAAATATAAGAATATTTAATTAACCCCTGTACTATAAGTGGAATATTTTCTCATGTACTCATTCTTACTAATTACTAATGTAACATACACACTATTTACAAGGCATCGTTACTATTTGCCGCCGACGACAATAAATGCAACTTAAGTTCTATTCTTTTATTTATTTGAATACTTCCTAAAATATTCCTTATTGGGAGTTTTAGTGAGAAAAAAATCTTCAGGCATTTGCATGGGTTGGTCCCGGGAATCGTCAGAATTTCCGAATTCAAATCAAATTTGTAATCAAGCGTGAAGTCGAAGAAGAAGAAGAAGAAGCGTTGTTGTTATGAAAACAACAGCGTGAAAAAGCTGCAGATGAGGGAGATTTGCTCTAAAACACGCCATCGTTTCAACTTATTTGCTGAAGCACGCTTTCGTAACTTTCACTTGCAGGTAAATAATTTGTCTTCTCTTTTTGAGTCTTAATTAGAAAGTTTAATGTAAAAAAATATATTATGTGTGTTTTCTAAGTGGTTCTAAACCTGTTGTTTTCTTTTAGCCAGATTAGATTTGTTGGTGGTACTTATATGATACATTTGAATTTGATATGATCAAGTTCTCATTAAACATTGAATTACATTAACATTCGAGTGCTAATAGGTAAAATCTTACTTAAAAATCATATACATATATTCCTAAGAAAGAAATAATTCTCAGCTTCCTTTTTAAAAATGGGAACATAACAAAAACCATAAATTAGTTGATTAACAAAGTCGTCGAATAGCTAGCGACATCAGCCGCGCTTCTTTATTTCGCGTTCCTCTCATCCACCATATATACAGGCCAGTATGACCATGTTGCGTATTATGTGCATGACCAACAATAAGGAATACAAATTATATTTTAGAAGTGACATCATACTACATTTAAAAGTTGCATTTGAGTGATCAGTTTGTGAACAAATATAGGTGTCATGCCTCTACATTTAGAAGTTGCATCCGGATTCTGGGCAAATATATGGATTACAAGAGACACATGTTTGAGTGAGGAAAAATAATGGTCGAATTATTTTCTCGCCAGAACATTTGAGTCGATCGATGGCAACAATTAAACTAGTGGTAAGTCACAATTACATGTTGACAAAGGCAGTCATATAAATAAACCTCTCGCGTTTAGGAGTTCTTTCGGAAGTGAAGAGTAAATTCTCATTGTCAATGAGAGGAGAGGAGCTTATGAAATGAATTTCAGCTGTAGCGGGAGGAAATTCTATTTGTCCATATGTCGGTTTACTCCTGGTCTTTCCAGTCGACTATGTCTTTTAATCCCACAGTAGCACGCAACTTTGCGTGCTGGAGCGATGAAAAAAATATGGCACTGTCTCTCAGCTAGTATTCTCTCCACATTCCGTCCTAAAAAGTTCGATATAGAAAGAGAGAGCTAATTTTCCATCTTTTTGTTGTATAATTATTCGGCTATTTCTTTGCGCAGACGTTGCGAAAATTTCTTAGTTGCTATATAACTAGTCTCCAAAGATTAATGGATAAGGTGTTGTCTGGCAACATGAGGCATTATTGCATTATATTTAAGTTTTTCATCAACTTCAATAACTAACTGATTATATGTTGAATTCAGGAGGAATGTGATACTTACAATAACGATGAAGATTTTCCTTCGTCATTATTGTGTCTGAATCGGAGGTCTATGATCATTAGGCTATTTGCTACTGCTGATGTTATCTTTGTTCTTACAAAATCTGGTGTTTGTGCAGCATTTAGCCAAGGTACCGTAAGTCTGGGTGAAACTTAATCTACCTGTACAAGGAAAATTGGAAAGAGCTTATAGATACTACCTTTTTTTTATGCAGAGACCAAGAAGAGGATATGCTTCCTCAATGTTAGCCCCAATGAAGTAATCCGGAGGTTATTTCACAACCAAGAAAATGATTCACTCATCACCATTTCTGAATGTGAATCGGATAATTGTAGTGCGTTAATATGCAGAACCACAAGTATCAAGTATGATTTTCATCATTTGATTGCTTATAATTCCTCCTCTTCATTTGCACTATCTTTGTGGTATTCATCTCTTGTTTTGAACTATTTCAGAGACATCCGAAGGGGTGAGCCAGGTGCTGGTTATCGGCTCTTCGAGTCGGAGTCAATTAAGTGGCCCGGTTTTATAGAATTTGATGATGTGAATGGAAAAGTGATTACACATTGTGCAGAAGATGAGTAAGTAAAACTACGAGGCTTGTTGTGTTATATTCTATTTGATTCGTTATGTCTAGTTCTCAGAACTACTTAGCGTCTGTTGATGTCTGCTTATATTTTTGATTCCTCTTTTCAGCACATTCAAAATGTTTGACATGAAAAGCTATACATTTTTGTACTCTATTACAGACAACAAGATTCATGAGATCACTATCAGGTAATAATTTTAGTATAAGTTAATTATTTTAGTATCATTTTAGTATCAGGTAATAATTATGTTGAAGTATAGTATTGGACCCATATTTGTATTCATTTATGTCATTGATCAATCATTTTTTTTTTTTTTTTCTTTTTGAGTCCATTATCTTTGACATGGTCTTTTTTAAAAAGATTATTTAATTACATGCTCGATGTAACAGTCCAGGAATTTTGGTTCTGCTATACAAAATTACACAAACGGGTGACGTCCCTTTGAAGATTGTCTCCATAGAGGATGGGACCGTCCTCAAATCATTCGACAATATTCTTCACAAAAAAAAGAAGGTTGTTTTCTTTGCTCTATTGACAGAAAAGCTTCTTGTCAAGCAAGAGAACGAGAACCTACAAATTATCGATGTAAGCCAATTCTTCAATTTCTTTAACGTGAATTCGATATCTCTTGCAAAATCTGATATCTTGTCTACATAGGTCAGAAACTTCCAAATAACAGAAGTTAGCAAGACCGAATACTTGATCCCGTCCGCCTTTTTCTTCTTGTACGGGCAATTATTCTTGACTTGCCATGACCGAACAGTCAAGCTTTGGAACTTGAGTGGAGAGCTTGTGACCTCTTTTGAGGATAACCTTCTATGGCGTCCGCTTTACAATATCAACAGTGCATATGTTACAAGTGATGCGAATTTCATCATTTCTTATTGCACATCGGGGTCAGCTGATGGAGAAGGTATTACATTTTCGAAACATGATAATTTTATTAATAAACTCATGAGAACCATAACTTTAACCGTAACATTCGATATTTCACTTTTGCAGTCCGTTCTATCAACATCAGTAATATATTGACAGGAAAGTGTGTGGGAAAGATAACGTCGAGTAACTCCAAGAAACGTATGATTCAAGCTTCTAAGATTAGCACTACAGTTGCAAAGGCTCTGAAAGATATCACAGTTATCTTCTATGATGAAGAGCGCAATGAGATCTACACTGGTAATAAGCTTGGCCAGGTCCATGTATGGACGAACTAGAGGCTGCCAGCCCCAACACCTGACCATGGCCTTCGATTGAATTTTTCTGTAAACTATGATTGTCCGTATAGACAAGCCCTAAGCTAAATTTTTTGTGTTGTAGATGTATTTTCATATCTATATCTACAAACATTTTGATTTAATTTGAAGAATACTTTAATTTTAACGAGCTTTGTCCTTTGGCACGTTTTTTGCTATCAATACAAATAAAAGTTTTTATACCTTAATTGCATTTTAGGTATTCGTAATTAAGAATGTGCAAATTAATACTAAGAATGGTTATATCATGAAAATTAAATAATCAATTATGCGTAAATGATAAGTTAGTAAATTGCAAATTCGTTCGTATAAGCTTCTCCTTAATGGAAAGAGTGGCATTTTACATTAAACTTAGAAGAAATGAGTTATCATTATAAAGTTTTGTGTTAACCCTTAGTAGTAAAAAACCGCTACTTAAGTGCCCGTATCAATTCTAAAATGTGTATAAAGATAGCAGTTAGCCAAGTTTGTAGAACAAATAAAAAGACTTAGTGAAATTTAGTTTAAAAATGAATTAGTAATATACATCAGATACATATTTAATCTTATGTAATATGATACAAAAATGTTAACAGTTGAGAGAGAAAGTGTAACAAATTATTTGTTTCACAAATTTAATAACGCGATGGATGTTCATGTACGTGTATAAAACAAACCTTAAGGATCATAGTGTGAGAAAATTTATAATTGAGGGACTATAAGCGTTATTTACCCTTATTGTATTTTTATATAAAAATGGAGCAACTTGACGCTTTTGTTGGCAATTCATTCAAACTTTTTCAAATCACTCTTTAATGGCGGGAAGCGGCCAACAGAAACAACTCCTAACCCTAATCCGCGATTTCACCACTGAAAAATCTCAAGAAGGTTAAATTCAACACTAATCGCGTTAATTTTTTTCTCGTTTTTGAAATTGTGAGTTTTGATTGTAAATTTTGCAGAGCGGAAAATTGTGAATCAGAAGAAACAGATCAAAGATCTGATGTCTGAGCTGGAATCGGCGAATTTGGAGCTGGAAGAAGCAAAACGCGTTAAGGAGACGACGGAGCAAGAGCTTAAAGGCTACGAAGTTGAATTGTCTATGAATGAGGCTTCAAATCAAGCGATTCAGGTTTTGAATCTTTCGAATTTATTACGAAATTGAGGAAGTGAAAAAGTTGCATATTCGTCTGTGTCGATTCGAATTTCCATCAGATGTGTTTGTGCCTATCTTAATTTGATTCGTTATTTGCTTTCGTCGGGGCGTTAATGTGTTTTGCGACTGAAATCGTACTTTCGCCAAATGTGTTTGTGATATTCAGTTATGACGATTTGAATTTCTTTGAGCAATCTTCTGTTGTTTGTGTCGATTTGGAATTTATTGTTACATTTGATATAGGCGAGGATTGCTCTCATCAACAATGAGCTATCGAAACTTGGAAATGAATTGGCGGCTCTCAAGGTGTATTTCACTGATCACGTGATTAACAGATCCACAGTTGTTTTCACTCCTAATTTATCATAAAGTTATAAACTAAAAAAAATAAAATTCTATCTGATGTGTATCTGAACTTTGCTTTTGCTGAAATATGCTCCAATGGTGTAAAGAATGAAGAGAATTCCTCGAGGTAATAGATATATCTCTTTTGTCACTGTGGTTGAGCCACTTATTAAGCTGTAGATGGTAGAAGCTGAGTTTCTGTCAATATATTTTGTAATGTTTTGGCAGAGATCACTTTATCCAGAGAATGCTTGAGCTGAATGCACAGATCAGGTAGATCTACTCTACTTGGTTCCTAAATCAGTGTTGCCTCCATATACAGATACTTTATTGAATAGAAACTGCACCCATATATGGGTTGATTTCTCATATTTGACAATGATGATCGTGACTTTGCAAAACTCGTTTTCTTTACAGCAGTTCTTTTCTTGTAAGTTGTATCTGTCATATCAAGTACCATAATCTAGTGTAAAATGCCTTGGATTCTTGATATAGCTTCTGAAAGCGGCAGGGGATTATTCTAAAATCTTTGCATGCTAGTCTGGATCGGTGCATCATATTCCGACCTTTTTAAATTTTCATCTAACATTTTCTGGCACAGGAAATTTCACGAGTTGGTAGCCTCCAGTGGCAATGAAGATAACCACCGTGAAGCAACATTATATGGAGGTATGTATAGTATTTTGTGGGAAGCAAACAGTGCGATAACAGGAATTCCAGTTTGGTGTCAATTTAATCATTTGAAAATTAATCAAACCACTGAACCGAATTTCCATGTAATGTGTGGAAGATAGTAATCCAGGATGTTGATTGCGACAATCAGAGATTTAGATTATTTTCATTGCAGTATAATAAAATGTGCAATAGGCTTGCATAGCTTTATCCTTTAACTTATTACTCGATGTAAAAAAAAATGGTCTTGATGCAGGCTCCTTGACTAGTCATGGGCAGGACGCTCAGAAAGCCATAGGGGATCAAAAGAACAGACTTTCACAAATAATCTTGCAGATAAATCAAGAGGAACAACAATATAATGCCGAGCAGGTCATTCATGATCAGGTGAGGATTTCATCTCTATCTTTAACATTTGTGGTATGCTTTTTGATCTTTACTTGTATTCGGAAAAAGAGTAACAGTTCTATGCAAGAGCTCTTTGACATCAATATGTCCCAGAATGTAAGTCAACAACTAAGACTCTTCAAATAATCTGAGAAAACTTGTACTGTTGAGCAGGTAAAAGAGGAGCTTAGTACTTTGGAAAAACGAGCATTGCTTTTGGAGTCAGTGATTAAAGAAAGCATGGAGCTGCAGGAGTTGAGTAGATATCCTTGTATTTTGTCCAGTAATTTTCTGATATTATCACCATTATCATTCGGTCGACAATTTTTTTTAGCAAAGCAAGACAATTGAAGCGGTTTGTCTAAAATAATGTCTGTTAGATTTATCCTACTACAGATGTATAATGGGTGGAGAATATTACATGGTGTACTTGAGCAGTGTTAGATATAAAATTTATGTTAGCATGTGATATCTTATATTCCTTGACCATTTTGTTGCCTTGACTGGAAGCAAGCAGACATCGGAACTGGAACAGGAGTTTGCTGCTCTTGGTGATGAACTCCAAAAGAGATTTTCGTGTCCCCGTTGTCATCAAGATAATTCCGAGGAATTGGGTAATGTTCTGCAGATGAGTGAAGGAGCTTAATATCTTGTAAGTAGTTTCAATCAATGAGTTCTACTATGCTACTCTTATTTCTATAACTGAATGCGAACATTGAGTTCCAGTGAATACTTGAAAATGTTCGTGTGCTCTGTGTAAATGGCTTGGCCTCACAAGATCAGTATTGCCTTTTGTGAAGTCACCACTTTCCTATTTTGAAATTTGAACAATGGCATTAATGCACTACTACAATTTGCTTTTAAGATGTCATGGAGTTCTCATTGTTTTTAATACACAAAATGCCCAATTTTACATGCTTTGTCTTTCTTTTAGAATCACATGGTGATTCTTTTTAGATGGGATTGTCGTTATAATGTAACTCAAGTTCATATAGTGTGGTAATACTATACAGCTCAACTAATCTCCAAAAGAATAATTCAGGAACACTTAAGGTGGGCTCAAGAGTCATATAATAGTAGTACACCAGCAAGAGAATAAGATCTGTCAACTATTATATAGCTTTTGCGTAACTCTTCATATAAAATACAATAGGAACCATTCAGCAATATCCCCCAATTGGCCAATTGCGTATTTGAAGGGGAAGAGATATATAAAAACTAATAAAAAGAAATGGTTTCTGAAGATTGAATACAAAAATTAACAAAGCCCTCATTTCTTCTTCCAAAAACCATATCCATGAAGTACCACTTCATCATCAATCAACCTCATCCCAAACAGAGTATGTCATCGTAATTTACCATCTGAAATTTTATTTGCATTGATGGGGTCGGAAATTATCGCTCGACAAAAGATTTCCGATCAATTTTTCCAGTCTCTTAGCACCCCCAGTCGGTCTTACAACCGTAATATTACCCACAACTGAACAAGGGTCCGTCCCATTTTCACGAGTACCTATACACCACCCACCTGGGACAAGCATGTCTTGGCCCCGGAACAAAAGTTCGGCATCGATTTTGTCGAGCACTGGGTCGTCACGGGGAAACTTTCTTGCAAATGGAGCATTACTGTCTATCATTCTTTGCATGTCATCGAGGTTAAGGTAGTGTGGGTGCTGCTTAGGAGGGCTGTCCCATGATATAAAGTGGAGATCGCTGTTGACTGTAGTATTGCGAAACTCTTGGGCATTACAGACGACAGTGTGGAAATAACCTTCCGGGGAAGAAATGAAGTTCGCATAGTACATTAGGACGGTTCTAGGTAAGTTGTCCCAACCCCATATGATGTAGTCGATGAAAGGTCGAGAGAGTGCCATCCAAGCAGATCCTGTAAGAAAAAAGAGTATAATTGTGTAAAATGCGAGGAAATCAAATAATTTTTCTAAGTGACAGTACAAGTGATGCAAATATCAACAACATAAGCAAAAATTTGTTCACAATATGTGAATCAGGTCAAGGACATACAATATAAACTACAAATGATGAATGATATACCGTCACAGGCGCAACAGATTATCCATACCACTTTGTGTACCATTTTACCACAGGCCCTCGTACATATTAAGATCAAACACTCATGTCATCGGCACAATCACATGATACATAAAGAATAACACAGGATATGTTCTGCATTCACAAGAGACAATATAATTGTCACTAAAGGCACACTGTGCAGCAAGCCCTGGAGAGTATAGTCATTCTGGCTTGCACAGAATGCATGTCATTAGTTTGAGTTATGGTAGCCTATATCACTTTTACTGTCATTTAATTAGCTAAACCCCCTCATATTATACAGTCACATGGCATAAACTCCCTCAGACCCCAAATTGGTGCTATATGTGTGGTGCAAATATAATTCATTTGTTGCCGACAGTAAGAATTACCATTTTACACCTAAAAGTACAAGTTCCTTACATTTTTTCGTTCTTTTGATTCAGAATACAAAAGAAATAAAAATAAAAAAAAAAAACGAAGAAAACAAGAAGAGGACCGTTAAAAAAAACGAAGAAAACAAGAAGAGGACTGTTCTCTCACCAGTGAGTAAAACACGGTTAAGCATTATTTTGATCATTTTAACCAAATCAATAAGAATACAGTTGATTAAATATCTAACAGCAAATGGAAAAATGACATAGAAGGCACAAAGAATCCCAATTCTTCCAAATACATCTAAACGCCCCCAATTCCAACACAAGAGTGATGCCAAACCTACACAAGTAGGTTTCCACACAGACAAAAGGCATGACAAAAAAGGCATAACATTCAAAATTCCTTCCTGTAACTCACTTAGACCTAATTGGCAATATTTCACACAAGTAGAACAACAAATGCAACAAAATCAAATAGAACCATAACAAGAAAACCCAAATTTGTAAAGACAAAACTCACCTGTAAAAAGTTTATATGCTGTTGGAACACTCCTTCGCTGAGTAATCCAGAACACGTCAGATTTCTTCGTCATATACAACCCTGGATCAACAATAATCGGCTTTGCTCTCTGATATCTGCACGAAAGTAATACAATCATGGATTGAAAAATTTATGTTTTTCCATCAATAATGTGAGATCATATTCATTTCAAACTAAATAAAAAGATACTGTTTGATGCAATTAAAATGAGATTTTAATATCCTCATAAGTTTCTCTAAACCTTAGCGAAGTTTCCAATATATGCCTTACAAGGGGAACATTGATCAAGAGAATACAAATGAATTATTACCATTAACCTCTCAACACCAAAAAGTAAATAAATATCCAAAAAAGAAGAATAGTTGAGCAAATTCCACTTACTCTTTCCAGCCAATATTACTTGTATGGTCAATGAAATTAAGATCCCGCGGTAAATACGAAAATGTATGCAGCAGATCTGATCATCAAGAAGAAACCAACATAAGTAAATCCACATCAAAATAATCAAAATTACCAAAAATCCCACCACCACATTACACCTAACCAACCCAAAATCCAACCTTTTCTCCATAGAAACGACAAAAAAACCACATTTCAACAATAAATTCACACAAAATCAAGAACTTAAAATTATCAAAAACCCATAACCACATTACACCCAAATCACACAAAGATCCACTTAAAACCATTACCATCTTGCGTAACCAACGGATAATCCGACGCACTCAGATTAATAAACCAATCCCACTCCCCACCCTCCCTCAACAAAATTGCAGCGGCGTGAAGCGTATTCGCCACCATTGTCGGCCCACGATAAGTCACCAAATTAGCCTTACTAATCATCCTCACATTTCTAAATCTCCCAAATACCAAGTGGCCATTTACGTAATTACGCAGATCGAGCCTCTCCTCAGGAGAGGACTCAGCATCAAGATGCACAACATACTGATTGTTGGGATGGTACAAAGCCTCTAAAGTTCGTCTCAGCATTTTGCCGTCTCCCTTTGAGCCAGATATTAAGTAGGCAAACCTTGGAGGAGGTGGGAGTTGGGAGATTTGAAGAGGTTTGAGCTTCGATTCGACGAAAATGGCGGAAGATGATGATGAAGAAGATGAGGATGAAGAGGAGTAGTAGCTGTGGAGTGAGAGAAGAGGGGTTGTGGAGGTTAAGGTTGTAAGAAAGAGGAGGAAGATTGCAGCTATGGAGATGATTGCTACTGGAAAGATCCATTTTTTCTCAATTTTTTGGGGTTGTTTTAAGTGGAGATAGTAGTTCTTGAACTTCTTCATCTTTTTCTTTTTGGTGGGTTCTTTTTAACATCAAATTTTCAAGGGGAAAATGGGTTTTTGATATGAAATCTGATGAAAAAATTGGAGGATTTGAGGTGGGTAAAAGGTTGGAGTTTGGTTTTGAGTAGTGGGGTTGAGTTTCATTTGGGCAACTGAAAGCTTTTTGATGTTGGAGTGAAGATTGGTTTAAGTGAGTGAAGAGGCGAGTGGTTTTTGTTTTTGTGAGTAGTTTCAGATCTCCATCCGTGATTTTATGACAAGAATATCGTCTTATGTTTTTCAAAGTGTTGTGTAATAATTTTTAGGGATAAAAGCATTAAACCCCTGAACTATACCCCTGTTGTACTTTGTCCCTGTCCTTTTATTTTTTGTGATTTGCCCTTATACTAAAGGATAAATAAGCAGTTTACCCCCTGAGTCCAAATCCAACGGCAAAAAATGTTGACATGTATTCAAACTCAATTGTGAAAAGGTGACTCAAGGGGCAAAGTGCTTATTTATTCATAGTATAGGGGGCAAGTCGTAAAAAATAAAAGAATAGGAGGTAAAGTGCAACAAGAGCAATAGTATATAAGGTTTAATGCTTTTATGTATTTCTTTTATTAATGTTTTGTGTTGTTAATTGACACGTCACTGTAGTTTTTGCGATATTTAATTTAGAAAAAAAGGTTATATTTATATTAATTTGGTGCACCTTATGGCATTGGCTCGCAATCTCATTGACGGTATGAATTTTTTTCTCTGAATTGTGGGGGGTTTCACACTATTGTTTGACAATATATTGACTAAAAACACATAAAACAATTGTTCAATTGGATAATTATGCACCTCTCACTATCCTTTGCGGTTATATGAAGTTAGTTCACCTCTTTCATATGTATTGACTTCAATTAAAATACAAATTGACTGAAATATCAGTATCTATGAAAAATAAAAGAGAATTCTAAAAGGAACCAGAATAGCTACAATTAGAAATAAGTTGGTCTAGGGGTGACCACAGTTTACTCCACGGTGCTATAGACTTTTGAGAATTTAAAAATTAAAAAATGATTTTTGTAAAATAAATTATTATTTGACGCAATTACGTTATTTTAACTTTGGAAACTCAATACGGATTAAAGGTGTACGCAATCGCTGTATGTTGATCGACTGAGTTCTTTTTGGCTGAGGATTTCGTTATATAATGTACAATTAAATAATACTGTTAATCTTAAATAAAATAAAACGGGACTTCTAGTATTGGAGGCCAAATAATCTGCTCTACATATACAATTATCGTCAATTT
The DNA here is from genome assembly GCA_946800315.1 of Misopates orontium. NCBI lineage: Eukaryota > Viridiplantae > Streptophyta > Magnoliopsida > Lamiales > Plantaginaceae > Misopates > Misopates orontium. The sequence continues at coordinate 14,895,280 of OX326953.1, read as the reverse complement.
AAATAATTCCGTAGCTATCTCACTCGTTATCTTTACTCACTTATTTCAGACACATCATTAATATTTATTTTGTTTTGTTTACATATCCTTAGCTAGCTTGATTAATTCATCATATGTATCTGCAGATGCTCCTCTATTATGGGAAAAAAATTGTCGAACCTCTGCGTTTTTGCAATTTATTTGATTCCGGTATCTCTCTTTGTCATGGGAAATGAAAGGGTCAATTTTAAGTCAATGTAAACTAATTTTCTAATAGGTGTGTGCTTACTTTTGGAAAAAAAACATTAATAAAGTGTGACCACGCTTAATTCATTAATAGCTAATTTATGAGGATTAGGAACTATATTTTTTGACCTTATGTAACACATGTATGATCATGATTTTATTGCGTACAAAGAACTTGTTACAACAATGGTAATCTATATTGGATATTATAAATTACTAGTGCCATAAGATTATGACTATAAACTATAAAATATTTAATGTGATCAAGTATCAAGGATTATCATGAACGTTGACGTCTGAGACCTGTGATGGTGAATAAATATATCATTAATGTTTTTAACTTTATTAAATGGGGTTGTTGCCAGCTATTATTTTGCATCATGATAAAGGAAGAGGTTTTTCTGGAAGCAATTATGGACCATGACCTAATAATAATAATAATAATAATAATTATTATTATTATTATTATTATTATTATTATTATTCCTTAATAATAGTAATAAATGTTATTCAGTTTTGTACGATAATTGAATTAAGGGATTATTGTTTAAAATTTAAAGTGGAAAATTAGTACGAACTTGAATTCACAAACGCCAATATTTTGGCAATGGGAAATCTGCAATATCTCATCATAATGGCATTTCAATATATCATTTTTTCTTTGAAGTACTTTTGTAGCAGACCTCTGAGATTTGCCTTCCTAAACCTACCTTTTAGTCAGATCTGTAATGTATACCTTCAACTTTCAAAGTCTTAAATTTGAAAAGTATTTCTTATATTTAGGTTTACGTTAGACTTTATACTCATAATTTGTTACAGAATAAGATTTAAGGTTATAATTATCTCATGTATTTGATGTTATTATGTTTTGGACAGTGTTACAAAAATAGTCACAAATTAAAGTATATGGTTGATTTGGATAAGTTTCAAGCAAATAATTGTTTACAGTCAACTGCTAAATCGTTTTGACTCTTTAAATGATCCAAAAATAGAATTTATTAATGTACACACGCTTGACATAGATTTTTTTTTTTTTTTTTTGAACAAGACATAAATATTCTTTTCACTCGGGAATTAAATTAACCGAATTAAAATTAATATCGGGATCACAATGCATTAATGAACTTGGAGGTGGGTGATTGATTCATCATCCATGAGAAATTGAGCCCGTGACATGTAATTAATGGACACGTGCCAACCCCTATCCTCTTTGTGACATATATAGTACAGTTAATAAAGTAACTTGGTGAGAACATCGAAAATTTAAAAAATTGCAGTTTATAAATATTGTTAAGATCATGTAAAAGTAAGTTATTCACTGAATTGCATTAACAATTTAAGATTATAGGGTAACGTCCCGTCAAATGTGTTAATCAACACACTTTTTGGTGAAATGTTTTAATCACTTTCCGTTAAAATATGGACAAAGTAAAATATAAAAACAGATTTTTGTAATCTTCAAAAATAAGTCAAGATTTAGCTGTATTTCCTTTTCCTAGTAAGAGAGGTTACAACTTAAAAATCTATTCGTCTCTGTCATTAAGTTTAAAATATGCACTTTTCCCTTACTATGCTCACCAAACTCTACTCATGCTTTAATTTCTTTTCAAATATTGGTACAAAAAATCTCATTAGATCATTTTTTTTAAAAGTGCACAATATAGATTCGTATAGTCAATAATTAGTCATACATGTGGATAAGTGTGTCTTAGAATGTATATTGTACTCGGTACTCACATGTCTATATGGATGAATTATGGCAAACATTTCTCAGTGACTATAACTATAACAGGAACTATATGGAACTCCATTCTTCATGTCCAATCGCATAATGTTTTTGGTGACTTATTAACTACTATCACAAGGAGAGAGACATAATTGCGACTTACATCAACTCGGGAGAGAAAGTGAAATCATAGTAAATTTAAGTGACCATATAAACCGGTACATTGCAAAAACTGTTAGACAACTCACGAGTATCAAAGTAAGACTAGTGAAATGACAATTCTTCTGTGATTATTTGAAATGTATCACTTGTAAATCACGCCTGCTAGGGGGGAATGCAGAATCGTGGTTCCAGAACTTGAACAAAAGTTCGTTTTGGAATTCTTGTATGATTTCAAAAACTCTATATAAATGCCCTTTTTAATTTTGTAAACTCTTAACAAAATTCCACTCCGTCTAACATTGTTAGCAGGGTTATTTGAACTAAGTAAGGTTGATCTTGATTTATGTGTACTTTTTGAACTAAAAAAGTCTAATATACTCTTAATAACTTGTCAAAAAAAAAAGTTTGTGGTATGGAAACTTGATTAAAAGCATCATGTATTTTGGAAATCCCTCCACAATCTCCTACTAAAAATTTTTTAATTGCAAAATAATACATAAAAAAATTATGTTTATCGTCTCCGACAAATAAAAAAAAAAGAAGTTATGGTTATGAATTTTAAAAATATCCAAAAAGTTAAAATATATATTATAAAAATTAAAGTAAGTGCAGCTTTTGATAATTAACAAAAAAATTAACAAAGTTAGTTGAAATAAAAAGGAGGGGATCTTGTGCATAATATTTGAAATTACAAGGGGTTAAGGCAATTAGCAAACTAGAAGTTGGTTTAATGCTGGTTTTTGAAACCAAGGGGTATTAAATGTAACAAATAATTCACATCATCCAATTTAGTCCAATTCTTTTATGCCCAATCACGTGTCATCCACGAAAATCTTTAACTATGAATAAACTTTGCCCGACTATTTATTGCAAGAGATTCGTGTCATATCCTATCAATATCATCAAATTTTGTGAAATGTGAAGGAAGTGTCTTATAAACATGTTGCATATGACATGATTCGAGAAATTCAGTTTTCTTTTGACAAGAATAAATCAATAAATGGAGGTGTGATCATTGATTAGTAGATATCTATCTATTTATATATATCGCTTATATGTTATAATTTCAATAATACTTTTCTAATATCACCTGCCGAAATAAAACTAGAGCAACAAATATTGCCTTGGTAGTTGGTGCCGACAAAACAACAATACAACACAACTCCAAAAATTTCAAGTCATCACAAAAAGACAAGAGTCACAATAATTCTATTAACATAAACAAGAATGTAATGCAATGGCTACAAAAATATGGTGAGTGATTTTAATCTGTAGCCATGTGGCTTCAGAATGTAAATCAATGGTGTCAAAAATATTTGTAGGCAGCAATAGTGAGAAAAAATTCACTCACCAAACATGGGGTGAAAATATTCACTCACCATTAAACACAATGGTGACAAATTATTTTGTAGCCACGCAAAATAAAACCAAAAAAAAAACGAAAATAGGCAATGGCTACAAAAAATATGGATGTCACATGGTGTCAGAAAAATCTGACACCATGTGAGCATCCAAAAAATTTGTAGCCATAGTTTAAAGGACCAGATCATGCCGTGTGGCATGATCTGGTCCATCAAAGCGTGGTGTCCAATTTTTTGGACACCACGCTTTCCAATTAGTTTTTTTTTTTGTTTTATAAACCGTGGTGTCCGATTTTTCGGACACCACGGTTTCCTTTTTTTTTTTTTTTTTTAACTGTGGTGTCCGAAAAATCGGACACCACGGTTTTCGTTTTTTTTTTTTGTTTGTTTTTAAATCGTGGTGTCCGATTTTTTGGACACCACAGTTTAAATGTTATTTTTTTCCCTTTTTTAATCTTTACAAACCTTAACACGATTTTTTTATTTTTTTTTCCTTTGATGACAATTATAGTATAATTAGTAATTAAACTATAAATTTCATAGTAATTTGAGTAAAATTAAATTAGTAATTAAGTTTAGCTAGGTAAATCATGATTATATATGTGTACTCATTCTATAATTAGTAGTAATTAGGAGAATTGTATTTTAATTAGGGTAGTTTTAGTAAAAGTGTTGGATTTGTTTTAAAAATTAGGAAAAGTTAAGAAATATTATGGAATTTAAGATAAAACTAAAATTTAGGATAACATAGGAAAATTAGATTTATAGTTTAATAAAATGCCATAATTATATTAGTAATAACACTTTGAAGACAATTATTGTGTAATTAGTAATTAAACTATAAATTTCATAGTAATTTGAGTAAATTAATTAGTAATTAAGATTAGCTAGGTAAATCATGATTATATATGTGTACTCATTCTATAATTAGTAGTAATTAGGAGGATTTTATTTCAATTAGGATAGTTTTAGTAAAAGTGAAGGATTTGTTTTAAAAATTAGGAAAAGTTAAGAAATATTATGGAATTTAGGATAAAACTAAAATTTAGGATAACATAGGAAAATTAGATTTGTAGTTAAATTAAATGGCATGATTACATTAGTAATTAACACTTTGATGACAATTATTGTACAATTAGTAATTAAACTATAAATTTCATAGTAATTTGAGTAAAATTAATTAGTAATTAAGTTTAGCAAGGTAAATCATGATTATATATGTGTACTCATTCTATAATTAGTAGTAATTAGGAAAATTCGTTTTAGTAAAATTCATAGATTTTGTTTACAAAATTAGGAAAAGTTAAGAAATATTATGGAATTTAGGATAAAACTAAAATAGGATAATATAGGAAAATTAGATTTGTAGTTTAATAAAATGAAACGAATGTATTAGTAATTAACACTTTGATGATAATTATTGTATAATTGTAATTAAACTATAAATTTCATAGTAATCTGAGTAAAATTCAACACTTGTACTAAAACTATGAAATTTATAGTTTAATTACTACTTATACAATATTTGTCATCAAAGTGTTAATTACTATATAGTCATGGCATTTTATTAAACTACAGATCTAATTTTACTATGTTATCCTAAATTTTAGTTTTATCAAGATTAAAATGAAATTCTCCTAATTACAACTAATTATAGAATGAGTACACATATATAATCATGATTTACCTAGCTAAACTTAATTACTAATTGATTTTACTCAAACTACTATTAAATTTATAGTTTAATTACTAATTATACTATAATTGTCATCAAAGTGTTATTACTAATATAATTATGGCATTTTATTAAACTACAAATCTAATTTTCCTATGTTATCCTAAATTTTATTTTTATCCTAAATTCCATAATATTTCTTAACTTTTCCTAATTTATAAAACAAGTCCAACACTTTTACGAAAACTATCCTAATTAAAATAAAATTCTCCTAATTACTACTAATTATAGAATGAGTACACATATATAATCATGATTTACCCAGCTAAACTTAATTACTAATTAATTTTACTCAAATTACTATGAAATTTATAGTTTAATTACTAATTATACTATAATTGTCATCAACGGGAAAAAAATAAAAAAATCGTGTTAAGGTTTGTAAAGATTAAAAAAGGGAAAAAAATAACATTTAAACCGTGGTGTCCAAAAAATCGGACACCACGATTTAAAAAGAAAAAAAAAACAAAAACCGTGGTGTCCGATTTTTCGGACACCACAGTTTAAAAAAAAAAAAAAAAAAAAAAGGAAACCGTGGTGTCCGAAAAATCGGACACCACAGTTTATAAAACAAAAAAAAAAAAAAAAAAAAAAAAAAAAAAAAAAACTGATTGGAAAGTGTGGTGTCCAATTTTTTGGACACCATGCTTTGATGGACCAGATCATGCCACATGGCATGATATGGTCCTTTAAACTATGGCTACAAATTTTTTGGATGCTCACATGGTGTCAGATTTTTCTGACACCATGTGGCATCCATATTTTTTGTAGCCATTGTCTATTTTCGTTTTTTTTTTTTGTTTTTATTGTTTTAGTATAATTAGTAATTAAACTATAAATTTCATAGTAATTTGAGTAAATTAATTAGTAATTAAGTTTAGCTAGGTAAATCATGATTATATATGTGTACTCATTCTATAATTAGTAGTAATTAGGAGAATTTTATTTCAATTAGGATAGTTTTAGTAAAAGTGAAGGATTTGTTTTAAAAATTAGGAAAAGTTAAGAAATATTATGGAATTTAGGATAAAACTAAAATTTAGGATAACATAGGAAAATTAGATTTGTGGTTTAATAAAATGCCATAATTATATTAGTAATAACACTTTGATGACAATTATCGTGTAATTAGTAATTAAACTATAAATTTCATAGTAGTTTGAGTAAAATTAATTAGTAATTAAGTTTAACTAGGTAAATCATGATTATATATGCGTACTCATTCTATAATTAGTTGTAATTAGGAGAATTTCATTTTAATTAGGATAAAACTAAAATTTAGGATCACATAGGAAAATTAGATTTGTAGTTTAATAAAATGCCATGATTATATTAGTAATTAACACTTTGATGACAAATGTTGTATAACTAGTAATTAAACTATAAATTTTATAGTTTTAGTAAAAGTGGTTAATTGTACTCAAATTTCTGTGAAATTTATAGGTTAATTACTAATTATACAATAATCGTCATCAATGTGTTAATTACTAATATAATCATGGCATTTTATTAAACTACAAATCTAATTTTCCTATGTTATCCTAAATTTTAGTTTTATCCTAATTAAAATGAAATTCTCCTAATTAATAAAATGCCATGTTTTATCCATGTGAAAGCAATGGTGAGTGATTTTTTGGACCCCACAAAAGCACAATTCAGATGAAACAATGGTGAGTGATTTATTTGACCCCACCAGTAGCACAATCCATGTGAAAGCAATGGTGAGTGATTTATTTGACCCCACCAGTAGCACAATCCATGTGAAAGCAATGGTGAGTGATTTATTTGACCCCACCAGTAGCACAATCCATGTGAAAGCAATGGCTACAAAAAAATCTGTTACCCCATTTTCCTTTATCTATAAATATACCCCATTTTTCACAAACTTCATCTCTTCATTTCTCTCCCTCAAAAAATCCGAAAATCCTCCCCTCTCCCTCAAAAAATCCGAAAATCCTCCCCTCTCCCTCAAAAAATCCGAAAATCATCTCCTCTCCCTCAAAAAATCCGAAAATTATCTCCTCTCCCTCAAAAAATATGAAAATCTCACTCTAAAATTCGAAAAATCCTCTCTTTTACCACTTTCTTTTTTGGGTGTTATATTAGTTATGTATTGTTTGGGTTTTTATATATTGTTTTGTGTGTTTATATATATATATAGATAATATATTGATTTTTGTGTTTATATATATATATATATATTTTTGTGTGTGTTAGTATATTATGAATTATATATGTATATATAATAAAATGGAGAGAAAAAGGCAACAAAATTGAAAAATTTGAAAATTTGGCAAAAAAGTGGCGGTTAATCCGCCACCAATTTTTTTTTAAAAATTTCGGATTCCATGGTGAGTGATTATTCACTCACCATGGTTCCACGGTTTTAAAAAAAAAAATTAAAAAACCATGGTGAGTGATTATTCACTCACCACGGTACAATATGATTTAAAAAAACAAAATACGAAATAGCGTGGTGTCCGATTCTTTGGACACCACGCTTTTACAAAAAAAAAAAAGAAAAAAGGCGTGGCATCCAATGAATCGGACACCACCTTTTTTTTTTTTTTTTTTGCTTTTCTTTTAATCTAATTGCATGGCTACCAATTCATCTGACACCACGTCATGGCTGCATATTATTTTGACACTACGTGGTGAGTGATTCTTTTGACACTATTGTTGGTGACTAATTAATTTGTAACCATTGCTGACATAACTTTATGCCTACGAGGCCAATAGTTACAAAAGCTAGTTACAAAATTGTTTGTAGCCATTGATCAATGCTCACTGAAAATATAACAATGGTGAGTAATTTTTTTGACACCATTGCTACATTTTCTTGTAGTACACACCGAGTAGTATCAATCAAATGATCCAACATCTCTAATAATTACTACAAACCACACATATCACACAACTCGCATTCATAACAAAGACAAATATTTCGTAGTTATCTGATGCTTAATTATTTTAAATACAATTATTATTATTGCACAATAATCATAGCTAATTAAGCCGTTACACGTGTCTTGTGCTGGCTAATATAATTCCTAAGTTGATCAACTTGCGCTCCCACCACTCTTGCCTTTTCCTCTCCTTCCTTGAGCAACACGAAAAAAAAACACGAACGTCGGCACAGCCTCCACCCCAAACTCCCGCGCCACATCCTACCAAAACCCAATCACAACCAAATAAAACCCAAACTCAATCAAGTATATATAGGCTTCTCACATATATTTAACACTTTAAGAATATCTTTATGTTTTGTTTTAGATTTTTTTTTTTAAAAAAATATAGTGATCGTGTAACGTGTTCAAGTATCATATTTGGTGATTTAATAAAAAAAAAAATCCAATTTCGGTTAAGAAACATGTCTTTAATCCAATTAAGTCCTCGTAAACTGCACATGATCGATCCCTCATTTTTTGCGAACTTTTATTTATTTATTTATTTTACTTCATGTTTTGTAGAATAAGTACACATAAGTCATAACACCCCTAAGAGATTTCTCAATACTTCGATTTTTTAATTTTTAATAATTTAGTTAGAAGTATTGAAAAAAAAAATACTAAATTGTAAATGTAATTATTACAGATTTTTAGAGTTTTATGTGTAATTATCTAAAAAAAAGTTGGATTAGACCAAAAACTTCGCAGAAGCAAGATATCACGTACAATTTATTGGAACTTAAATTGGATTGATGAAACGTTGTATAATTGAAATCGGACATTTTTCAAGGGATAATGCATAAACACCATTGTGGTTTTTAAAACATGCATGAAACTACCTTGTAGTCTGATAATTGTTTAAAATCTCTGTGTGGTTTCGTAAATTCTGCATAAAACATTGTCGTGTGTGGTTTCGTAAATTCTGCATAAAACATTGTCGTGGTTATAACTGCTTGTAGCCTTTTGGATTCATAACTTCGGCACAAAAAGGATAAAACAAAGTATTTAAAATCATTGGAGAATTTTAAATAAAACCATGAAAAGCTTAGTGAAAATTCACGAAACCACAAAGAAATTTTAGGTTGAGATCCTCGTTTTCTCACGAAAGAACCCAAACTGATCATACTTACACAAGTTAAGTTTTTGTTTGTTTTGGAATATAAGTTTTTGTTCCATAACAAAGTAGATGTAAGAGATTGATAAAGATCATCATTGTAGATTTTGACAAATTCAGCGTCGTTAGAATTGGCCAGTTGTTTCAAGACTGGATCCAACAGCGCACAAGTTCCACTGCCTTTTGAGGAGAAAAACACCACCATCTGCATCGTTAAATTACAATAAATTACTATATAAACTAATACTTTCACAAAATCAATAATAAGTAGAGAGATGTATATGTAACTATGTATTAAAGTTTCGTACGTTTCCGGTCTCAGCATGCTAAATATTCATTTCAAAAAAATTGTAAAATTCGTTACAATACAGAAACGTTTCGATACTTTTCAAAAAAAACATTAATAAAACTTTGATCCACGTACATAATTTATATACTAATTACCAATCGGTTATATTGCTTGATCTCATTGAAATGAAGCTTCCATCTATCTGACGACTTAAACAAGACGACGCGCGAATCTTTATCGGGCTCTTCCGACCGCAACGCAGTCCCATTGAACACTTGGGACATAACTCCTCCCATCGCAGGCTGCTTTTCAATTTCTCTGAGGGTATTTTAATTAATTTTCAACGCAACGGATTTATTCTAGATATATAGAATCGAATTATTATATAGATATTATAGATACTCCTGTGTATAGTGTGTAGTATACTATAGCCCACCACTTTATGATGAGTAATTACTAGCCACAACTTTAGATTTCTTACTCTGATCAAAGAAAAAAAAAAAGATTTCTTATTGAAACAAATTATAAACTTTAACTTTAAATTTTTTTTCTTCTTTTCAATATGAGTTTGTAGAAAGCACTGCGCCAAGCATCAATTTCATTACACTTTCTTGGTTGATGTTTGTTCAATAATTACATCCTTCGTGTATTGAATTTATACACACGTAGTCCTTCTCAACTATTTATTAAAAGGCTATCTTCAAAATAAATAATGTGTTACTTTCTTCCTTCAAATATCATACTTGTTACAATTTAGCCCATTAGCTATCACATTTGTTAATTGTTACACTTTCTTTATGTTACGTCCTTATGTACGAGACTTGTTGCACTTGCACATGCATCGTTAAAACAAAATCTTTTAAACACGTGTTCTTTATGTATTTACAGTTTGCAAATTGAAATTTTCATGATTCTTTACTTGTGGGATTTTAATTTGATTTTAAATTAACACACAATCTTTAGTGTTTGGTTTATGGAATTGAGTAGAGGTTCTGTTTTAAAAGTTAAAACAACCATGATCACAACTCCGTGGCAAATGAAATGAAATACAGAGTAGTCAAATAACCATAAGTCCATAACATATGACATGACTAACAAAATTTGGTTTCATTACCACAATATAAGTAGTGGTGAACATTGATCAAAGTTAATGTTTTGGTGTATACTGTAATCCGCTAAATTATTTTTTTTATTACTCGAGAATTTTTCTGACATTTCCAAGACATCGTAAATATTATCATGGTAATAAACATAGTAAATACTCTATATTTTGATTCCACTCAAACAAAGACGAACTCTTTTTTTTGGTATTATTTCTCAAGATAGAAATTAGAAACAATATGCAAAAGTTGAGATAGTCAGGACGAAAACATTTTAATTTAAATAATGGATTAAAGTCTGAATATTAGAAACTCTTAGTAGTGCTTCAAACTCTCAAGTTTGAATATTAGAAACTCTTCAAGTGCTTCAAACTCTCAAGTTTGCTGAATATTAGAAACTCTTTGAAGTGCTTCAAACTCTTTTGGCATATATGGAAAAAATCGTATAAAAGAAAAGATAAGAAACTTTGATCCACCGTTCCAATTCACCAATTGAATTCAAAAACTAGTCCAATAATTTTGCCAAGAAGTCCATATAAATTATAATAGAGAACACAACTCATCAATTAATCACTATTTTGATCATATCATCATCACAATCACATCACATCACCTATAACTTATAATGATAACAAACACAACCAACTTAGCAGTTTATTTTCCCCAAATCAATTCAACCACAACAATTATGATAAATAAACTAATTAACAAATGAATTAAGCAGCAAATTTGGGTGCTTCTCTGTGCTTGTGAATCTTATTGACAAGCTCATCTTTTTTAGCTCCAATCACCCTCTCCACCTCCTTCCCTTGCTTCACCAACACGAACGTCGGCATAGCCTGTACACCATACTCCCGCGCCACATCCTATCAAAACCCAATCACACACACACACACAAATCAACACTCAAAATTAAATTAGATCTGAGAGAGAATTTAAACAAACAAAAAAACACTCACGGATAGCTCATCAACGTCGATTTTGACGAAGTCAACGTCGGTATAGTTGGACGCCAAGTCTTTGAGCACCGGTTCCATGAACTTGCAAGGTCCACACCACGTGGCGGAGAAATCAATCACGATCTGATTCATTCACAACAAAATTGATGAGTTGAAAAAAGTGAAATTGATTACAGATCGAGAGAATTAGGGTTTTCATACGAGTTTGTTGAGGTTTTTAGCGTTGTTGTAGTGGAGTTGCCAGCGCTGAGAGGAGTGGAATTCGATGACTCGCGACGGTTCGGAGGAGTTGGAGGCGGCCGATTCAGCAGCGGCGGCTTCTCCGCCGATGATACTAGATAGTATTGAACCCATGTGTTTTTTGGTTTTGTGTTGTTGTTGTTGTTGTTGTTGATGTGATTTGGTCTTTTGGGAGTGTGTTTTTATTTTGACTTTGTTTCTACGGAGAATCAACGCAACAGAGAATATATTAATTTATACAGTGAAAGAAAAAGGAAACGATTAAAAAGTTATTAGAGAATTTGACAATTTACCTCCATGTGTTATGCTAATTTGGTAAATTAACTTCTTGTGAAAAATAAATAGGCAAATTATCTCTAATTTGAGAGTGAGAATGGTTTTTTAGGATAAAAAAGACAATTATATCCTTTATTTCTAAAAAAAAATGCAAATTGTTGGTTTAATATTTTAACTTGTTAAAATATGCAAAAATTAAAACGAAAAAATATTAAAATAAGTTATGATTTCTTATTATGTATGTTTTATAATATTCTTCGTACTTTTACTTATAATCTTTTTAAGAAAAGTTATAATCAAATTTGAAAATACAGAAAATAAAATATTAGAAATAACAAGGGTATTTGAATCATTAAGTATAAAAAATACACAAAAAAGAATTCAGGGAGGTGGTGTGGCAATTTTTAAAATCACAGGGAGGTAATTTTCCTATTTATTTTTCACAGGGAGGTAATTTGCCAATTTGACATCACACAGGGAGGTAAATTGCCAAAAATCCAAAAGTTAAAGTTGGACTTTTTTGGGTGGAAGAATAAGCCCATAGGCTACAATGGCCAAAAAATTAGTAAAATGTATGGGAAGTGGTGTGCAACGAGGGGATGTAGCTCAGATGGTAGAGCGCTCGCTTAGCATGCGAGAGGTACGGGGATCGATACCCCGCATCTCCATTCATCAACCATTGCGTTTATTTATATTTTCATTCCTATTCCGATTAAATCATGAAGTTTAATTCCACCTTATTCATTTTGTATTTTATAATTTTTGTTTGTGATATTTAAATACGATAGCAAAAACCCACGCGAGTAATTAGTATACCACATCCTGGAGCAGCGAATATATACTCATTGACTTTGTAGTTTTCCTATGTAGCTTACGTTGAAGTGAAGAAGACAGTCTATCCGTTTAACAAAAAAAAAGAAGACAATCTATCTTCTCTCTCTTTTAATGTCTTTTTCACAGCAAGTTTGTCCCTCTCATCACACAAGAAGCTACATAGTGAGGATATATATATATATATATATATATATATATATATATATATATATATATATATATATATATACCATTTATCAAAAATAAAAAAATAGTTAGTTTCAGAATGTTTATGCCCTCATTGTCGTATACAATCATGCAAAGCTTTTGAAGAAGATAGTGAAATTAACATAACATAATACGTATAAAGTACATAATGTAATTTTTTTCCTCGGGTCCTGTATGTTAATTTTATGACAGGAAATGATAATTTTGAGTCAAGTCGACAAGGAAAGTATAGCATTAAATTAGATATTTTACAGATATAAAATGGTTAGTTTTATGTCAGAAAGGTCTTATAGGGCTAGATGGCTAACTTTTATTTTCCTTTCCCAGAGCTTTTTTAATTATATAAATACTTGACCCTAAACCCCTTCTGTCATATTTCTAATCAGTCTCTTCTCTCCCCTTCTCGCTAAAACCATCCATAATTAAATAGATAACTAGACGTATAAAATTTGCCACTTCATTTTAGATTTCTTGCGCCTCCAAACCACAACAAAAAAATATTGAAGTTCCAATAAAAGAGTAACACCAGCATTAATTGCAGAAAATTTCTGGGTCAAATCTCGAAGGTATAAATTCAACAGAAGAGAAAGAAGAGTACTTGATGCAGTTTAAAGCAACTGCCTAATTATTACTACAAGAACCAGAATATGCCGCCAAAAAAAAACAAGTATCAAGCATGTCGAATTGTCACAATCCTGTCCAAACCCATAAATCAACCACTCATGGCTTCAGGGCTAAGGCCAACCCAAACTTCGCACTCTTGTCAATTGACTTGGTGTCTACCTCAGTTGAGACGGTGATGAGCGATTTTGGACGCCATTCATGCTGGATCAAAGCATTGGCTTTGCCAAAGTTGTTCACTCGTGCCTTCACGGTGGTCAATGGGTCCAACGAGTGCTGGGTTCCAACTGTGATAGTATTCTCATTACTAGAGAAGCTGTGGGTCACCTCAGCACCGACAGCAGTGTTGGTTAATGGGCTCACTGTATGGTAGTACGATGCGCTCAAAGTGTCACCTTTGTCATTCCTGTATCAAGAAGACAACTACAACTCTCAGACTACAAAAAACTACAAAGCATACAAGGAAGAAGATGCCAGTCGACTTTCACATTCTGCTCACATTAAACAAAACTATAGGACAAGCCAAACTAAAAGGTGACGAATCACTTACAGTGTTAGAGCAGCAATAAGATCAGAGTTTGTGAAGCTTGCTCCAAAGTTGCACTTGGTAAGGGCTCCTGCTTTTGTGTCAAATGACACATCACTTCCTATAGCAAGCTTATTGTTTCCGAGGACACCAGAAAAGTTTACAATTGGGTTAGCAGTCAACCCAACGCTTGAGCATATCCCCGCATACTCATGCAAGTATTGAAGTTCCAACTACAGTGGTCGTTGAAAAGAAAGAGTTAGACAGAAGGCACAAAATTAATAGCTTCGGAGAGCTCAAGGATTTGCTTTACCTTTCCAGATCTTTGATCCGGGACTCTAAAGCTTAAGATTGTCTTCAAGCCAGGTGCAGGTTCATCGACCGTAATAGTAGTGAAAAGCTGAGAAATAGAATTCAGTTAAGATAGTTCAGAGGAAATCATCCAATAATTACTAATACTATTTACAGAACACAGCAAAGGCATAAGAAGAAAATTTTGCTCCAAATTTTTTTTTTGCCCACGAGAAAAGAATGGTAAAGCAATAGCATTCATGAAGATTCCATGGTAAAGCTTACATTGGAGCTGGTATCCACTTTAATATCAGTAGTGATGTTCTTGTTCTTCAATTGAGTATTGACATCGGCCAAAAATAGGTCGCCTTTCTTCGTTCCAGATGAAGTGAGGGTCTACAAGAAAAGAAAAGAGAAAGTAAATACATGAGAATAACATAAAACTGTTCCATCAGCTTCTAATAGAGCCCCTTTCCAAGGGTGCTTTTCCAGTTCATTCACAAGCTAATCTCAATTCAAGATTTACAGGTGAAAGTGAGGCTTGTAAGGAAAATAAGTGAAACAAGAAGGTTACGCCTCGTTGTTCGGTCGGGCAGATAACAAAGATGTAAGAACTCTAATTTTGTGTACTATAACAAGAAACAGAATATAAATAAGATCCATTTTTTAAATAAACACAACAAACATGTACACATTCTTATGCATTCCGTCTCTAAAACTGAATCAAGTAATACAGGAATCAAGACCCAACACTGCATGACAGCATGGTTACACATATATAACCTACAATCTCATGTACGAAGGCTCATCGCTGCTGATGACCACAAGTTGTTAGAATGAAACAAGGAGTCCACGAAGTTGAACGTAAATAACTTTTTATATATTCCTAGAATCAATATCGTAAAAAAAAAGGTAAAGAAAATCAGCACGTGATCAAAGCAGACGATGCACCCCAAAACCGTACATCATTAATGCGATGCCCAAAGTCGACACAGCAAACTAACAGAAATACTAACTCAAATACATAACAATACATTGCTCTCAAGCAGTAAATGCATCTAAACCAGAACATTATAGGTCAAAATTAGCATTTATTAAACAATCTCCTAATATTAGCATCCATAAGAGAAAGTACATAGCAATTACACCTATGAACAAACACCAATAATTCCGAATTTATAACCTACTGAAAAAAAGGAATATAATACAAAGCCCAACATCAAACAGGTTATACGCACAATTACCCTATCAATTACATATAAACAAATCGTTGAAACTTCAAAACAAAACCTAGCTCCACAATAAACAAACACAACAGATCCGTTTCAAAAAATCAGAAACAAATACTCACAACTCCAGTAGGCGAGTACGTGGTGAGTGTAAACTTCTGGTCGCTCTGATAATCCTTGTTCAAAAGATCTAAATTCAACCGATAAACAACAGTATCAACAACAGTTCAAAACGAAAATGAAATTAACCGAACAAAATAATCATCGAATCACTAGTAGAAAAATGATAATCAACAAAATCAAATACCTCGAGCTCTTTTGCCGATATCGGAGTATAGACCAGGACCTTTGCCCATGACTTCTCACTGAGAAAAAAAATCACAAAATTTTAGAGAGAGAAAGTGTGGAGAACAGAATAAATTTTGTGGAAGCGGCAATGGGGTTTGATAAAACGTACTGGCAGAGCCCTAATTTTTTTATCTGGGTTCTGAGGACGTGTTTCTCAGGGAAATTGAGCCGTTGATGGGATTCAGGCGGGCGGTGATTGCATCTGGGCCGTTGATTGTTTTGTTGGAATGCGGAATAGGATCAATGTTGAGGGGTATTTTGGGGATTTGAATACACGTGGCGGCTAGTTGGAAATAATGGTGCGAAGTGAGGTGTATTGTTCTCCAAGAAAGTGATATTTTGACATTTATAAAAGTTCAACGCGAAAAAAGTAAAATGCATTTGATTAAATTATTGAATGGAATTTTGGGGCTTTTGTGAATTGTAAGGTTCGTGTTAAGCACAATCGATCGAATCTAATCAATACTAAAGTTTTTAGTCAATCCAACCGAGTATAAAGTTTAGTTTGAGATTAAAGATTTAATTAAGAAAAAGTACGTTATTAGATTATTTATATGTTGGTCTTGATTTGTAACACCATTTGACTTTTACTAATATCTTTTTCATGGAAGTTTTATCAACATAGTTTATCTTTCTATTACTATATGGATCTATCTACGCGTGTTGAAAGTGTTATGAGTAAATCTCAATAAAAATATGAGTATGGTATTGGCTATTTTTGTAGCGTTTATCTTTCTTTCTTTTTCTAAAAACTTCCGAATAGAAAATTGTAGATTTGAAAACAGTTTTTGGTATTCATTAGGCTGATCCACACTCAATAATTGAGATTTTCAGTCTGTAAAATGACAACTTTATTCAAAACAATAAATGAGACTTGAGTGGTGACTAATTTTAACACAAGGACTTTATAGAGAAATTAGAGATCATAACGCAAGATAACTTCGTATACTAATACTAACTGGATTCACAACGTCGACATGAGCCCTCCGGTTTCTAAGTGGTTGAAAATAAATAGCGAACGAGCTAAGGCCCAGTGTGCATGACTATGAAAATTGTCTTTGATAACAACATTAAGTGCTAACAATCATAGTGAATGCAACTCATAAAATAATAAATGACTTGACTTGAATGAATATGCCGTAAGAGAGTATTTATAAGAGTTCCAATTGATTTACTAACAACTAACGAACTTGGTCATGACTTGATCCATTAATGATATGACAAGTTGATTGCGTCATACTTGAGTTGGTGTCTAAATTAAGAGGTATTCTTAGTCGAATCCTACCTATATTATAAGTTGTCTAAATTTTGACTTCTTAAGTGCAACGTTTATTGATCAATTGTTAACGAGTTTCATATCCAAAATATGACATATATCTTATTAATTTCAGTTTCAACTTTTGATTTCAATTTTGTACTAAATCAAAGAACGACATGCCTCAAATGTATTCGTTGGTAATGTTTTTTTAGATTTCAATTTACCAATTTTTGTTTGTTAGTTAAGTTAACATTGTTTCATTAAAAGACGTTTGTTTCTTGGTGATACTTTGTATTAATCAATTTATTGTTGTAAATTTAAACTTGATAATTTGATACAAGAATAATGACACTCAACCATTTGGTCTACGGTGGATATTGACCTTGTTACCTAAAGTGGAAATTTAAATTTGTATTTAGAACTCACGATCAAGCAGCTCATCGTTTGACTGCTTGGGCTCGGGTAGGATCATGTCAGACTGTCAGGCATTATTCTTTTTTTTTTTTTTTTTTTGATCTGCCACAAATATCTTTTATGATGGTGGTTTATCTCGTATAGCCCCTCATTTTGATCTTTGATGGAATCGTTTGCATTAAAAATAAAAATAAAAAATTCGTGGTCTACTGATAGAATAAAATAGTTTATATTATTTATTTTATTATTTTTATGTAATTTAAGTATTCCTTACTAAACTAGGTCTACCAGGAAACCTCTGGTTAAGTATTCCTTACTAGGCTAGGTCTACCAGGAAACCTCTGGTAATCTATAAATACTTGTAATTGCTCTTTTCATTATTCAAGCAAATATAATTCTCTACATGGTATCATGAGTCTTACGACCTGTGACCTTAAACCCTAACCCTAATTCCCCCAGCCGCCGCCCCACTGTCGGCCATGGCTACCGACCCCCCCTCTCCAGCGTCGTTCTCTTCATATTCCTCCTCTCGTCCATATCTCGGCTATTGCCAGGCTTGTGACGCTCAGGGTCACACCGCCAAATCCTGTCCCAATTTCCGCATCCTGCCGATCAATCAGCTTGCTCAACCGCTGTCTCCCTGGAACAATGGCAAGGCACACACACCTCGAGTTCATTACTCGGGAAATACACCTGATTCCGGAAATTGGATTATGGATAGCGGTGCCAGTCATCACGTTACTCCGGATCTTCAGAATCTTTCTCTTCATGCTCCGTACTCTGGGTCAGATAAGGTTATTGTCGGCAACGGTTCCAGCATGCCTATAACTCACATTGGTTCTGGTATTCTTTCTTCTCCTTCTCGTTCTTTTACTCTTAATCAGCTTCTATGTGTCCCGTCCGCTCGTCATAACCTTCTCTCTGTCTCTCAATTTTGCAAAAACAATAACACCACTATTGAATTCTCCCCCTCTTCTTTTCGTGTCAAAGATCCACGTACGGGGAAAATCCTGGTCCAAGGCAAAACTAAACATGGTCTCTACCAATGGTCTTCTTCTCAGTCTACCAAGTCCACCAACCCTCCTCTTCTTGCTTTTTCTGGTGTCAAAGCTTCTTCCTCAGCTTGGCACAGTCGGCTAGGACATCCATCTAGCTCAATTCTAAATAATATTTTGTCCACTTTTCATTTATCCATAGTAGATGTTGCGTCACCTTCTTTAAATTGTAATGCTTGTCAATGCAACAAAATGCATAAACTCCCTTTTCATATTTCTACTGTTGTGTCGACTCATCCTCTTCAAATTATTTATTCTGATGTTTGGACATCTCCACTTATTTCTGTTGATGGTTTTAAATACTATGTTGTGTTTGTTGACCACTTTACTCGTTATTCATGGCTTTATCCGCTCAAACGCAAGAGTGATGTTTATCAAGTCTTTCCTAAATTCCGTGCTCTTGTTGAAAATCAATTTAACCACAAAATTAAAACCTTGTACTCTGACAATGGTGGTGAATATATTGCTTTATCATCTTACCTCTCTACTACTGGGGTTTCTCATCTCACGTCCCCGCCCCATACTCCTGAGCACAATGGTATATCTGAACGTAAGCATCGTCACATTGTTGAAACTGGCCTCACCCTACTTCATCATGCATCTGTCCCCCTCTCTTATTGGTCATATGCCTTACCCGCCGCCACTTATCTCATAAATCGCATGCCTACTCCCCTTCTCTCTATGAAATCCCCTTACCAGTGCCTTCTTGGTCACAACCCCAACTATACTAAACTACGTGTCTTTGGGTGTCTCTGTTATCCGTGGCTTCGCCCATATACACCTCACAAACTTGCTGGTCGATCTGTCCCATGCGTTTTTCTGGGTTATGCACCGTCCCAAAGTGCATATTTTTGTTTTGATCTTCTCACATCTCGACTATATGTTTCTCGTCATGTCCAGTTTGTCGAGTCTATATTTCCCTTTGCCTCTCGGCAACACTCTCTTCCTCCATCCTCTAGCCCTTCTCCGCATTTTTTCGCTTCTGACCCACCTCATACTATCCTACCAACCCCGACCCCTATTGTTCAGGCTCCGTGCGCACCTCCGGGCTTCTCCATCACCTCGCCCGGGCCTCCTGCGGCGCCCGCAGTCTCTCTTCCGCCCGCGGGCCCATCTGCCTCTCCATTGGGGTCCACTCATCAACCGTCGGGCCTCCCGAGCTCCTCCTCATCCTCCCATGCAGCCTCGCCTGCATCCCACATATCGGCTCATTTATTAGCCACTCCTTCCCCACCTCTGCCTCGCACTATAGTCACTCGCTCCATGCATAATATCTCCAAACCCGTCCAAAAACTTAATCTCTCTGCTTCCATTCCTTCTGTGGATACCGAACCAACGTGTGTTTCTCAGGCTCTTGCTCACCCGCGCTGGCGAGACGCCATGTCTACTGAGTTTATGGCGCTTGTTCAAAATGGTACTTGGGATCTTGTTCCACCGTCTCCTTCTCTGAATGTTGTGGGTTGCAAGTGGGTGTTTCGTATCAAACGTAACCCAGATGGTTCGGTGGATCGTTATAAAGCCCGCCTGGTGGCTAAGGGTTTTCATCAGCGTCCCGGGGTAGACTTTCATGAGACTTTTAGTCCGGTTATCAAACCGACCACCATCAGGCTTATTCTCTCTCTGGCTGTTTCTCAGTCCTGGCCCCTTCGCCAGTTGGATGTCAATAATGCTTTTCTTCAGGGTCGTCTGTTTGACGATGTTTTTATGGCTCAACCCCCGGGGTTTATTGATCGTGATCGGCCTTCTCACGTTTGTCGCCTACACAAGGCGATTTATGGTCTTAAGCAAGCACCTCGTGCTTGGTACACTGAGCTTCGAGATTTTTTACTCTCCTCCGGGTTTTCTAATTCTAAAGCGGACCCTTCTCTCTTTATTTTTTGTCGAGATGGTAATTTGGTCTATATTCTTGTTTATGTTGATGACATTATTGTTACAGGCAGTGATAGTTCACAAGTGGATTCCGTTATTGCGGACCTTGGCCGCCGCTTTTCCATCAAGGATCTCGGTCCTCTGCATTTTTTCTTGGGTGTTGAGGTTCAACCACACCCTGGTGGTCTCTTTTTGTCTCAGAGACGCTACATTCTTGACCTCTTAACCCGCTTCAAGATGGCATCTTCCCGGCCGGTCAAAACTCCTCTTTCTGCTACCTCTACTCTTCGTCGGGATGGTGGCGAACCGCTCCAAGATCCGAGTGTTTATCGGAGTGTTCTCGGCGGTCTTCAATACCTTTCTCTCACTCGTCCGGATATCTCATTTGCTGTCAACAAACTGTCCCAGTTCATGCAATCCCCTGGTACTGATCACTGGAATGCAGCTAAACGAGTCTTACGTTATCTGCATGGTACGCTTGATCAGGGTATCCTTCTCCGGGCCCGAAGCCCTCTTACTCTTCATGCTTATTCTGATGCTGATTGGGCGGGTGATAAAGATGACTACTCATCCACGGGGGCATATATTGTTTTTCTGGGTTCCAACCCTGTTTCCTGGAGCTCCAAGAAACAACAGACAGTTGCTCGATCTTCCACCGAGGCCGAATATCGCTCAGTTGCTTCCACCGCGGCTGAACTCCGGTGGCTTCTTTCTCTTCTCACCGAACTTGGTATTTTCATTCCGAGTCAACCAGTCATTTACTGTGACAACGTTGGTGCTACACAACTTTGTGCAAATCCGGTGTTCCATTCTCGGATGAAGCATGTAGCTCTGGATTATCATTTTATTCGCCAACATGTGCAGCAAGGTATCCTACGTGTTTCTCATGTTCGCTCTGAAGATCAACTTGCTGACTTACTCACCAAAGCCTTGTCGTCGGCTCAGTTCACCAATTTATGCTCCAAGATTGGTCTGTCTCTTAGCCATTCCATCTTGCGGGGGCATGATAGAATAAAATAGTTTATATTATTTATTTTATTATTTTTATGTAATTTAAGTATTCCTTACTAAACTAGGTCTACCAGGAAACCTCTGGTTAAGTATTCCTTACTAGGCTAGGTCTACCAGGAAACCTCTGGTAATCTATAAATACTTGTAATTGCTCTTTTCATTATTCAAGCAAATATAATTCTCTACATCTACATGAACCCCATTACAATAGGTGAAGGAAATAAAAGAAGAAAAACAAGGATAAAGTCGAAAAATTTCAGTACGAGGTAAATATAGAAATTATATCACTTTGACTTTAACGAAGTAGAATCATACAACTTTCATTTTTAACTCTCACACATTTATCTCAAAAATAAACTCTAAGCATTTCATGAAATTAAAATCTAAATTATTTTGGTTGTATTTTTTCCATGTAGTTCGAAAATACGAGTACAAATTTTAATACGTGGACAACAATTTACTGGTGATTTATATTCTATTCTTTTATCTATACTAATATATAATGGAAGTAGTATTTGTGACACCAAACTTTTGATTTCTAAGTTTATCCTTATAATTTCTTTTCCACTATAGTATCTTATTATTAATTTCCCAATTTAACCCTACAGTTTAAGTAAGATGAAATTCATTATACCATTTACTAAAAATGATGATTTTGTGTGTTTAGGATGAACTTTTGATATATTAGTGGTATAATATATGGTGATTAGGAGATTATGAGTCATTTCAATTAAGGTAGTGTTGTTGTGTGTTTGTGTCCAATTTTGTGTTAAATGGATCTGCTAATGATGTATGCTTTATTTTGTGTTCTTCACAACAGTTCTGCAGATTGTATACACAACTTCCCTTACTAAAACAAATGATATGAAATGCACATTGCAATCATCAAAATGGCACTAAAAATTACAAACTTCTGCAAAATACAACTGCAAATGCAAATATATAAGTTAAAGGAACAATTGCATTCATCAAAATACCGCAGTTGTGAAACTACAATCCTCCAAATGCATAAAGTAGATGCCATACAACATCTATGGACATCATAATCATCCATGTACAAAATTTAGTACTAAACCACTGATCAAAAACTGTCATAATTAGTTGGAGCATAAAAAGCACAAAATATACCAAATAAACATTGTTTCAAAAAGCCTGACAAAATGTATCATCAAATTGTGTTTCACATCAAAACCGGATCAATTGTTCTTCTTCCCTTTCCCTTCCCATTCTTCTTTCTGGTTTCATCATTCAACTCCCCAATGACACTTGACAGGTTAGACATCTTCACATACTTCCTCCCTCCACGCATGAATGTTGGGGCTGACACCTGAATTTGGATGTTCACTGGAGTTGGACTAGTTTGACTTGCCTGGGTGCCATTTATGCACACACTTTGGCTCATTGTTGCAGGTGAAATTTGCTGCAGACACTCAGTAAGCTGTGAGTCAATTGTGGGAGGTGCTTGTTGTTTTTTAATCTCTAGCAGCTCATTTACCCATCCTGACTCATCCACTGGTAAACTTTCAAGACCTTCATCTCCAGGTTGATCATTAGCCTAGGATAGAAATCACTTATTAGCATTTTCTTTATCAATTGTTACACATAACACTTGGTGTAAGTAAAAGAATGAAAGAATACCTGGTTAGAAGATGAACCAGCACCAACTCTTCCTTTCCCCTTCTACAGTGGCATCTTTCTTGTACTTCTCCTTTCTGAACCATCATCTCTATTTGTCTCAGCTTGGACCACCTCACTGGGTGCATCTACAGCACCCCCCATGCCAGAACTCTCACCAACTTCAGTAACCTATTTATGAATATAGGTTTTAGCACAAATGTATTTGTAACAAGAATAATATATAAAACTTAAACTTAAAACTATATTTACCTTTGCCTTCTTTCCTCTCTTCCTGATGTTGTCAGCAGTTGATGTCTCACCAGATCTCTTCAATGGACATGTCTTTGCATTATGCCTCTCTTGTCCACACACAATGCATTTCACAGTACTCTGTTTTCTCCTCATTTTGGTTGGCTTTCCCCTCTTCCTTTTCTTGGTCTTTATCACAGGTCCTTCATTTGGTCCCCTTCTCCTAGCCTTCTTTGGCCTGCCAGCTTGCCTTCCAAAATTAGGAGGTAAAGGCTGTCTCCCCCCATATATTGATACCTGGTACACCAAAGATGGCATGCTCATAAACCTTCTCATATGTCTCCCCCCATATATTGATACCTGTAACTCCTGTCATTTGATTTTGCAGGGATGCAATCTGTTGACTTTTCTATAGCCTTGTTCAAAAGTTCTTGTATTCCGGGGACAAGATTCTTTGATTGTCCAGTTGGCTTCCTATCCTTCCATTTGCGTGTACATGTATCTCTGTTTGTGGTTAGCCTCTGCATTATGTACTCCCTGATCCATTCCAACATAGTCAATATTGGCCTCTCCCTGGCAGTCAAAATGATGCCATTAAAAGTTTCACAGCAATTGTTCAAGATTGCATCACATTTTGGCTCCTCTCCAAAGTGTGATTTACTCCAATGAGCAAGATGCTTGTTATTTAACCAAGTTGCAGCTCTCTCACTGAACCTATGGAATGCTACCATTGCAGCTCTAAACTCCCCTAATGTTGTAGCATTTGCACACCTCCACACATAATCACTGTAATCCTCCCCTCTAAACCCAGCATTATACATATTCTTGATAATATGCCTAACACAAAACCTGTGTGTGGCATGAGGAAAAACATCACCAAAAGCTTGGATCAATCCCTTCTGTTTATCTGATATGAAGGTGATGTGATCATGGTGCTCCAGCCCTAAATATCATTGCCAGTTAACAAAATTCTCCACACCCACAACTGCATATGCTATGGGGAAAATTGCATCTGCAGGGTCAACACCAACAGCAGTCAACAAGATACCCTTGTGGGGACCCATCAAATGACAACCATCCACCCCAATAAATGGTCTGCAACCATTCTTCCACCATTCCTTTAAAGCCTTAAAGCAAATATACATGCAGTCAAATGTCTCTCCTGCCTCCTCAGAAACTGTTCCAAGAAGCACAGTGCTTCCAGGATTTGATTTCCTGATTTCAGCAGCATAATCCCACAGTTTTGAAAATTGGAAAGCTGGTGTACCCTCAAGTTTTTCCAAAGCTTTCTGCTTACCCCTATATGCCTTGTGCTTTGACACATCAACCTGTAACTCCTTAATAGCATCCAACATAAAACCCCCTGTCTTTCTAGTTGGGTCTGACTTGAACAAGTGCAGAAATCTGTCAGATAGCCAAGTTGACTTCAAATTCTTCACAAATCTGGTTTTCCCACAAGTGTGATCAGGATTGTATTCCCTAATCTGGAAAGTGTCTTCATCTTTCAGCCTCCTAGCATGCAACCTCCATGGACATTCCTCTTTACAACATTTAATGTACATCCTACCTGGATCACTCTTCTGAACCTTTAAACTCCTTCTAGTTTTCACAGCATGGGATTGAATTGCATGTTTTATCTGAGCCTTATTGTTGAACATCATCCCAAGCTCAAACTTTGGATCAAACTTATCTTCACTGTTGAAAATGACATATTCTTCATCTTCCTCACTATCTGAATTCTTAAAATCATACCTCCTCCTCTCCACATTCACCACATCATCTTCACTCTCAGTCTCTGATTCTGCATCTTCACCACTCAACTCCATCCTTTTATCTCCATCACTTAACTTATCTGAAGCAATGTAACTACTTTCCTCATCAGTGTATTCACTTGAAGCAATATAGCTACAGTCATCTTCCTCACTCCCAATATCAACTCCCATACCAGCCATCTTCACCTAGAACTCCTTCCCTGACATTGTCTTCACCCTCATTCTCTGATTCACCCTCGACACCATTCAGCCCCATCCCTTCACATGCAATACCATCACTAAATTCAGCTGAAGCAACATAGCTACTTTCCTCTTCACTACATTCACTTGAAGCAATGTAAGTACTACCCTCTTCCTCACTCCCACTACCCACATCCAGACCATTTACATCTTCACCTATGTTTTCATCTTCCTCCTCTCCCACTTTATTATTTCCTGCATCTCCCATGATATCATTTTCTTCCTCTCCCACATAAATTGTTATTTCTTGACCACCACTATTATCCTCCTCTTCACTTTCAGAAGCAATTGCTTGTCCTCCCATACTAATATGTTCAGTAGCAACTTCATCTCCTTCCTCAACAATATCATCTTCTTCCTCACTGAAAGAAGGTGCATAATCTTCTTCACTTTCAGAAGTTACAACATTTTCTTCCTCTCCCACAATGTCTTTATTATTCCCCTTCACTTCTTTTCCAACAGTGACATTGTCATTAACAATTGTATCAAATATAACAAGACCAGCAGTCTCCACATGACCAGGAAAACTATAATTCTCTATGTCTGCATACAGATGGAACTCTCTATATGGATCCCAATGCTTACTCTCCTCAAGAAGTTGTTTATCATTTTGCACAAGCTTAAAACCACCCTTAAGTTTGACATAAAACCTCTTCTCACCCATCAACCTAACCATAGCGCAGCATTGTTCTATAACAGTATGTTTCATCTCATCAAAAGTGATATAGTCAAACTTACTAACTGTTCCCCCAATATATACATCGAATGGTTTCTTTTTAGGAAACTGACCTCCATGATGTATCACCAGAGTGAAACTCCTCTTGTTAAATGCAGCTGAACAGTTCAAAAAAGCTATATATTAGCACGATTTCTAAAAACGACAAAAGATAAAGTTAAAGTTTAAAGTATAAAAATGCCCATAAAGCAAACTCATCTGAGGGGACCATATGCACGTGATATGTATTAAAAAACCCATTAAAAAACCACAAAAAGAGACAAGTCTAATTATAAAACCATAAACACCCGACACAACCCCACCACACCCACTGTGTAGCTTCTCTAAAAGGTAACATCATCAATACACACCATTAACATAATCACATAAAACAAACACTAAAATAGTTTAATAAAATACGTAAATCGTTTAAAAAAAATACATAAATCGTTTAAAAAAATACGTGTAACAAACAAACTTACGATAAAAAGGCACTGCAAGATCAATGTGCTGCTTCGAATGCACAACCGGCATGATCCGCGTACGATTTTACCACCTTCAGTGCAAATAACTTGGGTTAGGGTACTCGATCTGCGATGTAATTCGAAAAGGCTTAGGGTTTTGTATTTAGGGTTTTCAATTTAGGGAATTTTGGACGACGGTGTGTTGTAGAGATGTGTTTTTTACTTAAGTAATTTCATTGTTTAGGGATAAAAAAACGTGTTTAGGGATAAAAAAACGGGAAAAATTATTGTCCGACGTGTCATTTAGAAAAGGACGGTTTTGTACACGTGGGACTACACGTCGGACGAAACACGCGCATTAAACACAAAAGCCCGTTCGGGCCCGGTGTGGGCAGAAAAAACTTAAAAAACGAGGAGTTAAGGGAGTTTACCCGGCCCAAACGAAAACGGGGTATAAACAAATAAAGCAACTAACTAGGGGGCAGATTTTGCATTTTTGCCTATTTCGCATTGCATTTCACCCGGTAAAGGATTCGAGTAAACTTATTATATTCGGGTCGAACTTTAACACCCCAAAGCATAGGTATGGCTTCAGCTGAAGCTCGAAACTTTTGCTAAAGTTCACAACCACCAACCATATGCAAAAGGAAGAATAATTTACGAAAAAGTGAAGATTCACTGAAGCAGACAACACTTGATTTTCGATCCAATTTTTCTGCAGTTTGGCGAAAATGTAAAACACTCATCTCTTCGGATTTTTATTTATCAGTTAATCGATTTTTGCTGTTAATAGATTGATTACATTTGATCCTAATCACGTTTAAGATCGTTTACTCTAATTGCTCCTTGTGTTAGATTTTGTGTGCATTTATGTGTTCGTCGGTCGTTATATGCACTCGTTGTGCAGATACTAGGATCAAATTACTGTGAATTTTCAGTTGTACGGCTCGAACATTGTGTTTGTTAAGGCTTATAGCAGAAAATTACTTTTGTTCATTAAGTGTTATGAATGAAGTGTAGTTTTTTAGTTTTACAATTGAATTTTGAAATGTTGCCTATCTAATTTCGAAACCGATAAACCAGCTCCAATCCTATGTGCATCGAAAAGAAGATGAGAAATGAGCTAGGTTCTGATCATGTTGTTTTATATGTCATTTTATTTCTGACTTTATGCATCTCTGAAAGTAACTCGCAAAACTACGATTTACCTACGAGTATAAGCGGATCACCTTCTGATGCTTTGTATAGTGCTACCCGAGTACTAGCATGTTGAAAGAAGTGTTATTCCGGTTAGACGTTAATTCTTTGCCCTTAGGTCTTTAGTCGTATTGTAAATTTTGGAATATCTTACTTGTGTTCGATTTGAATGCCACTAGTTAAATGTAATGTCTTGCACGTTTGGTGCACTTCTAGTAGAGTCAAAGAGTTTGTCTCTTCCAGCATGTGTTACGGACTTAGAGTTAGATGCGAAAAGCTGTTCTTATAACTCAATAGCAATTTAGTTTCGTAAAATGAATAAGGTTTTGGTTATTTATTATGATGTTAAGAAGGTACATGATTCAACACTTCACTGTCAAATGACAACAGCAAGAGGACTGGATGTACAGATCTCCGGAAACTTAACCATAACAAAACCATAATTAGGTGACCATTGCAGTTAATCCTACATTTATGTATACCATCAATTCTTGATACAGTCAACGCTGCAATCTGTATATAAGTTGGTGCGCGTCATACAGACGATCTCTAATAGGAAGAGTAGCCTTGCATAGCTAATAATATCTGCAACGACATTGTGCTGGTGGTTCCCGTGCTACCCTTGCTTTAGAGATCCAGCAGGAAGTAGTATGCTAGTCCAATTGGAACTGCTATAAGCAAACCAAGTACAACCCTGACCACAGAAAACAGAAAAGATGGTGGTTATATATGGATTTATGAGATGTCATTAACATTCAGAATATCAAGTACCCTGTGCTCAGTATGTCTGGATGTAGGTTATACTCCTTGGCAAATACAAAAGGAACTATCCCTTGCGGCAGAGCTGCCTGCATTTCATTTAACAGTTCACTTGGATTAGCATAATATGTGAATAATGGCTCTTCAACACTGCTCTAACTACTGTAGACTTGTGCACCTGAACTATTGCCACTTTGAGCAAAGTTCCTCTTAATCCAAGTGGGATTGAGGGCACAGCCATGATGGCTGGTCCTACTAAAAACTTCATCACCATTGCTAACACTGCTTTTCGTGTACCACAGGCTATCACACTGGTTTGTGACGCCGTGAAGAGGCCTAGCAAGTATTGAAGAGAAGTGGTTGAAAATATATTTTATATCTTCCTAGACATGGTATTAAACTAGCTGAAACTTCAACTCAAACCTAAGCTGAACATAGCCATTCCAAGCCCTCCATCTGCTAATATTTTTATCGAATTTTCAATTACCTTAGGCAATTGTACTGCCCACCTGCATAATTTCAGAGTCATGAGATGAGAATCAGAAAGTGTCTCCATGAAGGTAACATTTTCCTCAAGTGTATTCTTGCCCATATAATACCCCAGAGAAATCAGCACTTATGAAGTAGTATATTCATATTACCTGAATTGTATGGTTGCCCATATGATACCTGCCACGGACGCGTGAGTATTGGGATTTCTTAAAAGCTTTCTTCCTACTGTTGACAGAAGGATTTTCATACTTCTTTTCCTCTGGTTACTTATTCTCCAATCTTCCTTGTTTTCATCTTTCGGTTCTGGTTCATGTGGGGCCTCCAACTCTCCTTCAAATATAGTTCGTGCTATTAGATCACAATAAAAAGGTAAAACTTAACAGAAACTGTATTTTATTCAGTTTCCTGACATTCAAGCTACATTAATTGTTTAATTCACAGTTCGACATAAGATATTCACAAAGATGATTCTGTTAGTGGTTTGTTCTGCAGTGTCAGTGTCGACACCCTAAGCTCATGTAAACTAACAAATAAACTGTGATTATGTGGAGCTTCGAGGTAGTCTAGTGCTTTTTACTCCTCTGCTACAGATCCTAGTGCATGGAATATGACAAGTTATCGACTATTCTGAAATTTCTCTAAATTGTATGGCTCAAAACCATTCTTGTAGTTTGTTAAAGATTTGTTATTTGTTATATTTGGGGAGAAAAGTAGAGAACCATTACTATAGTCAATAGTCAGAAACCTCAAATTCATTAAAAAATTAATACAGCATTCTTGAAGGCACTTATTCCCTCAATAAGCTTACATTAACTGGACTGGATGATTACCTTGTTTATTAATTTGTTTGGATTTATTCTTTCAATCAATTTCGTGTCGTTCATGGTCCTTAGGCTTGAATGAAAGTTCCCATATCTGTAAACTAAAATCTATTTATGCCTTAATGTATGAGCTCTGACCAATTGGGTTGTCAATGAGTGTAGAAATGAGTAATACAGTGTGAGAAGCAAAGCTCAGCATCGTTGGGCCCAAGTATCGCTAACTTATAAAGACTAGACATAGACGTCTAATATTTAGCCATGTCTTCAACTTATGAAACATTGAAACAAGGAACATGTCATAATATCTTGACTAGTTCAAAGCTTAGACACTCTCCTGAAAATAAATTCTCTGACACTTACCTGTTAATTCTGAAGGCTGTGGCATGTGGAGGGATTCCCTCGTGGCATTTAGCTCGAAAAGAATTAACAAAAGGTTATACCAGATTAAGCTTTGTAGCACAACAATCTGGGTCAGAAGTGTTACTGCTTCATCTCCGTACATTGCCCTTAAGAACGGGATTCCCAAAACTAACGTATTAGGCAATGTTGATAAGGAAAGACCAGTTATGACCCAACGCATACTTCCTCGTGATCGTATTTTAGCAATAATTACCAGTATGACGAAAGCAATAAGCTTTTGAAGGATATCAGCCAATACTAGTTTCAGGCTCATCTTATATGGATTGTTTTTCGCAATCACCTGGAAGGATAAAAGGGGAATCGAAAAATTCGCCACGAATTTGTTGATGCCGGCACATTGTTCTGGTGTGAAAAGCTTCCACCATTTGAGAGATAGATAGGCTGCAATCACGGCGACGTACAGCGGGACAATTGCGGATATAACATGGTAGACATCAGGTAGTTTTATCATGGTTGTTGTTAATCAGGAGTGAAAGTAGCTGCTATTCTCATTTTTGACACCTCTTTTATGAGGCTTTTTATACTTATCTTGGTTGGTTGCCTGGTTGTGGAAGGCAAAAGGTGGCAGCTTAGTCCTTTTCAGAGAATCTTTCTCAGTTATTTCATGGACTTTGTCTGGACACAGTTTTTGTTAACATTATATTACTTCCTCATGGTTATAGTTAATCGTTTGAATTCTATTGATCAGTTTCAGCAGTGTCTTTTAATTATCACTAGTCAAAAAGTTGATACCTGATTTCTTCTACAGGTTATTTCCTTTTTGGCTAATTAGTTTAAACCCTATGAACCTAAATTAGAGGCTTAGATATGTGGACCAATTTGAGAATAGTACAAAGGAATACGGTCTTGTTTTATTGTATGTTCTCGTTAGTTTAACTTTAACCTTATGTTTCATCCCTATCAGGTAGTAGTTTTCATAGCAATATATTTAATGAACTGCAGTTGTTTATTTAGTCTTATTCTATTTTATATTCCTATAGTTTATCCTGGCGATTTAGTAATCCGATCTTGAATTTTTCTAAACAATTTATGGCAGATTTTCTAAGAAAGAGGAGGGGAATAAAGAATTGCACTGCAAAGTAAGTAACTGATATTTTGAGTAAATATCTACAGTGAAGTAAGAATTTTTGCTATATATGTCAAAAGTGTGAGAATAAGTGTTTATAGAGTATTGCTTTTTAAAGTTTGAAATTTTGCGAGAAGGCATTTTAATTCTTCTTCAAGGCTCAAATTATTTGTTGTTTTTTTCTTCTTTCTTTTTCCCTCCCTGAAAATTAGTCACGTCGGCACTTTATATCTTAAACACAGTGTTACTGAAGCAGCATGAAATTTACAACTTCACTTTTTTGTTTCTTCGTAGTTCTTTTTTTTTTTTTCTAAGCAAGTTAATTTCATACATTTAGTGTTCTAAATAGAAGGCTATTTATATGACAGTAATGTTGCAGTTGTCTATAAATCTGACCTCGTCACTTGTTTATCACTAGTTTATGGGTTGGAGTTTGGACTTTGGTGAGAGAAAAACCGCATAAAATGCGATTGGTTTTAAGTACTTTATTATGTTACTCGCCATAAAATGAGATTCTAATTGTGTCATGGGAAAATGACGTGAAGGCTATAGGTTGGGTTGAAAGTTGAAACTGCAGTGAAATTAAAACGAGAATCTTATAAGAAATCAAAGCGGATAAACTTATATTTTAAACCAAAAAGGTTAGCGCCTGTTTATGATCCATTTAAATATATAAGTTTTATTATAGGAATTTTAATATATAAGTTGAAAGAGCACAAATAATATAGATTCTCATACGTTAACCCGTTAGAAGAAAGGAATAGTCCCCTCCAAACTTTGTTTGAAACCTTCGTCATGGCTTAGGTGTCTGAACAAACTTTCTTAACTCCTGTTAATAATCTCTTTTGGCTATTAATCCTTAATTATTGACAACTTAGTAGTTACTACATAGTCTACATCCTTTAACCTTTATAGCATCATGAAGGCGTTAGTAGGCTTGATGACCAGATGCTTAATTACTTTACAATACAACCACACTTCCGTTCGTGTAATTACAGAAACTTTCCTGCTGATTTAAATATTTACGACGACTTCCATTTAAACTAACATCCATAAAAAAGGAATGAAATATTGAAATTTGTTGAGTTTAACACGAAGTAATTTTTCTTTTGTTGACGAAGTAATTCATTCAATTTCGAATTTGATTTGACTTTATATTTAGATTTGGACCAAATCATTCTTCTACTGCAGAAATATTTTTTTTCATTAATAGAAGCACCATAATATAGTGCGTAAAATTCAACTATTGGTGTAAAAATACAATCATGATCGAACTATTAGGAGGTTAAAATCCATTTAACCATTTTGGACATCACATTATAACTGCAACAGATGCATAAAATAATACTTTTTGTTAAAAGGGGCACAAGATTTGAAGGTTTGCATGTAATGTTATATGTTCGATATTCTTTCAAAGGCTCGAAGTTACAATTCTAAAAACTTTCTAGAAAACTTAAAATTGATATTACTGATTACAAAATATATCCATTACATTGTTGCACATAATTGATTTTTCATATATTATTTACATTTAAAGAAAAAAGACTGGTTTATATTTTATCTTATGGTTTTAAATCTTTTTAATATCTAAATTATATTTTTTAAACTTTTCTAATTAATAATACATAAAATAGAATCTTTAATCTCTGCATATTATTGTTTCACTATTCAGTAAGTAAAGTCTCATAATGATCAAGTTACAACCTAAGTTTAAACATTATTAAATAAAACTTTCTAAAGTTTAACAGTTCTTTAATTAAACCTAAATAATAATTAAAATTACAGAGGTGGTGGACTCATAACGTTGATTTACAAAGATGGTGGGTGATAATATCTATCATAAACCTATCGCGGTTGGACGCCATACTTGAGTTGCGAGAGGGATGGGAGAGAATGTAAGAATTTTTAATATTGATTTGAAAATCCTCTCCATAATTATGTCCATATATATAGAAATGTTGACCATCTGATATACACTTAAGATTTTCAAATAATATTATAAATTCTTACGGAGAAGGCTGGGAGTTTTGGTGTAGTTTTTTGATAGTATAGGCTTGACCAGTTTTTTCAGCTTGATTAATCCAATAATTACGAATTGAAGTTATTTTATAATAAGTTATATTTTTTAGTGTTATGTTTAATATTTTATGGAGTGCAAATTTGTCTTTTGTGTAATTTAGTCCTGTTAAAGGTTATTTGCTTTGCGGAGATCGTTTAATTCTCTAAACCAAGTGGAAGGTTATAGTAATTATACCAAATTTTGGAGGTTTAGCTATACTTATGTCTTTGTTGTTTTTGTTATCTTTAAATGACAAAGTAGCATAGAAATTTAGAAAAAACTGTTAAAATTCTTTTGTTGCGCATATTAAACTATGCACAAGACTCTCTCTTAGTTTTGAATTCTCGGTGTCTTGTTCGGAATACCTCAGTCAGTAAAGTATACCATTTTTGTAACACCCCTAAAAATATTTTAATTTGACAACTCAAAAATGGTATTTGAGTATATTTCAATTTAGTCCTTTAACTTTTACAAATTTTATGATTGACCCCAAATATTTTCTTTAAGATCAAACGAGTCCTTAAAATTTTCAAAGTGGTCCTTTATAATTTTTAAATATCCCAAAAGTTCCTTTATAATGGTAAATCTCCTCATTTACCTCCAGATATTTGTATCTTACAATAGATAAAAGTAGAATAAGGTAAAAGTAATTTTTTGTTTTGTCTTCATTCATTTAATAATAGTAGATATTTCTTATATTTAATATTATAAAAATCAAATCAGAGATAAGAGATAAGATTTCTAGAAGATTCATCATAAATAGGGGTGGTCAAGTTAAAATAAAATGAAATTAGGGTATGGACTTAATTTAATTCATTGTCTCCCATTTTCACCTATAAAAGAGAGGCTTTCTTCAACATTTTTCACACACTTCTACATTCTGAATCTCTCTTCACTCTCTTCACAAAAAATCTTCCTTTCTAAGTCTTCTAGTTAAGGAAAATATTTCCAGAAGTCGTCCAGTTCAAAATTTCCGAGACAAATTCCAAGTCCCGAAACTGCCCAGAAATTACAGTTTCAACTCGAAACTTGCAAGCCCCGCAATAAATACCAAATCTTCATCTTTCATGCTAATTTTCGGACCAGAGACTCTGATTGTGTCTGTAACAAAACCCCTCAATCAATTTTATATTTTAACCAGTTTTAGACGTTTGATTTAGCCCTTATTGCGCGCATTCATTTTGTTACCTTAAATCAAACGTCTAAAACTGGTTGAAATCTAAAATTGATTGAGGGGTTTTGTTACAGATACGATCAAGAGTCTATGTTCCAAATATTAGCTTGAAAGATGAAGATTTGTTATTTATTTCGGGGCTTGCAAGTTTCGGGTTGAAACTGTAATTTCTGGGCAGTTTCGGGACTTGGGATTTTTCTCGAAAATTTTGAATTGGGCGACTTCTGAAAATATTTTTATTAACTAGAAGACTTAGAAAAAGGAAGAATTTTCATGAAGAGAGTGAAGTGAGATTCAAAATGTAGAGGTGTGTGAAAAATGTTGAAGAGAGCCTCCTTTTAGAGGTGAAAATGGGAGACAAAGAATTAAAGTAAGTCCCTACCCTAATGTTATTTTATTTTAACTTGACCACCCCTATTTACAATGAATCTTCCAGAAATCTTATCTCTTATATCTGATTTGATTTTTATAATACTAAATATAAGAAATATCTACTATTATTGGATGAATGAATACAAAACAAAAAATTACTTTTACTTTATTCTACTTTTTATCTATTGTAAGACACAAATATCTGGGGGTAAATGTGAAGATTTACCATTCTAAAGGAACTTTTCGGATATTTAAAAATTATAAAGGACCACTTTAAAATTTTTAAGGACTCACTTGATCTTAAAGAAAATATTTGGGGTCAACCATAAAATTTCTAAAAGTTGAAGGACTAAATTGAAATATACTCAAATACCATTTTTGAGTTATACTTTATAAACAATATTGCCTTAGACAAAGATACTTTATACTTGTCTCTGTTTTAGAAATATTTCTATATAAAATATAGCAATTTCCATGAATTGATTATACAAGAAGAAAAAAATTAAATTATATCAAGATCGTTTCTTAAAAATATTGTTACAACGAGAATGGGGGTAAAAACACGAGTAAAAGAAACTTTTATCAATTATCAATTATCATCTAATCAGACCATGATAAATGTCCCCTATTGTAACCCAAAAAGAATTAAAAAGTTCATGTATTGCCACGTCGGATATTACACATTCACTGTATATATCGCCCACACGAATAATTTAGCTTAACGAGCTTGCTTATGACGCTTACTCAGAATCTCTCAGTTACAATTTGCGACAAATACTGCAAAATTCGATAAAAATCTCAACTGTAACTTCCGATTTCACGTATAAAGTGTGAAGCTCTAATTTTCAGGTACAATTTTACGTTTATATGATCGAATTTTTGCTTAAGATAGTTTCATTTTGGCGTTGAATTGTTGACCTACCTATAATTATGCGAATAGTTTGTGGATCTAGTGGTTTTTTGGTTGTTGAGCCTGTTAATTTTGTGTTAGGGTTGTAGGATTTTTGTGTGTTTATGTCACTATAGTGTTCTGTAAACTAGGGATACAGCATTGGAGCTGAAAATTTGAGATTTTTTCGAGCTTAATTGTTGTGTTTTGTTCAAGCTTGTTGGTGATATATATATATATATTTGGGGTAAATTGTTATTAGGCTTGAGAATGTCGACGCCTGCTAGGAAACGTCTCATGAGGGATTTTAAGCGGTTACAGCAGGATCCTCCGGCCGGCATCAGTGGAGCCCCGTACGATAACAACATTATGCTCTGGAATGCTGTTATATTTGGGTATGTCGTCGGAACTGATCATTTCTGTTGGTGTGCTGTTAACTGTTGAAAGTATATGCTTTTGGTAATTGACTGATTTTATTTTTTCGTGAATTGCAGCCCTGATGATACTCCTTGGGATGGAGGTGAGTAGATTCTTTTCACTATAATCAAGTTTAATTTTTGGTTATAATTATGATGTTCGGTTATTAGGATTGTTTGTTTTTCTCAGGCATCAGATTATAGGTATAGCTTTTTATTCATGTGGTTCCTGGGTGTTCGTGTTCTAGTCTTGAGAATAATACCACAATGCCAACTTCTGGGGCGTAACATAGTCACCCTAATCATCTTGTGTTTCTTGTTAGGAAAGATAATTTTTTTGTGGTTTCATGGAATATATCGTAATAGGCATGTCATGATGAATAACTTTTGCTTTGGTGCACAACGGCTATTAGATGTTGTAGCAAACGATATAGTTTGTGCAATTTGTTCCAGCTAGGTAAATTTTTTGCCAGTTATGGCGTGATGCCATGTAATGGAAATGGATAGAGAAATCTGTATCTTAGTTCTTAACTAGATAGCTGCCGCTCATGGTGCATCATCTTGATGGCCTTTTCTGTACATCCACCTGCACTGTGCTTGTTGCATTAGAGACTCATGTATAATTTTTATTTTGCTAATGTTATCTGCAATACTGCACCTCAAGATGTGCCATGTGTCTTGGGAGAAGAATTTCGAATGTTTTGGGTAGATAGTCTTAATTAACGAACAATGACATGCTCTTAATTTGATAATAAGAATGAGTTAACCTGTTTTAATGCATATCACGCTTGTCCCTTTCCACTATGCTTATCTGTTACTTCAAGAGGAAAGTGAAAATGAATATTCTTATGATAATTTTACTGGATGCATCAATGACTTGTTGTTTAAAAGCTTTTATATTTGGATAAGTGTTGAAGTAAGAAGAAATTACGTAGACATATTCGCTAATAAAAGTGTCTTTCTAGATGCTCGCATAAGTATTTCCTTCCTGTCTACTTCGTACTCTTAACAATAAGCAAATGATAGTTGGTTTTTTAGGTTCTCCCACTAAAGCCAAGGCTGAAATGCAGTCATGTGCTCTTGTTTCTCTCTTTCTTTTTCAGTAGATATTATCCGATCACATTTCTGAATAACAAATTGCTTCCAGGTACTTTTAAGTTGACACTTCAATTCTCGGAGGATTACCCAAATAAGCCCCCAACAGTGCGTTTTATATCCAGAATGTTCCACCCCAACAGTAAGTGTTGCTTTAGATACTTTATATGTGGTTTTGCCATCACAGTGAATGATGTAACACTTAAGAAGGTGGCCATAGAATTCGAATTGTTATTTAAATCTGTTGTGCCTGTTACTAGGCTTATCTATCTCTTTTTGGGAACACTGAAGAGAGCCATTTTTTTAGGCAACAATATTTCTCTCTGCTAGCGCATTGGTGATGTGTTACGAATTGAGAAAGAATTTGTGTTTAGCTGATGTATCCTTTTGTTTGTACGACGTCGCTTGGTTTTGCTACTCTTGCAAACGTAGGGAAGTTTCTTGGACCAATAATTTTGAAGCTTTAGGGTATTATGCTCATTAGTAGCCTGTCATTGCGCTTTTACTATATCCCTTGTTGTGCCTTTAACCTGTTTACTTATGGGAGTTTTAGGAACTACCTGTTTTAATGTAATTTTTCCTGTCTTCTGATTTTATTAACATTATTTTGTGCGTACCATTTTAATATGTTCTGAGGCTTTCGATTCTCCACTTTTCTCAAAGCATGACAGAAGTATATGAAATGTTTTTTCTGTCGTATGCAGACCTCATAATAAAACGTACCTCTGTATAATGTTGTACATGGTTTCGAATGTAAAATGAATCTATGTTTATAACCATTATCCAGTAGTGAATGATCTAACGTCACTTCTCTGCTATTGATTACCAATTTGTCTTGCTTTATTTTTTTAGCCTATGGCCCGCTGCGAGGTTGAATATGTCAATAGTTCATTCTTTCTGCAACGTCTGCTGGCCAGATACATATTTTATAAGATTAGTTAATGGAATGGAGCACCTAGATTGATATTTAATTTCATATATGGCCATGAGATGACATGTCAGGTGAATTTTCACTGCGCGCTGGGTTATTGGATCCTGTTGTACTTGCAATCTGCTCTTGTTTTGGCATTAACCTATTCTTTCACCTCTTCCACTTAGCTAGTCACTTATGTGTTTTTGCACACAATATACTTTCCAGGCATAGTTATGTTTATGCTCTCGTCATTGCTTTTGTTTGACCAGTATATGCAGACGGAAGCATTTGCTTGGATATCCTGCAAAATCAGTGGAGTCCAATTTATGACGCAGCCGCCATACTTACATCCATCCAGGTCGGTATTGGATATAAACTGTTATGTTCTTTCTTTGACCCATCTGTAGAATATCAATAATCAAGATGGCTGTAATTCGGAAAGAATATGTAACCAAGAGCAAGAATAGGAGATTTCTTTTATGGAGCAGAAAGTTAATATATGGGTTGGTCTCTGGAAGATATATAAATCTTGCACCATTCTCGCTCTAAATCCATTAAATATGTGTTGACTCCGCATTGGATGTATGCTAGATAATTACACAAAGCAGTAACTTTGCATGGCAGAGCTTGGGCGTGTGTTCTCTTTATAACTCAAAAGATGATTCAGCAATCAAGTTTCATTATTTGATATCCAGTTTCCCTCTCCAAGACCTATCTTAGTGTTCATTTGCCTCTGATTTGATCAATTTCTTGGATTTTCTTTGTTAAAATATATGATGCAGAATTACGTAGATTGAAAATGCTATTATTTGTTTGCTAAATTAGCTTATTAATTTTTATATTAGGTTTCTTTTCTGTTTGCTATACCCCTCTTGGTTTTTTAAATTTTAGTTGGGGCTCAGTGTCTATATGAGGATTGACGCCTTGGTTCCTTTGCCAATAGCATTGTACTTTCAAGATATATTTTTAAAAATGTAATTGCTTTCCATGAAAATACATGGATTGATTTATATATTTTCCTCCCGATATCTGTGTTGATGACTGCTCAAAATTGTTTAAACATATTTAATTACAGTCGCTGCTGTGTGATCCAAATCCAAATTCACCCGCAAACTCTGAAGCGGCACGGTTGTTTAGTGAGAACAAACGTGAATACAACAGAAAAGTGCGTGAGATTGTCGAGCAGAGTTGGACAGCAGACTAAAGCTTTACGTTGTGCATTCACAGATCATTCTCTCCCGGTAAATGGTCTCTGATTCCATGAAATCATTTTAGTATCATTCCTATATTCACAATGCTTGTACTTGAAAAAATGTTGTAATGTATTTGTTACAAGCTCGTTCTCAAGGACTACAAATATGAAGTCTTCTTATCTTTAGAAATTCCGATGCTCCCGCGATTGTACATAAATGTTGTATGAGATTGCATTTATAATGAAAGTGTAGAACTTTCTTTCTAATTTTCCGATTAATCTTCTGATATTCTATTGCAAAATTTACTTGGTAAAATATCAGGTTTAAATGTGTTTGAAGTTTGAACCTTAAAAGCGACCCTCACCCACCCCAAAGTTAAACTGCGGATGCCCTACTCCTCCTTTCTTATCTTTAATCTTAGCTTTTTCTTTAAATCAGCAATTAAGGGTGCTTTATTGTAGTGGTAGGCTGTCAATTCCTTGTAGAAAGAAAACACCATCAATGTAGTTGTATTTTCTGGTTGAGTTAGTAAAATTGTAACATTTTCAAGGAAAAATGCGTAAAACCCCTTGTGTTTTGTTAAACCTGCACTAACCACCACCCCCTATTATCCTTTCTTTTGAAGAAAATACCTAATGGGCGTTAACTATAATGTCAATTGTCAGTTTGCCCATGAAAAAGTTGCATGGTATATTCTCCTATTTTTGAATACCACTAGACCCCATTATGCTGCAAAAACCTCTACACTAAAACCCCTATAAATGTGATAAAGTCTCAAAGGTTGTGTGTCTTACACTCTCTATCAAAATAAGCAGAAAAGGTTTTTTGTGCAGGAGTTAGGAGGGAGGTCTATAAGAAAACAAAAGATGAGCAAGTCTAGATAACACATGCGATTTTATGTATTTTTTCCTTATTTTTCGTAGCTTTGCTAGTAATTAAAAGTTTCATTTGGTGCCACACGTATGTGTGTCTGTTTAAATATATGTGTAATTAAAAAATATGGTGCCCATGAATATATATATATATATATATATATATATATATATATATATATATATATATTACGTGTGGGTGTGTGTTTGCATAACTATTTTGTGCTGTTGCATTAATTCCTAAAAGTGTCGGTGTATTTTAGAATACACATATCAAATCCAATCCAACTTCACATGGGGTTGTGATGAAACCGCAGCTGCCTCATGAACATGCTGCTTAATTTAATAAATAGTCTTAGGTGCGCCAAATTTTTCTTACCTGCATTGTTTTTGTCTTTTTCAATTCTCAAATTATATGGAAAAATGTCATCATGGTGAAAAGAAAACCACCATGCTCGTGATATTTCGTCAAACTGAAAAATGACGTTATTTAAATATTATAAAGAACCACCTATTTTCAAAGAATCGATTTACGTAAAAAGAGGTTTTCTTAAATAGAATTTGTGAAGGAATTTGGAAATATCATCTGAAAAATCCAAGAACAAAATCTCCACTTGTTCTTTTTTCTTTTTGCCGCACAGTGTTTATCCATTCTATACTAATTGCTCATCGTGACGGTATTCATATTGATATTGCTATTGTTAATAGTTTTCATGAGAGTAATACTGAGAATTTTTGGAAACAATTGTTACAGTAATATTTAAATGATGTAAAGTCTTAACTAGAAGCCGTTGAGTTTACTTATCAAAAGACAAAAAACAGCTATTGAGTTTGTTGTGAATTACTTTCACGGTTTCACTTAAAATGGGCCATCATCCAACATTCCAACCTTATAAATTATTTAATTTAATATAGTATGAGATATTAAAGATTAAAGTTAAAATATTTTTCAGATTGTAAATTAGTAAGTTCCTACAATTTCATCGAAACAGTCGGTTGCTAAATTTCCTACAACTTCATTTGCCTCAATTATGAGAAATTATTATTTCATGAATCAATATGAACTTGCAACCGTATGAGCCGACACAAGTCGATTATTGTTATAGATACACACTCGGAATGAGATTATAGAATAATTAATGCTTATTTTTTGGAATAGGTTACGATTTTGATCGTTGGTTGCACCATATCAACGGTTACATGAAATATTTTTCGCGTTGTTATAAAACCATTGCATCAAATAATTTTAAAAAAGAATAGAGTGGGGTTTGGTGATATAATAACCAAATAAGCGAAACCCCACCCCCATCCCCCACCCTCCAAAGAGCTATTGCATCGGAAAGAAAAAGGTTGATTATGGCCGCACACCTACTTGTTATTAGTTACATTTGCATCAATCGTAATCCTGAGCTTACACCTCCGACAATAATGAAACATCCTAGGCTAGGGGTTAACATTTTCCTCGTGTTATTACTTTCAACATATGTTACATGTAAGCGGACATGCATACGGTATTATATGTATGTCACGGGAGTAAGGGTGATATAACGCTTTTTTTAGGGTACAACTACTTATTCTAGTATTAATATTACTAATATGTATTAGTGTGAATAGTTTGACATATACTACTTAAAATTTAAGTTGTGATACATAAAAATTTAATTTATGATACATTAATTTAAAAATAATAGTTATTTAATTGTTCACTACAAATATCCGTTCAACATACAGAAATATTAGAATATTAAAGAATCGCAAATGTACATTACAAATTGATAATTCATTTTGTCGAAGTATCCGTATTATTATATGAATATGTAATGCAACAAATTTAATACATGACGAGATTATTACATTTATTTCTACATAAACTGAACTTGAGTAAGATTTACTTAATACCAGTATCTCCTCTTCTTAACTTCTGGCCGGGAGTCAAAGTTTTTGGTATTCATTCTGGTAATTAGTAGTTGCGATGTTTGTTGCCATTGTGAAATACGACATTCTTTACACTAAGTTAAAATATAAATATACTCTTCTCGTTTGAGAATTTATAGATAACCCTCTCCAATTAACTAATCTTGAGAGAAAAAAAGCTAAACAAATCGACTTAGCAATAAACTATTAGTTTTTCTTCTTAATTTAATAGTTATAAAATCTTACAGGTCAATTTGTAAGTGATGATGGTCCGTATAATTACGGTCGTAAAACCGGAAGTTACGATAGCGGATAACCGCGAGCCAAACAAGGGTTGAATAAAGGGGTCGTCCTCTGAGATCGAGGGTCGAATGATCATAAAGTTACGGTCGAATAACCACGTGAATGACAGAGCATTGATAAGTGTCAGAGTTGTCGGCGACGGTCAATCAGGCATTAATTACGACTCTGGAGTCTGACAGGTCTGACGGATCATCAATGATCACGAACTCCCATGATCACGATCTTCAATGATCACGCTCTTCAATGGGCACAACTGAATACGACCCACGTGGTGTGTAAGTCTTAAATGACGTCCCTCGTGGGTCGCATTAATACAGGCCGTGTCCGACGGCTAATCATAAGACGCTATGCGTCAAGCTCGACAGCCTATATATGCTACGGCTGTACGGATTATTTCACCAAGGAAAATACAACACAATTCTACATTTCTAGAGAGAGGATTTCTGCAATACTTCGCCTAGTTCTATTCGAGGTACGCTTCGTACGAACACTTAGTTCAGGAATAGTGCGTTCTTACCCTTCGTTTATACGACCCAATTTTACCCTATACACGTCACTTTTATCCCATTTACCACACTAATTGATATTACCCTTATTAGTAAGGGTATGGAATAATAGTTACAAAATTAACATGATGTTGTATATTACTTTCCGAATATTTCAAATAATATTTTTCTCCTTCGCGGAAGTATTTTTATAATGATAACTCCCGTCAGAATGTGAATTTTTTGTTTAGAATGTTCTATAAGTGCTATTATTTTCTTGGAGCATTTTCATGATTTCTGTAATACAATAGTGTTTGTAACTTTTTTTTTTTGAGTGGGCGCGAAGTTAAATTTATTATCGGAGGGTATAAGAAGTTAAGAAGCAAAAGAAACAAAATCAGACGTACACTAATTTTGCGTTCATGTAATCAGATTGCCTTTGACACTCAATTTTCAAAAATAAAATTTATTAGGAAAATGAGTAATACTCTAAATTAAGTTACTCTATTCAAATTCCAAACTGTATGAACATGTATCTTGTAGATTTTATTTTGGGTGTCTTAAAATATACAGATGAGTAGATAACTTATTATTTCTACTATGTTCGAGTCGTGCTTTCAAAATCCCATTTATATTGTAATTAATATATTTCATCAAGTCATTAAAGTAATAAAATTGAAAAACAATCATTATGGCCATAATATTTAAGGAGTATCTACATATTTGTTACAGCCAACAATTTAGTTGCTAACAAAATTCATTTCTTAATTTACACATTGAAAATTAAATCAACATTTAATAAAGACAAAAAAAATCTATTGACCTTATCTTAATTTGGGTAAACTTTAAATTTCCTCTGACTTAATACTAAGGCATAGTAAGGAAATTATCAGTTATCACAGTGAGGTCTACTTAATATTTTCCATATTATTGTTAACCAATTCAATGACATTTAATACCAACTGCACAAAATTATTGTGTCTTCTATTTATTTACGTGAAATTGTTGTTGCCAACTTGCGATAAATGGAAAAGTTTCGGTCAAATTAAACTATCTTCTTAAAATTATAGAAGTCAACGATCTTAATTTGAACTTTGTAAACGGGTAATTACACAAATTACCTTCCAGGTTTTTAAAATTATAGAGACATCCTTCAAACTTGCACTAACCTTACAATGAGATCCAATTGTTAAGAACATGAACAAGATTAGCTGATAGCCTGATATCAACATGAAATTATAAAGAACTTGTAGTTTCACTCGTGGTCGATTTTTAACTTATAGTGAACTTTTGATATCAATCTTGGCCAATTTCAACTTTCACTTTCATAAATAAATCGGATAACACCCTTTAATAAGAAGGTTGGTACTTGGTACTCGATATGTGTATCAAGTTTCGTAGGTGTATGTGTAGTGCTATAGAAATTTTACATAATCTTATTTAATAGCTTCAAAGTGTAAAATAATTTCTTGTGTAA
Organism: Misopates orontium; assembly: GCA_946800315.1. NCBI lineage: Eukaryota > Viridiplantae > Streptophyta > Magnoliopsida > Lamiales > Plantaginaceae > Misopates > Misopates orontium. The sequence goes on along the minus strand of OX326953.1, from coordinate 14,850,508 downwards.
AAGTTAGCAATACTTTTAACATAATTAAGTAAGAATAAATATCTCTTAAAACAACTTGAAAGTCAAATTTTCATTTCAGAAAGTTTTTTTTATTATTATATATATGTATATATATATATATATGTGTGTGTGTGTGTGTATTTAATTTGTCTATCTACTAACTTGTGTTTTATATTTACATTTAAAGAACAAATTATAATCTCTTTTAAATATTTAAGTCATAAATTTAATTTGAAAATATATTAAATAAAGTATTTTCAAAGCTTCTCATACCTATCCTAATTTCAATTAGATTTTTTTTCATGATTCATAAAAAAACATTTTTTTACCAAATTATTGAAGAAAAGATAAAGAAGAATTGTTTTTTAAACACGGTCACATTTCGTCGGGCAACAACGCAAGTAACCAAAGTCACTTCATTTTGCGATCAATACTATGAGTCTCGCAGATCTACCACCTCGTCGCACGACATTGTGGTGGGTCACCTAGACCCGCAATGTTCATGGCACATTGCGACGATAATGGGGTTTGGGAGGGGTCGTTGTTTCAAGATAACTTTCTTATGTAAAAGTTTTACTTATTTGTTAGAAGCGAAAAATGAATAAGTCTAAATCTTAATCCAACAAAATTGAATCAACCAACGATAATGTTTTTGTCCTTTTTAATCTATTTTATGTATCGGGGATTATACTAATTATAATCTTAATGCTGAGTTATAATATAATATCAATGTTGTAAAACTAATTTTTCCAATATTTGAAGGGGTGCAAATGTAATTATTTAAAATATTGGAGGAACAATCAAAGAATTTCTAAATTAAGAATCTTGCAAATAAGTTTTATATTGAAAGACTAAAGCTTACTATATTATTTTACATTAGAGGGCCAAAATTAATTAGCCATTTAGAGGACTAAAATTAAATCGAAGACACAATAGGAATATAGTATACCAAAACTAGAAAAAAAAAGCATCCACAATCTCATTATTCCCACTTATTATAGACAAAAAATAAAAAAAAACATAAAACCTAAAATATTCCTTACAACGTAAAAAAGAAGACATGTTGATGTCACACTCACAAGATACCGTCGTTTTAGTTTCCGAAAAATTTCAAATTCTTGCCAAATAATATCAAAGCAAACTCACCCACCTACTATTTATTATTATTATTATTAATTAATAAAAGCGACCGTATAAGTAAAGCCCACTCCCTCTTCACTCACACGTATACATCAAACAATATAGATACACTCTAATGTATGTATAATTAACCCCTCCATTTTTTTTAGAAAAATAAAAAAAACAGTGAAGAACACAAGTGAATGGAGTGAGGGTTAGGAGGACCAAGAGGGTCCATTTTGCTGTTGCTATAAGTGTATGTAACTAATTCCTCAGCTTTTTTATGCTTTTTTTTTTCTTCAGTTTCAATCTATCATATTCACCTGAAAATTGCCCACATTTTATTTTTGCCAAAGATTGCACCTTTATGAGTTGTTTCACTTAACTGGATCTGTATCTTGCTCAAGAGTTTGTGGGTTTTTGAGGAAAAGTGTAGGTGTTTAATTTTGTGTTGGAAAGATTCGTTTTTTATGTTGTTTTTTTCAGGTGAGAGAATCCCAGATCTGAAACACATTGGACTGTGTTTGATTAAGTAAATGTGGTTGTTGTGGTTTTGTGATTTTGCATTTCGAGTACATGGTTTTGTGGGTTGGTTTGCAGATCTTGCTGTGTTACTGAAAGTTTTTAGCTTTACCCCACAAGGGTTTTTTGCCTTTGTGTTTCTTTATTATTTATCTGGGCAAAAAAAAAAAAAAAGTTTGTTTCTTGGGTTTTGCTTTTAGAATTTTACGTCAGGTAAAATGTGGTTGGTTTTCTGCATTTGAATAGCTTGTTTGTTTTTATATGGGACTGACAATTTGATTTCGTTTTTCTCGTGTTTTTAGTTGTTTTCATGGTCTTTGAGAGTCTATTCAGTCTCCATTTATTTGCTCTATTGTTCCTGAATTTTCTTCATAGACCTAAATGTAGCTGGGGGCAGCTGTGAATTTTCTTTCTTGTTTTCTTCATTAGCGCTTGTTTTTTTTCTACGATTTGTTTTCTAATTGTATATGTTGAGAATTGTTTCAGTCCATCATCGTTTCATTGTTTATCGAGGCTTGTGTTTTTATTGAACTATGCAGGGTTTAAATTGAGCAATTATTGTGTCTAGAAGTTTGTCGTCATGGGAAAGTCTCCAGGAAAATGGATAAAAACTGTACTCTTTGGAAAGAAGAGTTCCAAATCCAACTTATCCAAAGTAAGAAATTTCTGCGTTAAGCTGTTATATGATACTGTGTTTTAGTTGTGTTGCTGGTTGCTTTAATGGAGTTTTCCCCCATGATTTTAATTCCATATTGTTCAAATAATCATCCCTGATGGCAACTTTCTTACTTTTGCTGGTTCGATAATATGCCTTAATCCTTTTGCAAGGTTTGTTGTTTGGTCTTCGTTTGATTGTTTAATGGATTTCCTGACGTTTGTTTTGTCCAATTTCTGATTATTTAAGGAAATGATCTTAGAATCTAAGTGATTTTGTGGTTTTCTTTAGACTTCAACGTCTTGTAGGAGGGTTTCTGTTGTACCTCTTGTCAATTTCTTGGTTTATGCTGCTCCTTCAACTGTAGTCTTTCTGAATTAGGTTAGATCTGGGGGGCTGGATTGTTTGTGATTTCGTCCCATTTCAATATTTTATATGACTATTACCAGTGTATTCTTCATCCAGAAGGTACAATCGCATTATTAACCAGTATTACATTGGTCCCTCCATGTATTTGTCACTATCCACAAAACATTCAACAGCTAGGACGGTTGTTTTCTGTCAGATTTATTTTAGTTGGTGTAAAGTCCAACCATTCTCTATTTTCTTCGGTTGAAATGAATGTGTCTAGCTGGGCCCTGTTGTTCGATAAACTGTTGAATTCAGCAGTTTGACAAATAATAACTGTCGAACCTTCTTTATTTTTGCTGCTTTATCTAGAAATGAAGTAGCGGGAATTATCTCTGTGAATATTCTGTTTGCTTCTTTAAAATATTATCTTTTAAGTTTGCATAATTTGCTAGTGTACTATACAAACTCATATTCTGATCAAAATTTCCGTTGTGTGAAGAATGTTACCCCTGATAAAAAGTCTGGCGCCAAGACAACAGTGGAGGATCCATCTGGAATTTCCTCAGTGCTATCAGATCCACCTCAGTATACTGATAGAGGTGTAGAGGAGATAGAACTCGAAAATGGCTCATCTGGTACTCATCAAGGTGTGGATTTGCAATATAATAATGGGTCAGTTCTACTTAGTGACGACGACATGCGGAAGCAAGAAGAAGCCGCCACTAAAGCACAAGCAGCGTTTAGAGGCTACTTGGTATAGTTTTCTGGCTTTTGCATATTAAGAAGTCTACTTAGTTTATATGTATAATTTGTCAATCCAATAATTGCTTCTGTTGAACTCTCTTGTCTTGTTGGTGTGAAATTTTGAATAATATATCTTTTTCGAGGCTGGATAATTTGGTTTTCTGTCATCAAAAAAATGTGGTGACATCAATTACTAGTTTTTTTAAGGAACATACCAGTCAAAACAAAATATGTCAATTCTTAGGCAATTGACATGCGCATAGTGCCATCCTCATAGTTAATTTTTGAGAAAGAAAGCCACTATCTATTACTAGGTTAGCTTGACCTAAGGGGCCTCCAACCCCACCCCAATGAAAGAAAAAAAGAAACCACTACTTGACAAACCAATCTTTGCAATTTTTGGTCACACCTAAACCACTTAGGTATATGTAAACATGGTGGTGAGAGGGTACCTTCAGTTCCCAAGCATGCATTCTGTCTTGGATTGTTACTATCTATTGCTTCTATATCTGCATGCGTCATGACACAGGATGTTGATCTTTGCATTTTGTGATTGTTATCAATCATTTCCACAGGCTCGTCGTGCTTTTCGCGCTCTCAAGGGTATTATAAGGCTACAAGCTCTTATCCGTGGACATCTGGTAAGGAGACAGGCTGTAGCCACTCTGCACTGCATGCAGGCAATTGTCAAGTTACAGGCACTGGCCCGTGGGCGAAAGGTTAGACTCTCAAATGCTATGCCTGAAGTACGTAAAAAGTACAATATAAAAGAGTCTCGGGTAACTCTAATTTGTGTGACCTGGCCAATCAACTTGTCTTGCCTTTCTCTTTCTTTCAGTATGATGAAACTTGAAAAAGAGAAATAAAGACTTTGAAATATCTTCTTCTTGCTTCTGCACTTTTACTTTTACTTTTGCTCTGCATGCTCGCGTTCTGTAGTACTTGAGTCAAATGTAAATAGTCTCAGTGATATACACCGAGTTCGAGCTTAGCTTATTTTGTTTGTTTTGTTATTTCCCTTTTTATGTGCATATAGCATGACGGAAAAACTTTTTGTCTTTTTTATTTTGTTTCTACCTTGTCTATCACCCTGCTTTTTCGAGAAAAGTAAAATCTCTGCAATATTCACCTCTTTGACATAAATACTACTACTATCAGGCTCTTGTTGTGCCGAATAGGTGCATGCAAAAATATCTGTGTATTGTGTTAATGTGTATTATGTAAGAAGTCTTTTTCTTTTTTTCTCAAGTCCGAAACACATTTACTAATCTATTTTTGATTGTTTAGTTGGATTTGTCTGTATGTGAACTGTGCATTACTTTGATGGTTATCTGTGCTAGTTATAATTGTGTGTGTCGTTTTATGAATCTTCAGGATTCTAAACTGGTAAATGTTGGTGCAAAATCAATTCTTCAGTCCAGGAAGCTAGCAGCCAATTCGTTTGTCCGCAAGGTTAGACTTCATCTTTAATTACAATCTCAAAGTGCCACGATCTCTGCATGTTACATAATGTTTATTCACATACGTCAGTGAAATATGACCTTTTTATCTCTTTTCTTCTTTACATAAAATCATTGGGAGGTAATCCAGATAGATATTCCTGGATGACTTTCTCTCTATTGTAATCCTTATAAACATCCCAAGTTATGCCGACATGTTAAACTCTCTCTCTCTCTCTCTCTCTCTCTCTCTCTCTCTCTCTCTCTCTCTCTCTCTCTCTCATATTTGTGAAAAATGAAGGTTATATATATCATCATAATTGCAGACTTCATCTCTAATTTGTCTCACGATGTATTTAATTACTTGCAGCTTCTCGTCTCACTGCCAACTGCTATGCCCCTGAGTCTTCAATATGATCCGGCTGAACCAAATTCTGCTTGGAATTGGCTTGAGCGCTGGTCATTATCACGCTTCTGGGTACCACCAACACGAGCCAAGAAAATCGTGAATGCAAAGTCTCAAAAGAAGCCTGGAATTCAGCAAACTGTTGAGACTGATTCTGGAAAATCGAAAAGGACCATCAGAAAAGCTGCAACTACCACAAATGGGGAAAATGGTTCTTTAGCTTCTGTTGAAATCGATAAGCCAAAACGCAACCAAAGGAAAATCACAAATCATCCAATAGAGTCGGTGCAAGAACAGCCCCAAAATGAACTTGAGAGGGTTAAGCGTAGTTTGAGAAAAGTCTCTGCGTCTGCTGCGGCCGCATCTGAGAAGCCTGAGACAGAAAATGAGAAGCCACAGTCACACACGAGTGCCAAAATAGTTTCCGCCTCTGCAGAGGCAGTAACTGAGAAGCAAGAGACAGAAATCGAGAAGCCACAGTCACACACGAGTGTGGAGAAAGTTTCGGAATTTGCAGAGCCTGAGGTTTCTGAGCAAAAAACTGTAATTTCTCCAGACAACGGAACTGATTCGGATGTTATAGTTGATAAACAAGCTTTGCCCGAAACTCAGACAAAAACCACTGCAATTGATGAAGCAATTGATGTTTCACATGACAATCATCCAGTTGTTGAGATTAGTAGCTCAGAAAATGGTGAGAAGCTAGATGCTCCAATTTTACACGATGAGTCGAGCGTGAAGGAGGAAGACAGTGGCAAGGAGAATCAAAAAATGAGGAAAAGGAGGTCTCTTCCGGCGAAACAGGAGTATTCTGAAAATATATCACAGAACACTCCGAGTCTTCCAAGTTATATGGCAGCCACTCAATCTGCCAAGGCAAAGCTCCGAGCTCAGGGGTCTGGTAAATTTGGTGAAGATGGGGCTGAAAATGGTTTTGTACGTCGTCATTCCTTACCAGCATTGACCAATGGAAAAATGAGTGCTTTGTCTCCTAGGATACAGAAGCCGGTCCAAACCAATGGGAAGGGAAGTAACAAAACTAACCGGTTGCTGACAACCTCTAGAGACGGTCAGTAGAATACTTTTGTTATTTCAGATTTTTATGAGTTGCTTTGAATTTCGGAAACGCTCTCTGATGTTTGGTCAAATCACAACTTTATCCCTTTGAGTCAGAAGCTACAAAAGCACCGTTGCTTAAAACCATATGGTTAAAACGATTTCTATTTTCATTCATTTTGTTTTGCATTCTTTGCTACCCTGTAGCAAAGCCCTTAATGAAATTAGCCGGACGCTAGTGGAAAATTTGAAGTGCGAGTGGCTGTTAGTCGTGCTAAACATCAGGATGTACACTGTAATTCATTCCTATTTTGTCTAACCCTTTTGGTGGCGACCTGTTTCTGTCCGAAAACAAGTATTGATATCCATCTTTTGCCACTTGATAGATCTATGCTGTTATCTATTGTGCGTCATTTCCATATCTTAATCTCTTCATTTGCGTGTTTGCTTAGCCAACGTTTTCATGTGGTTACATTGCCTTTCAGATAAGGCGCTTCAACCCGGTTGGAGGAGATGAGGGTACAATTGTCTTTGCATCCGGGATTCAGGCAATGCACAATCGTGTGAGTTTCGAGTTTCATATGGTTCCTGAGCAGAGTTCTTGCATAAATGATGAAACTTGATTCAGACAATCCTAGTTGTTTGGTGAAATTCATATTTGTTGGTGTTGTTTTCTCAAGTAGTGAGGATTTATTAACGAATGTATAGTCATAGATGAAGAGTCTGTGTTGTCTGATTTAAAGTCAGTTGTGTGGTTTTCTAGTTTCCTTTTATGTGTCTCCCTTTACTGTCACCAACTTTGTTATCTGACCATGTTTGTTGTGTATGTACCTTGTTGGAAAATTCAGAGTTGATTTTCTGTGCAAATTTTACTGTGTCTACGTTCTTACATGTGCTATGCCAAAAGATTACACAAACATGTAATCGTGGTAGGTGAAGAGAGTGAGAAATTAAAATATAATGTAGGCCTGAGTGCAGATTGAAGTCCCAAAACTCATTTCAGATTGTAGGTTGTTGTACTTTTACCCAAAAATATATATGTTTATGACATTAATAAAAGTTATGTTTTAGGTTTAGTCTCAACCTTCAGACAGGGTCCGAAATAGACTCCAGTGGTCTAGAAGTGGAACCCTTTTATTCTATATAAGAATGATTTGACTTTGACTGCACAAACTTTCTCCTAATTTATAGCTTAAAACAACAAAGTTAATGAAAAGGCTTTTTGATATATGAGGGCAAAAAGGTATAACTGGAAACTTTCAAAATTTTGTACTATAATAATTACTTATTAAATTAATTTAGTTTCTGCATAAGGTACAAAAACCCATTTCGAACATCTCATAGGATCACTACAGAAGTATATATCAAAGAAAATAGGATCACTACAGAAGTCAGCCTCAGTTTTGAATAAGAGTTTTAATTTTGGCACGTACCTATAAATATTATAAACTTTTTGTAATTTTTCAAAGTTTTTTAACATATTATGAAAACATTACAAAAATAGTTGTTGTAAGTTGTAAGTTGTAATGATAAATCTAAAAATCCGATCAAAGAGAGAATGATGTGAGTAGTAAACTTAGTGCACGCGCACTCATACGATAAACACTGTCTGTTTGTTTGTTAGTTTGAGCCATTCAAGCAATCAATCATTCCCGCGTTCTCAGACTCCTTCCATTCTCTTTCCCCCAAATTCTCCTTTCACACTTCTTTTATCATTACACCAAAACATTGATTATTAAAAAATATCTAATCCTTCTAGTACTTAGATCAAACTAAATCAAATTTAATCCATTTCAAAATGTATAAACTAAACACATGTGATGAAATCAAATCCACACAATAGTAAGATAAAAGATTCTGACTAAATTGTTTTTATATCGTTACTTAGCTTTTTTTTTTTATACATTCTTTAAACAACTTAATTCTCAATTTCTAGAACCATATGACTAAGGTGGAAAATAAAAGTTATTGATGCCATTAACTTAACCACCCAATACTTAAATTAAAGAAAAAAACAGCCATGCTTATAAAAAAGATGTTGTGTTTTCAATATTCAAAACATTAGAAAATTGCTGCTCTAATTTGACTTCCATTGTAGACTTTTAAAAAAGCTAAAAAGACATTCTAGAGAGAGAGGCCGACATTTGTTCATTGAATAGTTGTGCTCCACCTCCATACTGGAACGGGTCCTCTGTTTTTTCTTCTTCTAATCTTCTCCCATTTTTTGCACAAAATCCCATTTCACTTTTTTTTTTTTCTTTCTCTAGAGATTAAAACCGACAGAGAGAGAAGATCAAATGAAATAGGCTTTGAACAACTTCAAAGGGCCTTTTCTTTTGACCTTTTTTTCTTCTTAAATTTGTGATCCATCGATCATAATTCTTTTGTCAACTGTTCAGTTTTGTTGTTTATTTTTTACTTGTGTTACATGATTTTGTAGATGGGTTTTTGTTTTCCGATGTTAAACAGAGGAGCCGTCCATTTTCTCTTTTCATCATTGGTTTGAGCTATTTGTACTATTCTATTGCTACTTATTTCTTAATCTTTGAAACTCTTGTTATCCTTTTAAGATTTTTGATTGTCTATAATCTGGGGATTTGTAATAAATCCCACTACTTAGCCAGCTCATTCATGTGAAGAATGTTCTTTATGATCCAACCCTCTATTGGCCTAATCACTTTTTTTCACATGTGCAACTTTTTCATAAAGTTGTGATCTTTATCAGAAAAAAGCTCTGTTTTGTCTTGATTTTTTTTTGTGGGATTTATTCCTTTTACAGTTTTTTATAATGGGTTGTGCTTCGTCGAAGGAAAAAGTTTGTCGGAACTGCCAAGCGCCTTATTCTCCGTCGTGGCGAAGCTACTCAATGCCGGCACACCACCATTCTCGAGGAACAGGGGATAGCTATCATCAAGTGGCTCTTACTTCATCAACATTGGGGTCTCTGGAGCTTGATCCATTGATTCAGAATCTTTTCAGGGAAGATATGGACGAATACGAGGGTGGATCGAACGATAACGATCAGAGTGTTGTGGAGGATAAATCGTCGATTGAAGTTGGTGAAATAGACAAGGAAAAGGCAGCAAAAGAGGAATTTGCTATGGGAATGATTGAGGCCAAAACTTGGTCTAAGATGATCAATGAGAAAATCCCGAAAATCATTCCTAAAACTCCGATTCAGACGCCTCCCGGTGAGCCAGAGACGATCAATGCTTGGGAAATGATGGAGGGTCTTGAAGATATTAGCCCTCCTAGTCATATTCATCATTTTCGTAGCTTTTCTTTTCACGTGCCTCATAGTTGTGGCTTATCTTCTATTGATGATGATCAACCATCTGCAAGAGTGAAAGAGAACGGAATTGCATTGCATAAGCGTTTGTCGTTGGATTTGGGTGATAGTGATTCAAATTCGAGTTCTAATGATACTTCAATAATATCCGGATTCGATCATGATGTGATCACCACGTTTAGAAGAACACTCGAGGATCTTCCACCAGCCAATCCGTTTCACCTCAAGTCGTTGGAAGTAATTGGTGAGGAAAGCGTGGATGGAGATATGTCTGTTGACAAGATTTCACCACGTGTTAGGGAGAAGTTGATCGTGTACTATACGAGCTTAAGAGGGGTGAGGAGGACTTACGAGGATTGTTGTGACGTTCGTGCGATTTTTAAGGGATTAGGCGTAAAGGTTGATGAGAGGGATGTATCTATGTATTCGGGATTCAAGGAGGAACTGAAGGAGTTGTTGGAGGCCGGAGGGGGTGGTGGAAGTGGTGGTTTGCCACGAGTTTTTGTGGGGCGAAGGTACATTGGCGGGGCTGCGGAAATACGGAGGCTAAACGAGGATGGAGAGCTTGCGAAGGTGGTGGAAGGTTGTGAATTAGTAGATGGTGGTGGTGGTGTTTGTGAAGCATGTGGGGATATAAGGTTTGTGCCTTGTGATACATGTTCAGGGAGTTGTAAAATATATTATGAGAGTGATTATGATGAAGAAGAATTTGATGAAAGTGAGAATGAGAATGAGTCATATGGTTTTCATAGATGTCCAGATTGCAATGAGAATGGACTTAAAAGGTGTCCAATTTGTTGTGATTGAATTTCATTTTATCTTTTATCCTTCTTTTTTTAAAGATTTTTGGTTACCCTTTTGTGTGTTTGATGTACAGTGATAAGTTGATATATTGGTGAAGATCAATGATCTTTGAATTGTTGTGTTATATATAGGCTCTTGTGATTTTTTTCTTCTTCATCTTCAGAGTTTGTTTCCTGGTAATGTTTGTATATGAGAAGCTCTTGCACTTGTTTTCTTTTGGGAAAATAAGGGAGTTGCATATCCAAACTACTTTATGAGTTACATACTTACATTTATGTGACTTGAGTTTCGCTGTATGCATATAAATATCATATTAAGATATTCTGTAATTTTTTCGAAACTTTTTATAAGAAAAATAGGGTAAAATGCATTGAACACTCCAACCTATTGCCTATGTGCAGTTTGCCCCTCAACCTGTGAAAAGTTACAACATACCACTTAACTTTTCAGAAGTGAGCTAATGGCCCCTAAGTAGTTGATCAGCCGTCCAACTTGTACACGTTTCTACATTTTTGACCGTTCGATTTTGTCTTATGGGGTACTTCGCACATTTTGAATAAGTTGGAGGGTATGTTGCAACTTTTAATAGGTTGGGGGGCAAATCGTCCATGAGTAATAGATCGGAGGGTTTGATGCATTTTATCCACAAAAATATTACAAAGTGAGTTGTGTAGTTGTGTTAGATATAAAAAATATAGAAGGCAAATAAAACCATTTTAACATTTTTAGTTGAAGCATTTACAAACTATGATGCGGACAAAACTTAAAGGTAATTTTAAAGTTAATATAAAGTTCAATTATTTCATAAGTTTTCAGCAATTAAAAAGAAAACTTACGGAAATTACAATTTCTTTTTTAATATTTTTAATGTTGAAATACATATCCAAGTTAAGACTTCAATTTTATGACTTGTTTCATTGTGATAAAATTTTGAGTGACTTGTGAATAGATAGTTTGTGACTTGTGAATTGTGATTTTGAGTGAGTTAGTGGATCGGTGTTTTGAGTGAGTATGAACTTGTTTTATTATATCTTATACTCGTATTATTGAATTTATAGTGCTCGGACATTCTTTAAAGGGCGATCATTCAGATTGGGACCAATATTTGTTAGCGCGCGAAAGTATTCTTCGAAAAAGTTCAATTTGTGGGGCGGAGTCCAGAATTTATTTAAAGGCTAAATTATGTAAAACATTATTTTACAATTATAATTAAATATGGTTAATTGCAGGAAACTTCTCAACCTACCAGGTTAGTTACACTTTGCTTCCTAACCTATCAAAATGTGCGATATGCCCCATAACCTATTGAATTTTATGCGATTTCTCCCTAATATCAAATCTAAGGGACAAAACTAGACACTTATTCAAAATGAATAGTTGATCAATGACTCATCAGAGGGCTAATTGTACAAAAATCAATAGATTGAGGGGCATATCGCCCATTTTCATAGGTTAAGAATAAACTGCAAAAGACCTCATGGTTGGGAAATTTGCCGCAATTAGCCCTTATAAATATCTTTATTATTAGTTTTTTAATTACTTTTCAAAATAATAAATTGTTGTTACTTATAATTTAATAACTTTAAAGGAACTTTTTGACTTAAATTCTTCACTATCATCAGATTGTTTAAGGGCAATTTTCATCCACCTCCCCTGAGGTTTCATACTTTGGCATATAGCCCCCTGAGGTTTCATATTTTGGCATATAGCCCCCTGAGGTTTCACTCATTGGCATATAGCCCCCTGAGGTTCCAATTCTTTTGCATATACCCCCCTAAGGTTTCAACTATTTTGCTTATACCTCCCTTCCATCCATTGACCCGTAGTTAGCTATTAAAAGTGAGGGTAAATATGTAATTTTCTTAGACTTTAGAATATTAAAACTTATTTATGGTTATTAATTTGCTAATTAACTAAAACATAATCCATTTATTCTTATGGTCTATATATTCAAATTAAGCATGTTTTATTTTTAATCATATTGGTCCCTTAATATGCATAATTTTCTCTAGCAAAAAAATAATAAAACCTAAAAACATATTCCTTCTATTCTATATTTATTTTACATATGTAACATATTAATAAGATCAATATTTTAATAAAAATATCATTTAATCAATATAATCATCAATAATAGCGCATATGAATAAAATATTCAGAATTTCTAGTAAAAATGCTGCAAAATTTTCTATAAATATCAAAAATAAGCAAATGACCATAAGGTATTATTTTCCTAATCATGTCAAATTTTAACTACTTAAAGAACTTCTAAAAAAATTCAATTTGCAAATCTAAAAGTGCTAATAAACTAATATAATTAAAAATAAATCATGCTTAATTTAGATATTTAGATAATAGAATAAATGGATTATGTTTACGTTAATGAACATATTAATAACTATAAATAACTTTTCATACTTTAAAGTAAAGAAAATTACATATTTACCCTCACTTTTAATAGCTAACTATGGGTCAATGGATGGAAGGGAGGTGTAAGCAAAAGAATTGAAACCTCAGGGGTATATGCAAAAGAATTAAAACCTCAGGGGGGTATATGCCAATGAGTGAAACCTCAGGGGGCTATATGCCAAAATATGAAACCTCAGGGCCTCAGGGGACTATAGGCCAAAGTATGAAACCTTGGGGGAGTATTTTCAGTATGAATGAAACACTGATATGAATGAAATACTGCTAGCTAGCACTTTTAAGCGAGTATTTTCAGTCCCCAAGCTCTTGAAATATTTTAACAGAAGCTTAATAGTTTGTAAGAATATATAGTATAGTTTACTGTAATTTTATTGGCATAAAAGGTATCTCTCGAGGACGATCTTCATTAGCATGCCAAAGTGGAAATTTTGAAATTCGAATAGTTGAATTATGAATGCAAGACACCTGCACATATTATTAGACTTTCGGCAGTGGTTGGATTATCATGGCTTATTCAGTTATTCATTTATGTGACATGCTCTGTTGCCGACTTCTTTATTTTAATATTTAACTGTAATAAACACCTAAATACTTATTCTTTAATAATTCGTGCAGATTATGTAGAAGAATTTAAAAGGTACGGTCCAATTTGGTGAACTATGGACCCCTCCCTCGGCTTAATTTGTATGCCTAATTAATAAACTTTCGTGCTACTGCTAGCAGTTATTTCGGTTTACGTACGTAGACTAGCAACGGACGGTTGCCTGATAATTTTTTGTGGTGACTATAGGGTCGAGTGCTTATTTCATGTCATTGTTTTATGATCGTGATGCGTGGTATTAATCTCAATTTAAGGTTGAAATGTAGTAAGGTTGAAATGATTCGATTTAAAAATCGTATCGACTTTTCGATCCGATCTTTGGTTGTCACAGAAAAATCAAAATCAACTTCGATTCGATTTTCGATTTTAGGGGTCTATCATCGAATCGAATCAAAAATCGATCTATATTTTGTTTTTCATATATATATATATATGTATGTATATAACATAATGAATTTAATGATGCGTCTTGAATATTTATGAATTTTGAAGTGTGATTTAATTTCTCTTATGTTTAATTATATTTTAATTAAATATTTTATTGTTTGTGAATGGTGTTGAATTGAGTAGAAGTATCACTTTTTGAATTGTGAATTTTCAGTGATTGTTGAATTAGAGAGGGTACATTATTTTTGTATTGTTTCATGCATATTTTCTTTAGTTTTAATGCAAATTCGAAGCGCTATATTGCTTATTTTTCAAAATTAAAATACAATAAATAAAAGACTCATAATCGAAATCGAAATCAACTTGATTTAATTCGAATCGAATCGTTTCAAACGATTTGATATTGATTGTGAGTTTCCTACAACCAGAATCAAATGATCCTAACTGATATAATCGATTCAATTCGATTTAATCGAAACGCACAACCCTACATGGAACCAAACATAAGAAAATGAACTAAGGAAATCTTGCCTACATACATTTAACAAAAAACTGATTATGTCATTAAACATTATAAAACGTTGATAATTTATAAATATATACAAAGACACCTCTTGATCAGATTTTTTTGAACCGGACCGAGCACTGAATCGACGATCTTACTATTACAAGTTCGATCGATTAAACTGGTTAAACCACTGTTGAACTGGTGACAATATATTTCAAAACTATATCATAATTATTTGTGTGTGTATATATATACATATATATATATATATATATATATATATATATATATATATATATATATATATATATATATATATATATGCTTGTCTCAATCTATTAAAATTATAGTTTAACAAAAAAATTCTATTAAAATTATATATGATGCACAATATTCAAATAAAAGAATTTCTACAACCCAAATAAACTTACTTGGCCCTCTTTGAAATATGAAATTACAGCCCAAAACCGGATATTCTTTCTATTGGGCCAAAATTTAATCATCAAACTAAAAGAGGCAGGACATGGATGACCTTAAAATAAAACAAAACTATGTTACCATATATTTGAGATTTAATGTAAATTTGGTTTACCATGCCGTTGAATTAGAAGTTATTACCCATGTTAGTCCACTTTTAAGAAATAAATTTACAGGATTTTCTTATCCCATATCTGCCCGCTTTTTTCTTCGATGAAATCACGCTGGCGTTCGACCAATTTACTCCATTACTGAAGAATTAAAATGACATTGTTCATTTGTCCATCGCCTTTCAATGCTGCTAAGATGTTAAAATATTGATTGAGAGTTGTGAATGTCTGAAAAGCTACGTGCTGTCCCGAACATATTTATGATGTACTCTGAGGTATTTAAATTTTGCATCTACGTACAAATTCTTTTGCTAACAACTTATTTAGTCCTTGAGTTGTTTCCTGATGATACAATTGATTACTAACACGCATATATTTAGCAGTTTTGGTGGAAGATTTAGTTAGGAATATGTTTCGTAAACAGAATTTAAGATTGCATATTAGATTTGCCGTGAGAAACAAAATCATCGGACATGGTCATTGTCCGTTGGGGAATATGTATGTATTTGTGGCGCATAGAGAGAAAAATTACACACATCTCTCTTTTAGCTTACTAATACATTTTCTTCTTCAAAAGACACGTATACATGCTTATTTCGAAAAACTTCACATTTCTCTTTTAGCTACATATTTTTTTCTTTAAAAATACTAATACATGCGTATTTCGTTTTTTGTGTGCCTTATACAATACATAATCTCTCTTCTTTTTCTTTTTGACAATTAAACTATCTATAATGGGAATACCGGGGATTTTCTGTCGCTAATAAAGATATAACTCTTGAAGTAGTACGAACGTGAGCAAGAGTTCATGCACGAACAAGGAAAAAGGAGAAGTATAACAATGAGTATATTAGAGAACGTAAAAGAACGTCGTGCATGGGAATCCCGATGAGTTGGATTCATGTTTGGAGAAGTTCGATTGATATAGTATATTATCTGTTATCTACGAATTACCTTTTGTCTCTATCCCATTCGGAGTCCAGTCCTATACTCGTCCCCCTAGTTTTGTTTCCCCTTTTTGATGTTGTTTGTGGTACTACTTTCCGCACGATTGGGGAATAACTGACCACGGGTTCTCCGAAGCCGATGTAACGAAAAAAAATGAATTTTCTTTGTAATTTTTCATCTTATAAATGCATTGTAACACTTTAGACACATATATTATATAGTATATGGAAAACAAAATTCACAACCTTACCACTTTAAGATAGTATTTACGTTTTAATTAACATATTTTGGCTGAATATTCGAACTCCTCTTTTTCCCACAGATGATGGTATTCACGTTTTATTTTTTCAACCTTTTCATGAATTTTATTTAAATTTTATATGTCAAAAGGAACACACAAATCATCCTCAAATTCATACACGCGTTGGCATGCATGCTTGCTACTGCTTCCTATATAACAAGAGAAGTTCACTCAGCTCTGTAAACTAAAATCAACAACACCGATCAACACGAAGAATATTCTGAAAACCGTAGTTCCAATTTTGCACCATTCTCATCCGATTTAAGCCATCTTACAACGTTTCATTGCTGTTTGACACCCTCATTCGACCAGATCCTTGAGTTTTCAAACCCTAATCGATCCAATTTTCACAATCGGCGTCGAATTATGACTTAGATTTTGCTTCTATTTTAGCTGAAAACAGATGTCGCCTCTGTTTTCAGCTGAAAATAAAAGCAATCTTGCCTCAACAGAACAGAGGCATTGTTGCCTCTTTATACAGCTTAAAAAGGGTTATTTTGCAGCTATATTTGGTTCTTATATAACAAGATTCACTGCAACATGCTATGTTTTTGTTGCATCTTGGTAGAAAGTATGGAAGGGAATCGGAGAAGATTCAGTAGATTCCAGAAGAGTTCTTCTCAGAAAGTTTGATATACATATTTTCTTGATTGAGAAGACTAAAATGGATCCAAAACTTCAGAGATATTCCGCCCAAACACAGTAGTGGAGCAGAACTTGTACCCCCCAGTCAACCCTTTTCAACTGGTAATGTACCCGACTCGTTGGCGCACAATAACCTTGATTATCAAGGCAATTGTGATTTTTCAAATGGACCCTGAGTACGATACCAAATGCGGTCTTAGTGATTTGTATTTTTGTACCATGTTGAATTACGGAAAGAAACAATTCTTTTTAGAATCTCACTTCAGTAACCGGATGCCACTAATCTTAAGGATCGTTTGCCAACATTAACACAGACCCCAAAGCCACAATATTCATGATTTTGCATAAACAAATTTCACTTTGGAATCACATGCCCATAAAACTCTTAACCTTTTCGAACACTTGATATACTAACTCAAGCATAAAACAAAATCCATTTGAGGCAGATATTTAAACACGACTACAGAGTCAGACTGAAATAGAGAAACTATAATTGCAAAAAAAACAATAGTCCTGTCTTTCTTGGATATGGAAAAACGCATGGAAGAACCAACGTAATCAATATTGGTTAACAATCCAATGGGTCCTTTCTCAATGAATAATATGCTGGTACCAATAGTATAGTATTTTGAAATGGGATGAAATCGCATAACTATTTTCCAGGCCCTCAGATCAAACATAATTCAAAAGACTACAGTTGAAAGCAGTATAAATTAACTAAGGAAACCAGCTGATGGACAATCTCGTGGAGATACATTTGAGTTGGAAAAGAAAGGTGAGGAAGATCGCTCATTCAGGGGTAAGAAAGATGTTGGTGAAACGTCGCTTCACGTGTCAAAAAAGAATACGTTGTGTTGTTCATTTAATTGCCTTCCATTACTGATGATCTCGTCATAGATTAAAAGCCTCCTCATGACGTAAAAAGAAAAGAACGGTATCAAATGTAAGAGAAGCGCAGAAAGAAGAAATTAATGAAACAAAGAATAGAGAAAGAAGAAAATTATTGCTAAAAGTGGCGGATAGAGAAGTACTCTGCATAGGATCATTCGACCAAATGACGCTTCTTTGCTCCTTACGGAATAAATTTACAGTTTGGCTTGGGATTGAGTTGGATTAATTCCAATAAACTCAATAAGTCCTGAAACCATAGCACTATATGTGTGTGTGTATTTATTTGGAAAAACATGTACCTATCATCAGATCTCAACAACTAGATATCTTCATTTCAACTAGGTAACAATGCTACAAATATACTAGTTGTTATTCATATTTTTTATTTATTTTAATAGATGCATTGAAAAGCTTCAGTACACTATATCTTGAGAATTGCCAGACGCACACCCGCTTCGCATTATGTGACTTAGAGTGGAACATAACCGCTTTAGCTTCTGTTTTCAGTGAATATATAGAAAAGCAGACTCCTTCTGTCTATAGCTGAAAACCTATGATGCATGGATACGGATACGGGGATACGGGTACAGTACGATACGGATACGGGGACACGGATTTTTTGAAAATATAGGATACGGGTACGCCGAGGATACGGCTATATATATTTTATATAATAATTTATATTAAATATTAAAACTAAAATGAACCGTAGATTGAAATTTAAACTCTTGAAACTTTGAAAGTAACAAAGTTTGAAGGTCAAGATAATAAATAAACAAGAATAAAATGAATTTTAAAGAGATTCTAAGCAACCGAGTGTTGTTGGTTTGAAAGTTGAAGTTTTTTATTGTCATTCTTGAGAGGAAGTTAGAAACGGGAAGAAACTTTCTGCTTTTATACTTACTACACATTTAATTTTCTTTAATTTTTGTTTTCTTCTTTTGTTATTTACAATATGTTTTAAGTTTCTGTTTTGACTCTTGAAAATCAAAACTTCTTAAATCTGCAAAAATGTATCCTAAGGTGCCGGATACGTCCTCTAGAAGTATCCGATACGTATCGGATGTTTATTATTTATTTTAAATTCTCGGATACGCCACGTGGCGTATCCGATACGTATTCGAGGAGTATCGATAGAGTATCCGAGTATCGGAGTATCCGATACGTGCACGGGATAATTTTTTGGAGTATCCGTGCATCATAGCTGAAAACAGATGTTGCAATCTGATTTCAGCTGAAAACAGAAGCTAGATTGCCTCTGTTTTCATTTGAGGACAGAGGCAATGTTGCCGCTTTATACAGATAAAAATAGATTATTTTGCATCTATATTCGGTTGTTAATTTAACAAGGTTTAGTGCTGAAAGTGCTATGTTTTTGTTGCAGCTTGCTAAGGGAATAGGGAATCCGAGAAGATTCGGTAGATTCAAGAAGAGTTCCTTCTAGAAAGTTTGAGATACATATTTTCCTGATTGAGAAGACTACAATGGATTCAAAATTTCATGGGGGTTCTTCTAATGTTATTCAGATATCTTCCGCCCAAGAACATAGTACTGGAGGAGAGCTTTTACCCCCCAGTCAGCCCTTTCCAAATGGTGATCTACCCGACTCGTTGGTGGATATTCACGATGATGATGAAGAGGATTGTGATTTTTCAAATGAGGTGTTGAAATACATAGATCAAATGCTGATGCAAGAGGACATGGAGGACAAAACTCACATGCTTCAAGAGTCTTTGGATCTACAAGCAAAAGAGAAGTCTTTCTATGAGCTACGTGGCAAAAATTATCCGCCTTGTATGCAACCAGCTGAAGGACAACCTCTTGGAGATACAGTTGAGTTGGAAAAGAAAAACTCTCATTCTGTAGAGACAGATTTGGAAGCAGAGAGCAGTAGCAAGTTACCATCAATTGTTTCAGAATCTAATGTGCGCATAGAGGAAGTGGATGCTTCACTTCTTCATTCTGTTGGAGAATGTCAGCAGAAGTTTGCTGCTTCTGCAGACCTCCCAAGTATGGCGACTCAACATGTGAAGCAAAATGGGAAAAGAAAAGTCTCCAGTGTTGAGGAGGGTCCTGGTAAGAAACCGAACAAGACAAAAGCAGGGATAGATTTGCGAACCTTTTTGATTATTTGTGCTCAAGCAGTTGCTACTGATGATCGTCGAACAGCAAGTGAACTCCTGAAAGAGATCAGACAACATTCATCTCCTCATGGTGACGCGACTCAGAGGCTTGCTTATTATTTTGCTGATGGCCTTGAGGCACGGTTGGCTGGCAATGGTAGTAAGTTGCATAAAGCCATTGATAGCAAAAGAACAACTGCTACTGATTTCCTAAAAGCCTACTATACGTATCTTGCATCGTCACCTTTTCGTAAGATTTCATGTTTTGCCTTAAACAAGACAATAATAGAGAAATCTCGAGAAGCAACTAGAGTTCATGTAATAGATTTTGGTATCAACTATGGCTTCCAATGGCCAAGCTTGATTCAACGTCTATCTTTTAGGGAAGGTGGTCCATTGAGGCTTCGTATAACGGGGATAGACTTTCCTCAACCAGGGCTCAAACCAGCCAAAAAGATAGAGGAAACTGGACGTAGATTGGCTCGTTATGCCAAGACATTCAACGTTCCATTTGAGTACAACGCCATAGCACAAAACTGGGAGACTATCAATCTTGAGGATCTTAAGATTGATGAGGATGAATTGGTGGTAGTGACATGCTTGTATCGCACTAAAAACCTACTCGATGAGACAGTGGGCGCCGAAAGTTCAAGAACTCAAGTTCTTAACTTGATAAGGAGAATTAATCCCACGATTTTCATACACGGTATAGTCAATGGGACTTACAACACGCCGTACTTTCTTAGTCGGTTCAAGGAGGTTTTGTTCCAGTTCTCTGCAATATTTGATATGTTGGAGAATATTATTCCTCCGGAGAATCCAGAAAGAATACTGATCGAGAGAGACATATTTGGACGTCAAGCTTTGAATGTCATAGCTTGTGAGGGGTGGGAAAGGGTCGAAAGGCCTGAGACATTTAAACAGTGGCAAGCCTTGAACTTGAGAGCCGGATTCTCACAAGTTCCATTTGATAGAGAGGTCATGAGCATGTTGACAGAGAAGGTGAGATCATTCTACCACAAGGATTTTTTCATCGACGAAAATCGTAAATGGATGTTGCTTGGTTGGAAAGGGAGGATAATCAATGCCATATCATGCTGGAAGCCCGCTTAGGATGCAAGATTATGGTTGTACGAAAAGTATAACATGTTCTTTGTAATCTCTCACGAGTCTAGTAGTTGGCATAGTAACATATGCTATAGGAGCAGATCTTTTTAGCTTAAGCTGCACTGTTGTTTCCATGTATTTCCATGTAAAGAAACCATTAATGTCATTCGTTGTTTTGCAATAATAGTATCTCTATTTTAGTCTGATTTTGAGTAGTTATTTTGTTTTCTGCTTGAGTTAGTATATATAATCAAGTGTTCGAAAAGGTTAAGAGTTATATGGGCATGTGATTCCAAAGTGAAATTTGTTTATGCAAAATCGTGAATATTGTGGCTTTGGGGTCTGTGTTAATGTTGGCAAATGATCCATAAGATTGGTGGCACACCGATTACTGAAGTGAGATTCTAAAAAGAACTGTTTCTTTCCGAAATGCAACATGTACAAAAATACAAATAACTACACCCGCATTTGGCATCGTATTCAGGGGCCATTTTTCGAAAGACACAAAAATGATTTGAGAATCTAGGGAAGCATCACACAAGCAAAATCGTGTTTGCAAAATATATTTTGAGACCAACAATGCATTTGATATGCGATTTATCCAACAAGGGTCAAAACTGTACTCTTTAGAAAGAAGAATTATGAATCCTATTTATCCAAAGTAAAAAATTTCTGGGCTAAGTTGTTATATGTTTTTGTGTTTTAGCTGTCTTGCTGGTTGCTTTGACAGATTTTGTGTCATGACTCTAACTCCATGTTGTACAAATTAATGGTAGCTTTCTTACTTTTTCTGGTTCATGATATGCATTAATCCGTTCGAAAAGTTTGTTTTTGTGCCTCATTTGGAAGCTGGTTATCTCCAATTACAATCATCAAGGGGAATGATTCCAACTGATTTATATGGTTTTCTTTAAACATCAAACGTTTTGTATTTCTGAATTTTGTTTGAGCTGGGGGAGCTGGAAATTTGTTGTGCAATTTCATATCATTTCAATATTAAATCCAATTGGTACCAACACATTATTCATTAATTCAAAAGGCACCATTGCATTGTCAACCAATCTTACGTTTGTTCCTCCATGCATTTCTCAACCAGTCTTTCCTATTATTATTATTATTATTATTATTATTATTATTGTTATTATTCGATTAATACATGAAATTCATCGTAATTAAGAAAGTGCATAATATTTGTTCTTTCGAATTGAACCTTGAGAAAGCAATTCTCTGACTTTATTATTATCTTTTATATTTGTAGGAACCTTGAGTAAGCAATTGTTAGACTCAATTAAAGTTAAGGAGCAGAAATTACAGAATTAACTATTAGACCCAGTTCTTGCATTCAAAATCATATCTCTACAGGTTAGATTTAAGAAATATACAGAAACTCGAATTTGTTGTTCTAAAATTAATGCAATAAACACTTAATCAGATGAAACAAATTTTACAGAAAAAGCATAAATAACAAATCTTAATTAATCGTGATTCTAGAATCACTGTGTCATACAGACTTATCACCATCTAATTTTTTAAAATAGTGCAATAAAGTAAAAAACAAAAACCCATACAACGAAAAACAAATCAAACTTATGTAAGATATATTGACTACAAAATGACCCACAATTTTAGCATATTATCCAGCTACGTACCATGAGAAACCGAGCTTAAATAAGATCCCCTTTACAATATTATCAGCCTTATACCATTTCATAGATCGTGATTTGCTTTCACTCTTGGAAAGGGGTGGAATGCTTTGCACGCTCCGGAAGAAGTTAGTTGGATCAACCATAGTCTTCACTTTAACTAACCTTCTGAAATTATTTTTGTAGTACTTAAGCCCCCAAGTGCTGGCTCGTGCATAACTCGTCGTGCCATTATCATCGTTAACTCCCAAATCAAGATCTCTATAATTAACGTACGTACCTCTTGGAAACTTAGAAACATAAGGAGCCATGTAACGATATAATCTATTCATCCAGCTTGTGTACCTCTGATCTATCTCCAATCCCGCTTCGGCCCATGTTACTATGTATTGAATTTTGTACAAATTACCAGCTCTATGAGGAAACGGCAATGCCGATTCTGAAATTTCATTCATTCTTCCACCGTATGAGACGAAAAGCATTCGCCCCGTTCCTTCTTCGTACAAAAACTCCCATATGCCTTTAAGCTCGGAATTCGCGATAGGTTCTTGAACATAGTCTGATTTTCCTTTGGAGTAAGGACGTATGAGAGATTCTCTACTCGTCAAGACTTGTGACGACACGTTCACAGGATATGCCGCGTAGAACAGGACCGATTGTATCCAACTGACTTCCATACAGTCTTCCCTTTTCAAGGCTAATTCAGGAAACCTTTGTTCAAAAAGTTTAACAAGTTTGTCCGCCCTACTGAGAAACATAGATTCAAATGTAGCTCGTATAGTTACGTTACTTGGTCCACTCGAGTTAGCTCGTTGTAACAAAACTGTGGAATAAATATCATTAGGAAGATTTGGAGCAACATATTGCCATTTATGAATGAGCTCCGTTGCATTTTGATCCAAAGTCCTATTGATGGAAAATATCGTCACTGCGGGTGGCACGGAAACTAATTTTAGCTTCCATGCAGTAACGATTCCGAAATTGCCACCTCCACCACCCCTGATGGCCCAAAAGAGCTCCTTACCCATGGATTTTTGAGATGTTTGCTGTTGCACTTATGGTTAATGGTTTTTCAATTCCTGCTTGTTTCCTTTCATCTTGTTGTATGAGTGGAAGTTTGTGGTGTATTTATGGTTTGTGATTTTGTACTAAGGCAAATGATTGCCAATTTCCAGCATTTTAATGTGATTGGTTATTAAGTTGCGTTATAATTTTCTATTCTGCAATTTTTAACAAACTTTGTTTTGTGTGGATTTAAGTCTTAAATTCTTAATATTATACAAAACCAACACAAAGAATGAAAAAACCCAAATTTATTGTGATACTATTGCAGGAGAAGATACAGCCAGCGTGCAAGCATCACCTGAAATTATTTAAGGATGTAAACAAGTGTTTATGCGATTTAGAGCATCTGAGTATGAAATGTGATTTCTTTTAAGAAGGAAAACAAACGTTATGATACTAAACGGGATGGCAAACAATCTTGGGAAAAAGAATGTGATTGAACTAAAATTTGTTTAGGTGCGCAACAGTTTTCAAGTTCTTGCTGTTAAAGACATCATTTATTTATTATTTTTTAAGAAAGAAAACAATCATATTAAGAACTTGTCAAAATGTTATAATCAATGTCAAGAAATTCAAGAGCTCCATCTTCATTTTTAAAAGAAACTCTATCCCCATCCAATCTGGACAGTCATTTATACTTGTAATTTTGGTCACGTTGATTAGCTCTAAAGCAATGGATCCATGTCATATATAAAATAATACTATGTTTGTTGTCCCATAATTTAGATTACTCTTTAATTTAATTAATTCATTATTATACTAAAAATAAGTATGAGGTGATAGAATAAAATAGTTTATATTATTTATTTTATTATTTTTATGTAATTTAAGTATTCCTTACTAAACTAGGTCTACCAGGAAACCTCTGGTTAAGTATTCCTTACTAGGCTAGGTCTACCAGGAAACCTCTGGTAATCTATAAATACTTGTAATTGCTCTTTTCATTATTCAAGCAAATATAATTCTCTACATGGTATCATGAGTCTTACGACCTGTGACCTTAAACCCTAACCCTAATTCCCCCAGCCGCCGCCCCACTGTCGGCCATGGCTACCGACCCCCCCTCTCCAGCGTCGGTCTCTTCATATTCCTCCTCTCGTCCATATCTCGGCTATTGCCAGGCTTGTGACGCTCAGGGTCACACCGCCAAATCCTGTCCCAATTTCCGCATCCTGCCAATCAATCAGCTTGCTCAACCGCTGTCTCCCTGGAACAATGGCAAGACACACACACCTCGAGTTCATTACTCGGGAAATACACCTGATTCCGGAAATTGGATTATGGATAGCGGTGCCAGTCATCACGTTACTCCGGATCTTCAGAATCTTTCTCTTCATGCTCCGTACTCTGGGTCAGATAAGGTTATTGTCGGCAACGGTTCCAGCATGCCTATAACTCACATTGGTTCTGGTATTCTTTCTTCTCCTTCTCGTTCTTTTACTCTTAATAAGCTTCTATGTGTCCCGTCCGCTCGTCATAACCTTCTCTCTGTCTCTCAATTTTGCAAAAACAATAACACCACTATTGAATTCTCCCCCTCTTCTTTTCGTGTCAAAGATCCACGTACGGGGAAAATCCTGGTCCAAGGCAAAACTAAACATGGTCTCTACCAATGGTCTTCTTCTCAGTCTACCAAGTCCACCAATCCTCCTCTTCTTGCTTTTTCTGGTGTCAAAGCTTCTTCCTCAGCTTGGCACAGTCGGCTAGGACATCCATCTAGCTCAATTCTAAATAATATTTTGTCCACTTTTCATTTATCCATAGTAGATGTTGCGTCACCTTCTTTAAATTGTAATGCTTGTCGATGCAACAAAATGCATAAACTCCATTTTCATATTTCTACTGTTGTGTCGACTCATCCTCTTCAAATTATTTATTCTGATGTTTGGACATCTCCACTTATTTCTGTTGATGGTTTTAAATACTATGTTGTGTTTGTTGACCACTTTACTCATTATTCATGGCTTTATTCGCTCAAACGCAAGAGTGATGTTTATCAAGTCTTTCCTAAATTCCGTGCTCTTGTTGAAAATCAATTTAACCACAAAATTAAAACCTTGTACTCTGACAATGGTGGTGAATATATTGCTTTATCATCTTACCTCTCTACTACTGGGATTTCTCATCTCACGTCCCCGCCCCATACTCCTGAGCACAATGGTATATCTGAACGTAAGCATCGTCACATTGTTGAAACTGGCCTCACCCTACTTCATCATGCATCTGTCCCCCTCTCTTATTGGTCATATGCCTTACCCGCCGCCACTTATCTCATAAATCGCATGCCTACTCCCCTTCTCTCTATGAAATCCCCTTACCAGTGCCTTCTTGGTCACAACCCCAACTATACTAAACTACGTGTCTTTGGGTGTCTCTGTTATCCGTGGCTTCGCCCATATACACCTCACAAACTTGCTGGTCGATCTGTCCCATGCGTTTTTCTGGGTTATGCACCGTCCCAAAGTGCATATTTTTGTTTTGATCTTCTCACATCTCGACTATATGTTTCTCGTCATGTCCAGTTTGTCGAGTCTATATTTCCCTTTGCCTCTCGGCAACACTCTCTTCCTCCATCCTCTAGCCCTTCTCCGCATTTTTCCGCTTCTGACCCACCTCATACTATCCTACCAACCCCGACCCCTATTGTTCAGGCTCCGTGCGCACCTCCGGGCTTCTCCATCACCTCGCCCGGGCCTCCTGCGGCGCCCGCAGTCTCTCTCTCTCTCTTCCGCCCGCGGGCCCATCTGCCTCTCCATTGGGGTCCACTCATCAACCGTCGGGCCTCCCGAGCTCCTCATCATCCTCCCATGCAGCCTCGCCTGCATCCCACATATCGGCTCCTTTATTAGCCACTCCTTCCCCACCTCCGCCTCGCACTATAGTCACTCGCTCCATGCATAATATCTCCAAACCCGTCCAAAAACTTAATCTCTCTGCTTCCATTCCTTCTGTGGATACCGAACCAACGTGTGTTTCTCAGGCTCTTGCTCACCCGCGCTGGCGAGACGCCATGTCTACTGAGTTTATGGCGCTTGTTCAAAATGGTACTTGGGATCTTGTTCCACCGTCTCCTTCTCTGAATGTTGTGGGTTGCAAGTGGGTGTTTCGTATCAAACGTAACCCAGATGGTTCGGTGGATCGTTATAAAGCCCGCCTGGTGGCTAAGGGTTTTCATCAGCGTCCCGGGGTAGACTTTCATGAGACTTTTAGTCCGGTTATCAAACCGACCACCATCAGGCTTATTCTCTCTCTGGCTGTTTCTCAGTCCTGGCCCCTTCGCCAGTTGGATGTCAATAATGCTTTTCTTCAGGGTCGTCTGTTTGACGATGTTTTTATGGCTCAACCCCCGGGGTTTATTGATCGTGATCGGCCTTCTCACGTTTGTCGCCTACACAAGGCGATTTATGGTCTTAAGCAAGCACCTCGTGCTTGGTACACTGAGCTTCGGGATTTTTTACTCTCCTACGAGTTTTCTAATTCTAAAGCGGATCATTCTCTCTTTATTTTTTGTCGAGATGGTAATTTGGTCTATATTCTTGTTTATGTTGATGACATTATTGTTACAGGCAGTGATAGTTCACAAGTGGATTCCGTTATTGCGGACCTTGGCCGCCGCTTTTCCATCAAGGATCTCGGTCCTCTGCATTTTTTCTTGGGTGTTGAGGTTCAACCACACCCTGGTGGTCTCTTTTTGTCTCAGAGACGCTACATTCTTGACCTCTTAACCCGCTTCAAGATGGCATCTTCCCGGCCGGTCAAAACCCCTCTTTCTGCTACCTCTACTCTTCGTCGGGATGGTGGCGAACCGCTCCAAGATCCGAGTGTTTATCGGAGTGTTCTCGGCGGTCTTCAATACCTTTCTCTCACTCGTCCGGATATCTCATTTGCTGTCAACAAACTGTCCCAGTTCATGCAATCCCCTGGTACTGATCACTGGAATGCAGCTAAACGAGTCTTACGTTATCTGCATGGTACGCTTGATCAGGGTATCCTTCTCCGGGCCTGAAGCCCTCTTACTCTTCATGCTTATTCTGATGCTGATTGGGCGGGTGATAAAGATGACTACTCATCCACGGGGGCATATATTATTTTTCTGGGTTCCAACCCTGTTTCCTGGAGCTCCAAGAAACAACAGACAGTTGCTCGATCTTCCACCGAGGCCGAATATCGCTCAGTTGCTTCCACAGCGGCTGAACTCCGGTGGCTTCTTTCTCTTCTCACCGAACTTGGTATTTTCATTCCGAGTCAACCAGTCATTTACTGTGACAACGTTGGTGCTACACAACTTTGTGCAAATCCGGTGTTCCATTCTCGGATGAAGCATGTAGCTCTGGATTATCATTTTATTCGCCAACATGTGCAGCAAGGTATCCTACGTGTTTCTCATGTTCGCTCTGAAGATCAACTTGCTGACTTACTCACCAAAGCCTTGTCGTCGGCTCAGTTCACCAATTTATGCTCCAAGATTGGTCTGTCTCTTAGCCATTCCATCTTGCGGGGGCATGATAGAATAAAATAGTTTATATTATTTATTTTATTATTTTTATGTAATTTAAGTATTCCTTACTAGACTAGGTCTACCAGGAAACCTCTGGTTAAGCATTCCTTACTAGGCTAGGTCTACCAGGAAACCTCTGGTAATCTATAAATACTTGTAATTGCTCTTTTCATTATTCAAGCAAATATAATTCTCTACATGAGGACTACATAAAAAGGAAATTCCAAACCTAAAAATTTTCTTTTGACCTCCTCAGGCCATTCTGCACAAGAGCTAACTGTTAACAGCTTGGATGGCAAGAACAAAAAAAAAAAGCAAAACTTTTCATGTTTATGAGATAATTTTTGGATAAATTATTTGAAGAGTGATTTTCGTGCAAGCCAAAAATTTGCACTTCGCTATATGTTGAGTTTTAGCCCCTACCGCCGACAAATAGTGTCTCACCTTCAATTCACAACAAACAGCCACCCAAATCAAAACTCAATCTCACGTGTGATGTGGTGATGGTGATGTGAAAAAACCTGCATATTAAATCTTATTCATTTGCCTAGAAATAAAAGAGTGTTCTTTCATTTTCTTAATCACTCGACCAAGAAGAAAAATATGTGAATCGTGGGTAATCAAATTACGTAATTTGAGTGTTGTGTTATTTGTATTGAATACAATTGAGTTTATTTCAACCGTCTCAAATGTTTTAAATATTGTTTAATTCATCATACTCTAGATATCGTTAAAACAACGATAATATCCACACTTTAAAATCAGATATTGACAGTAAGTAACATAATAAAACTCAATTATAAAGAGTAAAATGGTACTTTACAGTATTTATTGGTTTCAAATGACTAATGAGTAATGATCTTGTTCATGGACCCTTAAATTACATCGCAAAATACACCAAATAGCTAATAACTCGTTGTTGCCAATTTTCCAACACTCGTAGGGGTGTCAACGGTTGACCGGTTTTCGGTTAACCGGCCGAAAACCGGACCGTTCAAACCGCACCGAACCGGTTTACTACGAACCGGTTCGGTTTGCGGTTTGGATTTAGGGGCTTAAGCGGTTTAACGGTTTACCGGTTTACGGCCCGGTTTTAAACCGGTAAACCGTTAAACCAACCATTTTTTTTTTTATTTTTAAAATTAACAACTTAGAAATTGCTTATGTTTAAATTATCATAGTTTATATGTTTAAATTGGTTAGAATGAATCATGTTTAATTGTTTATTGATTTGTATACGTATCAAAGTTTCAGATTGGAAAAAAATGGATTCAAATCACACATAATGCTCCAATTGCTGTGAAATGTAAAATTACTTTTACAATTTGTTTGAAATCCAATACGTATTAGGAGATTAGCTGAAAAAATAATAAGATTTTGTACTTTAATTGAAAGACATTTTGGTTGTTTTCTACTTGTTCAAATATTAAAAAATGCATACGGATTTTTTATATATAAATGGAATCATGTTTAATTGTTTATTGATTTGTATCAGTAGTTAGTAGTTACAATACCTTGTTAGGCATACGAATTGTATATTTTTTAAACAAATTGCTTATGATTTAATCCTTGTTAGGCATACAAATTGTATATTTTTTAAACAAATTGCTTAAAATTTTTTGTATTTGATGTTGTAGTTTGTTTGTTTATACATTAATATTATTATTTTTAAATCAAAGAGTTTTGTTGCTTAATTTATATATTTTTAACTTTTATTCCTTGAGTTTAGCCTAAAATGGATTTGAAATCACAAATATAATAAGGAACCAAATTGAAGATGTTAATTATTGCAAGAAATTTATGTAAAAATCTAAACCCATAAAATTCTTATTTTTTTTAAAAAAAAAAAACGGGTTAAACGGTTTAAACCGTAAACCGAACTGGTTAACCGAAACCGGTTAAACCTTTAACGGTCCGGTTTACGGTTTCGTCCGAACAGTTAAACGGTTTACCGGTTTCAGTTCAAACCGGTTCGGTAACCGGCCGAATAACACCCCTACACTTGTTAAGAGGTAGGTTTTATTTATGCCTATAGCCCACTATTTCAACTCCAGTGGTACTAGGCCCAATAAATATCGGCCCAATGTGTGTGGTCATATATGTTTCGACTGAGGGTTTTTAGGGTTTCAGCGGCGATATATTAAACAGAGACCATCGTCTTCATATTCTGTTTCACTGATATATTCTCTCCCTCTGCTCCGGCGGACGTAGCCCTAACAAATAATGGTGCACGTCAATTTTTACCGCAATTGTAAGATTCTCCACACACTCTCTCTCTCTCTCTAACAATACGTTAATTTGCGTTTACGCTTGTTAATTTTCGTGTTCTTAAATCTATGCGTTTTTTATGTGTTTAAGCACTGATCAGCTCAACAGTTTACGGTACTGAGTGTGTTTGTTTGTTACTGCTAATTGCATTGTTTAGATCAGGTTCAATTATAATCTCAGTTTCGATCTTCATTTCAAATGCGTATACTTCAAATGGTGTACTAGAACGAACCTTGGTGATGTGATTTGGATATCTGAATCGTAGATCTTGTGGCCGCTCTTTGTGAGGCTACGAATAGATGAAATTGAAAATTAGCTGGTTGATGTACTTGCAGAAGTGTTTTTTTAGTCAAAATTAGTGGACATTGTGCGTTGGTGTAATGTAGTTGTGGTGTGGTTGTTGTTGAGATCAGTCGTAGAAGTTAAGATGTTTTGTATCTTTGATTTTTATTTGTCGATTTTGGTTCTAGATCCTGTAAGAATACATACAGGAAACCTAAGAATGTGAGGTGCTTAGGTTTTTTGTTTTAGGACTTCCGTTGACGGTTTTCTTCTTTTGGATTTGGAAAAGAACCTTTATTGCCGTTTAATCTTATTGGATGATTGCTTACCTCGTTTAGTTTCGGTCTTGTTAGGTATCATGTACTTAATTTGTAATTGATTTGATGTAGATGGGAAGACATTCAAGAAGCCCCGCCGTCCCTATGAGAAGGAGCGTTTGGATGCTGAGCTGAGGCTCGTTGGAGAATATGGGCTCCGGTGCAAGAGAGAGCTCTGGAGGGTGCAATATGCATTGAGTCGCATCCGTAATGCTGCTAGAAATCTTCTCACCCTTGACGAGAAGGATCCTCGTCGTATCTTTGAAGGTGAGGCCCTTCTCCGCAGGATGAACAGGTATGGGCTTTTGGATGAGAGCCAGAACAAGCTCGATTACGTGTTGGCCCTCACCGTGGAGAACTTTCTTGAACGCCGCCTCCAGACTCTTGTATTCAAGGCTGGCATGGCCAAGTCTATTCACCATGCTCGTGTGCTGATCCGTCAGAGGCACGTTAGGTATGTATTCTGTTTCTCTCTCTTTTGTTGCCTTAGAGGTCTTGTGTACTTTGGTTTTCTTGGTTTAGTTATTATATGATAGCTTTTGGTTTTATGAGGGGGCTCTCACTTCTTTGAAATTAGGGATAAACACTACATAAGAGATGTTTTCAAGGGTAATTTAATATTAGTTTCTTAAACCCTAGGGGTTTAAAAAATACTCGTGCTTTTATTGTACCTTGAAGTTGACTGAAGAAATTTTAACGGTAAACTTGATGTAAATTACTCGTATTTTTGTAATTGTGAGCGACGACATCTATTAATATATTTGAATATTGGTTAGGTATTAAATTGTTTGGGTGCTAAATGTATTTGTTTTGATATTTTGATGTACTGGAATTTGTATTCCTTTGAATTTGTGTTTCTATTTCACGCTCTAATTCAATGTCCAAAATTGGTGGATGTCATAACCATTTTTCGTTATCTCCAGAGTTGTTTCCTGAACAATAAAGAGTACTCATACTCCCACTAGCTTAAACATAACAAAATTGAGAACCGACTTTTGGCATTTCTGATAACTGCATACTCACCGTTATCTTTGATCTTAAAAGGGTTGGAAGGCAGGTGGTCAATGTTGCATCCTTCATGGTGAGAGTTGATTCACAGCAACATATTGACTTCTCACTTACTAGCCCATTCGGTGGTGGCCGTGCTGGAAGAGTGAAGCGAAGGAACCAGAAATCTGCTGCCAAGAAAGCTGGTGGCGGTGATGAAGAAGAGGACGAGGAGTAAGCTGTATTTCTACTATAGAAACCCTGAAGATGTAGGGACTAGTGACTTTTTGATTTACAAAATGGATTTTCGAATTTTGAACTTCACCCTTCATCCTTTGTTGCAACTTATGTCTCTATTTTGGCCATTTTTGTTTGAGATGTTATTGAAGATTTCTTAATATATTGCTCTTTTATATTTGGTTCTTATTGATTTCAGATTCTATTTTGTCTTTGAAACATACATATAATGCAAAAAATGGAGCTCTTTTATATTTGGTTCTGATAGATTTCAAATCCAACTGTCTTTAAAAATACTTGTAATGCTAAAACTCGAGCAGAGTGAGGACCTTAGAGATGCATTTTTAATCTGTGGGATAGTTCGTAGTTCTTGAATTTATTAAGAACTGATGGCAACTATTTAAATACCTCGAAAAAGTATATGAGATTAGAGAAAACATTTTATTTCTATTTTTACTTTAAAATATCTCTTACAATTTTTGTTTCTCATCTTTTGGATGGTGAGTTACTATTGCTGCTAGATCAACTTGATGTGATCCTGATTTTGCCTTTTTGTAAATTCTGTTACTCAAGTGATTACGTTAATACCAGTGTACTAATGTTTGGTCTCTTTAAAATTCACAAAATATACTGCACGACACTTCTACCATTAATCATTTTTTTGACAAAAGTAAAAAAATCGTAACCTACAAAGCCAGAAGTGCCATTATTACTCGGTGGATCATCTAAATATAATAAATCACTCATATTTTATTGGCAGATCAAACAATAAAAGAAAATTAAGTGATGTGTGGTACTTATTAATTATAATTCAGTTATTTGTGTAAATGTTCGATGAAGACGGTGTTATAGAACAATTAGTATCCCACAGTTAAAGAAAATGTTACGACTGGCAGTATGTGGCATTAGAATGATATGAATGTATGATTTGTGTAACATAGCAAACATAAGGGGTGATTTATGTAATTACTCATACTTAGAGTAGTTTGTGTAATTGTCCTCTAAATAATTTTTGTTCAGCTAACAAATTGTAAAGTTAATAATAAAAAACACTAAATCGAACACGACTGTCAAGATGGCCGAGCGGTCTAAGGCGCCAGTTTCAGGTACTGGTCCGAAAGGGCGTGGGTTCAAATCCCACTCTTGACATTTATATATATGTTTTCAAAACCATATAAAATTGCATTAACTATTAAAATTATTTCACACGTTTATCTCCAATATTTTTATATTTTTTATGTTGCACAAGCATTATTAACGAAACATTGATATGTTATATAGGATTCGGAGATGACCAAACTAACATGGGAAGAGCAAGAAAGCAGGATCTATGCATATTTTCCTATTCACAAAACTAATCCTGCTTAGCTTATTCTGGCACCAAACCAGTTGTTCTCTATTTATTTTTGTCATGTTCAAAACTCTACTCACTAATTTCATATCTATCTGCGAGAAAAAATAAAGAACTTGATCGGAATCGTCTTCTTTATCAGTACGTCTGAATTTCCTTAAAATGCAATTCTCACTCCTCAGAAGATCCTTAAGCCTCCTTTCTTTCTGCATTCAAATATAATTGTTAGTAGTAAAAAGGACCTTAGTCGAAAAGTAGCAACATTTTCATGGAATTTTGGTCGTAGTGACTGCATGAAATCAAACTGAAATGTTAGTACCAACCTTTTGAAGTGTTTTTCTGAGTTGTACTAATAACTTGTGGTCTGCAGCATTTTCAAGCTCAGGAATTTTCTTGTTTGCCGCGGTGGTGCAATCCTTGTCCGCTCGAACAAATAGCCAAAATATTCGTATACATTCTTCAACAGTTTCCACTAGCATCTCACTTGTGATTGCATATTCATCTGCCTCGTTTTTCCTGGCCTTGTCTTTGTGTTTCGAGTCGTCCTCTGCTATGGAGCTCAAATTTAATAAGTTAGAAAGTCCTATCACAGAAAAAAAAAAAAAAAAAAAAAAAAAGTTACTAGGAGCAGAAGAATTAATGTATGCTCACCTCGTATGAGTGGAACCTGAAGAAGATTACGAAGAACACACCTACTTTTAACATAATTCTGAACTCTAGGCCCTTGGAACGCTTCATCTTCCATAAATCTCTGTAATAGCACTTGAAACTGTTGAAACTCGCCAGCAATCTCATTGTAACGATGAACTCCATGTACATCTGAATTCCATAGTTCTAAAGCCTTTTGGTACTGCCAGTGTAAGAACTCCCACGAGAGGCAGATATGTCCGGCATACACTAGTTCAAGATCGCCCTCTAATTCCCTCACAAACTTCTTCACTGGATCACTTCCTTTAACTTTGTGTTTAAATAGCCAAAGATTCTGGGAAACAAGAGATCTGAGTGTCGGGGGAGAACGCTTTTGGTGAGGATCCTTCAACTGCAAAAAACCTGTGGGGAATAACACGAGTGCATGAGGTTCGTCCAAAAGAATAATTATTTAATGCTGCGCCCTGCTCACATTTTTAGTGAACCTTAGAAAATTTTAGGATTAACTACATTTGCAATCTTTGAAGGTCAGTCTATTAACAGATATACTCCCTATTGTTTGAGTAATTAGAAAACATTTTGATAGGCTCACCTCATGATGTTTGAGAGAAGTTACAAATTGGCCTGATTTTACAATCTTATTGGAGTCGTGTATTGTTAAAAGAGATCTACATATGCATCAGTAATAACTCTTCCTTACAACTTTACCTGTTTTACTCCGAGTTATTGCTAAGATGCATGATCATTATCATGGTTAAACACAACATAACTTGAACAACACGAAAAATATATGACCAAGTTATAGGATAGTGTACTAACCCATGGCATACATCTTCTGGTAGTTCAAGATATCGAATTTTCGCATTCTTTCACTGTAACTCTTGTAGAATTTATGAAGCTCCCCTATACAATCTTCATGCAGCATTTTCTCATCGATTTTCCACGGCTTCAAATCATCCATCATCTTCGGGGATTCAGATTCTTCTTCAAAAATGGTAGGTAAACCTATTGACCTCACATTTCTGAGTTCCATTTTCAACTGTTCGATTAAATCTTGATGTTCCCATAATGATTCCAATTTATTTGCATCGCCGCCGGAACTCGACGATGATGATTCATTTAGCATTGGTTTTACAGCATCATCTTCCCCATTGACTATCTCCTTCTCATCCAAGTCCACTGAGATTTCCTGATTTTCTTGGAAATCTGAAAATTTACTATCTGATTCCATCTTATCATTTTCATAATGAGTATCTATTCCTCCTTCGAAATCTCGATCGGACAAGAAACCGTTATTTTCAGTTAACGAATGTCCATGTCCAGAACTTGTCGAATCAGAATCAGAATCAATAAACAGAGAATTATTCTGGGATAAAAACTGGGATTCATCAATAAATTCTTCCTGTTCTTGAACTGATTGTACGCTGTCTTCCGAATATTCTGGAAATTCGATTGGCACAGTTTCCTCATTTTCGTCTCCTTTTCCCTTCTGAAAAACAGATCCTGCTTTTTCATGAATCTGCTCCAGGTTTTCATCCAAAAAAACCTCTTCAATATCAGAAAAATAGCTATCTTCTTCTTCAGTAGAAAACGCTTCCATCTCGTGAATGAAACCGCCACTTTTTCCTGATGAAAACTCATATGTACTAGTATATGTTACTTCAGGATTAAATACATTTACATTTTCTCTCTGTATTCTGTTAAATTCTTCAAAGCTTTGAAACTTGAATTTCAAAGATAACTCCTTTTCCTCTTCTTCATCATAAAACCCTTTAAATTCAGTAAATTCTTTCTCCTTTTCACAATCGGGCGACAACCCGGGACCTGATTCAAGAAAGCTTGTTCCTTTATCATTCTTCTTTAAGGAAAAACTGGCATACCTTTGCAACCTGCATGCAGAAATATCTGGGTAAAACAAACTATAATATAAACAAAGAGCTAATGATGTAATACCATTTTTAACAGTGTCGGAATATGGAAAATAACAGAACACACCTGAAAATGTAGGTGAATATGAAACTGAAGAACGGGTGCAAATAAACTGAAACAGGATGAACTAAAGAAGCCAGTTTTTGGCAGAGGAGCTTTGGATTAAAACCCATGTTCAAAAAATTAAAAACTTTTTTTCTGAAAACAAAAGGTTTTAATTTTCTAAGGGAACCTATTAAGTTTAATCAGGTCAGTAAATTTAGTTAGAAGCAAACAAACAGGGGAGATTTAGGTGAATGAACTTATGACCGTTTTGAACATTTCAAAGAGGAAATGGACTCTACACCTGTAAACAAAACAGAATTTTTGAGTAATAACAAAATAACACCAAAGATTTGGCTCAAAAATCTGAGTCAGAAGAAGTTGAAATTGTACCTAATTGGAGAAAAATAAGGGTGGTGAGAGTTTGACAGCAAGAGTTAAGGAGAGATAGTAACATACCATCAACTGAAAAGACTAAGGTTGTTTTCCCTTATTGCTTAGAGCTTAGAAATACAATCTTATTTGTTAATAATAGTGCATGCGTAGAAAAATGAAATGAAAGAGATAATTAATGGGTTTTTGTCACTTTGACCATTATGGCGTTATATCTTGGTACATAAGTTTATTCACTGAAACCGAAAATTATTTCTATGAATTAAATGAGAATAAGTTCATAATTTCAGAATCTGAATATCAATCCAAACCATTTCTTTTTATGTTTATACTTGTACCCAACTGCAGTTTTTATTGTTGATTTAGGTTTGAATGATGAATGCTCAAAAGTCAAAACATTAAATATTTTGAACATTCTCTAGATATTTACATATATTCCGACTAAATAATATCGTGTCACACTTTGATCAAACCTGCAGAAATATAGAAGTATCATTTAACACAATCCAATGATTCAACAGATACCAATCTATCCACTTCAGCAATATTCGTATACATACACAGCACAAAACAAATTCCAGAACCCACTTTAGCATTCATTCTTCATCCTTATTGGACACTTTCAAAATATTCCTAATATCACTAAAATCATGTCACAACTTTGCATGATGAAATCTTGAAATACCCACGTCAACATCAGGCCTCCCAAAACTGCGCCAAGATACAGTCTAGCGCCATAGTTTTATTGAATTTACCCATTTCAAGGCAGAATAAATCAGAGGCAGCAAGTTCCAGCCCATGCAACCATGCAATCGCCAAGCAAGAAACTACTTTGATCCGTAAACTGCAATTATATGATCCTGTATCAATAGTAAACTCTCCTATCTTGGTCCGATTCCAAGCACGAACGACCCGATAAAAGGCCAGCAAAACCTTCAGACAAGCAGCCCTCAATGGCGCATGGAGACATGGTGCTATTAAATGGAGTACAGTGTTTAACCATTTCAGGGCAATCTATATTACTCTCAAGTTGATTCTGACCCCAGTTACTAGACTTGTCAATTGAACCAATGGATCTTCTCTTAGAATATACGACACCACTACAGACCGAATGTTCGTTAGGAGATTCATGTTCCAATGATAAGTTGCCGCACAACTTTCTCTTTGAACCCGGGAGACTTTTCAAACCTTGTTGGTGACAAAATGTTAGAACGGGTATGTGTATTTAATGATATCAAAGGAAAATTTTGTAGTTTCAGCATACCATTTAGGTTGTCATCATACAGTTGGGATTCTGAACCAGCACATTTGCAGTGTAAATCAGAGGCGCCTTGAGATCCTTGGATCCTGCAATATGTAATAACATATAATGCTGAGACGAAAGAAATAAGAGTTGGAACTTGTGGAGCTGCAGTGACCAACAAATTTGAAAGTGAAATACTTTTTTAAAACTTGCTAGAATCAAACTGAAGCAAAAATCATTTATTACACCAATATTTGTTAGGTAACAAGAATCCTCTTGTGTGATCCTCTATAAATCATTGGGCTCATGCGAGATCATACAGATTAAACTCGAGAAGTAAGTTCTAAAATTGGTGAGCGTATCCAGTAATAAGATTCAGTGAGAAAAACAAAAAAATGAAGAGGAAAAACATTATTTGAAGTCAATGAGGTATAGGATTCTACCTGTACATGTGTTCAACAAAGTCATCAATTAAGACAGGCCATGCTCCTGGTAAAAATTAAATAAAGAATTAAATGACTTAAACAACTCAGAATACAATAGAAACAAATCCTTCCATTATCAATGGATGGAAAATGTTTCCAGAAGAAAAATAATTCCAATAAACTCTATTTCTCATATTCCTTTCTGAATGATTCATTTACTAGACAAACAAAAACTAACAATCTTATCCTTTGACAAGTTATCATTTTGAGTCATTAACAACTTTTCTTATTAGAGAAATAGATAAATACCTATTAGATTTAATGTTATTAGTAACTTGTCTTAATTAATTTGTTCATATAACAATTCGAAAGACAATCAGATTGTCTTCTTGAAAATACTTTACATCATGTAAATAACTTTGAGTGACAGAGTATAAAATAAGCGAGGAAAAATATATCAATTTCGATAAGAGGAAAAGATAGGTCCTGCAACATTTAGTTACTACTCAATCACTTTGCTAGTGGTGCATCTCTCAACAGCATGTAATCCAGGGGCCAAAAAGAAACACATATCACTAGAGTATTAGTCATAAACCATTTCTTTAATGGTGAGTCCTCAACAACATTTAACCCAAGGCAATCAAGATCTGAAACATGTGTCACTATAGCATTAGACATGCATATAAGTGATGAAGAAAGATACCCAAGGCGAACAAGATCTGAAACACGTGTTACTATAGCATTAGACATTTTATTGGTTTTGTTCATTTTACTACTTAACAACAGTTTGTTTGAAATGATCACCCACCAGGAAAGTCTCGTATTCGCTCTAACCTACATATAAGTTACTGCAGCCCCTAACTAATAAAGCCAATTAGTAACTAAAGTTACAATGCACTTACTTTCAATTAAGGGATAGCAGCACAGACCTTCGCCGCTTAAACTAGAATGCCTAAAAATTGGTTGTGCAGACTTTTCCTGTCAAGAGATAAGAGTAGAAATTAGAAAAACATGAAACCAAAAGCAAAAGAACAGTGAATGCATCACTTGATTAGCTCTAGCAAAACAACAAAAAATTGCAAATGAGTTTCAGAAAAACAAGTAAATACACTTTAGCGACGTCTGATATGATATATGCTCTTCAACCTTACATGCTCAACTATATAAAGAATAAAAAAGATTGTCTTTCTGCCTATTGTTTTTGTCTTTCTGGTGGGCACAGGACTTGAAAAATAGAAGAAACTGCTCATCCAGAGATGAATATTTACTGGGAAATATGAAACACTGCTCCTCTAGGCATGAATATATACTAGGAAATACGTATTAGACAAAGTCTCAGTAACTACTGCATTAAAAAGGGATTGCCTATGAGAAATCAATCAACTCAAATTAGCAACTTCATAAATAGGAACCTCGTTCATATAACAATAGACTACTACTTCCATGAGATATATATGCAAGGAGATCAGTTAATTAAGACAAATCAGTTTTGTGAAATAAGATCAACTACTGGATTGCAGCAAATATAAACAGATCATACAAAATTCAAAGAGAAAGTTAAAGATCCTAGTTCACAACCATGGCCAACAAAATAATAAAACTCTTTCGTCTTTCAGTTGTGATCAATACTAAGATTACCTGGCATAAGTAACAGCAACAGCAACAAATCAGTTAAGCTCGTAGATAAAAGTAGCACAGGTTGTTATCATCTTCAACCTATAACTTGCATTGTCTCAAGTTTCTGAGATGTATTAGTATCTACTTTGAAAATTAAACAAGCCCATAATCAATCTTTCATAAGAAATAAAAATACAAGACTAACCCGTGCATAATCCAAAAGGAAAACCAAAACACAGTTCGAATTCTATCTCACCTATTCTTCCTACCAAAATCCTGTGAATGAATCGTGAAAAGTTAGAGCAACCCAACAGTTAATTTGTAAAGAAAAATTGTAGAAATTGTAAAGGATCATCAGAGTAGGGTTCTTCCGTAGCCCTCAAACAGACTTTTGTTCTTTCCTTTTTCTTCCTTTGTAATTTGTTGGGCATTAGAAATCAGATCACCCTAAAGTTTCGTATCTTCCAATTTCAGAATTTAGGTTTGGCGCTTCTCATCTACTTTGGGTATGCAATATTCTTTGCACAACTGATGCCATTGAGAATGAGTTAAGTTCATGCAGAAATTTAATCAATGATCGTTTAATCCTTGAAAGGATGCTTTTGCTATCTGTGGTAATTTACTAATTGGGTTATTCTTTTTTCATAAGACTCGAATATACATTCCTCTTGGAACGTGTTCCAGTAGGTTAGGAATCTTAATTTCAACAGTTATCCGTGTAAATCTTAAATTACAGTTGTTTCACTGAATAAGATTCTCAAAGTTTTTCTATACTCTTTTTTATCGGTACTATGCTGAATCAACAGGGTACTCTTTGATCTTTTCATGTGATTTTTTTTTCTATAAGCTTTCACTGCGTCAACAACATTCAGTTA
The DNA here is from genome assembly GCA_946800315.1 of Misopates orontium. Classification (NCBI taxonomy): domain Eukaryota; kingdom Viridiplantae; phylum Streptophyta; class Magnoliopsida; order Lamiales; family Plantaginaceae; genus Misopates; species Misopates orontium. Next base: position 14,809,778 of record OX326953.1, on the reverse strand, counting down.
CATAAACGTTATGGATCATTTTATATAATTTGAATCTTAAGCTATATGTGAGAAATTTTCAACTTTGGTGCTTCAAGTTGTCAACTTTACCATTTTGGTGCCTTAAGTTGGCACCTCTCTTTTTTGATGCCTCATGTTGGTATCTTTTGTCAAATTTAGTGCCTATGGAGACAGATTTTATTTTTCCAAAAAACAGAGGCAGATTTGCAAGAAACGTAAAGAAAGAAATGTTTATTACAGTTTAAAAAAAAAACAAAAATACACATTGGAAAAATAGAACGAAAAGAGAATTCATGATGAAGAAGTGATATGAAGATTGAAAAAAAAAAAGTTCATGTTGATAAGAAGATTGAAAAAAAAAAAGAACTTTTGTCAGAAGAACAATCATCACAAATCTACAAAACTTCATCCAAAACAGCAATGCAAAATTACCTCACAACAACAAATAATTGAAAACCCATTAAAGCACATATTAAAGATACTAACTTTATTTATTCAAAAAACAAAACAAGACACTCACTTTAGGAGATGGGTACCCAAGCTTAGCACTAAACCCACCACCTGTTTGATGTTGCGCCTCAAAGTCGGAAATGTGCAGCAACAGAAGCTGTAAAACTGGAGCAGCAGCTTGCTGCTCCAAATTTGCAAAATCGGGTGGTATTCTAAATTTTATGGGTTGAGATGGATGAACCCTATATTTTTTTCTTCTTATTTTGGCGGTGGTAGGTCTCTTGAATTCTCTTTTCCCGTTCTTTTTTTCCAATGTGTATTTTCGTTTTTCCTTTTTTTATCTCGTAAATTGCGAGAAACATTTCTTCCTTTATGTTTCTTGCACTTCTGCCCCAGTTTTTTGAAGAAAATAAAATCTGACTCCATAGGCACTAAATTTGACAAAAGATACCAACATGAGGCACCAAAAAAGAGAGGTGCCAACTTGAGGCACCAAAATGGTAAAGTTGCCAACTTGAGGCACCAAAGTTGAAAATTTCTCAGCTATATGTTGAAGTTAAATCGTCTTACTATCTTTATTATCAACAAAGATAAATTTTACTCATCTACCGAACCTTAGCTAAAATCTTTATTATTCTTTTTGGTCCCAATTCTTTTAATTGTAACGAGTTACATACTATTTGTAACTGAATTATAGCTTGTAACCAAAGCCAATCATATTCGTAACAAAAGTTTCCCTTTTTGTAACCATTATTTAATTTAGTTACCAAAGAAAAAAATATTGGTAACGAAATTATGCTTTTTATAACCGAAAAAGTGTTTTGTTACCAAAAATTGAATTTTTGGTAACCAAACCACTTTTTTAGTTACAGTTGCCAATGCATCTGTAACAAATTATATGGTCGTTACCAATATTTTGCTACAAAAAGTGCATTTTCTTGTAGTGATATATATATATATATATATATATATATATATAACATAATGAATTTAATGATGCGTCTTGAATATTTATGAATTTCGAAGTGTGATTTAATTTCTCTTATGTTTAATTATATTTTAATTAAATATTTTATTGTTTGTGAATGGTGTTGAATTGAGTAGAAGTATCACTTTTTGAATTGTGAATTTTCAGTGATTGTTGAATTAGAGAGGGTACATTATTTTTGTATTGTTTCATGCATATTTTCTTTAGTTTTAATGCAAATTCGAAGCGCTATATTGCTTATTTTTCAAAATTAAAATACAATAAATAAAAGACTCATAATCGAAATCGAAATCAACTTGATTTAATTCGAATCGAATCGTTTCAAACGATTTGATATTGATTGTGAGTTTCCTACAACCAGAATCAAATGATCCTAACTGATATAATCGATTCAATTCGATTTAATCGAAACGCACAACCCTACATGGAACCAAACATAAGAAAATGAACTAAGGAAATCTTGCCTACATACATTTAACAAAAAACTGATTATGTCATTAAACATTATAAAACGTTGATAATTTATAAATATATACAAAGACACCTCTTGATCAGATTTTTTTGAACCGGACCGAGCACTGAATCGACGATCTTACTATTACAAGTTCGATCGATTAAACTGGTTAAACCACTGTTGAACTGGTGACAATATATTTCAAAACTATATCATAATTATTTGTGTGTGTATATATATACATATATATATATATATATATATATATATATATATATATATATATATATATATATATATATATATATATATATATATATATATATATATGCTTGTCTCAATCTATTAAAATTATAGTTTAACAAAAAAATTCTATTAAAATTATATATGATGCACAATATTCAAATAAAAGAATTTCTACAACCCAAATAAACTTACTTGGCCCTCTTTGAAATATGAAATTACAGCCCAAAACCGGATATTCTTTCTATTGGGCCAAAATTTAATCATCAAACTAAAAGAGGCAGGACATGGATGACCTTAAAATAAAACAAAACTATGTTACCATATATTTGAGATTTAATGTAAATTTGGTTTACCATGCCGTTGAATTAGAAGTTATTACCCATGTTAGTCCACTTTTAAGAAATAAATTTACAGGATTTTCTTATCCCATATCTGCCCGCTTTTTTCTTCGATGAAATCACGCTGGCGTTCGACCAATTTACTCCATTACTGAAGAATTAAAATGACATTGTTCATTTGTCCATCGCCTTTCAATGCTGCTAAGATGTTAAAATATTGATTGAGAGTTGTGAATGTCTGAAAAGCTACGTGCTGTCCCGAACATATTTATGATGTACTCTGAGGTATTTAAATTTTGCATCTACGTACAAATTCTTTTGCTAACAACTTATTTAGTCCTTGAGTTGTTTCCTGATGATACAATTGATTACTAACACGCATATATTTAGCAGTTTTGGTGGAAGATTTAGTTAGGAATATGTTTCGTAAACAGAATTTAAGATTGCATATTAGATTTGCCGTGAGAAACAAAATCATCGGACATGGTCATTGTCCGTTGGGGAATATGTATGTATTTGTGGCGCATAGAGAGAAAAATTACACACATCTCTCTTTTAGCTTACTAATACATTTTCTTCTTCAAAAGACACGTATACATGCTTATTTCGAAAAACTTCACATTTCTCTTTTAGCTACATATTTTTTTCTTTAAAAATACTAATACATGCGTATTTCGTTTTTTGTGTGCCTTATACAATACATAATCTCTCTTCTTTTTCTTTTTGACAATTAAACTATCTATAATGGGAATACCGGGGATTTTCTGTCGCTAATAAAGATATAACTCTTGAAGTAGTACGAACGTGAGCAAGAGTTCATGCACGAACAAGGAAAAAGGAGAAGTATAACAATGAGTATATTAGAGAACGTAAAAGAACGTCGTGCATGGGAATCCCGATGAGTTGGATTCATGTTTGGAGAAGTTCGATTGATATAGTATATTATCTGTTATCTACGAATTACCTTTTGTCTCTATCCCATTCGGAGTCCAGTCCTATACTCGTCCCCCTAGTTTTGTTTCCCCTTTTTGATGTTGTTTGTGGTACTACTTTCCGCACGATTGGGGAATAACTGACCACGGGTTCTCCGAAGCCGATGTAACGAAAAAAAATGAATTTTCTTTGTAATTTTTCATCTTATAAATGCATTGTAACACTTTAGACACATATATTATATAGTATATGGAAAACAAAATTCACAACCTTACCACTTTAAGATAGTATTTACGTTTTAATTAACATATTTTGGCTGAATATTCGAACTCCTCTTTTTCCCACAGATGATGGTATTCACGTTTTATTTTTTCAACCTTTTCATGAATTTTATTTAAATTTTATATGTCAAAAGGAACACACAAATCATCCTCAAATTCATACACGCGTTGGCATGCATGCTTGCTACTGCTTCCTATATAACAAGAGAAGTTCACTCAGCTCTGTAAACTAAAAGCAACAACACCGATCAACACGAAGAATATTCTTGAAAACCGTAGTTCCAATTTTGCACCATTCTCATCCGATTTAAGCCATCTTACAACGTTTCATTGCTGTTTGACACCCTCATTCGACCAGATCCTTGAGTTTTCAAACCCTAATCGATCCAATTTTCACAATCGGCGTCGAATTATGACTTAGATTTGCTGCCATCTCCTACCAAAGGTAACAAAAATATTCTTTTGTTGCTAAATGTAACACTTGCCTTTTGTGTAGTCATTTATTTCTATAAAGGTTTCTACTTAAAACTTTGAATTAAGAGGTGATTCTGCTCGTGCACTTTTCATAAAGATTTTTGGGTATTTTTATGTGTTGGAGTATGAGAACTAGCTACGCTAGCTTTTGTGTTGTTTAGTTTGACCTCTGATTTTGAAATTTTATACTGTTCTGTAATTTTAGCTTGTGTTGCATGATTGATTAAGTTTCACTATTAATCCTTTTGTTTGTATTTGCTACACGGGAAGTCACTGTTAGTCCGCTGTTGTTTTATAATATGGAATCTTGTAAAATCTTTGGTTGTTAAATTTTTGTTTTGCGTAATACGAATTGAAAATGTATAGCCTAACTTCTATAGGCTGTCAACCGTAGTAGTTTAATGGTCAGATTGAGTGGTGACATAGTTCACGTAGGGAGGTTGCCGCAGCACCGCACCAGTCGCGACCTGGCGACTTTGGTGCGGGAGCGACGCACTAAGCCGGCCTAAGGAATTCTAATTTGTGAATTTTGAACACCAATTGAAAAAAATGTAGAAAGAAATGTTGGTGAAAAGTCGATTTACGTGACGACAAAAAAGAATACTTAGTGTTGTTCAGTTAGTTGCCTTGCATTGCTGATGATCTCGTCATAGATTAAAAGCCTCTTCGTGACTTTTGAAGGAAAGAACGGTATCAAATGTAAAAGCGACAGATAGAGAAATATTCAACCAAATAACGCTTCTTTTCTATTTTACGGAATAAAATTTAGGATTTGGGTTGGGTTGGATTACTTCCAATAAACTAATAAATAGGCCAGAAAAATGTTCATGGCCTCTTAGAATAAATCAAATAAATGCAGAGATCTTCATTTCAACAAGGTAACAATATTATGAATACAATTAGCTGGTTATTCATATATTTTTTTTTTTATTTTTTTTTGATAGACGCGTTAAGACGCTTCTGAACGCTATATTTTTTAGAATCTGCGAACTGGCGCATTCCACGCTAACCTGCTCTTGCATTATGTCACTTAGATTGGAACATAAGCACTTTAGCTTCTGTTTTATGCTGAAAACATAGGCCCCTTTGCTTCTGTTCTGAGAACAGAGGCACTTTTGCTTCTATTTTAGCTGAAAACAGATGTCGCCTCTGTTTTCAACTGAAAATAAAAGCAATCTTGCCTCAACAGACCAGAGGCATTGTTGCCTCTTTATACAGCTTAAAAAGGGTTATTTTGCATCTATATTTGGTTCTTATATAACAAGATTTACTGCTAACATGCTATGTTTTTTTGCATCTTGCTAGAAAGTATGGAAGGGAATAATGAGGGAATCGGACAAGATTCAGTAGATTCCAGAAAAGTTCTTCTCAGAAAGTTTGATATACATATTTTCTTGATTGAGAAGACTAAAATGGATCCAAAACTTCAGAGATATTCCGCCCCAGAACACAGTAGTGGAGCAGAACTTGAACCCCCAGTCAGCCCTTTTCAATGGGTAATGTACCCGACTCATTGGCGCACAATAACCTTGATTATCAAGGCAATTGTGAATTTTCGAATGAGGTGTTCAAATACATGGATCAAATGCTAATGGAAGAGGACACGAGAGACAAAACTAACATGCTTCAAGAGTTTTTTGATCTACAAGCAAAAGAGAAGTCTTTCTATGAGCAAGTTGGCAAAAAGTATCAGCCTTCTCCGCAATAATTTTAATAAGGGAGTCGAGGAAGCAAGAAAATAACTTCCTAGCAGGGACAAATTTTCGGTTAATGGTTTACCAGTTGATGGAAAATCTCATGGAGATACATTTGAGTTGGAAAAAAAAGGTGAGGAAGATCGTTCATTCAGGGATAAGAAAAACGTTATTTTGTAGAGACAGATTTGGAAGAAGAGAGAAGTAGCAAGTTACCATCAATCAATTCAGATTCGCTTTGCAACTGCATTCTGTTGGAGAATGACGGGAGAATGGGAAAAGAAAAGTCTCCAAAGTTGGGATAGGTCGTGGTTTGAAACCAAACAAAAAAAAAAGAAGTGAGAGATTTCCGAACCCTTTTGATTAGTTGTGTTGAGTCAGTTGCTGCTGACAATCGACGAAGTGCAAATGAACACTTGAAACAGATCAGACTACATTCGTCTCCTTTTTGTGACTCGAATCAGAGGTTTGCTTATTATTTTGCCAGCCAATCGTGCCATTAGCAAAATAATAAGCAAGCCTCTGATTTGCGTCGCCAAAAGGAGACGAATGTAGTCTGATCTGTTTCAGGTGCTCATTTGCACTTCGTCCATTGTTAGCAGCAAACTGCCTCAGGTGCTCATTTGCACTTCGTCCATTGTTAGCAGCAAACTGCCTCAACACAACTAATGAAAAGGGTTCGGAAATCTATCACTTCTTTTTTCTTGTTTGGTTTCTCACCACGACCTATCCCAACACTGGAGACTTTTCTTTTCCCATTCTCCCGACATTCTCCAACAGAATGAAATAGCAAAGCATCAAAGAATCTGAATTGAATGATGGTAACTTGCTACTTCCCTCTTCTTCCAAATCTGTCTCTACAAAATAACATTTTTCTTAACCCTGAATGAGCGATCTTCCTCACCTTTCTTTTCCAACTCAAATGTATCTCCACGAGATTGTCCATCAGCTGGTTTCCTTAGTTAATTTATACTGCTTTCAACTGTAGTCTTTTGAATTATGTTTGATCTGAGGGCCTGGAAAATAGTTATGCGATTTCATCCCATTTCAAAATACTATACTATTTGGTACCAGCATATTATTCATTGAGAAAGGACCCATTGGATTGTTAACCAATATTGATTACGTTGGTTCTTCCATGCGTTTTTCCATATCCAAGAAAGACAGGACTATTTTTTTTTTGCAATTATAGTTTCTCTATTTCAGTCTGACTCTGTAGTCATGTTTAAATATCTGCCTCAAATGGATTTTGTTTTATGCTTGAGTTAGTATATCAAGTGTTCGAAAAGGTTAAGAGTTTTATGGGCATGTGATTCCAAAGTGAAATTTGTTTATGCAAAATCATGAATATTGTGGCTTTGGGGTCTGTGTTAATGTTGGCAAACGATCCTTAAGATTAGTGGCATCCGGTTACTGAAGTGAGATTCTAAAAAGAATTGTTTCTTTCCGTAATTCAACATGGTACAAAAATACAAATCACTAAGACCGCATTTGGTATCGTACTCAGGGTCCATTTTTCGAAAGACACAAAAATGATTTGAAAATCTAGGGAAGCATCACACAAGAAAAATTGTGTTTGGCGTGTGTTTGCGAAATATATTTGGGGACCAACAATGCATTTGATATGCGATTTATGCAGTAGTCTTTCTGAATTTTGTTTGATCTGGGGGAACTGAAAACTTCTTGTGCAATTTCATATCATTTCAATATTAAATTCAATTGGTACCAGCATATTATTCATTCATTCGGCATCGGCACCATTGCATTGTCAACCAATCTTACATTGGTTCCTCCATGCATTTCTCAACCAGTCTTTCTTACTATTGTTTGTTGGTGAAGTCCAATAACTCTCTACTCTCTACTTTATTTTTGCTGCATGATCTAGAAATAAAGTATTGGGAATCATATCTGTGAATATTGTGTTGCCTTGACAAGACATGCTCTTTCTTTTAAGTTTGCATAATTTGCTTGTGTACTATAAACTCACATTATGCTGATCACAATTTCCATTATGTGTGAAGAATGTTACCCCTGGTAAAAGTCTGGTGCCAGTACAACATAAGTGTTTGTATACTTCAATTTATTCTTATCATAAAAGTTAAAAGAGAAGAAGTAAAATGCTGTTAAATAGTAAAATGCTTTCAAAATTTGAAAAGCTATTAAATTGCTTAAAAAAATTTACAAACACTTCATATGTTAATCACTAAATCTCCAAAGAAATAAATAACCAATATATTCTTAGAAGTCTATTACTTACACTCAAAACATATTCAGATGTGCCGTATGTTTTGCAAGCATGTTAAACTCAAATTAAACTTATAAATTGTGATCCTATTTAAGAAATTATCTTTAACTTCAGTCGATAACTTCGTTGAGATTAATTTTCTTATCCAAAAATATTGCTACAATTTTCAAAAGATTTTTAAACTATCCTATGAGAAAATAGAATATACACTCAAATTTAGAACTATATGTTCATAGTAATTTTATTTATTAAATGAAAAAGAATCAAGAGAGATTAAAACAAAATTTAATAGTATGACTAGCTACGGACAAGTTATTTATAATGTTGAGCAGTTTTACATGTAAAAAAACAGCATTAGATGTAAAGCTTATTTCTTAGATTTTATAAAAGTATTTTGATAGTAAAAAACAACGTACTGCTGTTGATTACTTAAAAACGTACTATACCTATCTTGCATCCTAAGTCACATAATCATTCTTCATTGGCCAACTCACTGAGCTTTAGTCGTGCTATCTCGAATTGAGTGCTTGTGCTCCGCACTAAGACGCTTTAGGAATTCTTAGTTCTCGCACTAAAAAAATTTAGTTCTTGTATTAAGAATTCTTCCTTTACACACATTCTAATCTACATTGCTACACCTCTCACTTACTCAATGTGTCTAGTGCCTTCTCCTTTGACTAAGTTGAAGAAAAAATTGGACAAACTAAAGTTAGAAAAACAAATAACTCTATTCTCTTATTAAAAATCAAAAACCACTCCTACTTATGAATAGATAATTAAGTAGATATCAATGGATTATGTAGGTTAAATATAATTATTTATTAGCTACTTTTACAATTTATATTAACGAAATATATTTAATTATTTTTAATAAACGCACTAAGACGCACTCATATTCATGAAATTTGAAATTTGGAGCACTGGCCCACACGCTCCCGAACTCCCACTCACTCGCTCATCAGTGCTATGTGACTTAGCTTGCATCTTCACCTTTTCGTAAGATTTCAGGTTATGCCTCGAACATGCCAATAGTAGACATGTCTCGAGAAGCAACTTGAGTTCTTGTAATAGATTTTGGTATCCACTAAGGGGCCTTCCAGTGGCCATCCTTGATTCGATGCATTTCTTTTAGGGAAGGTAGTCCTTGAGGCTTTGTATAACGAGGATAGACTTTTCTCAACCAAGGTTCCAACCAATCAAAAAGATATAGGACACTGGACGCAGATTGGCTCATTATGCCAAGACATTTAACGTTCCATTTGAGTATGATGTCATAGCACAAAACTAGAAGACTGTCAAACTTGAGGATCTTAAGATGAAGGAGGATGAATTGGTGGTGGTTACATGCTTGTACCGTACTAAAAACCTACTCGATCAGATAGTGGGGGCTGAAAGTTCAAGAATTCAGGTTCTTAACTTGATTAGGAGAATTAATCCCACGATTTTCATACACGAAGTAGTCAATAGGCTTACAGTGCGCCTTCCTTTTAGGCGGTTTAAGGAGGTTTTCTTCCATTTCTCTGCATTTTTTGATATGTTGGAGAATACTATTTCTCAGGGAGAAACCAGAAAGACTACTGATCGAGAGAGATATATTTGATTTGAATGTCATAGCTTGTGAGGGGTGGGAAAGAGGCAAAAGGCTTGAGCCACATAAATAGTGGCAAGCCTGGAACTCGAGAGCCAAATTCTCATAAGTGACTTTTGATACAGCGACGTCATGAGCATGTCAAGAGATAAGGTGAGATCATTCTACCATAAAGATTTTATGATTGAGGGAGATGGTCCCTTGATGTTGCTTGGTTGGAAAGGAAGGATAATCTATGCCATATCATGCTGACAATCCGCTTATGGCGATGAAAGATTATTGTTGTACGAGAAGTAACACATGTTCCTGAAGTTGACATAATAACAGATGTTATAGTAGTAGATTTTTTAGCTTAAGCTGCACTATTATTTGTCATGTATTCTCATGTAAAGGAGCCATTAAAGACATTCGTTTCTTTGCAATTATAGTTTCTCTGTTTCAGTCTAAATTTGAGTAGTTATGTTTAAATATCTACCTCAAATGCATTTATTTTATGCATGAGAGTTAGTATATCAAGTGTTTGAAAGGGTTCATATCGGGAAGCATGACACTAGCAAAATCGTGCTTGGCATTTTGTTTGTGAAACAACATTTGAGACCAAGAATGCGCTTGATATGCGTTTATGCAACACGGATCAAAATTGTACTTCGGACCAACAATATATGCACTTGATATGCGATTTATCCAACACGCATCAAAACTGTACTCTTAGAAAGTAGAGTTGTAAATCCAATTTATCCAAAGTAGGAAATTGTGGCTAAGTTGTTCTATGTTTTTGTGTTTAAGCTATCTTTCTGGTTGCTTTGACATATTCTCTCTCATGATTAATTTAATTCATGTTGTACAAATAACCCCTCAGATGGTACTAGCTTTCTTGCTTTTTCAGGTTCATTGATATGCGTTAATATTTTCGAAAAGTTTGTTTTTTGGTGCCTCATTTGGTTGTGTATAAGTTAGGTTTTTGGAAGCTTGTTTTGTCCATCATCAAAGAAATAACTATTATATCGTACTTTTTTAGTTTCGTCGCATGATAGGGAAATAAACGTATTCTGTCGCCTTGACAATATATGATCTCATTGTGCTCATCACAATTTTCCTTCTATGTAAAGAATGTTACTCCTGGTGCCAATAAGCATTTTTATAAAACATATATGTACACAACTGGATGTTTGTACGAACATCTTTTTTATGGTTAAGTTTTTCCATGCTTTTTAAAGAATTAAATCTTATTCATTAATAATTATTATTATAAAAAATATGTAATAGGACAATCGATCTTACCAATTAGAGCCTTTGATTTTTTACTTTAATTAGTGAATAATTTCAAGTGAACAGACCAATCTATCTTCACATCGACTTCGTACATTTCAACCGTACAGTTAAAACTAACATATTCCATCTACATACTTAGCGTAGCTTTACCCATTAAAGTATGTATCTCATGAATTAAAGTTGTTTTTGGAAATTGAGCTAAACTAAAAATTTCTACTGAAAAGAGTCACTACAACAAAATGCATTATTTGTGTTATAAGAATTCATCAGAAAAGGCAACAATTTGTCATTAAGAGGTGCATAAGACAAAAAAGAATCGCCAGACACTCGCCACAAGTCCGTTGCGTTAGGTTATCGTGATGAAGACTGGTATGTTAGGAAAGCACGTACACGTTTCCTCACTTTCAGTCACATATTGTACTAATTGTTCATCGTCACATTTCCCCCACGTTTTTCTAATACTTTACATTCATCACAAAGAATTGTTCTAAAGCGTGATACCATACTTTTGTGATAAATAATTTCATCACACGTAGAAGACGTTTTTCGAATAAATAAAAGTATTTTGGCAACAAAATTCTAACATTTCTAAACATAAACAACATAAATTAATATGTTTTGAAGAAGTAGTTACATTACCTAAACAATGGCAGTCAAAAGTAATTTGAACATGATTTTAACTCTATGAAACACAATCAAATATATATACTTGAAAAAACCAACTCATACCCAAACATACAACTCAACCTAGACAAGATCGAAATAAAAAGAATCACCAGTGCATCGACAATACTAGTATACACCCACAAACAACTAATAAAACATGGCCATGCTCTTCATTGAGTGTTGTATTGAGAAGAATCAAGTATATATCTCTTCACACTGGAATCTTTAATTAAAGAAAACAGGAATAACTTTAAATAATAATTATAATAATAGTAAGGTAGAGTGATAAAAGTACAACAAAAGAAAAGTCAAATTCCTTTCACCTTTAACCCCTCCAAGTTCCATTATAGTTAAAGCATAAGGCCAAATACATTAGTTTATATTACACATGCTTTTTTTTTTTCAGTATCTCCGCATACTAGTAAACTCTAAATTGTATTTCTCTGAAACCTTTATCTTATCATGTAAACAGCTTAATTAACATACAGAGGAAGCAAAAGTGAGTACAAGGTCTAATTCACAATTGGAACAACATAATCCTTAATATATTCACATCGCAACATATAATAGTTAAAGGCTGAACTCGCAATTAGGAAAATATTTCCTATCCGGATTGTCTTTTTAGGTGTTATTAAAATCGGACCGAACCGATTGGTCATAGCGGTTCAACCGATGATAGAACCCTCTTTCAGTCCGATTTGGCATATGAAACTAGTTGGGAAAAATCCGATATGAACCAGTCAAAACCAGTCCAAAATTGACAATAATTGACCGGTTTAGTTGGTTCAGTGCTCGATTCAATTATGAGAATAGTGGTTCAAAACTGTCACGATGTTAATGGCATAAAGTGATAAAACAAAAGTTTATCCCTTTATTCAACTTTATGTGATGGATGAATTAAATTAGACTTCCTCCCATAAGTTTTACCACAAAAAGAATGGAAGTGGGCACGAGTGCATAAAATTAATAGTTGTGTTTACTAAAGCTTGTTATAAACAGTTAAAAGATTATATCACTAATATGAGAGTCCAAATTAGTAACGAAAAGAATATCTCCTCGGACACACAAAAAACACGGCAATGGATCATTTATCCCACTTTTGTTTCACTCCATGTCCCATTTAGTTCCCAGTCTCCATGTTCTAAAATCAAGGACATGTATCATCCACTCACCTCCATGTATTAATTAATATCAAGGACGCATGCCATCACCACAACTAGTAGGATATGGAGTGGAATACAAAAGTGGGACAGAGAATCCTCTCCAAAAAACACTCATGTTGAATATAAGGCTAAACATGGAAAAGTCTGTTGAAATATTCTTAGCAATTAATTATTTCCCTAACGTATAGTTAGAAACTTGGTATTCCAAATCCACGCGTTTTGGTTTTTTTTTTTTTTTCCTCCGTCTTAAATAGGTAATTATTAAGGTATATATGATTCGAAACCTTTTCGGTTCAACTTGAGGATCATAACTACAATACAGGAAAATTATCCTATTATATCTTAATTGTCATTTTTATTTTAGTTCATAGATAAATTACCTTTAGCTCTCGCATATTGATCTTTTTTAAGGTTCCGCATTATATTATTAGCTCACAAACAAAGCATAGACAATAAAGTCAATTTAAGCCTAAATTTAGCAAATCAGTCGGGCTTACTTTTATATAACAATCGTAATGTATATGCAACAATTTACATATAAGGTTAGTTTAACAAAATAATCACAAATTTGGGGGATAAAGGTCGACAAAATTTAATTCAAAAGAAAGCACTCATATGCATAGTATGGTCAAATAACAACTCCATCGAAGTATTTTCAATAAAATTAATGGGCAATAATGATTCCACGGATACATTTTTTTTTTTTGATGAAACCCCACCGTTACAATTGAAAGTCTTCATTTGGAATATCTTCACTTGTACTTTCACTATAATGAGTGACACTCCTTTTCGACTATGACGTATTTTCATGAGTATTTTTCATCCACCTTCTCTGAGGTTTTAAACTTTGACAAATACCTCCCGCATATTTAAATTCTTGGCATATAGTCCTTTTCCATTTTGACCATTACCAATAGTTAAATGTAAAGGTATTTGTGTAAATTTGCAATATAATAGTTTATCTTTATTTTTTCTTTAGACTATTTGATTTTTTTTCCTTATTATTACCAAACTTGGGAGTTAAATATCTTTTCATTTTTTATAAAATCTAATTTCTTTTATATTTAATTTAGAACAGTACAATAACTATATAAATATATATGAGAACTATAAAGTGTCTAGGCAATATATATTCTTTTTTGCTTGCTATCCAAATATACAAAATATTGGTGCAAAACATTTACAATATTCTTAACTGTTACATTGAGAACGAGATGAAATATTTTACATAATAACATCAATATCATAATGAGATAATAACATAATGCCAACCACTCATTGTGCATATATAATTAACATAATGCTAGCTTAAAACTACTAGAAAACATTGCAAAACTTATGTTAATACTACAAATATCGAACGCAAATAGATTTGTAACCTCAACTAAAGTCGATTGATACTTAAAAAGAGAATATATTGTAAGTTGTATTTTCACATCTTATTAAATGATTCGACAACTTCTAGTTTTCTTAACTAATTAAGGTAAAAACTATTTTTTGGAAATTTATAACTATATATAGAGGTATTAAAATAAACAAATAGTTCAAAACATATAATCAGGCGTGAGAGTACTTGAATGGTGAAAATTAGTGAATTATTAATAGATTTCTTTTGAATGAAAATTTAAAAATAACACTAAATCATATTTTGAGAAAAACATACACAAATGCTATCATATTTAGCAGTTAACTAACAGTCAAAGGACGGAGAGGGTCATATGCCCAAATATCAAACATCAGGGGGAATATTTGTCAAAGTCTAAAACCTCAGGGGAGGTAGATGGAAAATACCAAATTTTCATTGTACCGTTTGAAATTATTAGTATTGAGGTGAGCTGTTAAGCAATTGGAGCTTTCCAGTTTAACCGGAAGCGGTGGTGGAACATTTAATTGGGATAACTACACCCAAACCCCCTAAGTTTGGTATAATTAACAAACACCGTAGAGTCTTAGAAAATTACGAAGACACTTCCTGAAACTTACATAAAATGTACAACAAGGTCCAAATATTAAAGATATGGATGGAGAGTTTCAATTTTACCCTTGGTCAATTCTAATTAATATTATACAAAGTTTCCATATTATACTCTTAAACACTTGATGTTGAGATAAATATCATTTTTCAAGTCTACAAATCCCTTCCTATATACCAAAATAAGGATTATATAATTGAAGATAACTAAAGTAAAAGTTCAATTTTTATAAAGAAGGACGCATAATTTTTAAATACTCTCACACTAAAAAATTTGTGACGAAAATACAGGTTCAATTTACTAGATATTTCGTCACAATAAATGTTTTTTTTTAAAGGTGGTGCATAGAGAGAGAAACTACACATATCTCTTGTAGTTCGATGATATATTATTTTCTTCTAAAAACACTGGTATTCGATTTTTACAGATGAGGAATTGACTTTTTTTCCTTCTCGTAAGACATTCATGCAGCTTCTCTGATTCTTATCAAGGAAAAAGGCCATAAACCCAACTTCGTGCTTTTCAACAAGAAAGGAAACTAGAGAATAAGCAAAAAAAGGCACATCGATTCGAGTCGAAAAGAGAAAAAAGAATTGAGGCAAATCAATAGGCAAGCTCTCATTCCTAGCTGGCGCGGTCAGAAAGGTTATTTAAGTTGTTGTTTAGACGCATAACTCACTAGAATAAGAAGTAAGGAAAGATTATTTCCCTACTATACTTGTACCAAATTAAGACGAAAAAGATGAAAGAGTCGAGCGACTCTCTCCACCCGACTAAACTTAGCCGGTTGATCGATACCAAGGTCCCACCTAGGGTTTGAACTCGCTCACCCCCAACCCTATTACGCTGAAAAAAACTCCGTCTGAGCCCGGAAAAGACCATAAACTCCTTCCCATCAATCAAAATTATATATTAAGCATTTCAACTTCTTTGATGTACTTTATATTTTCAAATTTGGCAAAAGCATAAATATATAAAAAAGGAACGTTACAATATTAATATTTCAAAGTTTGTTACACGCGGCCGCGTGCATGCTTTTGTAGCTAGTAATTTAAAGAGCGCTACTCTCAATTCTCTTCTCAGCTCTTTCACTTGTAACAGCACCGATAGAATCTGAAAACCCTCATAATATTTTCTCAATTCTGATCCGATAATTAGAACTTTCTCCATTGCTGTGCTGTGTGATTTCTCAAACCCTAACTTGCTAACTTGTTCGATTACTACTCAGATTTTTTGCGGTTTATTGCCATCTCAAAGCAAAGGTAAACAAATATATATTTGTGTTGTTAAATGTAGTTCGAGCCTTTTGTGTTGTAAGTTTTTTTACCTTTTTCTTACAGGTTTCTATATAAAGCTTCGAATCAGGACTTGATTGTAAAGTTCGTGCACTTCTCTTGAAGATTTTTTGAGGTATTTTTTTTTTTATGTTTTGAAGTATGAAAACTAACTAGGTTTGTGTTGTTTAATTTGACCTCTGATTTTTCTGAATTTTACACT
The DNA here is from genome assembly GCA_946800315.1 of Misopates orontium. Taxonomy (NCBI): domain Eukaryota; kingdom Viridiplantae; phylum Streptophyta; class Magnoliopsida; order Lamiales; family Plantaginaceae; genus Misopates; species Misopates orontium. Next base: position 14,793,516 of record OX326953.1, on the reverse strand, counting down.
GTTTTGTGGTTCTGTAAATCTGTAATTTTAGCTATCGTTGCATCCGATTTTTTTTGTGTTTTCTGATTGTTTAAGTTTTTCTATCTTGCATGCATTTGCTATATGAGGAGACACTGTTAATCCGGTGGTGTTTTATCATATGGAATCTTATAAAACTTTTAGTTGTTGCATTTTTGTTTTGCATAATGTATTTGATATTTCTGCATATGCTATTAAAAAGATATAGCCTACCTGTTAATCGAAGCAGTTTAATGGTCAGATTGATGACCTTTGTTAAAAATCAATTGAAACTTCTTCGGTCATATATATAGTTCACGCAAGGAAGTTGTTGCAACAGCGCGCCATGAGCAGCGGACTAAGCCGCCCTAGGGATTCTGATTTGCGAATTTAGAACACCAAATGACAAAAAAGAAAAAAAAAAAAAAAAAAAAAAAAAAAAAAAAAAAAAGATGTTGGTGAAACGTCGCTTCACGTGTCAAAAAAGAATACGTTGTGTTGTTCATTTAATTGCCTTCCATTACTGATGATCTCGTCATAGATTAAAAGCCTCCTCATGACGTAAAAAGAAAAGAACGGTATCAAATGTAAGAGAAGCGCAGAAAGAAGAAATTAACGAAACAAAGAATAGAGAAAGAAGAAAATTATTGCTAAAAGTGGCGGATAGAGAAGTACTCTGCATAGGATCATTCGACCAAATGACGCTTCTTTGCTCCTTACGGAATAAATTTACAGTTTGGCTTGGGATTGAGTTGGATTAATTCCAATAAACTAAATTAGTCCTGAAACCATAGCACTATATGTGTGTGTGTATTTATTTGGAAAAACATGTACCTATCATCAGATCTCAACAACTAGATATCTTCATTTCAACTAGGTAACAATGCTACAAATATACTAGTTGTTATTCATATTTTTTATTTATTTTAATAGATGCATTGAAAAGCTTCAGTACACTATATCTTGAGAATTGCCAGACGCACACCCGCTTCGCATTATGTGACTTAGAGTGGAACATAACCGCTTTAGCTTCTGTTTTCAGTGAATATATAGAAAAAGCAGACTCCTTCTGTCTATAGCTGAAAACAGATGTTGCAATCTGATTTCAGCTGAAAACAGAAGCTAGATTGCCTCTGTTTTCATTTGAGGACAGAGGCAATGTTGCCGCTTTATACAGATAAAAAAAGATTATTTTGCATCTATATTCGGTTGTTAATTTAACAAGGTTTAGTGCTGAAAGTGCTATGTTTTTGTTGCAGCTTGCTAAGGGAATAGGGAATCCGAGAAGATTCGGTAGATTCAAGAAGAGTTCCTTCTAGAAAGTTTGAGATACATATTTTCCTGATTGAGAAGACTACAATGGATTCAAAATTTCATGGGGGTTCTTCTAATGTTATTCAGATATCTTCCGCCCAAGAACATAGTACTGGAGGAGAGCTTTTACCCCCCAGTCAGCCCTTTCCAAATGGTGATCTACCCGTCTCGTTGGTGGATATTCACGATGATGATGAAGAGGATTGTGATTTTTCAAATGAGGTGTTGAAATACATAGATCAAATGCTGATGCAAGAGGACATGGAGGACAAAACTCACATGCTTCAAGAGTCTTTGGATCTACAAGCAAAAGAGAAGTCTTTCTATGAGCTACGTGGCAAAAATTATCCGCCTTGTATGCAACCAGCTGAAGGACAACCTCTTGGAGATACAGTTGAGTTGGAAAAGAAAAACTCTCATTCTGTAGAGACAGATTTGGAAGCAGAGAGCAGTAGCAAGTTACCATCAATTGTTTCAGAATCTAATGTGCGCATAGAGGAAGTGGATGCTTCACTTCTTCATTCTGTTGGAGAATGTCAGCAGAAGTTTGCTGCTTCTGCAGACCTCCCAAGTATGGCGACTCAACATGTGAAGCAAAATGGGAAAAGAAAAGTCTCCAGTGTTGAGGAGGGTCCTGGTAAGAAACCGAACAAGACAAAAGCAGGGATAGATTTGCGAACCTTTTTGATTATTTGTGCTCAAGCAGTTGCTACTGATGATCGTCGAACAGCAAGTGAACTCCTGAAAGAGATCAGACAACATTCATCTCCTCATGGTGACGCGACTCAGAGGCTTGCTTATTATTTTGCTGATGGCCTTGAGGCACGGTTGGCTGGCAATGGTAGTAAGTTGCATAAAGCCATTGATAGCAAAAGAACAACTGCTACTGATTTCCTAAAAGCCTACTATACGTATCTTGCATCGTCACCTTTTCGTAAGATTTCATGTTTTGCCTTAAACAAGACAATAATAGAGAAATCTCGAGAAGCAACTAGAGTTCATGTAATAGATTTTGGTATCAACTATGGCTTCCAATGGCCAAGCTTGATTCAACGTCTATCTTTTAGGGAAGGTGGTCCATTGAGGCTTCGTATAACGGGGATAGACTTTCCTCAACCAGGGCTCAAACCAGCCAAAAAGATAGAGGAAACTGGACGTAGATTGGCTCGTTATGCCAAGACATTCAACGTTCCATTTGAGTACAACGCCATAGCACAAAACTGGGAGACTATCAATCTTGAGGATCTTAAGATTGATGAGGATGAATTGGTGGTAGTGACATGCTTGTATCGCACTAAAAACCTACTCGATGAGACAGTGGGCGCCGAAAGTTCAAGAACTCAAGTTCTTAACTTGATAAGGAGAATTAATCCCACGATTTTCATACACGGTATAGTCAATGGGACTTACAACACGCCGTACTTTCTTAGTCGGTTCAAGGAGGTTTTGTTCCAGTTCTCTACAATATTTGATATGTTGGAGAATATTATTCCTCCGGAGAATCCAGAAAGAATACTGATCGAGAGAGACATATTTGGACGTCAAGCTTTGAATGTCATAGCTTGTGAGGGGTGGGAAAGGGTCGAAAGGCCTGAGACATTTAAACAGTGGCAAGCCTTGAACTTGAGAGCCGGATTCTCACAAGTTCCATTTGATAGAGAGGTCATGAGCATGTTGACAGAGAAGGTGAGATCATTCTACCACAAGGATTTTTTCATCGACGAAAATCGTAAATGGATGTTGCTTGGTTGGAAAGGGAGGATAATCAATGCCATATCATGCTGGAAGCCCGCTTAGGATGCAAGATTATGGTTGTACGAAAAGTATAACATGTTCTTTGTAATCTCTCACGAGTCTAGTAGTTGGCATAGTAACATATGCTATAGGAGCAGATCTTTTTAGCTTAAGCTGCACTGTTGTTTCCATGTATTTCCATGTAAAGAAACCATTAATGTCATTCGTTGTTTTGCAATAATAGTATCTCTATTTTAGTCTGATTTTGAGTAGTTATTTTGTTTTCTGCTTGAGTTAGTATATATAATCAAGTGTTCGAAAAGGTTAAGAGTTATATGGGCATGTGATTCCAAAGTGAAATTTGTTTATGCAAAATCGTGAATATTGTGGCTTTGGGGTCTGTGTTAATGTTGGCAAATGATCCATAAGATTGGTGGCACACCGATTACTGAAGTGAGATTCTAAAAAGAACTGTTTCTTTCCGAAATTCAATATGTACAAAAATACAAATAACTACGACCGCATTTGGCATCGTATTCAGGGGCCATTTTTCGAAAGACACAAAAATGATTTGAGAATCTAGGGAAGCATCACACAAGCAAAATCGTGTTTGCAAAATATATTTTGAGACCAACAATGCATTTGATATGCGATTTATCCAACAAGGGTCAAAACTGTACTCTTTAGAAAGAAGAATTATGAATCCTATTTATCCAAAGTAAAAAATTTCTGGGCTAAGTTGTTATATGTTTTTGTGTTTTAGCTGTCTTGCTGGTTGCTTTGACAGATTTTGTGTCATGACTCTAACTCCATGTTGTACAAATTAATGGTAGCTTTCTTACTTTTTCTGGTTCATGATATGCATTAATCCGTTCGAAAAGTTTGTTTTTGTGCCTCATTTGGAAGCTGGTTATCTCCAATTACAATCATCAAGGGGAATGATTCCAACTGATTTATATGGTTTTCTTTAAACATCAAACGTTTTGTATTTCTGAATTTTGTTTGAGCTGGGGGAGCTGGAAATTTGTTGTGCAATTTCATATCATTTCAATATTAAATCCAATTGGTACCAACACATTATTCATTAATTCAAAAGGCACCATTGCATTGTCAACCAATCTTACGTTTGTTCCTCCATGCATTTCTCAACCAGTCTTTCCTATTATTATTATTATTATTATTATTATTATTATTATTGTTATTATTCGATTAATACATGAAATTCATCGTAATTAAGAAAGTGCATAATATTTGTTCTTTCGAATTGAACCTTGAGAAAGCAATTCTCTGACTTTATTATTATCTTTTATATTTGTAGGAACCTTGAGTAAGCAATTGTTAGACTCAATTAAAGTTAAGGAGCAGAAATTACAGAATTAACTATTGGACCCAGTTCTTGCATTCAAAATCATATCTCTACAGGTTAGATTTAAGAAATATACAGAAACTCGAATTTGTTGTTCTAAAATTAATGCAATAAACACTTAATCAGATGAAACAAATTTTACAGAAAAAGCATAAATAACAAATCTTAATTAATCGTGATTCTAGAATCACTGTGTCATACAGACTTATCACCATCTAATTTTTTAAAATAGTGCAATAAAGTAAAAAACAAAAACCCATACAACGAAAAACAAATCAAACTTATGTAAGATATATTGACTACAAAATGACCCACAATTTTAGCATATTATCCAGCTACGTACCATGAGAAACCGAGCTTAAATAAGATCCCCTTTACAATATTATCAGCCTTATACCATTTCATAGATCGTGATTTGCTTTCACTCTTGGAAAGGGGTGGAATGCTTTGCACGCTCCGGAAGAAGTTAGTTGGATCAACCATAGTCTTCACTTTAACTAACCTTCTGAAATTATTTTTGTAGTACTTAAGCCCCCAAGTGCTGGCTCGTGCATAACTCGTCGTGCCATTATCATCGTTAACTCCCAAATCAAGATCTCTATAATTAACGTACGTACCTCTTGGAAACTTAGAAACATAAGGAGCCATGTAACGATATAATCTATTCATCCAGCTTGTGTACCTCTGATCTATCTCCAATCCCGCTTCGGCCCATGTTACTATGTATTGAATTTTGTACAAATTACCAGCTCTATGAGGAAACGGCAATGCCGATTCTGAAATTTCATTCATTCTTCCACCGTATGAGACGAAAAGCATTCGCCCCGTTCCTTCTTCGTACAAAAACTCCCATATGCCTTTAAGCTCGGAATTCGCGATAGGTTCTTGAACATAGTCTGATTTTCCTTTGGAGTAAGGACGTATGAGAGATTCTCTACTCGTCAAGACTTGTGACGACACGTTCACAGGATATGCCGCGTAGAACAGGACCGATTGTATCCAACTGACTTCCATACAGTCTTCCCTTTTCAAGGCTAATTCAGGAAACCTTTGTTCAAAAAGTTTAACAAGTTTGTCCGCCCTACTGAGAAACATAGATTCAAATGTAGCTCGTATAGTTACGTTACTTGGTCCACTCGAGTTAGCTCGTTGTAACAAAACTGTGGAATAAATATCATTAGGAAGATTTGGAGCAACATATTGCCATTTATGAATGAGCTCCGTTGCATTTTGATCCAAAGTCCTATTGATGGAAAATATCGTCACTGCGGGTGGCACGGAAACTAATTTTAGCTTCCATGCAGTAACGATTCCGAAATTGCCACCTCCACCACCCCTGATGGCCCAAAAGAGCTCCTTACCCATGGATTTTTGATCAAGAATCTTTCCATTTACGTCTATCATGCGCGCACCAATCACATTATCGGCTCCAATTCCGTATTTTCTAAGCAATGGACCGTATCCTCCGCCACTTAAGAATCCGCCTACACCAACGGTGGCCCAGACTCCAGCAGGAAATGCAAGCGTTCTACTTGCTTCACTTATTTCGTAATAGAGTCGTCCAAGAGTTGCACCGGATTCGACCCATGCAGTCTTTTGCTTGACATCAATTGCTACCTTATTTAGGTTGAACAAATCAATGATTACAAATGGGACTTGGGATGTATAGGAAAGCCCCTCCCAGTCATGACCGCCACTTCGGGTTTTGATTCGAATCCCATGCTCTTTCGAACAAAGCACAATGGCCTGGATTTGGGATTCTAGCAACGGTGTAACGATGGCAAATGGCTTAAGAGTGGAGGGGGATGTAAATCTCAGATTTTGTATCGTTGAGTTGAGAATCGATAAATAGGAAGAGTTGCTTGGGGTGTAAATTAGCCCGGAAATTCCCGAGTTGTTTAGGCATTGAAGAAAATCACGCTGGCTTTGGGAATGAGAGGGACAAAAGCAAGAAATGATGATCACAATGAAGAAAAATAGAGGGAGAGATGAACTTATGCTTAGAGTCTTCATTGGTACGTAAGTTGAATTGGAAATATGAGGTTATGCAAGCTTCTCTTTATACGCACAACGGGAGGAGATTGTGATTTTCAAATCAAAGTTTCTTGCTATGGGAGCGTTGAATAATTGAGTTATTTTCTATATTGTATATGTAGTTGATGATGAATATTTTAACATTCATTTTAAAATTTCAACTTGATTCTTAATTCTGTTGAAATCTCAACTTCATTTCAAAGCTCAATCTAGGGAAAATATAAAATATTGAATCACTTAGATTCACAAATTTGTTAGATGATCCACGTGCAATGTTGAAAATATTATTTTTTTTCAGTTTTGTTCGTTGATCAAGTCTAGAGATTATAACTCATTAGCAAAACAGACTAAAGTCGTGGAAAGAACATGCAAGATTTAATTTGATTTAGTCAATCAAACATATAAATGCATGGCGCATGGGCATGGCAGCCCTGATGAATGCTGTTAGGAGGGATGGGTGAGTGGAGGAGGGCCCGAAAGGAATGTGGTATATTTTTTAAGTTATTAAATTTCTTTTAAGATCTATCTTTTATTTATTCTTTTATATATAATTCTGGTTTTCTGTTTGACATGTTTGATCTTTTACTTTTGTTAGATTTATATGTTTGTATATAATGAACTTTTTATTATTGTTTTTTCTAACACATCTGTTTACACTTTATAGCAATTAATTAATACTCATTATTCATTATGTTAACGTGGTCGAAACGATCATCTTCCTTAAATTTATCACGTGTTAGGTTTTAAATTACTTGGACAAGTGTTGGATTTTAAATTATATTCAATGGTTATCCTTAAAGCACTTCCACACTAAAATAATCCCTATAATGAGGGTGCAGAAGGGCGGGTCAGATGCGAATGGGCCAATTTGGTATTAAGGTTTATATTATAGGAATTTTCTTTTTCCTATTTTGACTTAGTTTTTTCTCTTTTGTATGTTCAAATTGGTGTACGTTACGTCTAGTATAGGTGAAATTTTTTGTTATATTCTTATTATGGTTTTCCTAATATTTATTTTATCTTTATTGTTTTGAGAATTTATAAGAATAAGTATAAACCATAATAATCATACTTGGTTATGTACCATTACTATGCTTAATATGCTCGTCAAACGATATGTAAGGATAAACATACATTTTTTCTTTCTGTTGGACAAATAATATAATGGATCTACAAGTCAAAAGAACAACACATATATTTCTTCAACTAACCTTTGAGAAAACAATGAATTAAATACGATAATTACCTATCAAAGTCGTTATACATCAACGACGTACGACATTGAACTGTAGGAATAGTTATCGTGTTTTCTCTGAGATTCCAATATACCACGCCAATATACCTCAACTATTTTCCTCTTAATTAAAGTTGTACGTCTTATCATTTTATTTCTTACTATATAATAAGAATTTCCGCAATATCCCTCTTAAAAAAGATAAAACCTTATCTATCACATAGGACACCTAATTTTATTACCTTGTTCGAATTGGAATTGAGTAATATCGCCATCAACTTTTGTTTAGTGACATTTTAAGTAGTCTCTGAGCTCTGGATTAAGGAAAACCCTAAAAGCGAGATGTTAATTCTTTTTTATTAAGCTTTCCACGATTGTGATTGTTATGATAAATTAGTTAATCTAAACGATTGTCGTGCATGTACAGAAAGTCAGAAACAGTACTTAATCAATATCTAAGCTTCTGAATTGACAAAATTAAAAATAATTGTAGGAATAAATTGATCATTACCTCGAGACGGCGGATAAAGAATACAAATGGTAATTGAGTTAAGAAACAATTTTCGGGTTTCAATAATTAGTGATCGTGACTGGTTAACGACTCAAAAAATCTTTGAGTTGTGAATTTTTGTATCTTACGTACTCCTCATAATTAATTTTAACTTTTTAAGAACAATTATTGACGTTAGGATATGCACTGTCTGATTTTTATTAGAGTGGTTAAGATAAATATAAATATCTCCAAGTGCACACATAATACTATGTGCGAGAGAGATACCGAACAAATATTTGGGCAATCTATTAACTACCAAGAACTTTTCATGAAAGGTAAGAGAAATTCATCATTCCAAACTTGTGTCTGGTTCCCAGTTTCAGATAAAATAATTTAATTGGTTTGTCAAATTCGTCTATTTACAAGAAAAATCAATCAATTACTTTGTTAATCACATGCGTACATTTGAGAGGCTCCTTTAGGCATAACTTCGATATTTTTGGGCATTTTTCAGTGTTAAATTTTGTCAAACCTTAATTTTGAACCAAAATTTGCTTGCTTATAGTTTGAATTGAATCTCACTAAAACTATATCCAGAAAATTGTAGAGTCCAATATTAGTTTAAGTTGTATGGAGTTCAACATGTTAGTATGTATACGATCCAATGTTTGTGATCTTATTTCCTTCTACTATGTTTTGTAACATTTAAAATGTTAAAAAAGTAATTACTCTGATTTGTTACAAGATGGCTTATAATGCAAGATTGATATGCAGTGGAGAAGTACAATGCGTAAGAATTAAAGTGTAAAGAATTCAAAACTCGGTCTACAATGCGTAAACAATTTCTAGTTTGAAGAATTAACAATACATTACCGATCGAACTATATAAAAAATAATCTTATAGTTGATATAATTGATAGATATACCATTCACCTAATCTTGACTTTCCATGTCGGCCTAGCTATAACATTAACACGCCTACCTTATAGGGGTCGAATAAGATCCACTTGAAAATCCAAATGGTTGACCCTAACTTAAACAGAACAAGTGGATTTAGATCAACGGATACCTAATCTAACCTGCCGTCAAGCTTTGAATTGCAAACGATTTTATTGCAACTCGTTTCAATTTATAAAAAAAGGTTCATTTTCAAATTACGTCAATGATAAGAGTAGCAATATCTTTTGTTGCATGCGTTCATTTTTATTTTTATTTTGATGAATGCATGCGTTCATTGTATTAGTTGGTTTATATCATTTAAGTTTCGAAAGAAGTGCATACGTACAAAGACAATGCGGTGGCTTGGTGCAGTGCAAATAGTTTATAGAGCAAGTGATCTTAAAATTGTAATGATTGGTTTTATTTGATTTATATTCATGAATCCCAGTATTTGGTCATATAATATTACTGGAAGACTCGTTCAAAAAAAAAAGTCTTGATAATATTTTTATTCTATGTCTAGATTGTCTAAAGATTTCCAAGTTTGCAGAGTAAAAAGGAGATCCCGGCGGCTCAATATATTGTTGTATGTCAATATAGTTGTTGGGCTTACGACGCATTTCCATTTAATTAGATGTAGAGAGGCCTTGGTCTCATGACACGGTAGTTATCTTTTTTTTCTTTTTGCAGCAAAACATGGTTGAGCTACACCATGAAAGTTTTCAAGAATTTCTTTTGAAATCGATGACCTTTAAAAATGTGGAAGGATCGAATTTGCTAATGTTATTATCGTGATTGACTTACAATATTATTTTTGGTCAAATAGAAGTTTCACCAATGTAGATGTAATGTTATATTACAAGGTGTTTGCTTTATATATTAATGAAGTTTCATATATAGGGTGCAAAGTAATGTTATAAAGTAAACAAAATATTATTTCAACGTGTCTAGATAAAATCAAAATAATTTTGGAAAAGATTAAACTATTGAAATAATTTTAGTTAAATCCCAAATATAGTTTATTTTATTATTTAACTTTAAATGCAGAATTAAATTGATATTTTAGTATGAAGTTCTAAACAAACTAAAATTTCTTTGTTTGAAATTTATATTTTTCACTTCAAAATAAAAAATATCTAAAATTAGGATACTATTTTATATTTTATCAATAAGATAATATATTCAATTTACTTATTAATTTCAAATAAAAATGTTGGTGATCTCGGTGTATTATCACTTCAAAAATCAGTTCTCCGCGACGTTCGCAGCAAAAATAGACGCTAGCAAGATATAACTGCACTTCACAAACCTTTGTTTAGCGCCATTTAGAACGCCTGTAAATATGGTCGATACGCTGCTAGAATGAATTATCTCGAAAAAGTGATAAAAACTAAAAATGAATTATGAAATACATTATAAATCTAAAGTGTAAAATAAATAAATTTAAAAACTAATGAAACAATTTGATGATAAGAAACACTAAGATATAATCAAAAAATAAGAATAACCAGAATTAAATAAATACAAATAAATTGATAAACAGAAAACATAATTTAAAAATGAAATCTAGCACTAACATATAATAATCTAAAACTAAAGAATCAAGAGAACCCAACATGTATCTTAACTTAATCCTCCTATTTATTAATTTGAAATGAAAATGTTAATAATTAATTTGGTATCTTAACTAAATCCTCCTATTATTAATATATCTTAACTTAATCCTCCTAAATATAAGATGTGGTCTTTTAATAATGTTCGTTCCTTCTATAAAGGTTTAACTGTAATTGGTGGTAACCCATTTAGAGGCCCGGAGGGGTTAAAAATCGATATTTCTACAGAGTGAAAATTGAAGGAATATCTATTAACAACCCAGTACTCTATTTCGTTCAGAATAAATATAAATCATGTGAAAAAACAAAAAGAAATCTATTATATTCTGCCATTGCATTTGTGGCATGAGCTTATTATACGATATACTCGATCGCATATCTTTCTTGAGATGCAAAACATACTGGTTTTAACTTTTAAGCAACTCTTATAGAATAGGAAATCACAAAATATAAGGTCCGTCGTATATGTCCTATGAAATATGCTCAATCACTTTAATAATTAGGGTTATATAATATACACTACGCGACAACAATAACAACGATTCTTAAATAGTTAATTAGCATAGTTCATCCTTGTCTATCAATTTTTAATAGTTATGCTATATCGTCATTCGGGATTTTGAATCTCAAAATAAATTACTAGAATAAATAATATAGTAAAACATTTACAGAATAAACAATACAGTTTACAAGATACGTTTATTTAAAAAGGGTGAAAGCTAAAACATTCAATAAAAGTACTAAAAGTGAGTTCCTTTGTAATAGTCTTTGTATAGAACATATAAGGGTATTTAGGCAATTTTATAGGTATAAAACTCAAAATAAGTCTTAGGTGCTGAGTATAATGCCTTCCGTTAGAATATTTCGATAAGGAATTTGGCGTAGGATTTTTTATAACATAAGGACTTTTGATGCAGAGGTTTTTATAATACGATGAGTTTTGTGCAAGCTTCAGAAACCACTCGAAATTTTATGCATTTTGTACATGAGAATACTTTAGCCTATTCAAGCACAAAACAAAAGTAAGTCTCATGTAATGCGACTTTAATGCACTTGCTGTTAAAATAAATGGAGAAGGAGTTTGGTGTTGTGTTTTTAATAACATAAGAGAATTTTGTACAAGAAAAATAACACGGGGAGTTTGGTGAGTCGCAAAACACGTGAGGTCTTTAAGGATTTTTGCCAATTATGAAAAATAGTGTAATTGAAATACTGTTGAAAATTAATATTAGTACTATAATATTTGTTTCTAATCATTCAGCCAGCAAGCTCCTTGGAGTTGGATGAAGCCATGAACTCACTTATTCATGAGTTAACTAACTAGTACGAGAAAGGATTTTCCGTTAAAAATAATTTCAAAGCACTATCTATTGATAGAGCGTTACTGTAATTGTCGTCTTTGGTATTTTTCATGAATTTTTTTAATAACTTTAATTCATGCCTACGAATAAAGTTACAGTTAGATCAAACCGTAAGCTTACTTCTACTCTTCATCTTAATATTTCACTAATTTATACGTTTAATTATGGAAGTTTACACCGTAAACTATGAGCTCAATATCTTGATTATGATCCAATCTAAAGTACCAAACCCATGTTTTTTATTTTCCTTATTCAGTTATTTATTTAAAAAATAATATGCCCAGCCCAATATCAGATTTAGGTCTAGATGAAGCCAGGGGAGTTAAAAACAGCACCTGGGCCTTAGTGACTCGGCAAACCTACTTAAAGTGGTAGTCTAGTTATGCAACTTTCTGACTTATATACAGTAATTGTGGGCTTTTGGGCAAATACTTTGCCTTGACAGCCCCCTATAGGGGGCTATCATACAGCCCATGAGGTATTCTATTACACATACTTAGACTCAAAGATACTTCATACTTCATAATTATTCACTTTATTAAAATTGGGTTGCAGAAATTATAGAATTAACTATTGCATCCAATTCTTGCATTCTAGTAATATCATATATCTATATGTTACATTTAAGAATTACACTTGAAATTCGAATTTGTTGTTCTAAAATAAATGCAAGAATACTTAACGAGATGCAATAAATTTACAGAAGAAAATATATTAATACATAAATGACAAATCTTAATCGTGATTATAGAATCACTTTGGCATACAAAATTATAACAACCTAATTTTTTAGAATAGTCCAAGAAAGTTAAAAATTAAAACGATACAACGAAAGTCCATTAATGAAACCTACTTAAGTTCGCTTGACTATAGAATGACCAACAATTTTAACATGAGATACTTATCTTAAACAAAACCTCTTTATTAATAAGACAAAGAATTACTCTTCTCCTTAACCATCATACAATATAAAATCAACTTATATACTGCTTGAGAGATTACGATGATCTGCTTGATTTTCGTTCTTCCTCGATTAAGAGCGAAGGGGTGGAATGCTTTGCACGCTCCTAAAAAAGTTACTAGGATCCACCATAGTTTTCACCTTAACTAACCTCTTAAAATTACTCTTGTAGTACTTAAAGCCCCAAATGTTGGCTCGTGCATAGCTAGTGTTACCATCGTCATCGTTAACTCCCAAATCAAGATCTCTATAATTAACGTACGCACCTCTTGGAAACTTGGAAACATAAGGAGCCATGTAACGATATAATCTATTCATCCAGCTTGTGTACCTCCGATCTATCTCCAATCCCGCTTCGGCCCATGTTACTATGTATTGGATTTTGTACAAATTACCAGCTCTATGAGGAAACGGCAATGCCGATTCTGAAATTTCATTCATTCTTCCACCGTATGAGACGAAAAGCATTCGCCCCGTTCCTTCTTCGTACAAAAACTCCCATATGCCTTTGAGCTCGGAATTCGCGATAGGTTCTTGAACATAATCTGATTTTCCTTTGGAGTAAGGAAGTATGAGAGATTCTCTACTCGTCAAGACTTGTGACGACACGTTCACAGGATATGCCGCATAGAATAGAACCGCTTGAATCCAACTGACTTCCATACAATCTTCCCTTTTCACGCCTAATTCGGGAAATCTTTGTTCAAAAAGTTTAACAAGCTTGTCCGCCCTGCCTAGAAACATGGATTCGAATGTAGCTCGTATAGTTCGGTTACCTGGTCCCCTTGAGTTAGCTCTTTGTATCAAAACCGTCGAATATATATCATTAGGAAGATTTGGAGCAACGTACTGCCATTTATGAATGAGCTCTGTTGCATTTTGATCCAAAGTCCTATTGATAGAAAATATCGTAACTACCGGTGGCACGGACACTAATTTCAATTTCCATGCAGTTACAATTCCAAAGTTGCCGCCCCCACCGCCCCTGATGGCCCAAAAGAGCTCCTTACCCATGGACTTTCGATCAAGGATCTTCCCGTTTACGTCTATCATGCGTGCATCGATCACATTATCAGCTCCAAGTCCATATTTTCTAAGTAGTGGACCGTATCCTCCACCACTTATGAAGCCGCCTACGCCAACAGTGGCCCAGACTCCAGCGGGAAATGCAAGCGTTCTACTTGCTTCGTTTATTTCGTAATAGAGCCGTCCAAGTGTCGCACCGGCTTCCACCCATGCAGTCTTTTGCTTGACATCAATTGCTACCTTGTTTAGGTTGAACAAATCGATGACTACAAATGGGCCTCGGGATGTGTAGGAGAGTCCCTCCCAGTCATGACCGCCACTTCGGATTTTGATTCGGATACCGTGCTCTTTCGAACAAAGCACAATGGCCTGGATTTGGGATTCAAGTTGTGGCGTAACAATGATAAATGGTTTGAGAGTGGAGGGGGACGTGAATCTTAGATTTTGTATCGTTGAGTTGAGGATTGAGAGATAGGAAGTACTACTTGGGGTATAGATTAATTCAGAAATTCCCGAATCGTTTAGGCATCGATGAAAATCGCGTTGGCTTTGGGAATGAGAGGGATATAAGCAAGAAAGGATGATCACAAGGAAGAAAAATAGAGAAAGAGATGAGTTTATGCTTGGAGTCTTCATTGCTAAATGCTAGTAAGTTGGATTGGAAATATGAGGCAATGCAAGCTTCTATTTATACGCACAACGTACGGGAGGATATTGCATGTGATTAAGTTTCTTGCTATGTGAGCATTATTGAATAATTGAACTCATTTTGATGTCATATATGAAGTCCACGATGAATTAACCTTCATTTTAAATTGCATTGAACTTTTCAACTTGTTTTTAAATTTCGTTGAAATTTTCAACTTCATTTCAAAGTTCAATCTAATAAAAGTATAAAATATTTGGATTACCTAAAGTGACATAAATTTATTAGATTCCATTTTGTATGAATTATTTTTCAAGTTGTGTTACTTAACCAAATTTATTATTATAAAGCAACACAAAGAATACAATAACGTCGCGAAACGAACATGCAAGACTTAATTTGATTTGTTCAATCTATCTATACCAGGTAGCGCATGCATGCAGGGCGGTGAACGGAGGAGGGCCCGAAAGGGAATGGAACATTTGTTCTCTTCTTTCTTTTCTTTTTTTTTTAGTTAGTACGTAATCTTTTTCTATTAATTCTTATTCTTTTATAATTTGCTACTTTCATTTTGGTTTTCTACTTTTAAAAATTAATACTATTTGTTTATGATTAATGTTATTTTTCTTATTGATTTTTCTGAGTATTAACTCATTATTCATTATGTTGACGTGGTCGAACCGATACAGCTAGCTCTTTTTGCTCCTAGTCAATGCTTGCAGCTTTCTTAAGTCAGTTGCCCACTACGATACTCGCTATAATGAGGTGAAGATGAAAATGGGCAAATGAGGCTAGTGGGGTTTATTTTCTATTGATTTTCCTTTTCTATTTTGATTTAATTTTTCTCTTTCATATGCTCAAAGTTTACGTTTGGCATAGAGTTAGAGTTTCTTTTATTTACTATTCCTTTTATGATCTTCCTTATACTTATATTATTTTTATTGTTAAGATATTCTTAGAATAGTATAAACCATAGACGGCATCATACCCTTTCATATAACTTACTATGCTTAATGCGCTATTCAAACAATGTAAGGACAACATACATATATTTTTTTTTTTGGAAAAATAATATAATGGGTTTACCAATCGAAAGAAATACTCATCAGATATCGTCAATTAACCTTTGACAAAAACAACGAGGTAAATGCTAAGTCACATAATCCTTCTCCACTGATCAACGCACTGTGCACTAGTCGCGCTCTCACGAATTGGGTGCCTGTGCTCCGAACTAAGACGACTTAAGAATCCTTAGTTCTCGCACTAAGAATTCTTAGTTCTCGCACTAAGAAATCTTAGTTATAGTAATGAGAATTCTTATTTTACACACATGCAAGTCTACATTTAGCTCCACAACTAATCTACTCCATGTGTCTAGTGCCTCATCCTTCGACTAGATTGAAGGAATAATTAGACAAAATAAAACTAGAGAACGAAATAATTGCAAGAAATTGAGAACTGGAATAAGAGTGAACAAAACCAAGTAGTAAAACGAATAATCGCACAAAATTATAGAAACAAAAGATTGAAACTGACGAATCATTTAAACACTTCCACGATGTTGGTAGTGACTTAATATGAGAAGATAAAATTATAAGAAATTGAAGATTTGAAAATAACAAAAATACAGAGATGAAAAGATTGAAAGAGGAAACATAATATCAAATGGCTATGTTATCATGCTTTGACTAATTATACCAAAGATAGGAAATAAAATGAGAAAAAGATGAAAGAAAAAAAAAAAGATACAACGACTAACATTAAAAATTAAATTCACGTTTACCTATGAATAGATAAATAAACAATAATGGATTATATATGTTAGATTTAATTCATTATAATTATTTATTAACGACTTTTATCATTTATATTCATATTAATATATATATTTTTAATAAACGCATTAAGGCGCACTCATATTTATGAAATTTCAAATTTGTCGCACTGCCGCACACGCTCTCGCACACGCATCCGCTTTATGTGACTTAGGGTAAATGCAGTAAATATCTATCAAGTCGATATGCATAAAATAATCACATTGAGAAGTAGCTAAGTAGGAATAGTTATCATATATATGCTCTCGCTGAGATTCATATACTTCGCGGCATAAAAAAAGATAACTGCCTATCTATCACTTTTAATTAGAAAAAAGATTACCATCTCTTCTTGCCACATTGGCTGCCTAATTTTGTCACCTTGTTCAAATTGGAATTGAGTGATGTCGATCGACATCAATTAATTATTGTTGAATTGTTTAGTAACATTTTAAGTAGTACGTTCTCTCATTAAGTAAGACCTAAAGACCAGATGTTAATTCTTTTTTTTTTTATAAGCTTTCCACGAATTATGTTGAATGTAATACTGTTATTACATAACTTGTTATTTTGATTGTTTTGATGAATTAGTTAATCTAAATAATTATCGTGGACAGAAACACTTCTTCAATATCTAAGCTTCTGAACTTTGACAAAATAAAAGGTAATTGTATATATCAGCGAATAAATTAATCATTACCTAGAGATAACTTACCGATAAATACTAGAAATTGTAAGAAACAACTTTTAGGCTTCAATAATTAGTGATCGTGACTGGTTAATGACTCAAAAAATCTTTGAGTTGTGAATAATCCTACGTACTCCTCATAATTAATTATACCTTTTTCTAAGAATAGGTACCATTCACCTGAACTTGACACATGCAATTGGTAACTGATCATCTTGACTTTCCATGCCGGCCTATAGCATAAACGCGCATTCGTAATAACATGGATCGAATGTTTTATACCAAAAACAAAAAAATTAGAATAAGATACTTGGTCCAACTGATCAATTCAAATTTTGGTTGACCCCAATTAAAACAGAACGAGTGGCTTCCAAATTAGATCAATGAATATCCAATCAAAATTCCCGGCAAGCTTTCATATTGTAAACTAATATTTTATTGTATTCGGTTCAATAAAAATCTCATTTTGTAATTACGTCGATGATAAAGTAGCAATATATATTGTGTTGCATCATGCATGCATTGTATTTGTACCATTATAATCATCTAAGTTTCAAAAAGAATTGGCAAGTTTAAGGGCAACTGGGCAAGTGATCTTAAAATTTTAATATTTGACTTTAGACTGAATTGACTTTATTCGATGAATTGAATCCCAATATTTGGTCATATAATATTACTGTAAGAATCATTCAAAAAAGAAATCTTGATTATATTGTTATTCTGGGTCTAGCTATACTGTCTAAAGATTTCCAGTTGCGGACTTTTTACTAGTTTTGTGATTGCACCTAATTGATATGATCGCTACTCATCGTGATCAAGTTTTGTGCTTGCACCCAATTGATAGGTTTGCCTGTTCATGAACATGTTGAGTGTGTTTCGCTAATTTGATTTATATATGATTTGTTCTTTTCCTCTTTTAATTAGATACAATGATAATTTACTAACATTTAACTGTTGAGTTAGTGTTCAACATGATATAAAAATGCATGTTCCATAAAAGTTTGAAGTTGAAATGGAGGAGGATGATAAATAACGTAGCCTCGTAAAAGTTGGTAATTAAAATTATTTGTTTAACACCATTCTTAGCTATCTTTTGGCTGCTTTTGAGGAACTTCCAGGACTTTAAACACCCGATAGTACATAATTAAGATGCTCCCTAACTTGAGAGCTTTATGAAGTGTCTTGTTGAACACGATTTTTATTGAAATGTTTTTCCAAGTAAAGTGCATGGGATAACTACGAGTCAAATATGGGCTTGTAAATTAGTATTAATTTAATTAATTTGATTACTCTTGTGGTGTTTGATGTAATGTTTCACTAAGTATAATTGGATAGCTTCGAGTCAATAACGTGCTAGCTAGTAACTAATTAGTATTGAGTCAATTTGATCTATTGTATGATATGTATTGATCTTGTCCTAAATTTTAGTTTGCTTCAAGAGAGACTTTTTACTAATGTTGTAGTTATATCCTCTTGATCCGTCTTAATATACTTAATGAATTCCGCAAAAGAGACGCAAGATCCAGTTGATCTTCAAGGTTGACTTGACTTTTTCCATTGCTTGTTTGGAGGTTTATATTGACTTTAAAAAGTTTGTTGTATGTCAATTGTTGTTGAACTTACGACGCTTTCCCATTTAGATGCAGCATAGTTGGGCGTCGCTAGCTCATGACGCGGTCTTGGTGTAGTCATCTATCTATTTCTTTTTTTGCTTAAAAGACTTTTTTTTTTATGAAAAAACTTGGTTCATTGGTTTCTTTTTTTTTTTTTTTTTTGGCTATGAATTTGGTTCATTGGTTGAGATTCTAAATTTATATCTTGAGTTTCAACATCATGAATGTATTCGTGAATTTCCTTGTTATATCATTATTATCACCATTTGGATCCGGACGAAAATGGAGCTTTCTGATGTATAGTATTGAGAATTTTCGTAAATTGTTGTACTATTAACCTTATTCATTTCGGCTGAATAATTAGTTCATAATAGATATATCTAGAAGAATCAAATTGAACGTTGTTTTGTTGGTGTTGATAATATTTATAATTTCCTGAGTTATTCTATTTCTGTAATTTATTTTAGGGGCTATTGCTTTTTTATTCCACGCGGTTCGGTGTACCACAAAAACCTTTATGACGTTTGGAAAATGGCAATGACCTATACAGAAACCTCTATAATGTTTGGAAATAGTTTCTTTGAAATTAATGATCGTTAAAAATGTAGAAGTTATTTGGTGATATCATCATTATATGATTCTCGCAACACCTCAACATTCAATTATTAATACAAGGATGTATTTTATCTATAGAGATAATTCACGTAACATAATACGAGCTCTAAATTATATCATAATGAACTTTAGTTTTACTTGTGGTCAATTAAAAGTTTCAGGTGCGTAGTCAAATGTTATATAACACGAGTTTACTCGGTAGGGTTTATTAGGTTTGATGAAGTGTAACCTAATTTAATGTACATAAAAAAATAACAATATTAATTGAAAATGTCTAAATAGATTTTAGAACTAAAGATTCAAAACTAACATCAAAATAGTTTAATTTGATTCTCAAAGGAGCTAATGGTAAATCATAACTTGAATGATAAAGTCTTTGCTAATTGTATCATAGAATGTAATACAAGCTAAATGCAAATTAAAATTTGGTAATTTTTGAAATGTTAAAAATACTATAGAAATACTTAGAAAAACACATTGTGGACAAATTTGCAAAAAAGTTACAATTTATGGTGCATTTTGCTTCTAACTGCAAGTTGCAAACTATGGTGCAATTTGCAAAAATCTTATAATTTAAGGTATGATTTTGCCATAAGCTCCAAGTTTACTCAAGCAGAATGTTAACAATAGGCAGAGAGGTAAGAACTTGGCTAAAGATCACCAGCAGCGGAGCGGTGAAGAAGCAATATCAAAATAAATTAGAAGGAATCCACATTCGTGGCGGAAAATTGGACATTATTTGGTCGGATGACTGAAATTGAAAAGGATGACAAGAAAATTGTAGAAAATAAACATATTAGACTAATTTTACAAAAATAATAATGTACAGGACTATTACTACAAAATCCCTATGTTTTTACCTTTTAATTGTTTTTATGATGGTGGCCGTCGGTGGATTCCACTTTTTGGCTATACTTTCTTTCATTTGTAAATGAAGGCATTTGATCATAAAGAACTAAAGCATAAAAGCATTTCATCATTTAGTGCAGTAGGTATTTGGAATTCCGTCTTTTAATACTGTGAACTGGTGAGATACAAATGACTCAAATTTTGGTCAGAAAAATATTTCTTTTTAATTAATTCAAAACAAGTACTTTTTGAATACTTTATTGTCTATTATTTAAAAATGAGATAAAAAAATCTTAATTTAACTTCTTTTTAATTATTCTGAAATAAAAATATGATTCAAATACTTGAAGAGAATTGAGGTTTTCAAAACCTTGAAACAACAATATAAAGTAATTTTACTTTAAAACTATTAGAATCAATAATAAGACTAAGAGCTGAATAAAATCATTTTGATGTTAATTTTAATTTGTTCTTAGAAAATCTTTTGATTTGATCTGGAAATTTTATAAAAATATTGAAAAACTGAATAGATATATCAAGTACATCCCTCGTTATATAATATTACATCTACACCTCTTGAATATCTCAATTAATCAGAAGTAAAAATGAAAGTTCATTACAATATAATGATGATACAACACATTAGGGGAGTTTACAATGTAGACCATGAGCTTAATATCTTGATTAAGACCCAAATTAAACTACCAAAACCCATCACTTGTATTCTTTTTTTTTTTTTTTTTTGTGATAAGCATGATTTTTACTTTTCTTATTCAGTTATTATTTTAAAAAAATATATATGTGCAACCCAAAATCAGATCTAGGTCCAGATGAAGCTAGGGGAGCTTAAAACAACGCCTGGGCTTAGCGATTCGGCAAACCTAGTTAAAGTAGTTTTGGGCTTAGTTTAGTTATGCAGATTTTTGAGCCAGATGCAGTACATACAACTTAGTAGTGGGCTTTTGGGCAAATACTTGTGCCATGACAGTACCTATATGGGGCTGTCAGGCTATAGCCCATGTGGTATTCTGTTGAGTAGTAACATTAGGTGTCAATTTTTCTATTTAAATCCTACTCGAACCTCTTGATGTACAAAAATCATAAGTAACCCAATTTGATTGCCGAAAGAACAAACAAATACAATGTACTGAATTATTTTGGAAGAAAAGATCCACAACAACATTGATCCAAAAATCCCATAAACTCAATTGTGGCCCAAGAAGAATACTATATCAAAATCGTCTTATTTTTATCAAACAAAAACGTCTCCTAAACTTTAGAATATGGTTTCTTCAATCAAATAAAAGATAAACTATATCATAAATTTTACTACGCGTCATTTGATTTATTGAAGTCATTTTCAACTCAATTTTGGTGTTTAGTTTGTTTTAGATTGAAAACATTGAGATTTACAAGAATAATATGTTAACTCCAAGTATGATAGTATATCCATTTCGCATACTTTATATACGTCAGTGGGCAACTATGAAGAAGGGTATAAATTTTATGTTCTTATGCAATAAACTTAGTGTTATGGGAAAAAGTTCATATAAAAGATGAGAAACAATGTGTTGTAATTTGTTGTGTTGATTAAAGATATACAGAAGAATAACAAATTGAACGATCGAAAGAGTATTTAGCTTTGCTACACTCGGTCTAGTGCATGATTCTACAAACACATAAATATATGAGTGTAACAATTAAACCAAAGCTCGAGTAAAAAGGTTAAAACTTAAGTTATATGCAAACTCTCGTATAACAAAGGGTTGGAAGAGTGCAGTATTTGACTTTTGATGAACAAAATGTTAGAAGTTATGTCAACAACTATAAACGTTTCAAGGTGGTGGTAGGAGCTGCAAAACTCATGCATGGTTGTTTTTGTTGTTTGTAGATAGCAAATCGTAATTTCTTTAATTTAACAGATTTAGATAATGAAGTAAAATCAAAAATTCCGTTTGATGGTATAAATGTCGGGCTTGTCCCTTCATATTTCCCAACACATTTACAATTTAAACACGATAGGAATGAAAAAGACTGTAAGCTTAAATTCCCTTAGGATTTATTTTTGTTCCATCATATGCGTGCGTACATGATGAATTTGACATTTGCGTGAATCATGATGATGTAGTACATTTAATTGATTATTCTTCATAACAAACATGTATAAGAGAATTGTTACGTAATTTGAATCTTACAAATTTTTGGCATCACTTTATCATAAAATAATTCCTTACGAGATATACCTTATTTTGGAAGAAATTCAAGCTTACATTATGTTAAGGAATGCAATCACTTTTGAACAGCAATGGTACTATATGAATTAAATGATTATTATGTTAACTAGAGCAATGGTTCTCTTAATTCACCCACCTTCATAAAATTGTATATGTTTATAATTCTTTTGGCAATTATGCGTTCTTCATTACATACACTCAAGTTTTTTCTTTATTTATCTTATTCACTTATTGTTATAATTATTTTGAAGATCAATATCTCAAATGACTAAATAGGCAAAATTGCAAAAACTAGTCCCATAAGTAGTGACAATTTGAATCCTGTAACTAACAATATTTGACAATTACATACTACAAAAATATCACCATTATGATACTTTGAGTTTCTTTCCTTTTAAGCAAAGTTTTAAAAATTGCGATTTTTATTTCCAAACATAGCCCAAATTTCAAAATTATTATCGAAAATATCGGAGCGGCAACGGTCCCAATTCCAGCTGTAAAATAATTTGAATTTCAAAATTAAATTTCAACCCTACACCACCTTTTTCAACCAATCTCAACTGCATATATATCCCCCTCCTCATAGAACCCTAATTCACCAATTCATTTTCTACAGAGACGTCTTCGCAAACGCCTCTGCTTCTTCTCAAATCTCAAACCTCAAATCTCCTCCCAAAAATCTCTAATCGAAAATGAGAGAGTGCATCTCGATCCACATTGGTCAGGCCGGTATCCAGGTCGGAAACGCCTGCTGGGAGCTTTACTGCCTCGAACACGGCATTCAGGTACCTTTAATCTCCACATTTCATCTATTTCTCTCAGATCTACACGCCGATCGGTCTTATTTCGCCAGATCCGTCCCGGATCTGATCAGATCTGACATCTAACGGTTATTTTTGTTGTTTTTGACAGCCTGATGGACAAATGCCGGGAGATCACACCGTCGGCGGTGGCGATGACGCGTTCAACACCTTTTTCAGCGAGACCGGCGCCGGCAAGCACGTCCCTCGTGCGGTGTTCGTAGATCTGGAGCCGACGGTCATCGACGAGGTCCGTACCGGTACTTACCGCCAGCTGTTTCACCCTGAGCAGCTCATCAGCGGCAAAGAGGACGCCGCTAACAACTTTGCCAGAGGTCATTACACCATTGGCAAGGAGATCGTGGATCTGTGCCTCGACAGGATCCGCAAGCTTGCTGACAACTGTACCGGATTGCAAGGGTTCCTCGTGTTCCACGCTGTGGGTGGTGGTACCGGATCCGGTCTCGGATCTCTGTTGCTCGAGAGGCTTTCCGTCGATTACGGTAAAAAGTCGAAGCTAGGTTTCACGATCTATCCTTCACCTCAGGTGTCGACTGCTGTTGTCGAGCCGTACAACTCTGTGCTCTCGACTCATTCGCTTTTGGAGCACACCGATGTTGCTATTCTGCTCGATAACGAGGCTATTTACGATATCTGCCGTAAGTCTCTTGACATCGAGAGGCCTACCTACACCAACCTGAACAGGCTCATCTCTCAGGTATGAAATATGTTATGATTTAATGTAATTTTGCATTGTGTTTTGATACAGAAGATGTGATTTCAATAGTTTGATAAAATGTTGAGATATTTCATGATTTGATTTAATTGTGCAATGTATTTGTATTATAGTAGGTAGATCTTAAGCTATTTGATAAAATGTTGAAATGTATGATGATTTGATTTAATTATGCAATGTCGTTCTATTATTGTAGCTAGATCATAAGTTGTTTGATTAAATGTTGTAATGTTTCATGATTTATAGTAGGTAGATCTTAAGCTGTTTGATAAAATGTTTATTTCATTATTTGATTGAATTGTGCAATGTCTTTTAGTATAGTAGCTAGATCTTAAGCTGTTTGATAAAATGTTGAAAATGTTGTTATTAGATATGAATTTGTATTGTTTGTGACAGTGATGTGATAATAAAACGTCAAAGCATTTCATAACAGATCAGAGAACTAGTCCATAGTGTAATGTTGAATTGATTTTAGATGGCTGTAGATGGATCTTAACTGTTTGATAAAATGTGCAGGTGATTTCATCTTTGACTGCTTCTCTGCGTTTTGATGGTGCTCTGAATGTGGATGTGAACGAGTTCCAAACCAATTTGGTCCCATACCCCAGGATCCATTTCATGCTTTCATCATACGCCCCTGTGATCTCTGCTGAGAAGGCCTACCATGAGCAACTCTCTGTTGCTGAAATCACCAACACTGCATTCGAGCCCTCATCTATGATGGTTAAGTGCGACCCTCGCCACGGGAAATACATGGCTTGCTGTCTCATGTACAGGGGTGATGTCGTCCCCAAGGACGTCAATGCTGCTGTCGCCACCATCAAGACCAAGAGGACCATCCAGTTCGTCGACTGGTGCCCAACTGGATTCAAGTGTGGTATCAACTACCAGCCACCAACTGTTGTCCCTGGTGGTGATCTTGCTAAGGTGCAGAGGGCTGTCTGTATGATCTCCAACTCCACCAGTGTTGCTGAGGTGTTCTCCAGGATTGACCA
The DNA here is from genome assembly GCA_946800315.1 of Misopates orontium. Classification (NCBI taxonomy): domain Eukaryota; kingdom Viridiplantae; phylum Streptophyta; class Magnoliopsida; order Lamiales; family Plantaginaceae; genus Misopates; species Misopates orontium. The sequence goes on along the minus strand of OX326953.1, from coordinate 14,768,454 downwards.
CAAGTTTGATCTGATGTACGCCAAGAGGGCTTTCGTGCACTGGTACGTCGGTGAGGGTATGGAGGAAGGAGAATTCTCTGAGGCTAGGGAGGATTTGGCTGCTCTCGAGAAAGATTACGAAGAGGTCGGTGCCGAGTCGGCTGAAGGCGATGATGATGAGAACGAGGAATACTAAGCAATGGTCAAGAGAATTTGATGAAAGTGTCATTGGTTGTTATTGTATGCTTTTGGTTGTACTTTGTTTTTGAGACAATTGTGTGTTGTTTTGTGTTGAACCATTTATGTTGAATTCAGTATGGTTTTTCGTTTTCTGCATATATATTGCTGAAATGTTTGCCCACTTGTTTTAACTCTCATGTGGTGAATCCTGCTAAGTTACAAAATATGCTTATGTGATGTTTCTATTTCTGTTCTGCACTATACTACACATCTCTTTGGCAAATTAAGGGTAAAAACATATTTCTCGAAAAATTTGCAGGATTTTATTACTGATATATCATATCAATTAACTTGCATGCATATGTAAAATTTGTTTATTCATAGGCGTTAAGAATTTAAAATAATATACTGTACAAGAAAGGAGGCTGCCATTTCAAATAGATTTACAATTGTTTTTTGGAATTTTAGAAGATGTTCATGCTGTTCTAACACTTGGGATGTTTGACCTTCACTAGAAAATGACCAAAAAGAAAGATCTTTCTTCAAAACCATGACGATGAAAAATAATGAGATCCACGTCTTAGCCAGCCTCTCATGTCTTTTGATTAACATAGAAGTTTCAATTATAAAATAATATTCCCGATCCAAACTTTAAACAGAGACCAGATAAAGTAGCAAGAAGGGATACTGTTCATTAGTAGCAGCAAACTTGACGTTTTGTTTTAAAAAAAATTGCCATGCTTAGCACTGTTCATGTAGCATGCAGCAGCTTTGTTGCTGCTACATGAACAATGCAAAGCGTGATATGGAGCAGCAAAAGCTGCTACTCCATAATTTTATTTTTTTGTTTGTTATTATTATTTTTATTTGTTGAATGTAGGCTATTCAATTGATATTTGACCTTTTTATTTTTTTTGAAATTTGACATATATTTATGTTTTAAGATATTCGAATTAAAATTACACTATTACTAAAAAAAATCTTAGTTCTATTTCTCCTTAAAATGATTTCTTACCATATCTTTTATGACTGTAAGAGAGGTCACGAAAAATCCAATTGACTTTCGTGACCGCAATGCGGTCACAAATATTTTTTTTCTTACCAATATATTTCTTGACCGCTTTTCGGTCATAAATACTGATTTTCTTTGAACGTTTATATTGCGGTCACAAAAAGTCAGTCATGAATGCCTAGTTTTTTTGTAGTGTACACACAAAACAGTTTCCTTTTTATAAGTCATTTTCTCAAAAGTATGTTATGCTTTTAATACAAAGGTAAGTAAGCAGTTAAATGTTAAGCCGTAGCCTAAATTCTTCTCATAACAATTTAATTCCTTTTTCGTACGCTATAACAAGATAGGACCATTGTGTCTTCAGATCTATTCGTCGATTGCAATATACAATTTCAGCACAATCTTGTAATCTATTCTACATAAGAAGGGTATAAGATGTGAACAAATAAATTATATACACACAAAAGAAAATAAAGGAGAAAAACTCCCCCATCCCCTTCTTTTTCTGAAAAAAAGTTGATTTGGTTAGCGAAGAAAAAGAAAATTAATAACTAAAATGCAAAAATAACAATTCGAAGCAGCACAATTCTATTAGTCAGATAGCAGTATTTTATAAGCATCTTCATTCTTCAGGTATTAAACATGGAATTACAGATTCAGAATAATAAACATTATTTAATGCAAAATATAAGAGTGACGTCACCTGTCTATTGTCTTGGGCTTAAATTCAAAAGGATCGCAGCCCATATCGTACCACCCTTTTATGCCTTATAGCCCAAATAGCAATTTGCAAATTAACGCAACTATCGGAGCTTCAACGGTCAATATCTACAAAACAATTTGAAAATTTCAAAAAACTTTAAATCCAACACTAAAAAAATTAATTAAAACGCCACCTCCCACAGATCTCGGTACTATAAATACCCTTTCTCCAATTCCCGTCCCTCACATTTCGGATTTCAACAGCAGACGTCTTCGTATACGTCTCTGGCCCTAAATTTTCCTTCCAAATTTTCAAATCTCATCTCAATTTTTAAATCTCAAAAACTCCGCCAAAATGAGAGAATGCATCTCGATCCACATCGGACAAGCCGGAATTCAAGTCGGAAACGCCTGTTGGGAGCTGTACTGCCTCGAACACGGCATTCAGGTTCGTTTAATCGCTTCATTTGCCCTAATTTTCTCAGATCTACATGTTAACGAACCAGATCTAGCGTTAATCTGAGAGAATCTGATTTCTGACGAATATTTCGTTGTTTTTTAACAGCCTGATGGACAAATGCCGGGCGATCACACCGTTGGCGGCGGCGATGACGCATTCAACACGTTTTTCAGCGAGACCGGCGCCGGAAAACACGTTCCTCGCGCGGTGTTCGTGGATCTGGAGCCGACGGTCATCGACGAGGTCCGTACCGGTACGTATCGCCAGCTCTTTCACCCTGAGCAGCTCATTAGCGGAAAAGAGGACGCTGCTAACAACTTTGCTAGAGGTCATTACACCATTGGTAAAGAGATTGTGGATCTCTGCCTCGACAGGATCCGTAAGTTAGCGGACAATTGTACCGGATTGCAAGGGTTCCTTGTGTTCCATGCCGTGGGTGGCGGTACTGGATCTGGTCTCGGATCTCTGTTGCTTGAGAGGCTTTCGGTTGATTACGGTAAGAAGTCGAAGCTAGGTTTTACGATTTATCCTTCACCTCAGGTTTCGACTGCGGTTGTTGAGCCATATAACTCGGTGCTTTCGACGCATTCTCTGTTGGAGCACACTGATGTTGCGGTGCTTCTGGATAATGAGGCTATTTATGATATCTGCCGTAAGTCACTTGATATTGAGAGGCCAACTTATACCAACCTCAACAGGCTCATCTCTCAGGTATGATTTTATTGTGATTTTATGTTGTTTGTATAATCTAAGACTTCTGTATGGTAATTCAAAGTGTTTGATGAAATTCCTTCAGCTGATGTGATTAAAAACTGTTTGATTAAGTATATTATGTTAATAGTTGATGTAATTTTGTATTGTTTTTGTCTATGGAGGATGTGATTAAAACTGTTTGATAAAATGTGCAGGTGATTTCATCATTGACTGCTTCTCTGCGTTTTGATGGTGCTCTGAATGTGGATGTGAATGAGTTCCAAACCAATTTGGTCCCGTACCCAAGGATTCACTTCATGCTTTCATCATATGCCCCTGTGATCTCGGCTGAAAAGGCCTACCATGAGCAACTCTCGGTTTCCGAAATCACCAACACTGCATTTGAGCCCTCATCCATGATGGTAAAGTGCGACCCTCGCCATGGGAAGTACATGGCCTGCTGTTTGATGTACAGAGGTGACGTCGTCCCCAAAGACGTGAATGCTGCTGTTGCCACTATCAAGACTAAGAGAACTATCCAGTTTGTCGACTGGTGCCCCACTGGTTTCAAGTGCGGTATCAACTACCAGCCACCGACTGTTGTTCCTGGTGGCGATCTGGCTAAGGTGCAGAGGGCTGTTTGTATGATCTCCAACTCGACCAGCGTTGCTGAGGTGTTTTCGAGGATCGACCACAAGTTCGACCTTATGTATGCCAAGCGTGCGTTCGTGCATTGGTATGTTGGTGAGGGTATGGAGGAAGGAGAGTTTTCTGAGGCTAGGGAGGACTTGGCTGCCCTCGAGAAAGACTACGAGGAGGTTGGAGCAGAATCTGCTGAAGGAGAGGATGATGAAAACGATGAATACTAGTTCAAGTCAAGTGAATTTGATGAAAGCTAATGCTCTAATTCCTATTCCTGTGTTTGTCTTTGAGATGTTTGTGTTGTTTGCTGTTGAACTTCTGGTTAATGGTTTTTCAGTTCCTGCTTGTTTACTTTCATTTTGTTATATGAGTGGAAGTTTGTGGTGTATGGTTTGTGATTTTGTACGAAGGCAAATGATTGCCACTTTCCAGCATTTTAATGTGATTGGTTATTAAGTTGCGTTATAATTTTCTGTTCTGCATTTTTGAACTCCTTTGTTTTGTGTGGATTTAAATCTTAAATTCTTTATACAAAACCAACACAAAGAATGAAAAAACCAAATTTATTGTGATATTATTGCAGGAGAAGATACAGCCAGCCTGCAAGCATCACCTGAAATTATTTAAGGATGTAAACAAGTGCGAGTTTATGCGATTTAGAGCATCTGAGTATGAAATATGATTTCTTTTAAGAAGGAAAACAAACTTATGATAATACTGAACGGGATGGCAAACAATCTTGGGAAAAAGAATGTGATTGAACTAAAATTTGTTTAGGTGCGCAACAGTTTTCAAGTTCTTGCTGTTAAAGACATCATTTAGTTATTATTTTTTAAGAAAGAAAACAATCATATTAAGAACTTGTCAAAATGTTATAATCAATGTCAAGAAATTCAAGAGCTCCATCTTCATTTTTAAAAGAAACTCTATCCCCATCCAATCTGGACAGTCATTTATACTTGTCATTTTGGTCACGTTGATTAGCTCTAAAGCAATGGATCCATGTCATATATAAAATAATACTGTGTGTGTTGTCCCATAATTTAGATTACTCTGTAATTTAATTAATTCATTATTATACTAAAAATAAGTATGAGGACTACATAAAAAGGAAATTCCAAACCTAAAAATTATCGGCCCAATGTGTGTGGTCATATATGTTTCGACTGAGGGTTTTTAGGGTTTCAGCGGCGATATATTAAACAGAGACCATCGTCTTCATATTCTGTTTCACTGATATATTCTCTCCCTCTGCTCCGGCGGACGTAGCCCTAACAAATAATGGTGCACGTCAATTTTTACCGCAATTGTAAGATTCTCCACACACTCTCTCTCTCTCTCTAACAATACGTTAATTTGCGTTTACGCTTGTTAATTTTCGTGTTCTTAAATCTATGCGTTTTTTATGTGTTTAAGCACTGATCAGCTCAACAGTTTACGGTACTGAGTGTGTTTGTTTGTTACTGCTAATTGCATTGTTTAGATCAGGTTCAATTATAATCTCAGTTTCGATCTTCATTTCAAATGCGTATACTTCAAATGGTGTACTAGAACGAACCTTGGTGATGTGATTTGGATATCTGAATCGTAGATCTTGTGGCCGCTCTTTGTGAGGCTACGAATAGATGAAATTGAAAATTAGCTGGTTGATGTACTTGCAGAAGTGTTTTTTTAGTCAAAATTAGTGGACATTGTGCGTTGGTGTAATGTAGTTGTGGTGTGGTTGTTGTTGAGATCAGTCGTAGAAGTTAAGATGTTTTGTATCTTTGATTTTTATTTGTCGATTTTGGTTCTAGATCCTGTAAGAATACATACAGGAAACCTAAGAATGTGAGGTGCTTAGGTTTTTTGTTTTAGGACTTCCGTTGACGGTTTTCTTCTTTTGGATTTGGAAAAGAACCTTTATTGCCGTTTAATCTTATTGGATGATTGCTTACCTCGTTTAGTTTCGGTCTTGTTAGGTATCATGTACTTAATTTGTAATTGATTTGATGTAGATGGGAAGACATTCAAGAAGCCCCGCCGTCCCTATGAGAAGGAGCGTTTGGATGCTGAGCTGAGGCTCGTTGGAGAATATGGGCTCCGGTGCAAGAGAGAGCTCTGGAGGGTGCAATATGCATTGAGTCGCATCCGTAATGCTGCTAGAAATCTTCTCACCCTTGACGAGAAGGATCCTCGTCGTATCTTTGAAGGTGAGGCCCTTCTCCGCAGGATGAACAGGTATGGGCTTTTGGATGAGAGCCAGAACAAGCTCGATTACGTGTTGGCCCTCACCGTGGAGAACTTTCTTGAACGCCGCCTCCAGACTCTTGTATTCAAGGCTGGCATGGCCAAGTCTATTCACCATGCTCGTGTGCTGATCCGTCAGAGGCACGTTAGGTATGTATTCTGTTTCTCTCTCTTTTGTTGCCTTAGAGGTCTTGTGTACTTTGGTTTTCTTGGTTTAGTTATTATATGATAGCTTTTGGTTTTATGAGGGGGCTCTCACTTCTTTGAAATTAGGGATAAACACTACATAAGAGATGTTTTCAAGGGTAATTTAATATTAGTTTCTTAAACCCTAGGGGTTTAAAAAATACTCGTGCTTTTATTGTACCTTGAAGTTGACTGAAGAAATTTTAACGGTAAACTTGATGTAAATTACTCGTATTTTTGTAATTGTGAGCGACGACATCTATTAATATATTTGAATATTGGTTAGGTATTAAATTGTTTGGGTGCTAAATGTATTTGTTTTGATATTTTGATGTACTGGAATTTGTATTCCTTTGAATTTGTGTTTCTATTTCACGCTCTAATTCAATGTCCAAAATTGGTGGATGTCATAACCATTTTTCGTTATCTCCAGAGTTGTTTCCTGAACAATAAAGAGTACTCATACTCCCACTAGCTTAAACATAACAAAATTGAGAACCGACTTTTGGCATTTCTGATAACTGCATACTCACCGTTATCTTTGATCTTAAAAGGGTTGGAAGGCAGGTGGTCAATGTTGCATCCTTCATGGTGAGAGTTGATTCACAGCAACATATTGACTTCTCACTTACTAGCCCATTCGGTGGTGGCCGTGCTGGAAGAGTGAAGCGAAGGAACCAGAAATCTGCTGCCAAGAAAGCTGGTGGCGGTGATGAAGAAGAGGACGAGGAGTAAGCTGTATTTCTACTATAGAAACCCTGAAGATGTAGGGACTAGTGACTTTTTGATTTACAAAATGGATTTTCGAATTTTGAACTTCACCCTTCATCCTTTGTTGCAACTTATGTCTCTATTTTGGCCATTTTTGTTTGAGATGTTATTGAAGATTTCTTAATATATTGCTCTTTTATATTTGGTTCTTATTGATTTCAGATTCTATTTTGTCTTTGAAACATACATATAATGCAAAAAATGGAGCTCTTTTATATTTGGTTCTGATAGATTTCAAATCCAACTGTCTTTAAAAATACTTGTAATGCTAAAACTCGAGCAGAGTGAGGACCTTAGAGATGCATTTTTAATCTGTGGGATAGTTCGTAGTTCTTGAATTTATTAAGAACTGATGGCAACTATTTAAATACCTCGAAAAAGTATATGAGATTAGAGAAAACATTTTATTTCTATTTTTACTTTAAAATATCTCTTACAATTTTTGTTTCTCATCTTTTGGATGGTGAGTTACTATTGCTGCTAGATCAACTTGATGTGATCCTGATTTTGCCTTTTTGTAAATTCTGTTACTCAAGTGATTACGTTAATACCAGTGTACTAATGTTTGGTCTCTTTAAAATTCACAAAATATACTGCACGACACTTCTACCATTAATCATTTTTTTGACAAAAGTAAAAAAATCGTAACCTACAAAGCCAGAAGTGCCATTATTACTCGGTGGATCATCTAAATATAATAAATCACTCATATTTTATTGGCAGATCAAACAATAAAAGAAAATTAAGTGATGTGTGGTACTTATTAATTATAATTCAGTTATTTGTGTAAATGTTCGATGAAGACGGTGTTATAGAACAATTAGTATCCCACAGTTAAAGAAAATGTTACGACTGGCAGTATGTGGCATTAGAATGATATGAATGTATGATTTGTGTAACATAGCAAACATAAGGGGTGATTTATGTAATTACTCATACTTAGAGTAGTTTGTGTAATTGTCCTCTAAATAATTTTTGTTCAGCTAACAAATTGTAAAGTTAATAATAAAAAACACTAAATCGAACACGACTGTCAAGATGGCCGAGCGGTCTAAGGCGCCAGTTTCAGGTACTGGTCCGAAAGGGCGTGGGTTCAAATCCCACTCTTGACATTTATATATATGTTTTCAAAACCATATAAAATTGCATTAACTATTAAAATTATTTCACACGTTTATCTCCAATATTTTTATATTTTTTATGTTGCACAAGCATTATTAACGAAACATTGATATGTTATATAGGATTCGGAGATGACCAAACTAACATGGGAAGAGCAAGAAAGCAGGATCTATGCATATTTTCCTATTCACAAAACTAATCCTGCTTAGCTTATTCTGGCACCAAACCAGTTGTTCTCTATTTATTTTTGTCATGTTCAAAACTCTACTCACTAATTTCATATCTATCTGCGAGAAAAAATAAAGAACTTGATCGGAATCGTCTTCTTTATCAGTACGTCTGAATTTCCTTAAAATGCAATTCTCACTCCTCAGAAGATCCTTAAGCCTCCTTTCTTTCTGCATTCAAATATAATTGTTAGTAGTAAAAAGGACCTTAGTCGAAAAGTAGCAACATTTTCATGGAATTTTGGTCGTAGTGACTGCATGAAATCAAACTGAAATGTTAGTACCAACCTTTTGAAGTGTTTTTCTGAGTTGTACTAATAACTTGTGGTCTGCAGCATTTTCAAGCTCAGGAATTTTCTTGTTTGCCGCGGTGGTGCAATCCTTGTCCGCTCGAACAAATAGCCAAAATATTCGTATACATTCTTCAACAGTTTCCACTAGCATCTCACTTGTGATTGCATATTCATCTGCCTCGTTTTTCCTGGCCTTGTCTTTGTGTTTCGAGTCGTCCTCTGCTATGGAGCTCAAATTTAATAAGTTAGAAAGTCCTATCACAGAAAAAAAAAAAAAAAAAAAAAAAAAGTTACTAGGAGCAGAAGAATTAATGTATGCTCACCTCGTATGAGTGGAACCTGAAGAAGATTACGAAGAACACACCTACTTTTAACATAATTCTGAACTCTAGGCCCTTGGAACGCTTCATCTTCCATAAATCTCTGTAATAGCACTTGAAACTGTTGAAACTCGCCAGCAATCTCATTGTAACGATGAACTCCATGTACATCTGAATTCCATAGTTCTAAAGCCTTTTGGTACTGCCAGTGTAAGAACTCCCACGAGAGGCAGATATGTCCGGCATACACTAGTTCAAGATCGCCCTCTAATTCCCTCACAAACTTCTTCACTGGATCACTTCCTTTAACTTTGTGTTTAAATAGCCAAAGATTCTGGGAAACAAGAGATCTGAGTGTCGGGGGAGAACGCTTTTGGTGAGGATCCTTCAACTGCAAAAAACCTGTGGGGAATAACACGAGTGCATGAGGTTCGTCCAAAAGAATAATTATTTAATGCTGCGCCCTGCTCACATTTTTAGTGAACCTTAGAAAATTTTAGGATTAACTACATTTGCAATCTTTGAAGGTCAGTCTATTAACAGATATACTCCCTATTGTTTGAGTAATTAGAAAACATTTTGATAGGCTCACCTCATGATGTTTGAGAGAAGTTACAAATTGGCCTGATTTTACAATCTTATTGGAGTCGTGTATTGTTAAAAGAGATCTACATATGCATCAGTAATAACTCTTCCTTACAACTTTACCTGTTTTACTCCGAGTTATTGCTAAGATGCATGATCATTATCATGGTTAAACACAACATAACTTGAACAACACGAAAAATATATGACCAAGTTATAGGATAGTGTACTAACCCATGGCATACATCTTCTGGTAGTTCAAGATATCGAATTTTCGCATTCTTTCACTGTAACTCTTGTAGAATTTATGAAGCTCCCCTATACAATCTTCATGCAGCATTTTCTCATCGATTTTCCACGGCTTCAAATCATCCATCATCTTCGGGGATTCAGATTCTTCTTCAAAAATGGTAGGTAAACCTATTGACCTCACATTTCTGAGTTCCATTTTCAACTGTTCGATTAAATCTTGATGTTCCCATAATGATTCCAATTTATTTGCATCGCCGCCGGAACTCGACGATGATGATTCATTTAGCATTGGTTTTACAGCATCATCTTCCCCATTGACTATCTCCTTCTCATCCAAGTCCACTGAGATTTCCTGATTTTCTTGGAAATCTGAAAATTTACTATCTGATTCCATCTTATCATTTTCATAATGAGTATCTATTCCTCCTTCGAAATCTCGATCGGACAAGAAACCGTTATTTTCAGTTAACGAATGTCCATGTCCAGAACTTGTCGAATCAGAATCAGAATCAATAAACAGAGAATTATTCTGGGATAAAAACTGGGATTCATCAATAAATTCTTCCTGTTCTTGAACTGATTGTACGCTGTCTTCCGAATATTCTGGAAATTCGATTGGCACAGTTTCCTCATTTTCGTCTCCTTTTCCCTTCTGAAAAACAGATCCTGCTTTTTCATGAATCTGCTCCAGGTTTTCATCCAAAAAAACCTCTTCAATATCAGAAAAATAGCTATCTTCTTCTTCAGTAGAAAACGCTTCCATCTCGTGAATGAAACCGCCACTTTTTCCTGATGAAAACTCATATGTACTAGTATATGTTACTTCAGGATTAAATACATTTACATTTTCTCTCTGTATTCTGTTAAATTCTTCAAAGCTTTGAAACTTGAATTTCAAAGATAACTCCTTTTCCTCTTCTTCATCATAAAACCCTTTAAATTCAGTAAATTCTTTCTCCTTTTCACAATCGGGCGACAACCCGGGACCTGATTCAAGAAAGCTTGTTCCTTTATCATTCTTCTTTAAGGAAAAACTGGCATACCTTTGCAACCTGCATGCAGAAATATCTGGGTAAAACAAACTATAATATAAACAAAGAGCTAATGATGTAATACCATTTTTAACAGTGTCGGAATATGGAAAATAACAGAACACACCTGAAAATGTAGGTGAATATGAAACTGAAGAACGGGTGCAAATAAACTGAAACAGGATGAACTAAAGAAGCCAGTTTTTGGCAGAGGAGCTTTGGATTAAAACCCATGTTCAAAAAATTAAAAACTTTTTTTCTGAAAACAAAAGGTTTTAATTTTCTAAGGGAACCTATTAAGTTTAATCAGGTCAGTAAATTTAGTTAGAAGCAAACAAACAGGGGAGATTTAGGTGAATGAACTTATGACCGTTTTGAACATTTCAAAGAGGAAATGGACTCTACACCTGTAAACAAAACAGAATTTTTGAGTAATAACAAAATAACACCAAAGATTTGGCTCAAAAATCTGAGTCAGAAGAAGTTGAAATTGTACCTAATTGGAGAAAAATAAGGGTGGTGAGAGTTTGACAGCAAGAGTTAAGGAGAGATAGTAACATACCATCAACTGAAAAGACTAAGGTTGTTTTCCCTTATTGCTTAGAGCTTAGAAATACAATCTTATTTGTTAATAATAGTGCATGCGTAGAAAAATGAAATGAAAGAGATAATTAATGGGTTTTTGTCACTTTGACCATTATGGCGTTATATCTTGGTACATAAGTTTATTCACTGAAACCGAAAATTATTTCTATGAATTAAATGAGAATAAGTTCATAATTTCAGAATCTGAATATCAATCCAAACCATTTCTTTTTATGTTTATACTTGTACCCAACTGCAGTTTTTATTGTTGATTTAGGTTTGAATGATGAATGCTCAAAAGTCAAAACATTAAATATTTTGAACATTCTCTAGATATTTACATATATTCCGACTAAATAATATCGTGTCACACTTTGATCAAACCTGCAGAAATATAGAAGTATCATTTAACACAATCCAATGATTCAACAGATACCAATCTATCCACTTCAGCAATATTCGTATACATACACAGCACAAAACAAATTCCAGAACCCACTTTAGCATTCATTCTTCATCCTTATTGGACACTTTCAAAATATTCCTAATATCACTAAAATCATGTCACAACTTTGCATGATGAAATCTTGAAATACCCACGTCAACATCAAGCCTCCCAAAACTGCGCCAAGATACAGTCTAGCGCCATAGTTTTATTGAATTTACCCATTTCAAGGCAGAACAAATCAGAGGCAGCATGATCCAGCCCATGCAACAATGCAATCGCCAAGCGAGAAACTACTTTGATCCGAAAACTGCAATTATATGATCCTGTATCAATAGTAAACTCTCCTCTCTTGGTCCGATTCCAAGCACGAACGACCCGATAAAAGGCCAGCAAAACCTTCAGACAAGCAGCCCTCAATGGCGCATGGAGACATGGTGCTATTAAATGGAGTACTGTGTTTAACCATTTCAGGGCAATCTATATTACTCTCAAGTTGATTCTGACCCCAGTTACTAGACTTGTCAATTGAACCAATGGATCTTCTCTTAGAATATATGACACCACTACAGACCGATTGTCCGTTAGGAGATTCATGTTCCAATGATAAGTTGCCGCACAACTTTCTCTTTGAACCCGGGAGAATTTTCAAACCTTGGTGGTGACAAAATGTTAGAACGGGTATGTGTATTTTATGATATCATAGGAAAATTTTGTAGTTTCAGCATACCATTTAGGTTGTCATCAGACAGTTGGGATTCTGAACCAGCACATTTGCAGTGTAAATTAGAGGCGCCTTGAGATCCTTGGATCCTGCAATATGTAATAACATATAATGCTAAGACGAAAGAAATAAGAATTGGAACTTGTGGAGCTGCAGTGACCAAAAAATTTGAAAGTGAAATACTTTAAAACTTGCTAGAATCAAACTGAAGAAAAAAGCATTTATTACACCAATATTTGTTAGGTAACTAGAATCGTCTGTGTGATCCTCTATAAATCATTGGGCTCATGCGAGATCATACAGGTTAAACTCGAGAAGTAAGTTCTAAAATTGGTGAGCATATCCAGTAATAAGATTCAGTGAGAAAAACAAAAAAATGAAGAGGAAAAACATTATTCGAAGTCAATGAGGTATAGGATTCTACCTGTACATGTGTTCAACAAAGTCATCAATTAAGACAGGCCATGCTCCTGGTAAAAATTAAATAAAGAATTAAAGGACTTAAACAACTCAGAATACAACAGAAACACATCCTTCCATTATGAATGAATGGGAAGAGAGATGATTCCAATAAACTCTATTTCTCATATTCCTTTCTGAATGCTTCATTTACGAGACAAACAAAAACTAACAATCTTATCCTTTGACACGTTATCATTTTGAGTCATTAACAACTTTTCTTATTAGAGAAATAGATAAATGCCTATTAGATTTAATGTTATTAGTAACTTGTCTTAGTTAAATTGTTCATATAACAATTCGAAAGACAATCAGATTGTCTTCTTGAAAATACTTTACATCATGTAAATAACTTTGAGTGACAGAGTATAACATGACGGCAGGCAGTAATTAAATACCTTCAGGATCATACCCTTCAAGATTTTCATGCACACACCGGCTGAAGGATAAAACTTGCCGCCATGTATCCTCGGATATGTTATGTCGTTGATTTTTCTAGAAAACAAGCGAGGAAAAATAGATCAATTTCGATAAGACGAAAAGATAGGTCCTGCAATATTCAGTTACTACTCAATCACTTTGCTAGTGGTGCATCTCTCAACAGCATGTAACCGAGGGGCGAAAAAGAAACACATATCACTAGAGTATTAGTCATGAACCACTTCGTTAATGGTGAGTCCTCAACAACATTTAACCCAAGGCGAACAAGATCTGAAACACGTGTCACTATAGCATTAGACATGCATATAAGTGATGTAGAAAGATCTAAACTCAATTTGCATGAAGAAGTGTACATACATATTAAAATCCTTCAAATAATCTTAGTCTGTCAATGAATAGGAAGAACAATAGAATCCACTGAAGTTTCCCCATCTCAGATTTCAGATGACAAACTTCATCATGGATACTAACAACCTCCCCTCCCCACCCCCACCCACCCACGCAAAAAAATGAGTTTAGCTTTAACGTGTAACAGCAGGCTGTAGTTCCCATTTTTGGATAAAATGACTAAACAAGATTATTAAGTTCCTTTCCTTTTTGATGTACCAAGAAAATAAATGTGTCATTAGTAACTCCTGTTCAAGCATCACGTTCCCTTTGCAACTTTTTCTAGCGACAGAAAAAGACGCAGAACAAAGGAAATCATATATAAATAGAAGGTATTAGTAATAGGTTGTCAAATATGCCACTCATTTTCTTAAGGGGATTTTTTTTTTTAATTTGACCAATCAAGACTATACAATTGCCAACATGATATCTTCTGCTTTGCATCCATAATTGAAAATATTAATGTAAGTGGCCAAAGATCATCGGAAGTTGAACACGTGCCAGCAGATGAAGATAAAGACAGTAGGTAATGATTACTTTGCAGCAACTAAAATCAGAAATTCTACTGCAGGCACACACCTCAACATAGTTGCACCATTGGTCAATCAGTCGAAACCTTCCAGCTAAAACTAATCTCCACGCCGAAACAGCCCTGCTTACAGCTGAAAAATGTTTTTCATATCATATTGGAGGAAGCAGATTCATACCCAAGTAAGATATAATATTAAAATGCTAGAACCAATAAGTCTAGTCTACTCACTGATATTCTTTTGACCGTTCTCTCGGCAAATGAAGAATACAAAATTGTAGAAGCAGGAAAACTCTGAAAAGTCAGCCTATAGAAAAGAATAATATACCAAGTATGAATAAAACAGAACACCCAAAAATTATATCTTAGCATGCAGAAGCAAATAAGAGATGGTAGCTTACATTCAAGTCTAATCTCAACATCAACTTGTATACTTCCTCAAGAACTGGAAACCTGCAACAGAAGGCATCAGCATTCAGTTTTTGTATTCACATTTTTCCCATCAAGTGATTACGCAAAACTAAGGCACACTCTTGAAACTAACCAAAGATTCTCAAGGAAAACAACCAAGACATGGTCAGCAGAGCAAGTACTTTTGGCGAAACAAAGTAAAGATACTTAAAAAGTTGATTGTCGAAACACAATCAAGAAATACACCACTTAATTATGAAATACTTGTATCAGCTTGTGTATTTTCTTGAATTGGCATCACATTTATTTTAAATCTTGAATCTATCCTCCCGTATTTCTTTTGATCGGCACCAATCCTACCGACTCGAGCAATTCTCTTAAATCATCTCTGGAATTAATTGTCCACCTAAAAGTTCAGCAAACTTTAAAAGGATTATCATTAACTAGCAACTATTCAACTCAGCGGCGACACGATACTTCATAGCATAATTAAGACTATCCTATCCCGAAATCTTGAAGACGGGGCGCAAAACTCAAACATAAGCACACAAACAAAACACAACCGCAACAAGAACACAAAAAAAACATCATCTTGAATCTTGTAACTTGGCATTCAGAAACAGATACCTTGTACCGAATTTCGACTCCACGTGCTGTAACAACTGAGCCAAATCCTCTCGCGAACATCTCAACTTGTATGACTCATCATCTGGCCCATAACCCTCCCTCTCAGGAGGATACACCCTTGTCACAATATCTGCAATAAATATTCCAAAATTCAAGCAAATCAAAACACACACACACAAAGCAAAAACAACAAAAAAAATCAAGAAATAAGGGTCTAAAACTCTAAATTCCCATTTCAATTTCAAATTACACAAAATCAAAAAAATCAGAAAGAATAAAAACTAGGGTTTTGAATAATAGTACCGCAATATCGGCGGTAGATTTGGAGAATATCCAAAGTATAGTCCATAGCGATAAGGAGGAATTAGGGTTTTCTGAAGCAAAACAAAAAACCCTAATTCAAATTTGACGATGATTCAGTAAACCCTAGAACTGAAATTCACTATATCTTCTTTCGTTTTTTGTTTGTGCTGCAAATTGACGCAGGCACAAGTTTATTTAGCTCTCTACGTGAGAAAACTTATATACTTGTGCAGGTTCTTTTTGGAAGATAAAGCTGTGTGGGCGCTATATATTCGTTGGGGAATATTCTAAATTGCTTTTTTAAAATTTTATCTTAAAAAATACAAAAATTGGGAAGAATCTAAAAGATTTTTTTCCGCTCTTAAAACTTTCTTTTTATTAAAATAGATAGAGTTACATTGATTACACATATATTGGTTGGTTGTTTTTATATATAAAAAGAAATATTAAATAGGAAGAACTCAAAAACTTTTCTCATAACCATCACTAATCATGATTCACATGGGTAGTCAAAACAAGTCCAACATTTAAATGCAAGGTCATTTTCATGTTTCATATTGTGTTTTGGCTCAAGCAAATAAGAGAAATGAGTGTTTGGCTGTATTCTGAATGTAGGATGGTTATCAATCTATGATGGAGTCTTCTATCTTCTTACATTTTTATTTACACTTTGCTATATCTATTGGTTACAATTATTGATTTAAGTTACTTTTGTCTTCTTTTCAAAGAAACAACAACCCAATGTATAAATTTCCCAATATGAGCAAACCTGTTTTTTTTTTGTTTGGAGCATCAGCTTCGAATTCTGGCTTAGCCTCTTCATGATGTATATGGTTGGATACCAAATTAGTTTAGCAACTCTCAGTACATTTACCATTGAGTTAAATTTACTTAATTAATTTATATTGTAATTACACTCTGAAAGAAAAGAATATTAAACAAGACCGAATTTAGTCAGTAAACATCCACGATGCACCTGGGTGTACATGTTTCTCGAGAAGAATGAGGTAGAAAATAGAGTATACTCGCAAGTAAAATGCCTTTTGCATATCATAATTCAACAATGTCAGCTGAAAGTACACTATTAAAAACAATTGTTGTTTACTGCATTTGGTACATAAACAAAATTTATATTTGGACAACACGCTGAGAACCACACATTTAAGCAACCTCCTTCAAATTTCTAACAGGAACTGTCATTTTACTCAGAGAGGCTAAAACTCATGCACCGTAGTAGGGGGGTTGGGCCGGAAGTGAAACTCCACTACTACTCGGAGGAGCCGAATAGTACATCTGACCAGGAGGGCTCTGCCATGCTTGAGCTGGGGGAGGAACTCCAGCATTTTGCTGCATTGCTAGTGATAGTGGGATAGTGTAGTCCCGACTTTTGTCACTATACGCCTACACAATATACGAAATAATCAATTGTTCTTGCAAGGAAAAAGAAATCAACAGGTCAGGTAAGCGGCAAGCAGTATACATCAACAGATAGAATTTTCTACTACTAATTTACTATGAAGTTTTAGCGGTGACACGAGCCCTTGAATTGTTGCTCTTATTATGGTCCAGGAATCTTAAACTAAAAGCATATTTCTATACCTTCACATTGAGATCAGTATGACGAGAGTATGATAGATGAAGCTTACAATAGCCACCATCATAAATGCAATGGCCCTCTAAAGAATCTTTGGCAACAGTTGCGGTAGCGATATCTGCAATTGGAACAACTAATAGATCAGTATGTGCAGAAGAGATGTATATGACGAGCACATGGAGAACCAAAATGTAGTCAAACTCCATACAAAATCAAACATATTTATATGACGAGAAGTTTGAAAATCAAAGAGGTACGCATGCAAATACATGCAACAAGTACTGCAGCATAGAGTATTGCTTTATTAAATATGTGCCTACAAAGTTAATGGTGTTTCCGCAAGATATTTTTTCTTGGCTTTCAACTCAAACTAAATAGGAGAAACTATCGCCATTTGTTAGAGATGTACTCAAGAAATTCTTCAACTCCCCAAGGTTAGAGATAAGGAGGGAGTTTGAAAGCAAGAACTCATATACATATAGCAGTTTTCTTTAGGGAAACAAACAAGTCTCCCTTTTTTGGTTAAACCATAGTTTTCTGCCAAATTAAATCCAACTAATGATCCTCAAGATCAGTGAAACAAATGCCAGCTCATCGCAAGAGAATAAAGCATAATAAAGATTACAACTTCTTGAAAAGGAACTAACATACTAAATCCTCCATAGTCCTTATGAATGTCTCCATCCATTACTTACTACGAAGTTCCCACTAATATTTTCTCTTCTTTTTCTCCAATAGGGGAAATTATTGGTTCACATTTTGCAAGCAACTCACCAGGATACTGGATTAGTGCCTGTGTTCCACCATTCTTCTCGAACATTGCAATCTTCTGGACATTTCCAAATGAAGAAAACACCTGATAAATATAGCATGTACGGCATCAATATATGTTCCCTTGGAAAAGTATTATGTAAAAGAACAATAAACACAATTCATACAGTGTGAAGAACATCCACTGTCACGGCATATTGCATATTTTCAATATTAGCAAGCAGCACATTACTTTGAACTTCTATCTTCTTCCCATCTGGACCTACAGCAGGCTGGAAAAAAATCAATTTGTTAATGCTTGCCAATTTAACATATACAGAACACCTGCCAGTTCGGAAATGCACCTGAAGAAAACTCTCCATTGCAGTAGGGTTAACAGGCAGATAAGGATTTGTATAGTCCCTGGAGAATGAACAAAACTACTCAGAGATGTATTTAACATGGTGGAACTTGAATAAAACCTGAACGAAAAATCAATTGCAAAGAATCTTGACACAGCCACGATTTTGGAAATGAAAATATTATTGCTACTGCGGAATGCACACTATATTTGTTTGCATTTAACTGTTTATCATGCAACAAGTTTAGATAGTGTAATCATTGAAAACACACAATGAATTGACAAGACAGAGAAAAAAATAATACTATCTCTGAAGAAGGCATAGATGATATGTACAGTTAAAAAGAACTGTTATCAAATGCATGTGAGGAACATCCTATGACAGCCCATTCCACCCACTAGCCTATGCACCAAACCAGGTCTCCACCCCAAAAGGTAAAGTACGAGTGAATTTGAGTCGCCACTTCCAGTGATTATTATGCAAATACCAACTATAACCCATTTTGCACCGGAACAAAAAAAAGAAATCAAAAAAGAACTCAGGAGAGAGTGTATCTTAAACAATCTCCAATTTAATGCTTCCAAACAGCATAAACATCAGCCACTAACAGCATGCAGCACTTGGCAGCTCCTACTAACAACATGCAGAATATGAGAGCTAACCCCCACCTGAACCTGCAACTAATCCAATCATATCTCACTCCTATAACTTAACAACAATGGAGATGCCTCGTCACACATCTGCCAACCTAAAAGATTAATCTGATATACACCCAGATAAGAACAAAAGCTTCCAATACCAAAGTAATTATCACAGGCTATATGAACGAAACTAGAATCATGTTAAATGGAGTATATGAATTCCTCATCAAGTCATCCTAATTGAACAAAAAACACCTTCATTTAGTTACATCAACGATAAGAAAATTATCGATTAGTAAGTAGGACAAGCACAGTTAAATGAAACAGATTACTATGCATAAATATATCATGACCGCTGCACCCCTAGGGCCTAGCCACACTCAATTTGATTGTCTACCAACCACGACAACAACAACCACCATGCCTTTAATCCCAATTGACTGGGGTACGATAGCCTACCAACTAATAAGAACATAGTCACCAGGCCTCAAGCCAGACGAGACTTCAAGATTGACTTTAGAAAACGTGCGGACATCAAATAATCGCCAATGATTTGTATGAAGTAGCCGCCATAAATAAGCTCTCTTAACTCCATAAAAGTCAAGCTTCTAAAGCTTCTCTATGGTCAACGAAGCAAATACATAACAACTTTTTCCGAAACACTCTAACATACTTTAATACAAAATTGATGTTTTTTCAGGTAATTTCCAGCAGAAAAAGGACACCTGGAACCTAGATTCTCAAATGCTAGTCAAAAACTCAAATCCAAATAAATTCCAAAAGTGTAAATAACTGACCACATTGTTTGCCCAAATAAGTTAATAAATGTGAATTTTTTTCCTCAGTGTCTAATAGACGAGGAAATACTGCTCCCGTGGCGTATGTAATAAGATGTACATGCTATCTTAGAGAATATTTACCAAGTGGTGCGAGGTACCTAGGCATGTTCAAGATCATGGGGAGGGGGAGAGAGAAACTAATATTATAAGATGGAGAATATTACTAAGAGGGCATGAAAAAATACATCTGTGTTATAGCTCCGAGCTTCACTAAAACCTAGATAACAAAAGGCATCAATTAGCAAGATCTCATTTGCGAAAGTACTCAAACAAAAGAACACTGTGATGGATATAATGAACCACGCGGCACAAAAAGGAAGTGTCATAAACATTATTGACGCCAGAGTAAAATAACTCTTACCTGCTCCGATGGGATTGAAACTTAATATTCAAATCTGTGTGGGCAGAGTACGAGATGCGTAAATGACATTCATTTACATGTCCAGGAAGAAGGTATCTGGAAAACGGTATAACAATTAAAATTCACAAACTGAGAACTCAAGGGTGCAAAAAGATTTGGCACATATAGAGGGAGTAGGTGACATGTAGGAACCAGAAGAAAAGAGGATATTTAAACCATTATCCCTGCATATGAAATTAGAGATACGTGCCTGGGTATACTTCTACCATCCAATGAATCCCTTGCCGTCGACGCAGTCTGAACATCGCTATACTGAATTAAAGCCTGCTCAAGATTAACCAGAATCAAAACAAGTGGGCTGGGAAGATTTAAATTTGCAGAATACTAATGGGTTATCAAAAATTTACCTGAAAACCAGCAGCCTTTTCAAATGTAGCAATCTTTTGCACAAGACCAAAAGCCGAGAACACCTGAGTATACATAAAGTTTAAAAAAGTATATTGCAGAAGATGACTTCAAAACACCATGCAAGTTGATATCAACAAATAAACATGGGAAAAGAATGAAAAAAGAAACAGATCTTCAAGTGCAGAAAGCACCTTAATAAAGCAGTCACATGACTACATATCCATATCGCCTCCCACAATAGACTCTAAAAGGAATATCTGTGATTCAATTTGTCTCAGTCAAAAATTGATGCAATACTAATAAGTGCTACTAATAGGGAAACAAAGCATAATTGGCACAAACATTTACAGTCACCCTAGGCACAGACTATGATAATAAATTATGTGATTCACAGGAAGAACCTTGTTCGTGGAATTACAAACAAACTTGTTGATTATTTACAAAACATGTTTGAATCCAAATTTGCATTCAAATTTTCATAAAATGGCTCTAAGCTTTAAATACATAAAATGTGGTTATAAACACATTAAATTCAAAGTAGGACGAGAGATAGGAGAATAATAACATATCAGGACAGTATATATTTCAACAAGAAATTAATTGGTTTCCCCATCGAGCTGAAAGACCACCTACGTATTGATTATCCAAAGCATAAACAGCAATCAAATCAGACCCACTTTTCAGAACTTCAGTCAACTGGATAAGGAATCCAATTCTCGATTATAACATGAATTCTGTGAAGCAAACTACACGTACCAAGTGAATGACATCAATGCTAACATCCCCAGCTTCGACGCCCTCCATGGTAACAAGCAACACATTTCCCGGAACCTCTCCAGGACTTTTGTTGTTAACAATCTCATGCCTATTAGAGTACTGTGTATACACTGCTTTGCCACGAATATGCGCAGGCTCTGAAGACGAAGCATAATACGTGACCATATTAATCGCCTGATTAAGATCCGCCTGCACAAGTAATTGAACCGATTTCGTCAATTCAAACCAAATCCACCCAACACAAAACTCCTCAATTATACCCCAAAACACAACAAATACAACTTAAACCAAAACATAAACACGTAATTTGTTCTATCGGCATCTATCACCTCAACACATATACAATCATGAAAACGTGAGCACGAACAGCAAAACTCAATCGGAAATCACAATCAACAATAAGAGAATGTGCATACGAATTCGACAAACGCTTGATTACGATTAGCCCCAACGCTGCACTTTGTGTTGACGATTTTGCCGAATGGTTTGCACACTTCGATGAGCTCATCTTCGGTGCAATCCCATGGAAGATTACGCAGGTGGAGCACCTTTGACGGCGTCTGCGTGTACCGGAACTGCGTTTGCCCCGATGTTGACATTCGAAAATTTGCTCCCAAATGATCTGATTCTAGGGTTTATGAAAATTTTGAGAGGTTTAGGGTTTCGATTGTATATAATTAGATATATGTATCTGAGAGGCAAAGGTGATGATTACTAATGAAATGATTTGGGGACAATTTCTGTGCTGTGCCGAGAGATTTTTGCTCTGTTACTTTTTTTTTTTTTTTTTTTTCTCTTAATAAGCAAGTTTTTTTGAGAAGAAATGAGCAAGTTTATTAGTGCTTCATATTTGAAATGACAAATAGAAAATAGCAAAGAAGGAAACAAGAACAAACTATAAAATATCAAGGCCATCTTATTAATGTTGACGGTAGTGAGAAAGGTGATCCCATATTTTTTTTGTTTTTTTAGGGAAATAAACATATTATAAATCAGCGCAAACAAACAGTTTTAGTACAGGAAAACGGGATCTGGTGATGCGGTAAAAAACACAATAAGTACCATAGTACAAAAGGGGATCAGCCACGCGTTGCTCGAGATCATTACGATCATTAGCTTTTCGACTTTGCGGGCGATTTGGAATATGGGTATCACATAGGCAGAACTATGGGGTGTCTTCCACGATCTCGGTGTTGTTTTGAGAAATAATGTTCATCACGTTCTCCTTTCATGCGATACTAGAATTGTTGTTGGTCTCCTACACTCTTGTGTTTCGGACAAACCACCCTCACGCTAATCTGGTGGAGGCTTGCAAAGGTCTTATGTCGTAATTCGCGACTTGTAGTGCCTTCCGCGACTTCAGGGAAACAAATATTATTGCGAATAAACTTGCACACTCAGTCACACACTCACTCTCCTTTGGAGTTGAATTCTATGATCACCTTTCGCATGGTGTCTCTTCCTAAAGATGTTAAACGTGCTGGGCCGGGCTGGCCCAGCACGTATTCGCCTGGCACGCGAGTTTCGCGTGCCGGGCCGTGCCTGGCAGCTCGGCTTGGCGAGCTGGGCCGTGCCGGGCCGAATTGGCGCGAATTCGGCCCAGCACGGCCCCATTGTATTTTTTTTTTGTTTTTCTTTATATTTAGTATATTAAATATGTTATTAACATGGAAAAATTGTAGGAAAAAAATAAAAAAGGCTGGAAAAACTTGTGCACAAATATATATAAAAAAAAGGACTTTCTTCATTGAATTCTTGTGAAAAGAAGAGAATTTTACAATGTAACATTTGATGATTTATAATTAAACTAAGTACTAACTAGCAAACTTTCATAAAAAGAGGTAAACTAACAATTGTATTCTACCAAAAAATACAAAAAATGTAAACTCAAAAATAAAAAGGGATAAATTTTAGCATTGAAAGGGGTATAAATTGAGCTAAACAAAAATACATAAAAAGTGAACTTCAAAATAAAATCATTAAAAAAAACATAAAAAGTGAACTTCAAAATAAAATCATTAAAAAAAAAACATAAAAGGTTAACTAAAAAAAATATGTAGCAACTTGCAAATGTTCAATTTAGTGGATATTTGTAAAATTATATGGCATGGTTGCGTCTTCATTATCGTCATCTTCATTCGTTCCCAAGACCGTTTCAACCTTCCTCAAATTTTTTTCTCTGTATTGTTGGTCGAGCATGTCTTTCCAAATCATGCAAAACTTTACACTATCCGGTTTCAATCTGTTTCTTGCGTCCGTAAGCACACGATGACCTGCACTAAAAGCACGCTCCGATGCAACTGTAGACATCTGCGAACTAAGTAAGTCTTTGGCAATACGAGCCAAGACAGGGGTTACTGGCTCGTTTTGTTTCCACCATTTTAGTATGTCAATTTTTTTGTCCACTTTTTGAGGTCCTTTTTGAAAAAATACGTTGATTTCACTATAACTTCCTGTACTTGATTGGTTAGATTGTTGGCTTGACAACAATTCGTCAAAAATAGTAAAACCACTACCTCTAGAAGCATTAGTAGGAGATTCTTCCATTTCAACAGATGGAGCATACATGTCATGTAAACGATAAAGCATATTTAATATTCTAAAACGTTCTGTGTTAGAATCAAATTAATTGTTTAAAGCCGCATGATATAGTTCTAATAGTTGTACAATTCCACTTAATCTAACACGTGTGTCTACGCAACTAGATAAAATACAAATATTAGGAACTTTCTTATAATACTTTACCCATTTCTTTTCCATTTCTGTTATGATTGGTTTCAAAGTTGCATGTTCTCTATGATCACGGAATAATTTGACAACAGAAACCATATACAATAACATCATGTTCGATGTAGGAGTATAACATGAAGACATAATATCCGTAAACTTTGAAAAAACCGCTAAATATGGAACAAGTATATCACAGACTTCCCAATCGTTGGCAAAAACAGAAGTTGGGCCAAGTGCTCGGTGACAAAAAAAAGTAATTGGATCTTTATATGGTTGGGCCTCAATTAACATTCTATATGTAGCACTCCATCTATGTGGTACATCAAGATAAATATGTTTAACGGGCATGCCGTGGGTTGCACACACAGCATTAAATTGTTGTATTCTACTAGAATAACCGTTAATGTGAGATAAACAAACTCTAATTCTATGAATTGACTCATTTAACACAGATAGTCCATCTTTAACACATAAATGCAAAATATGACATATGCATCTAACATGAAATAATTGACCTTCGAGCATAAGATTCATTGCCGGTTTGAGTGACTTTATAGCATTTACATTGTTACTAGCATTATCTAAAGAAATGCTTAAAATTTTATCTGTAATACCCCAATAATCTAAAGCGGATAATGTGGCATCGCGTATCAAATCCCCGGTGTGAGGCAAGTCTAATTGTGCAAATTCAATAATTCTTTTACGCATAACCCAATCTTTATCTATCCAATGTGCGGTAATGCAACTAAAATGAATGGATCCACTACCTTGCCACAAATCAGAAGTCAAAGAGATTCTACCATTAAAATTTCTAAACTCATTTTTTAAAACTATAATATCGTTCTTATATTGTTTAACACCATCCTTAAAACAAGTTCCCCTAGATATTTTCGTAAATTTGCATTGCACAGCTTTTCTTATAAAATTTTCAAATAGTTCATTTTCTGCAAAACTAAAGGGTAACTCATTTTGAACTATAAATTGAGCAAAACAAATACGCATGTAAGCTTTGTCATACCTCCACTGTGCCATAGTACCGTCTGCTTGTCGTTGCATTTCCGGCGCGTTCTCTCCGCGATCTTTATGGTCTCTCTCCAAATGTCGTTGTAGTGTGCCCGTCCCGCTTCCTTTTTTGTGGGAATACCTAGTCGGACAAAGTAAACATTGAGCCCAGTTAGTACCAGTTATCTTTGAAAAACATTTCCATGCCGGTGCTTTCTTCTTTCTTGGTCGAGTTGAGGTTGAGGCAATGCCCATTTGCTCGACTGGAGTATCGGGAATTTGTTCTTCACCCATTTCTTCATCCATTTGTGCATGTTCTCCGTCCGTTGTTTCATCGTCCGAGCCTATGCCCGTTGAAGCGCCACCGGTCGGGTTGCCCTCCGCCATGTTTGCCGACGTATGATTCGCATAGTAGTTGGAAGGGCCGACATTGTAGTTGGAAGGGCCGGCATTGTAGTTGGAAGGCCCAAAAGTATGATCTTGTTGATAATTGCCACCGTATTGCCCCATTCCTAATTGCGTATCCATTGGCGCAAATCCAAGGCCCATATTAAGATTGTGAATGAACTCTTGTGAGGTGGCGGGTTGAATATTGCCCGTATCCACATAAATTGAATCATCATATGGTGTATTAGCACGATGTTGCGGATATGGATCGGTACTTGGAACTCCACCTAATGGAAATAAGTATAGTGGTGGTATTTCATTCATATCGGAAAAATATGGGGCGGATTGGCCACGGAGATATGAGTTTTCTTCATTCGCCATAATTGAAAAATTAAACGAATATATTGTGTAGAAAGGATTTGAAAATGAAATAAAACACTAGTAATTTAAATAAAACACTAAGTAATAAAATATTTAGGATTATGTAGATTTTGGATAGAGACTAAAGAGAGAAGAAATAGAGAAATAGTTGGATGATTGAAAGTGGGAAAAAATAGAAGAGATTGGGGGGTATTTATAGTTTTTAATTTTTTTTTTTTAAAAAAAAAAAGAAGAAAAAAATGGCGTCTAAAAATTTCAGGTGCCTGAAATTGAATTGATTGCTGCCTGATAGGCAGCAATCAGAATTCAGAACGGTCCAATTTAATTGGACCGTTCGAAAATTGTAGCCGTTGCACAAGCAACGGCTACAATTTAAAATTGGTGCAAATTGCACCAATTTTGGTGCAATTTGCACCAAAAGCGCGCTATATCATTTTGAGTCACAAATTTTGTGACTCAAAAAAAAAAACTTTAATGGCCCGCGTGGCCCACTAAAAAGCGGGTCAAATGCGTGCCTGGGCCGGTCCGGCCCAGGCACGCATTTGACTGGCCCGCCTAGCCCGGCACGCATTTGAGGCGTGCCGGGCCGTGCCAGTCACGAGCTGGGCCGTGCCGGGCCGAATTGGCACAGTCCAGCTAGCATCTTTATCTCTTCCTATCTTCTGTTTGATTTAGTTAACGCCATCAGCTATCACATGATAACGGATTGGAAAGAAATCATTGAGCTTATCAACAAGTAGGGGTATCAAATCTTATTGGTAGCTCTAAAAGCTTTGTCCTTGAAATTAAGCAATTTTGGTCATGTTGGCTTAAGTGTGGAAGTTTATATTTATTAATTGCACAAACAATTCTTACAGCTCATAATCTGGCAACGCTGTCTCCCAATCTATTTTTTGGACATTTGATTTCAATATTTTGCTAGTAAATATCTTTTGTGATATGAACTATCCTTCAACCGATACATTAATGTAACATTGATCTTTTATATATGGAAATCTTATTCTATTAAAAAAAAAAGAAAGAAGAAGTTTCTACTTACAACCAATTAGTGACAATACAATAACTACAAAAATACAAATTTATATTATTTATCTAATTTTAAATATAATAGCCTTTACTAACTATATGACTGTCATATTTGATTTCTCAAAAATCAAAATATTAATTTATTGGGATAATTACAGCTACACCCCCTTAGGTTTGGTGTAATTATAGATACCTCCCATGTGGTTTGAGAAATTACAATGGCCTCCATTGAGGTTTGAAACCTTACACATACCTCCTATCTACAATTTAAGGGTTGTTTGGATGTAAGTCATGATAAAATTATGCTTATTATACTTACACCCCTAAAGTTTGGTATATTTATAAAAATAATCATTGATGTTAGAAAAATTAAATTGAAATACTCCAAATGGTTTTAGAAACTACTATATTATTAGCTAAAAATATAAAAAAAATATTTGAATTTAAATTTAAAAATCTAATCATATATTTTTGAATCAAAACACTTAACTTTTAGTTTTTTTTCTTTAAAACAATTCCCGTAAATCTCAGTCAAAACTTAACTAACTATGCATCTTTATGCCTTTATTCTCGTTGCAATTTTAAACTAACAATTATTTTAGTAACAGCACACCGAAAATTGGTTTCAGTAAATATAGTGCAGTTAGGTTATTTATTTTGTCAAAAAGCTCAACAAAACTTGCTACCTAAAACCAATGACCATGTCTGATCCAAGGATGATAATTCCATTTTCACTGTTGCTGGTAATGTTGTCATCATTCTTCATTTTTTAAAATGGATTGTGAGAATCTTGATTATTTATGTTATGTTTGTTAATTTTCATTGAGAATGAGAGTTTTTAAATTGAGTTTTTCATTTCTTGTCTTTTTTTTTTTTTCGGAGATTGCATAGATATGTTATTCTTTTACCAAATGCTTCTTTTTTTTGTGTGATAAACTGAAAATCCCGTGGGCACGAGTAATAGTATTTAATATGGAACTAAAATGAAATTTATGAGATTATTAAACGTAAAACAAAAATGAAAAAATAAAAAAACAAACAAAAAAAGAAATTAAATATTTTTGCAAAATAATAAAAATATTAAGATTAAATTAAAATTTTAAAATAATTAAAATACTTTTTATATTTTTTGTTAGTCACATAGTAGTTCTAAAATTATTTAGAGTATTTAATTTTAATTTTTCTAACATCAAGGATTGCTTTTATAAATATACCAAACTTTAGAGGTGTAATTATAATAAACATAACTTTATCATGACTTACAAGTTACGCCCAAACAACCCTTGACTTCCATATTTGATTTCTAAAAAATCAAAATTTATTTTGGTTGTTTCCTAAAAGGCTAAAAGGCACTGGCCACTAGGTCTATCATTCACCTGCACACAAAACTCTCTCTCTCTCATACCGCCTGTTCTAGGTAAAATATCTCAAAACCTATTATTTCTGTTGATTTATTCTAAAAAATAATAATCGTGTGTGCCTCGTTTGTGTTCAGATCTAAAAGTTCATCCAATTAATTTTGTGTTCATTGAAATTAATTGATTCTCTTGTATTATCCCCAGATTGAACCAACTACTTTGATTTTTCCGTTCAATTTCTCGTACTCGTGTATGTTCATATGTTTACATGTGTGTTGGTGATCGAAATTGTTTCTCTAGATGGTGTAAGTACATAATATTAAATTTAAATAACTATGTGCTTGTATTTCTAACTTAGAATGGAATTAGTATTTATAGTTTTATACTGCCTGCCTTAGATTGAAGAACTATGCTGTTGACTGAGAATTTGAATCTTTTAAAACAAGAAATCATTAACAAGAGAGAATTTTTCCATGAGCTGAAAAAGCACGTCTTCTTGTGCTTTTTTGTCGGCATTAAGTACGTTGAATGTGCTGCTCGATATTTATTGTTATGTAAGTTTTGCGTTTCCCTTTGCCATCTGTCAGTGACTTAACAATACCGGGATGTCTGGTCGGAGGAACGACTACGGAAAGCGATCTCATTCTCAGTCCGAGTACTCCGAAGGTGGCGCGAGTAAAAGAAGAAATTCTAGAAATGACAAAGACACGTTCTCTATTGGGCCGGATGATACCGTGTATCGCTACTTGTGCCCAGGAAAGAAGATCGGAAGTATTATTGGAAGGGGAGGTGAGATTGTCAAGCAACTGAGAGAAGACACGAAAGCGAAAATCAGAATTGGCGAATCTGTGCCGGGATGTGATGAGCGTATAGTCACTATTTACGGTGCTAGCGAGGAGACCAATGATTTCGAAGGCGGTGATGATCGTGTTTGTCCTGCTCACGATGCCCTTTTTAGGGTGCATGACAGAGTAGTTGCTGAAGACCGTGCGATGGACGAGGACTCTGATGGAGCTCCACAAGCGGCTCTTCGACTCCTAGTACCATCTGATCAGATTGGATGCATCATTGGGAAGGGTGGACAAATAGTTCAAAACATTCGCACTGAAACTGGGGCACAGATTCGCATTGTAAAGGGTGACCATTTGCCTAGATGTGCATTGAGTTCAGATGAGCTTGTACAGGTATTCTTGATGCTTTGTTAAACCATTTATGTTTTATTCGCCTGTCCTGGTTTAATATATCATATTTTGGATATCCTAGCAATTGAGAGGTTTGGATTCTAGATTTGCTTAGCCATATGATTTCATATATATATTTTGCAGTTTGTCATTTTTCTTATGAATGAGCCATAATTCACTTTAAACCATTGGGATGTTTGAAGGATATTATATTTTCAAAGTTGCAATTTGTTTTTCGTTTCTTCGTGAATTCAAGGTTATGTGGGTATGTACTTTATAGGTTCTATGGTTTTAGCTGACAGAACTTCCGAGCTCTTTATCATCTTTTTTATTTCCTTGTTGGATCAGGTATCAGGTGATGCTGCGGCGGTCAAGAAAGCACTTTATCAAATTGCGTTGCGCATTCATGATAATCCATCCCGATCACAGCATTCACTTTCTTCTGCCACAACAGCCTACCCTTCTGGTAGTTCAGTTCTGGGTGGCTCTGCAGGTGCTCCCCTCGTAGGATTAACTCCACTTGTAGGATCCTATGGAGGGTATAGAAGTGAGGGTGCGGACTGGCCGCGACCTATCTACTCAGCTCCAAGGAGTGAATCATCTTCGAAAGAGTTCTCTCTTCGTTTGATTTGTCCAAATGCCAATGTTGGAGGTGTCATTGGCAAGGGTGGAGCAATAATTAACCAAATAAGGCAGGAGTCTGGGGCATCTGTTAAAGTTGATAGTTCAGCTGCTAATGCTGATGATTGTGTGATATCTATCTCTGCAAAAGAGGTAATTATGCAGTGTGATAGATTGATAGACTAACACCATGTCCTTAATGTAATTATATTAACTTTATTGGTTATCAGATTTTCGAAGACACCTTCTCTCCAGCAATAGATGCTGCTGTACGCTTGCAGCCCAGGTGCAGCGAGAAAGTTGAAAGAGACTCTGGTCTCGTTTCTTTTACGACACGGTTACTTGTTCCAACTTCTCGAATTGGTTGTCTAATTGGGAAAGGAGGTTCCATCATTTCTGAGATGAGGGATGTCACCAAGGCCGGAATCCGGATCCTGTCAAAAGAAAATCTGCCCAAAGTCGCCTCGGAAGACGACGAAATGGTGCAGGTAATTGCAACAGATGTGATTTTTTAGTTGTCTAATTATCTATTAGTATTTGTATATATGAACATTAAGGTGTAACTTGCAGTTTACTATTTTCTTTGGTTTATGTGGTGCATGGGAACACATATCTCTATGCTTTAATATATATACATATATATATATATATATATGTATATTTCTGTATGTGTGTGTGTGTGTATATATATATATATATATATATATATATATATTTATTTTCCCCTTCTGATTTATGTTTATATAATACAAGTGTTTCTTCCTTCTCCATATTGGAGAAACTAGAAGGAATGAATGAGAGTGATTGATTTTTTTATTCCTCTGTCTCTCTCTCAAGAAGTGGGTATATATAGGAATAAAGGGAGAAGTTTAATTCATTAAAGACCTTAAGAACTGACATCATACTTCATTAACAATCAGATATCTGGGGACCTTGATGTTGCAAAAGACGCTCTAATACAAGTGACTTCACGCTTGAGGGCCAATCTTTTTGAAAAGGAGGGTGCTGTATCAACATTTCTTCCTGTTCTTCCGTATCTTCCAATGTCTACAGATGGCCCAGAGAGGTATGAAAGCAGAGATGCAAGGAGCCGTGGGCGTGGGTATTCTTACTCTGGTGGTTATGGTGGTTCTTCTGATTTACCACCTGTGGATACCTATGGCGGTTATGGGGACCTTCAGGCAAATTTTGTTTTATTCCATTTCTCTACATCGTTTATTAAAAATGAGAAATAATATTTACTTCGCCTCCCTAAAATCACACTTTTGTCCTTTGCAGAGTGGTAGTGAAGGCACTCCTTATGGTGCATATGGTAGTTTTTCATCAGGGCGCTCTGCTGGTTCTGGGTAAATTATCAGATATATTAATTTCTTCTGCTTCTTGGAATACTGAGTTAAAACCAGTACAATCCCCTTTTGAATATTCTCTGAAACATGATAAATGACTATTTGTCCAACAAGTTCTAGACCTTCAGATCCTAGACGGTTTTTGCCAGGTGGAGCTTCAGACATATGCTTAAACATAATAACTAGATGTTGTGATTTTGCTTCTGGTCTTCTGTATTAGTGTGCTTGCATGGTCTCTGTCCTGTGCTGGGCAAGTTGATTTGTCAATATAAACATCTCATGCTTTCAACCAAACTTAAGCCAAATATTTGGTATAATTCCATAGTCGCTGATGGTCAGCTTCCTGTACCAGGTTATCTGGGCGTAACCCTGGTTCACGTGGGAGAAACTATGACTACTGAAGGTCATTATGAAGACCACAGGTAGACAATGATACAACTTTGTCACGTCATGTTTTTGTTTCAATCCGTTTTTCTCCCAAAAAGACTTCTTATCTGTATTTTCATCTAGCAACTCTTGCAAAGTTTTTAAAAGATCCTGCGATTAGTGTACCTATGTCCCAAATAACTGATACTATTATTTTACCTTGGTTTACTTTCCCTTCCCGACACAACAGCTGAGATACCAGAAGCCACAAGTCAGTCTCTTGCCTATCTTGGTGAAGCCATAGCCACCTGTCTAAACCTGAAGACCAGATCATACAGCAATTGGATACCAGATGGCCCACCTTGATGCTTTTCTTTATGACGACCAATATCTGGAGATATTACCCTTTGAAAATGCCATGTCCTGACACCATAGATCACCAAGCTTAATATGTAGAACTCCCAAGAACCTGCTGCCTGTTGCATTATTTTAGATTTCAGCTGTACTTTTAGGTGATTTATGGTTTTTTTTGTTTATGGAGCCAATACTGCTTATTTATGTTGTTCATGTCAAAACCTATACACCTTCATATCAGTGTTCATGCAGTTCTTTAAGATTGCTGTTTGGTTATGTTGTCGACTCTTAACCATTGGAGCATTTCTTCTGTTTCTGTGGTTTTATTCCGTAATTTTGTTCTTCAGTTTGAAAGTTACCTGATAAGTTTAGTTTTAAAATTTTAAAAGATTTAGCATCATTATTTGTTTTGTTAAACAGTATGTTATAATGATAAAAATTTGTTTGATCAATATTATATTCAAGATGTTACTCCCAGAAGAGGTTAAATATGCTATTGGCTTTGGATTTCGGTAAGGGCATTTGCCAAGTGATCCAGATCATGGACCAGGTTGGCCGGGATATGGCAACATCAAGTCATTTATTGATTTTCTTTTCATACTTACAAGAGTCAACAACAGTTGTTCTCTTTGGAAAATGTTATGCTTGGCCGCAACAACATTAGTTGGAATTGCTTCTGGATGTGGCGGTAGGTTATATTGTATTACTTGTGACGTGCTTTTCTAACAATGTGCCACTGTCTGACATAATCTATTAACACATATATCTATATTTTAGGTATATGGATTGTGGTGAGCAATGATGCAGCAGGTAATTTTGCCTTGGAATTTCTTTTCAGTTTATGTTTCTTTTGCAGGGTCTGCCAATCACATATTTTGAGGTAAGAGCTGTGCCACAATACTGTTTTTCCCAACACCTTATCTATTTGCACTTGTTTCATAGTTTTGCCACGCTATTTAAAAGACTACAATAAGAACTAGATATCATAATTGTGGCTGCAAATTCTGCACAGACCGTTTTAGGAAAGAGTTTTTCAGCAATAACGATGATGCAAATCCATAATACTAATAGTGTTCTAAAAGTTATGTATAATTGCTTTCACATTGTGTTTAAAAGGCCATACGTTGTGTGTGTGTCTAAGTCCTCTTGCGTGTTGCTGTGCACATGTTGCTTTCGTATGATTTCATGCAAACCCGAAGATGGAGTTATCTTTATGATTGGTACAAATTGTGTGCTTTCTTTATTAACTAATTTGATACTTCAGATTTTCTTGGGATGATGGTCTGAAGGTAATGATTGTTTGAGTTTCATTTTGTCAGTTATTGTACTTGCCTCTTCTTTTAAAATCATATCTTACTGCACAAGACTAATACCTACTTTTCTGTTTAACAATGTTGTTCCTCGTTTCATGTTGCACCTGCTTTTCTCCTTTGAAGCCACATTTCACATTTTCGATCCATTTTGAGAAAAATATAACCATAGCCAATGATTCGTAGAATGCATTTGTTTTGACATGTGAGTTCTGATAACGGTCATTTTCAGTTCTCTTCTGGATTGGCTAATTAGTCTTTTAATTTCTTTACATTTCAAGCCTTCACTAGGGTTGAGTCATGCAGAGGGAGTACAGTAATATTTTGTTTTTTGTTTTCCTTAATTTAGAGGGAAGAAAATGCTTTAGCCTTTAGTATGTTCTACTCGGAAGTCCAGTAGGACTATTCGAATCGTAAGTGTAAAACTTATATACTTCGGGTTGTTTGTATATAAGTTCTTTTAATTAGATTCATGTATGTTCTTCCTTTATTAATGAATATGCGAAACTAGTAAACAGTATTTTCAAAAAATTAGTACAATTTACCTAATCATTTAGGAGTGTCTTGATAATTCATCTAAGATTCTTAAAGTGCAAGATAAATGAAATTTTTTGCATCATATTGTTGATACAAAAACCTAATCAAAATTTTTTTGCACAAGTGCACAATTTTCCAGCAACTCGTAAATTTTTTCTTCTACTTTATTACGGATATCATGTGGAGTTTACCTTTCATTAACTGGGAATGCTCACTAGTCATTAGTCACGACTCACGAGCAGAGGTTATTGTCTTGTGTGCTCCATACAGTGGATGAGGGTAAAAATATTTTTCCAACTGCAATAAATTTGGGATGTATAGGCTAAATAGCATACAAAAATTGCATAAAAACTCAGGCATCTCATCTATCAAATTTCTTAACCGTGAACCTGTTTAAACAGCCAAAAAGCACTTCAATTATATTTCTACT
Organism: Misopates orontium; assembly: GCA_946800315.1. Taxonomy (NCBI): domain Eukaryota; kingdom Viridiplantae; phylum Streptophyta; class Magnoliopsida; order Lamiales; family Plantaginaceae; genus Misopates; species Misopates orontium. Next base: position 14,734,098 of record OX326953.1, on the reverse strand, counting down.
AAGAACCATGACAATGGTTCTCTATCAAAGGGGTTGATACTAACAGCTTTCAAGACACAAAAAAAAAACGATTATATGTCAAGTGGTGCATCCTACTCTGAGTAGTACCTCTACCTCAACACAAGTCGAGTTACATGGCGGAAGAAAAATTTGAAAATAAAAGTATTGCATTTTGCGTCCACGATGTGCGAGTTTCTAATGCAAGTTGCATCAAAATAAACTTTTTATTTGAAGGATATGTAATAGTCGAGCTAAGAACAATCATATGTAGATTGTAGGGAAATTAAGGCGAAAAAACCATGTCAACAAGAAAACAGTAAAACCTTCAACTGATAGTAAACATTTTTGGGGAAACTGCATAAAATCAGCTTCCAAAAATTTGCACCAAATTCTTCTGTGTTATTGTCTGCAATTTTTTTAAAGGTTTTCAAAAATCTAACACTAGACTCGTCTTAATAATAGAACACTTGAGGAAGGTTAATTAAATGTTCACGGACAACTCTGCCAGTCTTAAGTTATGAAATTAAATATTTTACGAAGTGGTTTTAATACAAGGAAGGAGCTTAGTACATGTTTTTTGGTAACGAAATGAGTATTGGTGCTGAGTTTTAATAAAATGAGGAAGGTAGATGATTTTTTATAACAAAAGGGGTTTGGTGCATTCCTTTAATACCGAAAGAAGATTTGGTGTAAATTTCAGAAAATAAATCAAGTGAGATCTTATGATTTTTCATGAAGTTTCTTTTGGTCAATTTGGTTGGTATAAAAGGTCAAGAAATTAAAATAAGTCTCATTTAGCTCGAGTGCAATGCTGCCTTATCAAAGTAAATAAGAGGAGTTTGGTGCCAAATTTCTAAAAAACTTGAAGTAGTTTTGTAAAGAGAGAATAAATTCGATAGAGTTTGATCCAGATTTTTAAAAGGGATAAAAGCGTCAAATTCCATATACTCTACCTTTGGTGCATTTTGTCCCTTATTAAATTTTTTTTGACAACTTATTCCATATATTATATGAATAAATAAGCAATTTGACCCCTGAGTCATTGATATGCCGTCGAATTTGACCACATGTCTACATTTTTTGCCATTTGATTTGATTTTAGGACAAACTTATTTTTCAATATCATTGTGCATGTTGCTAAAAAACTTGAATAAAGAGCAAAATGAAATTGGAGACATAGTATATGGAGTTTGACGCTTTTATCCCTTTTAAAAAACATGGGAGAACTTTATGCTTTTTTCCCTAATTTTTAAAGAGTCAAAAACAGTTAGATAGTTCATGGTTCCACTACAAAAGTTCTTAATCTTCTTGAACGGATTCCAGCATACTGAAGTCTCTCTCAATATGAATACGTAGAAGCATAAAAGAATAGACATTAAGTTTAAGACATGGATACATTTTCAATCTCTAAAATGTGAGCGAAGTACTTTTTTTTTTGTTGGTGTGCATAATTGAGGGCATACACCCCTTAAAAATGTTTTTTTTTTTTTTACAGATAAGACTCATTTGAGGTTCGAATATTTACAAAAATACATCAAAGTTCAAAAAACCACCGACCCCTAGTTGTTTAGGTTTTCGAAGTCTCGGGATGTCCTGGGGTCTCTTTATAGTTATTAGGGATAAAAGCGTCAAACCCCCCATACTATACCCCTTGTTGCACTTTGCCCCTTAAACTTTTTTTTTTGGCAACAAGCCCCCTGTACTATGGATAAATAAGCACTTTGCCCCCTGAGTGCAAATCCAACGGCAAAAAGTGTTGACACGTATTCAAATCCAATGGTGAAAAAGCGACTCAGGGGGCAAAGTGCTTATTTATCCATAGTACAGGGGGCTTGTTGCAAAAAAAAAAAGTCCAGGGGGCAAATCGCTACACCCCCTATAGTATAGGGGGTTTGTCGCTTTTATCCCTAGTTATTAATAACAATACAAATTTATGTAACTAAACCAAGCTTTAGGTGCAAAGATGTACTTATCCCAAAATTAATTATCTCCAGAAAACTATACGAGCAAAACCATTATGAAATATATGAATTTAGTCACTGTCACTGTAGTTTCCTATAATTGATCCATACCAACTATTTTCGACTACCACTACAACAAAACTACCATATATTTCTCAATTTCAGTTACGAGCATTATTACGCAAAAGAGGAGTGGTGCTGCTCTCACCGGCTTCACCATATCTGACTGATTCCATTGCAGGATCCCGGTATGCGTTTGTAAGTCTATCGTAAAAAGACGATAAAGTCGGATCCATTTGATCCATCCTGTCCTTGTTTATCAAGCACTGCATAGTGCATCCCAACAATGAGGCAAATATAAGGAACCATACTTATGTTTCTAAACAAGCGTAAAGAGATCTAAGATGATGTATATAATAAAACAATGCATTATATTTACGGTATGCTACTTAGAGGAGACAACATCAAGAACTTCAAATTGTCTGTCGAGCAAGGATGGTAAATTTACCTCAGCAGGATAACCTTTGAAACTGGGTAAGAATCGTCTTCGGCAATAACTATTGAATATGAGAGTAAGAATTGGAAGAGGAACTGTTAAGCTGGAAGCTAGTGGAACTTTCTTCAGGCCAAAGATTCCAATGGCAATAACATGCATCAATATTAAGGAAAATATAGTTGCGTCATGTACAACAGGCCATAACTTTCCTCCGGTTTCAAACTTCGGGGCATAAACATTTAATAGCTGATCCAAAAAAGAATATCAACTCAAATTAGTTCACCAAAACTAGACCATAACAGTTGAAGGATTAAGGTATACTTACGAGCTTATTCTACATAGTAATATCCACGGAAGATTATGGCTTGCAATAAACATCATGTTGAGGTTTGAAGTCAATAAAAGCAATGTATAACAATGATTGTAGAACCCTAATTCGTTCTGCAGGTCATAACGAGAATACTGTGGCCATGTAATGTTTAACAATTTGGCCCTGTATTATTTTGACGTCAAGGGCTTATAGCTACCAGAGTTAGAAGATAGGGATAATTTTATGACCTCATTCAGCCTATGTTTAGGATACATGAGTAACCTTGATGCCACCAATTTTTGGAGGCTTAAGGGCATCGAATCGATTAGCATTATCAATATGTTAACTGAACATGACTAAAAACATTTTTTTTTTTATCAAAACATGACTATAAACATTAATTATACATTGTAATGAGAAAAAACTAGAACTTGTTTCGAACCCTACAAAACAAATTACATTGTACTGTCATATATTGATAATTTCCTCATTATTTTTAACATTAAATGTGACACGAAACCCCTCCTAGAAGTACTGCCACAAATTTCTCCTAGTCTTTTAGAGATATAATAATACGACTGAGTAAAGCCCTGAAGGTTAATAAACTGCTGTATTTCATGTGCCATAAGATAAAATCTCATCTAGTTTCTCAAGTATGAAACAAGGCACAAATCGGTCAGCAAAGCAGAGAAGAGCTAAACAATGACACATGTGTTTTACCAGTAAACTACTAGAGCTAAATGCCACATCTTCATCCCTAGTACATTATTTCTAGAGCTTAATCACTTTATCATTTTCAGGATATAAATTATATAAAAATCTCGGCCACGGAACACAAAGACTATATATAAGATACAGTTATGTGTATATTCCACCATTAAGTGATTGTATAAAGAAAGAACTTTGTTAATGGAATTATTCTAGAAAGATCGTTTATGACTGTGTAACTCAATGGTCAGATAAAGCTTGTGAGAGCATACTACATGGAGATACTTTTGCTATAAATTTCCCTTCATCTTTTGGAATCAAAAATGCTGAACTTGTATTCTTTTACTTGTTTTATTAGACCTGCGATAAAATTTTCGGTTGTTGATGCACAAGAAGAAACTTCAACTTGTCAGAATCAGTAGAAGTCAGTGAATAGTATAAAAGTCAGGCTTCATTTGCTGCTTCCCTAAAAAGGCTTTATTACGAAACAAAGGAGAAGTTTCTAAGCTTCTTCACATAGAGTGGCCCAGCTCGCGTTACAAGTTATGTAGGAATTCTCAACACATTCCCTCACGTGTGAGATGATATAGATTCGACAGGTACATGCTAACTTTTTCGTGTTAAAGTTACCTCCAATATTCATATTGAAGCAGAGAGCACGCAGATTAATGTCACAACATAACTGACAAACAAAAGCAAGAAAGCTAAATGCGGACAGGTAAGCCAACAATAGCATAAACTAAAACCACAAGTATCATTTAAAAGACCTTGATCGAGCAAAAGATGCACTTGCAGAAGTACAAACTTCAAATAGTTTATGATTTCGAAAAAACAACAAGTGCAAGCACAAGCACAATCAACTGACCTGGTTACGGTAGATAATATATCCCAAGCAATAGTATATCAAGATGAACGGCAATATTAGGGGCGCCAGGAAAAAATACGTAATACCAAGAAGGCTGAAAAAAAGAATCCTGGGAATTTCACGGTGATAAGGATTTGATAGGACCTCAAATTCCTTATCAGATTTCCAAAATTTTAGATAACTCCAAATAAGGCGCTTCGACCGGAAAAGTATTGAAGAAAATGTTTTGGTCCATCCAGATGTCACGACGTATGCAATGAAGAACGAAGCCTAATAAAGGAACACCAAAGTTAGTTACTGTACTAGTCTCAGCTACCATAGAGATGTGTCTAAATGAATCACTCTTTAACATAAACAAGTTCCAAAACCCATATTTAATAAATCATAAAGAATGGTTTAAAAGAAGAAAAAAAAAAACATAATAGTTTCTGGCAAAATTTTGAAATTCACATCAAATTAACGAAATGACATATCCTCAGAATCCAGAATCTAAAGAAGATCTTTACATTTATAAATTAATCCCCGTCATTTAAACTAATAGTTATCTGAGGCCACTTCCTGATCATTAAAGAAAATAATAGGTAAGTTATGTAGTATCCGAAATCCCAATGAACCAAAGATTTATGAAGCTTAGCCATCAATGTCTGGTTATGTTCCCGAAATTTCTTATTACCCACTAAAATGGTAGAACATCGGTTCATCATAAATCATTAAACGTGAAATAAAACATTATCCAGAAATGAAACTTAGTTTAATGTAAGCTCCTAGGCTGATAAATCTTTCTGCTCAAAGGCTTTGCAGTATCAATAATTCATTTATCCCGCCCAATCAACATTAGAAATTGTATCTATTACAGATCTCTGTCCCTCGGTGGGCAGCTAGCCCCAGATTTCCATGCGAATTAACGAGAGAAGTTGTATAGATAGCAAACAGCCAAATAGGCAAATACACAAACCAACATCAGCACGTTTAATTTCTAATGCAATATTTTAAAAATAACTAGACGAATCAATAAGTCTTGGGAAACCTTTTCTCCACAACCAAAAAGAAATGCAGTTGGTTTCTAAAGGAAAATGCAAAAACAGAATCAAACATATCTAGCACAAGCTATAAAAAACCATGACAGTATCCTAACAAAACGGAGACTTACAGACATCCAATAAAACAGCCAGCATTACATTACCAATTGATGAGTGAAAGAAAGAAGTTAACTGTCAAAACCATATACCTGTCCTGGTACAGCCACAGCTAATAATTCAGGAATTCTCTTGGGCTCGAGAATAACATCCACCCTATAGAGTGCTGATCCTGATAGCACATTTGCAAAGAAGATGTTCCATATGGTGAACCACAACACTTTTATACATGCGCTTTTCTCAATCTGACTGAGAGCAATGTAGCCTTGTATAGAGGACAGCACAATCATGACAGGTGGCACTAAACTTAAAAACATCTCAAGAATGAGACTTGGAAGATATCCCGTTATTACTTGGCTGACAAGTTTTCTGCATTGACAAGCAAAAGTATATGTTGTTCTACTAGAATAGAAAAGTATGTCGCTGCTAAATAACAAGCATATATTTAATAAGTTTAGATAATAAACTCTAATTTGACAAATAGTTCATTACATAGAATTCTAAAGACTGGAAAAGTATATCTTACATAGTTAGTATGCCTCGCAAAAAGGGCAACCACAACTCCAACTGCTCCAAATGAGTAAGACCTTGAACTAATAAGACAGGTACAAGGAAGAGGGTTGTAATAACAATGCAAGCAAAAATAACTGTAAGATTGCAAATCCATCTTTTGACAAATGAGGCAGAAAAGAAGGGCCAATACACGTCCTGTGGATCAGGAGCCGGTTCAGCAACCCATTCAGTTGGTTTCAACCCCTGTTGAAGGTGTGAAACCACTGCAGCAGTGAACCGAGATTTGAAAGACACGAAGGCAGCCGGAACTTCCTATTAAGCAAGAAGCCAATGATAGTGCCTCAAATAGTGTTTTGACATATAGGTTATGAGCTAAAAGAATGCCCAAGACAAATCATCATGAACGTATATTGTTGGAGTAAGGCCGTCATAAAAACAATAGATAATCATGAATATGAATAGTGACTATTATAGAGGAGGGAGGCGGACAAGAAATGAGAGGGTATTAAGGTGTCATATCACATCAACTTGTCTAAAAGTCGAAAGCGTTGTATATTGATCTTGAGCTTCTCCAATTTGAAACAGGTTGATTTTTAAGATATAACTCCAGTTATGTCTATAGTACATGATACATATTTGAAGCCTTGAATGATGAGCCCGCTACAGAGTAATGACATATATACTTCTTCAGGATAGGCCTTATTCTAAGCATTTTAAATTTTAGGTTGCAGGATGAATTGGACGGAGATTTGTAAATGCAGTTGCCCTGTGCCAACAATTGTAACCAATATAACTAAAACTTATGAAGCATAAACTAAAAAGCAACCAATCTTTTAACTCCAATTAACTAGGCTAGACTATATGAGAATCATGCGGAGTCGTATTCATGAGTTCTCTTCCTCTACTTATGTCAATTGAGTAAATGTCGTTTTAGTAGCATCTTTATTTAGTATTAAACTTATATAGCAAAACAAATTAATATTGTATACGCTTACACCTTCAAATGAACTCCCAGTGCTTATAGACAGATAGAGTTACCTTTCCAGAAACTGAAGTTCGTTCCATTCTCACATTGCCTTCGACATCTTCCAACCTCTTCTCGTAATGATCAACAAGATTTACTTTTCTCCCAAAAAGGCCCATAAATCCAGAACGCTTTGGTTGCGTGTAGTTTTTCGATTTCGCATGTTCAAGTTTTTTATGTGTCTTGCCCGCGTCATTCTAGAAAGAAAATTGAACAAGGAAATGAAATGAAGGAAAATTAGTTGGGTTATATTGCATCTAAGATTCAAGTTTGACTATCTGAATTCTGTCATTCAATATGGAGGCAGAGGGTGTTTCCTATGTTCAATGAGCAACCAACCATTCAGGACATTCGCATACAGCTACAACAACATAAAAATAACTAAGCCAGTAATTTCAATTTAATGGGGTAGGCTATTTGAACCACACGAGAATCACGTAAAGTCGAACACATGAATTCTCTAGGGAGTGCTTCAACAAAATTCATGGTATGGTTCTTATCATAGCATCAGCAACAGTAATTATCATGATGAAAAGATGTAAAGGAAAGACTATTTACAGACTAATCCATGTATTGGAATATATCATTGGCAGTGAAAATAAATTACCAACTAAAAGTACCCCAATGTCACAAGGAAATTCAAATAAAAGAAGCAGAACTCTTCCACAGTAGAGTTGGTCAAAGTATTAGCTTACAATGAGCCCTTTGAGTTTACTTGTTCGACGAATTACGGCATGGGAAAGATAAGTTGTAGGATAATATTCGCTGAAAAAGCTCTCAATACTTTCACTGAAGCTTTTCCCAGAGGTGGCCGGAATACTTCGAACTAAAACGGTAAACTGTTTCGGCCGACGTTTTGATAAATAGAAGTGAGAAATCCGTTTTGATGCAATATAATCATATTCCTGCGCGTTAAAGAATAGTATGTCCATGAAATTTTTACGTATGAACACCGGGATAGAAAATGTACCATGAGAAAAAATGGTTCTGGAAATACTTACAAAGTAAAGAAGATAGCAGACAACGGCTGTGAAAATATAAACAGCACAGAAGTGTATCCATAACCTTTAAGAAATCGAATGGAATACGTCACTCTTGAAGTAAGAAAATTGAAATATTAAGAATTATGAATTCAACCAAATGATGCACTAATCCTTCTTTTAATATATGCTGTATAACAGTTAGTAAACTCAAGTTAGGGTGGTAACTTAAGTGCCATCTTTTTTAGTCAACAAATGAATAATTTCCTATCACAAACTTATCCGGTGAAAAACTGCTAAAATTTCTAACTCATTCTAAATAAGATCCAAAATGTTTAATACATTGCTGCGAGACCAAATATAAGCTTCTTAGGTAGGCCATAAGTATAACCTGTTTGAGCCATCGTCAACATTTGAAATGCTGAATGACTCTAAGGACTTGTTTGGTAAGTCGGTGAAGTCAATATTGAGCTGATTCCCCATATAATTGAATGGAAGAAGAACAAAAATCCCAACAATCACAGCAAATCTAAAAACTCTCAAACTGCAAATCAGAAAAAGGAAACAAGGATCAGTCGGGCCATCTGTGAAAGAAAACAAAGAAGATAAACCAAAGATTATATTAAAGTAACAAAGGTCCCTGACAAGTCCAAAAATAATAACCAACTACGAATTGGAGAGTCCTAGTTTGAACCAAATAATATCTGAAAATCAACTCATTATTCTCAAGCTCTGTGTCCGAATATTCAGAAAAATGTAACCACTGTATTTAACCTACTTGCAGCCAGGGTAAACACACTCCATACCATCATATCAAATACTAAAAGATTTGAACTATCAAACAACACAAAATGTATAACGCCTTTCATAGATTAAAATGCTGTTCAACAAGAAGTATCTACTCTGCAAATTAAGCAGTTCAATTAAGCATATCACTTAATCAATACAGAGATGTCCTGCCCCTTCTCAACAAACTAACCAATACGAAAACAATCTCAATAGCACGAAAAACACCACAACTCATTACTCCATTATTACATGTCATGTAAACATACTTATGCAATGATCCAAAACATATAAACACTCTTTTCGATCTCCCACTAACCCGAAGATGAAAATGCGCATGAACACCACCGCATCCAACCCCGAACTCAACAAAAGCTCGTCTTCCGACGCCTGCCACGCCCTCTTCACCCATTTAAAAGAAGGCAAGTACCTTCCCACATAGGATTTATCCTCCTCAGGCAGTCCCTCGACAAGCAATCTTGGTATATAAAGCTTAGCATTTCTTGGCTGGTTTCTCAGTATTGAATACAAGATAAAGCATAAAAAACACAGGCCAGAGTTTATCACAACTGAAGCTAAAAGTGCAGAAAGAATCATTCTTTGTTTTTTTCTTCTTCTAAAACACTCAAAGCACCTCTAGCTCAATCAACTTATTCAATACTCAAATTTACACAAAATAAAACCAAACCCATTTGGCGAAGGGATTTCAGCTCCTGAATGAACAGCTCACTTGGTCAAATAAGCTGCAAAAGTGATTGTTTGGATAATAAGCATGGAATATCCTATAACAGTGATGAATATAGAAAAAAGCAACTTGGGCAGTACGAGAAATAGAGAAAGATTTAATGGGAAGAGATTGTTGATTGATAAATGAGTGGAAAAATCGAATCTTTATTGTGAAGATGATCGAAGGTTGAAGAAAAATATCAGCGTCGATTAATTTTTGTAGTGTGTATTTTATTATGTGTCCGGTTGAATAGTTTGCCAAAATGGGAAGGGGGGTTGTTGCACGTTTTCCCATATAATCTATATGAGTTTTTACATAACACTTCTTCTTTTTTTTTTGTTGGTTATTTGATAAAATTGTATATTGATTTTTCCACTAAAGTTTTAGATATTCTATTCTTTCATATATATGTCCGTGCAACTGTAATACTCTATCAATAAACAGGGGATGTAGCTCAAATGGTAGAGCGCTCGCTTTGCATGCGAGAGGCACGGGGTTCGATCCCCCGCATCTCCAACTTTTTTGGCCTTGCTTTATTTGAATTATCTTTTTAAGTTGAGTTCAACTATTTTTTGAAGCAAAATATCTTTTAACTTAATTCTCATAAATTCCTCAAATTATTTCTTTAGATATGAATTGCCATTTTGGCGTTAAATAAAAAAAAAATATATATGTGGAACTAAGAGTTGAACTGAAGTTTCATTTTTAGCCTAAACTTGTGATTATTTACGAAAAGATGTGTTTCTGTTTCTTTTATAACTTTCATATTTATCAAAATTTTATATTTAAACACTATTCCTAATACTTTGTAGCATGAATACATGATTGTTGTACAATGGGTTTAGGGAGGCTGATTTGTTTTAGTTTTCTTGAGTTTTAGCTTTCAAGTAAAATTGGTTTGGGTGATAAATTAAAGGAATTACAGTGAGAGGGTACATTAAAGAAAATGTACCATCATCGAAAATGGTTCTAGAAATACTTTCAAACTTTATATACATAATTTCGAAGCTGTAATTCTTGTAAACCGGCAAAACAAGTATACAAATTCAAGTAATATTTTTCCTTTACTTACAGTTTCAAATTATAATTATACAAAGTTGGTTAGATTAAGTTTTCTACTAAAGTTAAATATTTGTTTTCCTCAATTTTATAAACGAAGTCACATGCTTCCCCCTTTAAAAAATCTAGAATTGGCCTCACGTGGGTGAGATTTTTAAGAACTAATATAAGAAGGTGGGATTTGAGGATGGAATTGAATAAAACGATTGAAAGAAACTAACGTTGATATCAACAGTGAGCTTCTTGGCAGATTATTGGCTTGGAATATATATGATGTACCATTCTGCATTTACAAGTCATAGTCTTCACACTTTTTAGAGTGAAGTTGATATGATCATAATTCATATGATGTCTTTTGTTGTATCATGATAATGCTTCTTAGTTGGTACCTACTATCTTCATGGAATGTAATAAAAAATGTATATACAAACACGACATTCTTAATGACAAATTATTTCAAGTATTGCAGTAGATATATCTTTCTACTTTTTTGACCATTTTATACACATTTCATGCTTATTATTTCAAGCATTACAATGCGAGACCAATTTCTAACTTTTGGTTCTTTACGAATGTTCCGTAATTTCGAAAATTCACCCTCATATCACATCATTGTTGACCAGAAGGGTCATTTTGCCTAGTTACGGTAGCATGATGGTAGTTGCTTCACTAACATAAAACCAAAAAACACTGCTTAAAGCATTCAATATCGATTAAAAACACCAAACGTACATTCTTCCAAAAACAAAGCCAGAAATTGAACACCCAATAAAGTAGTAAGTCAATTTGTTACAGTTTATTCCACACTCTATTCATACAGCTTTACCATTTAGCTATCACACACGTATACGGGGAATTCCAGAAAAGAAAAGAAAGGCGATCCTTTATTTTGGGGAAGGGGAGAGTACATTAAGGTCCTGGTCATTAGGAAAGGTTACTAAAGAGTCACGAGGCGAGTCATCTTCTGTTACAGCACCGTTACTTTCATTATCTTGGTTCCCGAAGAGATAAGACATTGATAACGGGTTATATGTAGAACTTGCCTTTTTCAGTCCCTTTATGGCTGTTATTGCAGCGAGGGTGCTCCGATATATATCCACAGTTTCTTCCCCGAGTGACAATTGTGTTTCTAATGCAACATTTGACATGTCTGGATTTCTTGTGTCTGTCTCATTCTGGACAACATTGGTAGATTCTAGGACTTCAGCTTCTAATGGAAATAGTAACTCAAGATTTGCCTCACACTCGTGTACCAGTCTCGTGAGCGGTTCAGTCGTGAAAAAGGGCTGATGAAAGGCAAGCTGAGTGAATGGTAGACTCAACAATTCCCCTGTTCTTTTGTCGTATTTCTTCAAAATCTTGATAAGACCTAACGAAAGAAGAAAAAAAACGTTTCAGGAAAAAATAGAAATGGGAGAATTAATGAGAAAAATGATCATGAAATTAACCTGCAAAGTTAAGGGAGCTGTAATTTTTTAGAAGAACCATCTCCCCGTGAATGGAGACAAAGTCCTTGCGTATCTTCATCGTCTCTTCACTAAATTCAGTCTCGGAGGTAAAGAGTCCATCTCTGTTTCCCCTCTCTTTCACTCGCTCAATTCTTTCCTTCAGAGCCTGAGAGAAAATTAGCTCATAATGAACAAAGGAACAGTGGATGTCCCACCAAAATGATGCTGTGAAATAAATGACTAAATTTTGAATTATTTCTTCGACTTTTAGATACTAATCATTTATGAGTTGAAGATATGAAGTAATACCCAAAAATATTGTATGGTCACTAGTCTATTTATTAACTATAACTCAACTACTTATTTAATTCTTCGAGGAAGTTGAAGTAATTTGGAGATAGATAATTCTTTTACAATGTCATCACACGATATAACTAGTAGCATTAGTTCCCCGATTAAGTGAAAAACATTTAAGGAACAAAAGACGGGTTCATGAACACAATTATGCCTGAAGACTTACAGCTAAGCTCTCAACACAAAACCTAGTCAGACGCGTGTAATATTCTTTAATATATCTTCTACTTCTGACAGTCTAAACTCCTGGCTCTTTTGAATGAATGAAAGTCATCCAAAAGTTGGATGAAATCTCTTGGACCAACTGAACAAAAGCCTAACAGAATGGAAAATACTAGAGATATTATTCAGTGCTATCTAGTTTAATGCAAGACTATTTCCAATTCCAAACATGCAAACATCTTCACCATAAAGTTATTTGTCCTTTGTTTTTATACCTGGCATAAATTTTTCCACTTCCAAATCCACCAAAGGTTTCCCATCTTGCATCTTGCTTTCCATACATCGATATTAGCATTTTTATCAAAAGTATCCATTAACTAATTACCACAATAGCCATCTGAAGAACATTGGCATACATGTTGTCGCAGTTTTCAAAATTTCAGCTAAATTAAATAAACTAATACCATGGAAATTGGAATATGCCATTGAGATTCTTTTAAACCATCCAACTCAAAAGAGACTATTGTGGACTTATTTGATAAGTATTATTTCCTATATATTTCATCACTATGTCGATTTCATCAGAGTGCAAAACCCCTTCAACAAAACTTTGAGCCTCACTCATTTCTTCTACTCAAACATACATGCCCTGAGGCCTGAACTAAACACTGCCGAACCAACATTTATGAACAAGATACACTTCTAGTGGCATTGTTTCTTTGAAATACAGTCCATTTTGCAGGTCAAGTCCTTCATTTAGAAAAGTTTTTGACGGTTTCTACGTTGACAAGGAGACGATTGAGGCACTGTTGACTTTCACCACAAGTAAGACACTATGTGAACCAGTAAGTTCTCTCACCTCACCTCCCCCACCCCCTGCACACACCCAACCACCAACAACACACAGTAGTACTCACAAAAAAACAAAACCTCTGATTTTAAATATTAGAAGTTGCAAGCCCCAATGAAAGAGGTACCCCCTGTCGGACTCTAGCATTGATAATCATCTTCAAACACAATTCTTTAACAATTTTTCTTTTTCAAAAATAGATCTCAACTCTTTAGATGTTTTTAGTCTCCGTTTGTTTCAAAGTTCAAAAATAAAAGACTTAATCAGCTTTATCTTGACGCTAAAGCACTATTTATGACATTTGGTAGGATTATATACAAATAAGGGCTTGACGGATATAATCTGGTCGGCCCGTGCCTTATGGCATATTATAATAATCCACCTATCTTTAACTGATTACATAATCTACCTAGATCAGACTATAATACGACTTACCAAATGTTCTTCTCATCAAGTAACCGACATATTCTAGTCTCCATCTATTATAATCCGGATATAATCATTATACGTTTATCAAACGACCCCTTAAACTATCAAGTATAACTGAATCTTCAACACTTCACGTGTAAATCATCGTTTTTTCGAATGATGACAAAGTCTACTGATCAAATCCACTAATCAATCAATCCTAACACATCAAAAACTTCAATCACAAATCCAAATCACACTACTTTTCATCAACAAAAATCACAAAAAAAAAACCCTAAAAATCAATCCACAAACAAAATTAACCACATCAAATCAACAATTCAATTGAACAACAAACCTGGAACCGGATGATGAAATCCTCCTCCTTATCGACGTAGAAATCGTTGAACTTCTCCAACTCCTCGTTCAGAATCCCGACGAACCACTCCTGAATCTCCGGCAACGGCGGCGGCAGGTTATCGGCGGCGGTGGCCGGAATATTCTTCAGCAGCTTCTTCAGCAGCTTGTAGCACAGGTACTTGTCCCTCCATTCAGGTAGGGTTTGCGCCAAATGTATCCCAAATTCTTTCCCAAATTTCATAAGTGGATCTCAAATTATTTTTGTGATTCTGTTTGTACGATGTTTCAATGCCTTTGAATTGAATTGGAATAAATAAAAAAAAAAAAAAAAGTTGAATAAATTATATGCGTTTTGTCTTTACGAAATTTGAAAGAACAATTATTAAAAGAGAGAATAAAGAATTTGTACAAGTCAAAAGATAATGGAATCTAATTTTTGGTAGATAGAAGATATATGTGGAATTTTATTTATATATATACACAGACATACAAGTGTGTGTGTGTGTGTGATTTTCTTGTTATTTGCAGTGTATTACAGTATTAGGGGATATTCTTGTGAGTTTTGTTGTTTTGTGATTTATTTATTACAAAACTTAACGAAGAAACCAAACCAAAAATTTATAAAATAATTAGGGAATATAGAATATTCTTTGACAGGATATGGGATAAGAGGAATCGATGAAAGCTACGACTTTCAGATAACTACGCAAATAAAGAAAATTAAGAGGTTTTGGCAAATTTCGTAAATATTAAATAGACAGATTGCTTCTTTATGATTTTTAAAAAAGTAGCAAATCGTAGTCCACTTGCTCGAATCCAAAAATGGGAGTTACTTCCTATAAAAAAAAGACATTTATGTCGTCTCTTCTCAAAATAAAACAATATATGTAGCAAATATCTTGATTTCATACTTAAATTATGAAATAAATACTAGATAAAACCTAAACTTTAAAATTAAGCTATAATTTTGCAACATTAATGTGCTTATGTTTTGTTTTTGCAACATTAAAGTATTTGAATGCCTCCCGTGAGCTATATATTAATAATTTCAAATGTATAAATGTGATTGACAGAAACAATGTGTACACCAAAAAACGAGTCAAGTTGAATGTGACTGCAGTATTGCGAGTTTGACAAAAGACCCTACACGTTGACAAGTTAATTCAACACTAACATTTTTATACAACAATTGTGTCGAAAGTAAATACACGCGGTACTTTTTACTATCAATAACTAATTAAAAAGAAGTCACTGACTTAAAATTGTACGGTCAATACAATCAGAGTTCCACTTAATTAGCGTACTATAATAATCAAATGGTGACATCTTTTAAATTTTACGCAAGAACATATGAATAATATTTAATATACTCTGTTCAATCAATGTACTCCAACCAGTCTAACTATACTAGACAACGATTGACTTGTGACTACTGACTACACTCTAAATGAATATCTAATACTTGACATGATGACATGAGATGGACTAAATCTCTTTAAGCGAGTCAGCAAGTTCCAATCAACACATTCATTCAACTATATTTGTGCAATTCACATTT
The DNA here is from genome assembly GCA_946800315.1 of Misopates orontium. Classification (NCBI taxonomy): domain Eukaryota; kingdom Viridiplantae; phylum Streptophyta; class Magnoliopsida; order Lamiales; family Plantaginaceae; genus Misopates; species Misopates orontium. Next base: position 14,718,393 of record OX326953.1, on the reverse strand, counting down.
GTCAAAAATTTCCTTCATTATGTTTTCAAATACTAGTACATATTCTTATAAAAAATAAACTATGGATTTGTTGATTCAAATTTGACAATAAAACTATAAACAAAGTAATAATTCATCCCTATCGACGGTTTTACTTTAAGTTTACGAAGGGTGTATCTTCATATGTAAGCTGTATTTATAATAATAATTTGAAAGAGTAAGAGAAGAATCTAAGCATATTCCAATTGAAGCTGTCGAGGTGGAGGAATATTCGATAAGGAATCAAATTATGCGACGAGTGGGACCGGGACGGCATGTTTAATGTTTTCTAATGCGAATGCAGTACGAGTGCGACACGTTCCTCCCGTATTTACTGTTTTTACTTGTAACTCATTTTTAATTTCTAATAAAGTTTAAAAATAATTACAGTTACACCCCTGGAGTTTCTTGTAAATTTTAAAGTGTATAATTGTTTTATTTCAGCAGAGGATTATGTAACTACACTAAACCCCGGGGAGTATAGCTGTAATTATCCTCCTCGTATACTTAAGAATAGCATGAACCATTTTTCTAAAAAATATATTAACAAATTATTCCATTGTTGCGCCGGCTAAGTACATTGTTCTTTTAACATTTACAAAATTTATGGAAGTAGTTGGATTAGTAGTACACTTAAAAAAAAAAGTTTCACAAGTATTAAAGTATTTCTCAGCTGAGTGGATGGTCTTGTTACAGTTTTATAAATGGAGATTCTCTTAGTACTCTTCGAGTTAATAATGCATGATTAAAACTTTATTCTTAAAGTATTTTTGACTTATAAGTTTTAACAAAATTATAATATCTGGAAAATGATATGTGATAGGCTGATAGCCATGGTAACATCTTAATATTCTATTTGTTTCAATTAACATTGAATTAATAAATAAAAACTGTAACAAGTTTTTGGTGGAAAACATAAATGATTTTTCTGTTCTAGATGCAATTGGCTGGTAGGCTGATTGGGCCGAAAGGATTTTATCAAATACGGCCCAATAGATGATTTTGAAATGGCCCCTTATAAATTAAATTATTCCAGTAAAAAAAGCCTCAGATCTAAACCTTCATTGATTATGATATACGTTACAAATAGACCAATTCCAACATGGGGAATCTGAGCCCTGCCCAATTTCAAGCGACTTGATATTTATTAATTCATATACCTTATTAATTGACTTCTTCTTGTAAATAGGAGAAATTATAAGGTGCAACGATTGTACGATGAGGTGGTACAACAAGTCGATTATTAGTGCTAATGCATGGTTGGAACGAGTTGTGGAGAGTTAATTTCCTATAATTTAAGAATACTATTTAATCTCAACTTGGTTGTACCACGGCTCCACCTAATAAATAGGCTTTTTGTCAAATGTGTATTGTGTAACTAACCAAAACTCCCAAAAAAAAAGGTCTAATAGACTTCTGGTAAACATTGGCGGCGGGTTGTAAATAGTAATTATCCCAATAAATAATCGTTGCAACCCGTAAAAGAGAATATTAATTTTTTCATTAAATATACGAAATTTACATGCAAAAGGATGTAAGAACCATTACACTCGGAAGCAAACAAATGTTACACAAGCACAAACCAAACAGAAATTATAACATACAACAACTCATACATGCACCCACTAAAACATCGAATAACAATCCTGCATTGCTGGAAATCAACGGCGGGAGAGAGTCACTGCGGACATCAAGATCAAAAGGACGAACACGATGATCGCACCAAATGAGCCAATCAGAGAGCCGGAAATTCTCTCACAGAAAGAATTGAACTGCTGGCAAATAGCAAACCAGTTGGTGCGGGTGTTTCCCTTGTGTGCCAAGTAGACGATTGCAGCCGCTGCTGAGGCTCCAGCAGTCAAAAGAGCCAACATTGCCTATACAAATATCAGTTCCAATTGGTCAATTTAGACCTTAATTTATGTATCGTTTTCATCAACATATTACTTAATATAAATAAAAATGAAAAGTAATTTTAACTTGCTAGGTTAGTTTTAATCAGCAGATTTAAATTCCTAGAAGTTCGTCTTGATTTAATTTAAATTTAAATTACGAGCATGTTTTAAGTTATCGAAGAATAATATTCGTAATGTCTCTAAAAAGTTATCGAAAATAATATGATTATATGTATGATACATTGTAATAACATGAGAAGGCATAGTAATTATAAAATACAACGTAACACTATGTGCAGAGAAAATTTACAAATTAAAGAAATTAAAGAAATGCCACAATATAAACTTACCGTATCGAAGAAAATTAGGACAACCCTGGTGTTTTTGGCACCACTCCTAATGATTTGGAAGATGGAGAATGCTAGAGAAAGCACCAAATATGCGCTTACGATAGCATTTGCTACCACGAAAAACCTGCAATTTATGATTATGGTTGAATATTTTTCCATTCAATAAGAAACAAATGTATTTTTCTAATAAGTATTGTTTCAAGATTTAGAAAGAAAAAATACCATTGATTGTAGTAAAAGTGGTTTTCGTTATTTTCATGAAAAATGACTCGATTCTTATACATAAAAAACATCTCCACAAAAACAAAATTCTGTTAGTTTAGTGTCGACAGAATACAAACTACTATCTTAAAAGAGAAACAACTACACATGCACTTACGTTAATGTTGGAAGATCATCGTACTCTGCCCTGAACCGAATAAATTGAGTGAAAAATGGAAGTGATTCATCAGTTGTCCCCATTGCAATGGCACTGGCTAAGGTTGCAACAATTCCAATTATCCTCAAAATGAAATCCAGTATCGCTACTCCACGGTGCGCCCCTCTCGAAGACGAGCTCGAGTCCTTTGCACCAAGCTCAATACCTGCCATTTTAATTGAAATAGAAAATTTCCTTAAGTTAAAAAATTAATTGTAAAGATTGTTTTTGTTGGGATTGAGAGTATGTTTAGCTCTAAGTGCAGTGATGAAATAAGGCTTGAGATGTGGCAATTTATATGAATTGAGGGATCACTATGATTGAATATTAGGTACGGAATAAGCACACACTCTCGTGCCTCTTTATGTGGTCAGTACATAATTCACTAGTTAAAGTTGGCAAAAGGTCCCATTGATTAAGTCCAACTGCCCTACTTGCTCTGTTATAACTTATATATGGGGATAGAGTTTTACCATTTTAAGGGTGGTGAATTAATACTTGATCAAATTATAATGGCGCCTTTTGATTTGAAACTCAATTGCAACTACTATATAGTGAAAGGTTGAGCTTAGATTAAATAGAATCTCAATAATTTATTAATATGTGACAAAATTTTCATTTTCCCTCTCAAAAAACATATCTTTTGAGTTTAGTATTTTCAGGCTGGGATGGTTTCACCGTTAACGGGTTTGTTTCTAAAAATAATCGTTAAAACTAAAATAGTTCTATATTCTCTAAGTTCAATATACCAAATATCTTCATATTAAGAAAAACTATACAAAAATTGCAGAAATTTCCTGTTATTTTGCAACTTGAACATAAATCGAAAACAAAATTTCTGTCTATAAAATAGTATTTTATGTTTTATCAATATTATTACTTTGGGATATATATATAATAATTTCTACACAATTAAAAATTCAGATAATTACGTAGACCCCTCTTTATATTGAAAATATTGCATATAAATCTAATTTTTTAAATTTTTTTGAGATGATCTCTATAATTAGACCCAAAATCTACATGTATTTCGGGCTAAGCATATCTTTCCTACTCCACCTGCTGTTGCGTGGGATTTTTATCTAGAAGAAGAAATAACAAAAACACCTCAAATAAGGAAAAAAAAAGCATGTTGCTTGAACACGGAATGAACACGGGGTTAACAACTCCATTGTTGTCTAATACGTACGGTATAAATTAATACGTAAGTGCTGTTGCCAGTAACTGTTTGTACCAAATCCATGAGACGCGCACTCGCCTATCTTCAAATATTTGGAATTAATACAAACTTTACAGTCACACAATTAGTATCAATTTTATTTATCAAAAAAAAAAGAAATTAGTATCATTCTTAAAAAATTATTTGTAACAGACTAACAGTTACACTCCTCGTGTATTAAATTTGTTGCACATTAGTCTTACATGACTAGTAGTTGCCATGTTAAAGAGCATTTTTCCGCATTTCAAATTTGCAAAATAAGTGGTTTTTAACTTCCGTTCTTCAAGCATCACATTTGTTATACCTTAGTCTTGTATTGCATCTATTACATATGTTCATCCTTGAGTTTTTTTTTTTTTTTTTTTTTTCTTCTCAAACACTTAATGTCCTTATGAGTTAGAAAAATCTTGACAATTTATAAGGAAACGTATAACAATTCTAAATTCTAATACAAAAGGATAAATGTTTAAAGTTTAAACTAAATGAAAGGGCGAAAGTGTAATGAATGTGATACTTGAAGGACTTAAGTCAACATAATATTTAAAGGACAAAAGTAGAAAACTATTACCATTTTTAGAAGACTAAAATGCCCTTTAATCTGCCAAAAAATATTCCTAAAAGACTAAAAGTGTAACATTTTAATATATGAAGGATACAATTGTTACAAAATAAACTCTAACAATGAAAGTTGAACGTAATTAATACTTTTCAGCAAAATTTTGTTCTGAAAACTCCTGTTGGTAATGGGACATTAGTTAAAATTAATGAAAACAATAAAATATTAGCTTTACCATATTTTTTAATATATGGAAAATGTTTAATTTAATGACGCCGTTCGGAAATATATGGAAATCTAAAGATAAAACATAGTCCAATATCTATTTCTCCAACGCAATATATTGCTCTTCGCATTACAACAGTCATAAGAAATAATATGAGTCCTAGTTATGGTTAAATCTATTAATTATTAAATATGTTTTTGTAAATTTTAAAGCATTAAGAGAACCTTAATGCAACTAGTATCGCAATGCTGTAATTCTACCATTAATTTATCAGCTTATCCTTCTGGCCCCATCAAGTACTTTTTGTTCTATCATAATAATGAACCTCAAGTATGATTAGGAATTCTACATGCCAGAAAGTTAGGAAAAGAGAAAAAGAAAAGATGAAGAAAATATAATTTTTTAGACATTTTTATTTTCAGCCCTTATTCTACATAAAACGCTTACTCTCAATAATTTTTTTTTTAAAAAAAACAATCATATATTTTTCATTCTGCAGACACTTGCAATTAAAACCACGAACACAACTATTGGTGACAAAATTTTCTAAATGCTAATGGAGGCTTGGGCAAAACAAATGAACTAAAAGTCATTTCCAAGCAACAAATGAAACTTGAGGGTATAATTTTTCCATTAAATCAAATTAAATAAATTACAATACATTAAAATTCTAAATAACCAAAGAATCAAGATATTATTACTAACTATTTACCCCCTTTGGAGTTATTGTTCTTCCCAGCAGATCCAAAACCAGAAAGAAGACTTGACAAAAAACTGCTTTTCCCATTGCCATCATCATCCCTTTTATTACAATTGCTCAACTTACTAATCACAGACCAATGTGTATCAAAATCTGGAACATAGCCCTTTTCTTGCATAACTTTCATCACCTCAGATGCCTTGGCAACATTATTCTCAGACCTGTACTTATCAATCACGGCGCGGAACATCTCCCGGCTAGGAGTTTCACCCGCCTGCATCATGGAATTCAGTAGCTTCTCTGCTTCTGACACTCTACCCTCTTCACTCAAACTCCGAACAAGAATATCCCACGTCATTGTACTCGGTTCTAGGCCTTTATATAACATCTCCGTATGAAAATCCAAAGCTCGATCTAACTTACGGCAGTTACAGAAGCCTCGGATGACATAGTCATAGGTTGTAGAGTCGGGGGCACTTCCCTTCTGTAGCATGATGTTTAGAAGATCAACTGCTTTATCCAGTCGACCATGAAGATAAAACTGCTTGATTAGATAATCATACGTGATATTATTGGGAATAAGACCTTTCATTTCCATTCTTTCTAGAAAATGAACTGCTTCGTGAAGCTTACGGTTACTGAGAAGTGCCTCGACGATTTTGTTCTGAATGACTGAACCGTGAATCCATCCTCTTGATTCCATTTCTTGACTCAGATTCATGGCCTTGCCAAGCTCACCGTTACAACAGAGGTAGCTTATAACTTCTCGTAAAGTACGATTACTAGGCTTAAGATCTTGTGCTACCATAGTTCTCAGATAGTGAAGAGAACGTGGCACATTTTTACATAGCAGAAGTCCCTGAACGATGTAATTATAGGTAAAATCATCAAACTGCAGCCGTTTCTCTTGAAGAGAATCAATTACTGCATTGAGTAAGGAACTCCTCTGTGTAGAGGAAAGGCAAAATATGAGAATATTATAAAGAACAAGCTCGGGGTGATTCGTTACTTGAAGCATTAGCTCTTTCAAGCTCAGAGCAAGAAAGGGGTTTCCTTCTTTGCATATCAAGTACACCACATTGCTATAACTAGAAGCCGAGATTCTTACGTCCATCCTTATCATGGCCCCGAGAATCTCTTTAACCTTTGTGAACTTATTTTCACGACAATAACCTTGAATCAACTTGTCGAATACCTCAACTTCTGGTGTTAGACCCTTTAGTAATATCTCCTTAAGTATTTTAGCCGCTTCTTCAACTCTTCCCGACTTGCAGAACCCATTAATCAAAGCACAATGGATAGGAAGATAGGTTGAATGCTGCTCGTTCATGGATTTATATTTCAATGCAATAGCTTTCTCAAAGTTGTTAGTCCTGCATAGATTAGGAATCAATTGAATTGTAACGTCTAGAGATGGCTGTAACCTTCTAGAAAGCATGGTATCTAAAATTGTTAATGCTTTCGTGAATCTCTTCTCCAGACAAAATCCACGAAGAAGATGGTTATAAGCCACATGATCCGCGATGGTGGCTTGATCTGAAAACTCCTCCAGAAAAACATAAGCAGTACTAGTGAGTCCTCGACAACAAAGTTCTTCCAAGAATGAGGTAATAATATCGTATGCATTATCCGGCCTCACAAAAATCATAATATCCACTAGCTGCAATACCTCGTACATCCATTTGTTCTTGCATAAATAACCGAGGTGGGCCTTACCATCTCTCTCTTCAGGTGACCAATTAGATTTTTGCGCAAGCTTTGAGCAGCGATGGAAGCTTTTCAGATCACCTTTCTTGCATAATAGCAACAAAAGAGTAGAGTATGTGCTATTCTCTATTATGCAACCCCTTCGGACCATCCCATCGAAAAGTGTCATTGCCATGAAAGTTAATCCCCTTTTACTATAAAGCCGAACAAGCATATTTAAGGGTTTTTGATCAAGATGATAAGCTGAAACAAAACTGATCTCAAAGATACGGTTTATTGTGTTGATGCTGCAGCGAGCTCCACAAAGGTGACTCAGTACAGATGACAAGGCAGGCCAAGACATTTCTTGTCCCCAATTTACCATCTCATCCACTGTATCTAGAGTACTTTTAACGTCTAGGCTATGACAATTCTCGAGAACAGAATTGAAATCAGGGATCATTGCATCATCAAGAACCTTGGCCATTCTTTTCTCATACTCATTGAGATCTGTGTCCAAATAAAGACCATTACCAAGATCATCGAAGAACTGCGTTTTGAAAGATCCCTTATCATTGTCTCTCTTAATCTTCACATTTGCAGGGTTGAGCCCCAAAAGCATGAATGCTTTGGCTAATCGATCTTCAGATGATGAGAGTTTTAGCAAGTCCCTGTCTTCCATTTGATTAATCACTGACTTAACTTCATCGAATTTCATCGCTTTACAAAATCCAGCTAAGAGAATTTTAAAAGTAGACAAATCAGGAGTAACTCCCATATCATTCATTTCAGCAAGTATGTCTTGAGACTGATCACACATCCCCTCCTTAATCATCCCACTTAAGAGCGCATTATATGAGTGCTTGTGGGGCTTGAGACCTCTTGACAAAATATCTGAGATATAAGCGAAAACGTCCTTCAATTTTCCTTCACGACAACTGGAACCAATCAAGATCCCAAATGTTATTTCATCCGGGCAGAAAAATAGTTCTTCCAATTTCTGGAGAAACATGACTCCTTGCTCAACACCGAAATTTCTACACAATGAAAAGAGGACCTTGTTTCCAATGGCAGCATCAGGAACAATCCTCATTTCGGCAAAAAAGCTCAGCAAATCATAATAATCCTTCTTTTCACAATAACCAAAAGTAATTGCATTAATAACCATGTTACTAGGTTCAATCCCGAGATTCATGGCTTTTTTAACAAGATCTCTGGCTTCCTGCACTTTTCCATCTATGCAAAGCGATCGTACGACACTATCATGAATTCTCGTTTCTTCCACACTCACTCCCGTTCCAGTCTCGATCATATCCACATAAACACGATACATCAACTCAGTTTCGTTCAATTCAACCAAGTACTTAAGTAGAGCTCGGTAACTTGACCTTGACGGTACTAAAGACATACCCCTCATCCTCTCATACACTGAAACCGCCCCATCTAAATCAAACTTCCCAACATACCCTTCAATCAAACCACTGGAAATTCCCTGACAATCCAACAGAATTTCTCCACATTCCCCCCTTGACAACAAGTACTCAACTTCCCTAAACAACCCCACACGCACGAGCATCGAAGCCATGATCTTACAAGCACGAGGAAAATGCTCAAATCCCTTATTTTCCTCACTAGCCCACTTGAATATTCTCCATAAAGATTCAATCTTTTTAACCTCAATCTCATACTTCCCACTGTCAACTTCAAAACCCACCAATATTTCAAGCACATCTTGCGGATTCAACACAGAAACTCTCCAAAACCTACGAATAACCTCAGGGGATACACTAGACAATATCAAAATCTGACCTTTTAATGAAAATTTGTTAAAGCTCTCACCTTTATTGGTGTCCCAAACGTGTGAACACTTTGAGATAACATTTTTTGCAATGCCTGAGAAGTTGAGTGAAGATAAATTTTTGTGGGTTCGATTTGTTTTTGAGTGTGGAGATTCATCGAGCGGAGCAGCTGTGGAGTGGTGATATTTGGAGTGAGAAGTGAAAGATTGATTGAGAATTGGAGCAAGTTTTTTGAATTGGGATTTTTTTGTGTGGAGAAGAGAGAGAGTTTGAAGCATTCGATTGCCGATTCTTCTCGTCTACCATCGGAGTTCTCTCCGGGAGTAGTGAGCATGGGAGAGTAAACGGCGTCGTATGACAAATAACAAAGATTACGTCTTAATTAAGTCGAGCATCTGTTGTATATATTTTCTAATTTGAGAGAATTACACAAAAATTACTGAATTAAAGAAATTAGACGTACTATTCTTATTTTATGTTTAATTAGTCCACATAAGGTTAAATATAAGTATGACATGATAGTCATTTTTATTGTTATTGATATGAACATATGATATTATGAAGTCCAACAAGAGCACCTGAAATATTCTAAATTGTATAAAGAATTCAATTTTCATGTCTAGGAGAAAAAAGTGGCGCAACACATCAAATTTGAACAGTGGGAAACAACGATGATGCTAGACTTGTCAAATTCCGTTCCACACAAGTGACAAATGTAGGTTCACAAAATCATCATTTCAATGCAACAAAAAAATAAAGCAATAGCATAAATAAACAGCCCATCACACCAAATCAAAATGTGGTACTCTGGAATTGCGTTTTGGATCATCCTTTCATCCTCCTCTTCCCACAAAATCCCTTTCAAAGGTCCATTTTTTCATCTTTAATTTATCTATTGAGATTAGATGATAATTTTGTTGTAATGTGATCTTTCATTTATGATATTACATTTATGATTTTGAGGAGAATATGCATTGGTTTTGTGGTCATTTAGAGAGCCTTTTGAATTGGTTTTGTAGTTTTGTAATATGTTATTTCTTTTTTTTCCCATGAAATCAACTCTGTATATAGATATTGATAAAGATTCGGATTTTGGTGCTTATATGCATTGCATTGAACCAGAGACTCGCGCATATTACGGATATTTGTTTTGTTTGTGTTGCTCATTTGATGATGATCCATACCGGTCACCGAATTGTTTTATACATCCTCCCCACGCCACCTCTCCAAGAGAAAAACTTTTCTGACAATTTTCAGATCATGCTGAGAAACGACATGCAGAAATGGGGTACGGATCATGATCCGTGCATAATTTAATTTGACATTTTGTGCTTTTGTGGTTACGTGTTATTAAATGGGGATGTTTGCATTTGTTTCACATGGTTTCCTGCCAATGATTTTGTCTTTTCAAACTGCATTGTTTAAGTCGGTGAGGCATTGAGTTTTTGTTGTAATATTTTTGGTGATCGCCCTCTTTCTGCAACTCCAAACATTTATTGTTTTGATGTCGCTACAGGTGCTAAGGGGAAGTGGAGTGTGTGGTTTGTGAATATTCAAGCAGAAAAGACCGTAGCAGGAATCTTGCCTTCCTCAAGCCCGTTAGGAAAGGGGACCTCACTAGTTGCAATCATGTAAGCTCTAAAATTCATTCTAAGGTGTGGATGTTACTCTTGCGAGATAAATAAACATATTTACGAGATAATAGCTAAAACAGATTAATGGAACTAGATGGAAGACCCCTTTTCTCTTGCCACTAGGATGTTCATTCTAATGGATGCCATCTCCTTAGTATCTCGTTATGCATTATCAAAAGATCATTTTTGGATTATTGAAGACGCTAAAATTCTTTGATGAACTTCCGCGGCATTTTAATCAGTTATTAATTGCATTTAACTTATAGGCTTTCTTGGATTTTGAGAATTGGCAATTCTTGTGTTCATTGAATAACCTGGTCTTTTCGCTAAGCCCTTTAAGAAATAAGTCATCAAAGTATCTTATGTTATTGCAGAGGTTTGGAGCCTGAGTCATAATGGGTGCTTGTGTATCAACACCATATATAGCAACTAGACCATTAAAAACCTTCAAAGTAAGGAGGACACACCAGAGACTCACCAAACGGCACCATCTGAATTCATTTACGGATGGAAGCAGAACAAGGAACTTAAGAAGGAAGAGCGATGCAGGAGCTCGTGTGACAGATATTACTGTTAGTGAGTTTGTTCACACTACTACAACCTGCAGAAGATCTGACGTCTCCAATTCCACATTCCATCTCACTCAGTTGCAGCTGCGCCTTAGCCAAGTTGGTGCAGATGGTATTTCTTTTACTCTTCAAATTTTAGTTTGTTGGTATAAGTTACCTTGCTGACATGGGTAGTCAACGATTATGTTTTTGTTTTGGTGCCATGTTTTTCTGAATAGTTTGTTTTTTACGGGTAAAAGGGTCTTAGACGTTAATTTTGCAACTCTTTTGGGTGCTTCAACCTTCTCGTTCTTTTCATGATCCTAAAAAGTACTCGGGATGAGTTTGAGCAAAGAAATTTTTGAAACTTCATTATCTAAGGACCTATAGTTTGACTACTTGAAAATGATCGAAGTTTCTTATGTTCTTCCAGGTATTTTCCCTGAAGATCCGTGGTTTGACTCACTGAGCATACTAGAGTCTGACTCAGATGATGAGGACTATCGTAGTGTTTATGGAGGTAACGACCATTAAATTTTATTTATCGTTTCTTCTTCTTTTTATTTTTATATTATTTCTTTAGCAAGGTTGTTGTGGTTAGTGTATTTTTTGTAACTTTGGGTTTGTCTCGATCTTGTAAAAAAAGCATTTAGTACATGCCTGACTATGTATGGCATTTCTTTCGTTTCTATGCATGTATACATAGTTCCAAATTCCAGGAAGAAACAACTCAAAGTTAGGCATTTCTGGCTTATAAACTTTTGTATTCCTTGAAGTATTTTTGGTCTGTCATCTTTGCTTAATCTGTGTTTTTCCTGTGGAATCTTTGCTCATACTAGAAGCACGCTGTGCAATCAATTAATTTGTATAAAACATGCTCGTTCATCAAATCGTCAGATATTTTGAACCTTTAAACTATCACTGCTAATTCGATGAATTTATCGTGGCAATGTGAAAGCTCTTTATTTATGATTTTCATCCAGAATCTCAAATCATCAGGCTTTCCTTCAGGAGAAAATCTCTTGCGGGAGGCGAAACAAATGAATTTTGTGAATGTATTTTAGTTTACATTTTATAACAAATTATGACCCCCTGTTGCAAATAAATTGCAATCTAACTAGACTCTGAAACAATTTCTTGGTCTAATTCAGGTGCAACAACCAAATATCTGATTCGTCCCAGAGCTGGATTAGTTATTCCTTGTTGTATTGAGGAGAAGGCAACTCCTGGAACTTGGTCTCAACTTGCACCGTCAAAATTTAATCTCCGCGGCGAAAACTACTTTAAGTATGTATGTTACCAAGAAAAAGTTTATAGCTTTTCTGATACGGGTCATCTTCAGTAATAATGTCGGTTACCTCACACTTTTGTTATTCCAGAGATAAGAAGAAATATCCTGCACCAGATTTCTCTCCTTACATTCCATTTGGTGTTGATTTATTTTCAACTCATAGAAAGATTAGCCACATTGCACAACACCTTGAACTCCCTTCAGTAAAAGCAGATGGGGCGGTGCCTCCCCTGGTAGTCGTTAACATTCAGGTGATTCTCTGCCCAATTCAGACATCCACTACGTACATACATATACGCACACACACACACACACATATATAACTATATATATATGTGTGTGTGTGTGTATATATAAAAGTGTGTGTTTTCTTTCTTTTTTGGGGGGGTGGATGGTGGGATCACTTATTATAATCTGACACAGGTTTGTGGCATTTGTTGTTCTTCTGGCAGCTTCCCACTTATCCGGCGCCCATGTTTGTCGGTGATAGTGATGGGGAGGGCTTAAGCCTTGTACTATATTTTAGACTTTCAGATACATTTGAGAAAGACATCTCTCCCCAGTTTCAGGACAGTATTAAGGTAAGCAGTAATCAACCATCTGCTCATGTATGCATGCACATGTGTGCTTCATGTTTGGTACTAGGATGAAGTTTGATAGGGGACAACTTGAATTGTAATTTTATTGATTTTGAACTAGTGATGCGTCCATTGAAACAGTTAACTGAGTCTGAAATACATACATGGACTCAGTTATGAGGATAAGACGATAAGTGCAATAACCTATTTAATTCTCCAATATGCCCTCGCATATCTTAGTTATGGAAAAAGTTATTTAATGCATTCGGAAAGTAAAGTACATGAGAACATTTAGAACGTATTGTCCCACCAAGCATCTACTAGTTCATCAAAGCTGCTTTGGTGCTGCCATGTTCTTGATCCAGCTACATATATGCGTCAAATTTTATATTCGTTGAGAATATTTGTATCATGCAACTTAATTTATTTATTCTCTCTTATTAGAAGAGATTAGTTTTTGCATAACAGCCATTCATTTATACCTCAAAAGTTGAATGCACGAAAGGAGGCGATTGAGCTGGCGAAAGTTTGGAATCTATGCTTAGTATGTTTCCGTTGGCTGACTGCTCTCTTTGTGCTGCAGAAACTTGTTGAGGACGACATGGAAACGGTTAAAGGATTTGCACGAGACTCAATTGTCTCATTCAGGGAAAGATTGAAAATTATGGTTGGAGTGGTTAACCCAGAAGATCTTGTCTCAAGTTCCACCGAGAGAAAACTTCTCCACACATACAACGAGAAGCCGGTTCTTTCCCGCCCTCAGCATCACTTTTATCAGGTGAGGCATCTTTCCCTCAGCAATGAGCGTCAGTATAGTGCTAAAATTTATCGTGATTTCTTAAACAAATACACAAATCTGCCTTTTTCCAATTTCGCGTGGTTTTGATGAATGATTTTGTCATTGCTACAATACTTTCATGTACTTGTAATGTATGCCTGACAAGGTGGATCACTTTTACTACGAGGTTCTTCTTGTAAGAGGTTGGTTAGCAATTCTTATTGCTATTTCGCTCTTTTGTGCAGGGCCCCAATTACTTCGAAATCGACCTTGACATTCATCGTTTCAGCTACATAGCAAGAAAGGGTCTTGAGTCATTCAGAGAATGTTTAAAGAATGGAATACTGGATCTCGGGTTGACCATTCAGGTGCATCTTTATTTTTATTTGGTCGCCAAGCCTTCTAGTAAACTATTTGTCTATCTCACCTGGAATACTGAAACATATAACTTCATTACAACAAAAGTAAGTTTAAGTTTGAAAACTGGATCAAATAAAATCACCCCCCTGATTTTATATGTTTGGCACGTTACCACAACCTCTTACGTATACAATAACACCCCATTGGTATTAACTGCAATGGCGAAGTGCTGGTCTGCTAATTTCAGATTGTAAAGTAGTTAAGAGACATTTTTGTTTTAGAAAAAAAGTATTTAAAAGAATTTATGAGAAAACTTACATCGTGTTTCACTTTTAGCCTCATAATTGCTCCTTTATCTGTTCTTATTTGTTTCTCATCATTGTACCAATTGAAACAGTATGATGAAGACCAATGTAAATGGTATTGTTCTCTATCCGGTATATTAGTTCGACGTGTTTTTGTATGAAACATAAGTTTTTGTGAAGCTTCGATGTGAGCCAAATTGATGATCTCATTATTATAACATGATTACAGTAGAGTTACATGTGCATACAATGCTTATGTTTTCTTTGCATATAATATATATGGTTACAATTTACCATCTAATTCTGTCTCCTGGCTTTGTTGTGTTGCATGTGAGTTCATTTTATTGCCACTGGACTAAAACCTTTTAACTAAACAGGCACAAAACCCCGAAGAACTACCCGAGAAAGTCCTTGGTTGTGTGAGGTTGAACAAGATTGATTTTGTTAACCATGGCCAAATACCCACACTTTTTAACGTTGACAGTTGATGCTGTTTTTTCTGCTCATAATTCCGATTAATTTGTAAGAAGTTAGCAGGCGCTATTTGCTTCTTCTCCAGGTTCATCTAATTGCACCAGCATCTTTTCTGGAGTACATAAGTATAAAGAAATGTAAATGTGTATACTAGTATGTAAGTAGAACATTTTTTTTTTCCATTTTGTTTGAGTAAATTGGTGACATCTAAATTCATTCCCTATGATAATGTGTTGTATTACTGAGTCAAAGCCTTGAACACTTTAGAGGGTGATTCTTGCCTGGATTAGGTTCTTCACGTCACGACTTTGTCGCATACTTCAAAATATTGTGCTATAACATACATCGGCAACAAGGTCTATAGAGGCCTAATTTAAGCAAGAATTTTCCATGATTCTTAGACTTGCTCGGTAACCCAACACGTAGAATAATCTCAACCATGCGTCTATGTGTCCATTGCGGAAACTTCTTGATGTCGGGTTCCAAGAACTCTCCTAAGAATCAATCAACAGTTTGACATGTAAATACTTTTATTTGATTCTTGACACAAGTGTACAGATAAAAGAGGAGAGTCATGATAGGCAGTGCTCTGATATTGCTCTTCATATGAGATCTACTGCAAATTTTATTCGGACGTTTGGCTGTGTTAGATTCAGTGTTGTTATCATTTTTGTTAATGAACTTCTCTGTAGAAGGAAAAACTTTTTGCTTATTGTCTCTAGGTATTTGAAAGCAATGTGGGAACAACATAAGTTACTTGATTTTGGATTCTTTTGTTAATATGAATCTTTTTACTGATTTTCAGTTGGTTAAAGTTCAATTCATCTGTTTTTGTTGATTTAATGCTTTGTTTTAGTAAGCTGTGTATGTCTGAGAGGTGAGACAATTTGACATGTAAATTGTAATGTTATTGTGACACCACTATGAAAGAGAACTTAAATATAGATATAACTCTACCACAAACAGCCACATCACAACAATCCAAACATACATCTATTCCACTAAAAACAGAATAACAATGATATATAGAGTGAAAAAATAAAAGTTCCCTTCGTGGGATTTGTGGAACAAACGATAAGTCCTCAAGATTTGCTTACAATCCACTAATCTTGATCTGATTAACTTTTTACTTCAGATCAAACCAAGATATTAACTTAAACTAAATAAGACTAGCAATACAATCAAACACCAACTCAACATTTCTTCACAATTGCGCGAGTTAAATAAATGCCTCAAACTCTCAAATAAGCCGGTACCATCTCTCATCCAAGAACATGACTATAAATGCAGAAGAAACGCATCCCACACAGCCGCAACTGCAAAAAGAGCCGGCACGAATACTTGCCGTCCAAAAGAAGTTGATAGCCGGCCAAAAGCACCGCTCTTTACAGGCAAAGACCTGGGTGGAGGTGGCGTTTTTTCAACATGAATTGCGACTTTCATGCCACCATAGCAGAACCCTTTACTGCTTATGAAATAGTAAGTCTTTGTCACGTTGAGGGGAACCACGTCTCTTCCGGCACCAGTTGTCCAATTGTGAAGCGGATGTTCAGCGTTGCACGTTACATAATTCGTGTGGTTCACCTCAAGCACATCCATCTGGTTCCTGTCGTACACAAAAACTGGAAGCGACGGGGAGAGTTAGTGTTCTTCATAACCGATACACGGGCGAGTTCATAAGTTCTTCATTTATCACAACAAGAAGACTTAAATCTGATACATCTATGGTGGTTGCTAAATCAAATATGCAAAGCAACAAACAAATTAAAGATAATTAAAGATTGGGATTGAGAATCAATATGGCTCAACTACCAAGGACTTGGATAGTTGGGTGATTCATGATCATTGGTTTGGCCAGTCTGAACTATACTTTGACATAGCAAAATCAATGCAGCAACAAAAATTTACTTATAGGGATAATTACATTTACACTCCTTAATGTTTAATATTAATAAACACACCCATTGAAATCTAGAAAAACAAACAAGGTAAGCTCTACTGAGGTATGGATAATTACAGAAACACCTCAAAAATACTACAGATATACTCTTATTTCTTAATGTTTTTACAGCTCCAGGGGATGTCATTGTAATTATACAATTCTCAAGGGAGATTTTTGTAATTAGACAAAACTTTAGGAGATGTGGATGTAACTATCCCTAACCCTTTCTCCAAAATCTTGTTAAACAATTCAAAAAGTTGTTTAACAATAATAATTGTTCAATGTTTGTTAGCAACCATGTGTATTATTAGTATTCAAGAGTTTGTTCATCTATGCATTTCTCCACAAAAAGGAAGAGTTTCAAAATGATAAACACAACATTAATTACTACAAAATCTCAGGCTAAAGCAACAGATCTAGCAATAGTAATTAGTAAGCAAGAACATACTATTCTAACCACTAAAGACAACTCATTAAACCAGCTAAAAATACTTTAACATTCTATTCAACACTATAGAACTTACAAAAAGAAAACTTTTGAAGACAAATTCATCAAATGGGAGTTTCAAAGTTTGAATCTTTTTAGCAAAAAAAGACTTAAAAAATGCAGATCTATACAAAAAGTGAAACAAAAAAAATGATTAAAAATTACTTACATAGCCAATCCCCATTGTAGAAATGCTTATCTTGAGCCCAAATAGTGTAGTTCACATTTGAAGTCCATCCCATTTTGCTCCCGACAATGTAACGCACCGCCGCCGCCTCCGGCAACGTCGCCGCCGCAAATATCAGCGCCACCGCCGGCAACACAATGGCCCACTTCAAACTTCCCATTTTTACCCTTTTGCTACTTCAAATAATAAAATGAGCTAAACTTTCTTACAAGCTTTTGCTTTTTGCACTCTGTTGTATTTAGGCGTTAGTTAGTGTGAGTGCGAGTGGGGGGGGGGGGGGGGGGGGGGGGGGGTAGAGTTGAGATCTGCAGTTTGTTATTTTAATTTTTTTGACAGTTTGATATTATATTTTAGTTATAGGAGGTTGTAAATTAGTTAATGCACGCATTTACTAAATTCAGTAAATCTGAAACATAAGACCTGTGTCTCTGCTGTCTTTAATTAATTTGAAGTGATAGTTATTACATGTATAGGGAGTATACAAAGTATCTTTTTTGTTTGACTGTATAAAGTAATGAAAACATAATACAACATAAAATATTTTCTTTAAAAAAATAAAAATAAAGATGATATAAATCTGGCCATTATTGTAGGGGAAAATAATTATTGAAAAATAAATGAAGTTATGTTATATTATATTGTAGCAAAATAAAATAATCAACCCATTTCAGATTTATTTGTTGTACCTAGTGGCTCCTATTATACAAATCAACCTATAAAACACAACATGTGGTTCTCTTTTATTTTTTGTCTTTTCATTTTAATTTGTCTAAAGATTCTTTTGATATTTTCCAATTAAGAGTAAACTGTTATGTTGCTACAAATCTATAAATTTAAAATAATGTTTTCCGTTAGCTGTAGCATCTATCATTTAAAAAAACAATTAAAAACTTTATTAGAAGATTGGGTTACGTGCAGATTTGTTCGTAAACTTCGTATGAATATTTCGGGTCTTCCGGGCTGGTCTGGGCCGAATCTCCTATCAGCTCAATGAAAGAACTATTTTATCATTTGGGCTAATAAGAATTATTTACGAGCTAAACATAATACTGCTCTTTCTTTTCCTAGGCCTGTTAAGTTTTGTGAAGACTTGTATATACAAATGCAAAGCTCTTGTTATTTATATTCGTGATTTTTGTTTGTAAACTTACCCCGTTAAGTGTCATTTTAGTGGGCTTTTCCTTTTGGGCCTGAGTCTTCACTTTTAGTTTTAGTTATAACTTTTTCTGATCAGGCCTCCACTTGTAAACAATCTTTAAACATCTGAATGAAAAGGCTTGAGAAAAGAAATTTTAGCCCATTTCCTCCAAATTATTTTGTCCTCCAAAACCTACAATCGCTTCACTTCTACCTACGAACTTAAAATTTCTTTTTTCTTTTTCCCAATAACAACTAGTATAATTTTCTCGCATAAAACGTGCATCGAAATCAAATATATGAAAACAGAGACTCCTTGTGTTAAATCTCAATGGAAGTCTTCTTCCTAAACGAGAAGATGTTTCAAATTCATATGGTAGAAATAAAAAGAGATAACATTTAGAATATTGACCGAGTATAATTCAAGCAACGGATAACTTGCATGTTTTCGCTTTTCAGTATAAGGCCGATCATAGCTACCTAAACTCATCTTGTTTAGCCTATAGTTGTTAAAATTCATGGTTCTGCCATGGATGCACCGCATTGTTGTGCAGTGGTTTCATGGATCAAAGTTTCATTTCGATGCACTAAATACGATAAATGTTTTGTTGTTTTTAGATCTTTTCGATACGTTTAAACGTTTGGATGTTTTTCGAAGAAAAGGAAAGAAACTTTGATCCATGAGTTGATTCATAAAATAGTTACTCCTATTTTAGTTGGCCCTTGTATTCTTAAGGAATACTAAGTAGAGTTTCGTGCTCAATAATAACAGAATATACAATTTTGTTTGTTAAGTGCACCGGGTCATCATGCAACAACTAGATAAGAGATAATATATCTTATTTAGTAGATTAGAAAACTTTACTTATGCCTCGAATATGTTAACTGCCCTTAATTCATTTCAATAGTCCAATAGCTAGTAATACGCACACACGTACATATTTTATAGAAGTGTCGACCTCGATCCTAAACCCATCAACTCACATAACCAATTAACATCAAACGCGCACATTTTCGACAATAATTTCAACTTTCATGCCACCGTAGCAGAACCCTCTCCCACTTATGAAATAATAAGTCTTTGTAGCGTTGAGAGGGACCACGTCTCTTCCGGTACCAGTAGTCCAATTGTGAAGAGGGTGATCGGCATTGCACGTGTCGTAATCAACACGGTTCACCTCAAGCACGTTGATCTGTTTATTTTTGTACACGAAAACTGCGAAGGATGGGGAGGTTAGTGTCATAACACTTGTTCAATTTGAGTTCAGAGGGAGGGTCACAAAATTTAGATAATGTAGAGGAACAACACATGGTGGTTGCTAGATGAAAGATGCAAAGAAACCAACAAGTTAAAGATAATTAAAGATTGAGATTTTGTAGCTTGGAGCCTTGGATGATTCATGAACTTTTGGTTTGGACAGGCTGAGATATACGTTGAACATATCAACAACTACACAAGTCTGTCATAGTTAAAATAATTACAAAACACCCCTAGAAGTCTAGAAAATAAAAATATAAGTAAACTCTCCAGATGTATGAGTAATAGCAGAAATACCTCAAAGATATTATAGATATACATACCCCTTATTTTTTCATGTTTTTACTGCTTCATGAGGTGTATTTGTAAATATTCAAATCTCAAGTAAGATGTTTGTAATTAGACTAGACTTTAGGGAATCTAGATGTATTATCCCTAACTATTTTCCAAAATATTGTTAATACTAATTCAGAAAGTTGTTTCGTGAAAAATAAATATAATAATAATAATTATTAATAATAATAACAACAACAATAATAGTAGTAGTAGTAGTAATAATAATAATATACGCCACGTAATAATAACAATAATAATAATAATAATAATAATAATAATAATAATAATAATAATGTCCCAGTCTTCAGTACAGTCAAAGAGTATTCGTCTACCCATTTATCCACAAAAAAAGTTTTTAAAATACTTAGCACAAGGTTAGTACAAAATCTTAGGCTAAAGCAACAATAGTAAGCAAGAAAACATTTCACACCCCCGGTTATAACCATTAAAGACACAACTCAGTAAACCAAAATAAAATCAACATTAATTCTATTCACACCATAAAAGAAAAAAAAAATTTCCCAGGACTTCTGAGGAGAATTAGTCAAATGAGAGTCTAATAAAAGTTTCAAGTCGTTTTAGCAAATAAGACAGAAAAAAAAAGAGTGAGAGGTGTAAAACATTACATAGCCAATCTCCAGTGTAGAAATGGTAATTATGAGACCAAGTTGTGTAGTTCACATTTTCATTCCACCCCGACTATGTAACGGACCGCCGCCGCCTCCGGCAACATCGCCGGCCGGCCAGCCAGCCAATGCCCCACCTGTGAGTTGTCATTTTTATTCTTTTGCCTTCTCACAAGGGTAAAATAAAGGGTGAATTACACAAACACCCCCTGAGATATGGGCTAATTACACAGACACCCCCTCATGTTTGGGAAATTACACAAACACCCCCTATAGTATGCATCTCATTACACAAACACCCTTTGTAGTGTGTTTTTTTAATCGAATATACACACTTATGGTGTTGGATCATAATTTCAATAATGATGTGATGACTAACTTACAAAATCTTTCGAAATATACCTTATTTTTAATGTTTTTTTATTTTCTAAAACAGAATAAATGAGACTTATTTTCTATTGTTTTAGCAATTTTAGTTTATTTTTCATTGATTTTACAATATAAACGAGAGACGGAAATTTAAATTCAGCAAAACATAACAAATTGCGAAATTTTTTTTATCACAGGGGGTGTTTGTGTAATTTCCCAAACATGAGGGGGTGTCTGTGTAATTAGCCCATATCTCAGGGGGTGTTTGTGTAATTCTCCCTAAAATAAAATTAGAGATATGCAGTACATTTTTTATATTATAGACTTATAGTTTTTTTTTATATTCCTAATTGGATTATAAACAACCCTGATTTATTTTTATTAGCATATATACCCATCTGAAATTTCAAAGTTAGCAATATACCCCTTCCCATTATATTTTAAGTTGACTGTACCGTTAATTAACGAATTTTTGTGCATTTAATTTTACATCGAATGTGTGTTTAACCCACTAATGAGATTGGACTAAAAGTGGTAATTTGTTACATTTATAGTAATTTTTAAATTTTTCTTGTGAATTATTTATGAAATTAATCAAAATTGTAATTTTGTTTCTATAGATGTAGGAAGTAATATTATTTTCAGACTTTTGATAAAGATATACATATAATCAAATTTGGCTACATTAATCCTTTGTTACAAAGTACATAGAATTTAAATCAAATTTTGTTTTGAGTTTCAGTACATACATATTAATTGCGTGTAGTAGGGTGTGTTTTTGGTAATTTTTAATATCAAAGGGTTTTTTTGCTAATACAAATTACAAGGGTGTTTGTTTACTACTTAGAAATAGCACGGATGACTCATATAAAAAATTATTTTACGTTTGGCTCTAAAGAGTAAATAATACAAATTATAGACATCTGTTCATTATTATATTCCGAACACGTATTAATGTAAAGTAAATGAATGCATTATGTGATGTTATAACTTATATGTAGCTACATAAAATAATCAACCAATTTCGAATTTATTTGCTGTACCACGTCATCGTAAAGCCGCTGCACCTAATCATTTTTCCTAGCTAGGAGCTCCTATTTGAAAAACCAACCTGTACAACATTACATGTGCTTCTCCTAACATTGATGTTAGCTAAGACAAGACCCTCTTTTAATTTGTCTTTCTACTTTAATCTATTTAAAACTCTTTTGTTATTTTCCGATTAAGAGTAAACAATACAAAATATTACGTAATGTTTTCTGTCACCTCACCTGTACCATCTATCATTTATTAATAGAAGATAGACTTTTGGGAACGCTGTGGTCCATTCAACTTATCAGTCTTTCAGGCTGGTCCCAGCGATTTGTAGGACTAAAACATTTCGATGTGAATGACAAAATTACCCTCAGTTTTAACTATTAATTAATAGCTAATTTAACATGAGAAAGGTAGATGGCATTTTTTTAGGGATAATTACAGCTATACACCCTGAGGTTTGGTGTAATTACAGATACCCTCCCTGAGGTTTACACAAACCTTATAATGAAGTCCCTCAATTAAAATTTTAGATAAAAATTGCTGATGTCATTACAAAGTTATGTTAAACTTCCAAATTTACCTTTTGCTAGTTTTCTTTTGACTTTAGACAAAATGTTGGACAAAACTAACCTTCTTATAATAGGGGGTGTATTTGTTATGGTTATTAAATTGCAAGGGATGTCAATGTTGTGGTATGAAAAGTTTACAGAATACTAGTAAAACTGAAAAAAACCAGAATTAAATAATTCTCTTTTAGAACACCTAAAAGTAAAGTTTTCAGATATTTTTTGTTTATTATGAATTCATATGTTAAATAATCTTATTTTGAAAGTTAAGCCCAATTTTAATTTAGGAACAAAAAGATTATATTGAAAGTTAAGCCCAATTTCGTAAGAAAAAACTAATCTATTTTAATTTATGAACTATATATTCAAAATACAATTATAGGAAAAACATTTTCTTAAAACATTTACCTATTATAAAATTTCCTATTTGTAATTAAATGAAAAAATTATTCAGCAATACAACATTTTCGAACATTAACAAAATCTAGCTTCTATGTCCAGATTAAATATTAAATGAATATAAATAAAAAAGAAAAGAAACTAGAAAATGTAAAAGAAAAAGAAAACAAACACTGGTCTTCTTCCCCAAGTACCCTAACCCCAACCTCAATTCTAACCAGCCACCTATCGCCGCCCTCCATCCGATGGTTTTTGATGGTGGTGCTGTCACGATTCAGTGGATGTGGGGTGGTCGGAGGGGAGGGGATCGGTTGGAAGGCACTCACATTTAATTTTTTTTTTTCAAGATTATATTTAAATTATTTTCCTTTTCAAATATCAACTGACCCATTTAGCTTTCACTTTCAGGGGAATTCTCTTTTAGCTGACCTACAAAGAGAGGTTTAAGACATATTTGGAAAACATGGCAGTTTTGTCCTTTTCTGTTATTTATTTTTTAAACATTTTGTTTGTATTCCTTTCAAATTTTAATTGAGGGCACAATGGACGGTGTAATACTTTTTGCTGATTCTTTTTGATGCAAGTTGATGGCAGGGGAGGTCATTGTAATATCCCAAACTTTAAGGGAGGTATCTGTAATTACATCAAACCTCAGGGGGTGTAGCTGTAATTATCCCTTTTTTTTTAACTAGCATTGTAGCCTTGTCGGTGGATGTGAAAGATCAATACCTCTCAGCAAGTATATGAAATTTATCTCTAAATAACTTTACCTTTTATTTTTAAACATAAACATGTTTAGTCTAACTATAGAAGTTCTCTTGAAAATTGAATCATTATTCAGACCATATCATTTGTCCTATAACATTGTCATGATGTAATTGTAAACTCGTAAGGCCCGTAATCACATGGAATAACTAATTGTGCATTAGAGGGGATATATACCATCAACAATAACTTTGTAGAACGGATTTTATCATCATATCTCAAATACAAAAACCAACAAAATAATACACATTCCCTCCATATTTAAATACAAAATTATGGCAAACATATTACATAGATGATCTATGACAATTTCAAAAAACGATTACTCCGCGCGTATCTCACTATACTTGATTGCTCTTCAACTCTTCAATAAAACCCCTAATCACCAACTCTGAACTCCCATCAATCTCTAAAGCCTCTCTAGCCTTCTCCTTAACCTCCATCACACTCTCCTTCACATCCATCAGCCCCCTAATCTTCTCACCAATCTCATCACCCCCAACCAATCTCGCCCCACCCCACCCCCATTCCCTAACCCACACCCCCAACCCCGCCTTCTCGACAACCTCCGCATTCACCCTCTGATCCCCGTGCTGCGGCCACGCCAATATTTTCACACCTAATCTAGCCGCCTCGGTCACCGAATTCCATCCGCAATGGCTAACGAATCCGCCAACCGCACTATGCGCCAATATCCGATCCTGATCCACCCACCCCTTAACAACCAGCCCCCTCTCCTTAGTTCTTTCGAGAAACGATTCGCCTAAGATTTCATTCAATTCTTCGTTGTCTTCTTTATCGACTTTAGTTCCCTTTAACGCCCACAAGAATTTGTGGCCACTTTTTTCCAGTCCGTTGGCTAGTTCTCGTGTTTGATCTTTCGATAGCGCTGTTCTGCTCCCAAAGCTGACAAAAACTACTGACTTCGGGGGTTGCTCGTCTAGCCATGGAAGATTATTAGGATCCTGTTGTTGGAAAGTATACATTGAACAATAAATATCAATGATCTTTACAAATTTTAGCTTATAGACTAGTTCGAAAAAAAACAATATGGTATCAGAATTAGGCCCAAAAAAGGAGAGGTCTTGTACTTGAATTCTAAAGCCTCAGACATAATATAGAGCATGCACATGAGTGTTGTGTTGTAACCGATTTTCTCTACAAGGCTTTAGCTGATATAATCCGAAATATTAGTATAAAAATTGGGCATAAAATGTTTAAATCCTTTCGTTACTCATTACACAAAAAATGAAAGTTAGAGCCTAACATAAAGAAAAAAGTTTGTACCTATGTGGACATCTAGGAATATACACACACACTAAAAAAACCAATCCTCTCTGTAAAGCTTAAACTTTTAGACGAAACGGTTATTTAAAGCTTGAAATTTTAGACCAAACGACAATTCAACAGGTAATTCAAAGCTTAAGTTTTTAGACGAGACGACAATTCAATACCTGTTGAGTCACTAGAGACTCCAACGGCCCAATAGGGAGAATTCGCGCAACATTAGGAGCTAGATCACCGCAGCTCAACGCCTCAATCGCTTCCGATTCAAACCAATTAAACGTATTGATAAATATTCCCTTCACTTTGTGCAGAGCCAAAACATTCGACCTTATATTCTCCGAGAAGTAATGCTTCGAGTCGAGCATCGGCGGCGGTATACTCGAAACAGAAACTCCCCCTAAACCAGGAACATCAACACAACAATTCTTCACATTCTCCTTATCCAACTTCGGAAGATAACTCATGATCGCAAAAAACCTGGCAGAAGTAGTAATGAACGTATAAACAGGCACACAAATCTCAGAACCTAAACGAGTTACGTCCTTCGTGATTGCAAAATCTGCGATAATGGCGGAGAGTAACGGTGTTAATGAAGATAGGATTGGTTTTAAGAGATGAACTGAATTTGAAATAGTTTCCATTTGAATGAAGAACGGGTCTTCGTTAGTGAATTTTGATTTTTCGTAAGGGAGGATGTTGAATTGGAGGCGGTTGATGTTCGGGTGCGTGGCGAAGAATGCGGAGAGGTGGTTTGATTCTGAGGCGGAGACGGTGGGGTGGACGGTGATGACGGTGATTACGCAGTTTTTGGAGGCGGAGAGTTTGGCGGCGAGGCGGAGGAACGGGATCAAGTGGCCCATTCCGGCGCAGGGGAACAGAGCTATGTGGGGTGGTTTGTTGGCGGGATTGGTGGTTGCCATTTTTGTGTGGTGGACGTTATTTCAGTTGTGTGTGAATGTTAAGTTTGGTTAGAGGGGGGCTATGTGCATTTGTAGTGTTGAATATGTATTTTAGGTAGCACCTACTCACTACAATTATGTGAGCAATCGACTTTAGTTGCTATTAAATGAACCTAAGTTCCATGTGTATATTCTGAGTGATTTAAAGTATCGATTTTGATGTATGTTTAGGTCGGCTAGATATTAAAAGTATTCTCGTAGTTTTTCTTTTGAGAATTTCTGGATGTGTTTTAAAATTTTTGTGAAGATGGTAGCTATAATAATATTGGAAAGTACTTTTATGTTTCGACTTTCACGAGTTAAGGACGAGTTTGCATTTTTTTTTAGAAGACGTTTAGGAATTCTGATTCATGTGTTTCAGTTGAGTTGTGTATGTAACGCGGAGATAGTGAAGTACTAGTAGAGATTAAAGGAAACTAAGTTTTTTTTTTTTTTTTTTTTTTTTTTTGTTTCCGGTCTGCACGTCTACAATTGATGATAACAAATTTGACGCTAAAAGGTTTTGATATGAACTCTATAAGACAAACTATATTTCGCTTGAAGTCTATTTACTTATTCATGCTTCATTTTATATATGTTGTGTAGTTTTCCGTGCTTAGTTAGACTATAAAAGAACTCGTATACAACAATTTATTACACGTGTAATTTATTTTTTTGGGTAGATATGTGTTACCTCTATGATTATGCTATGTATAAAATGATAATAAAAGTTGTATAACAAGCGATTGGACCCATCTTTTTAGTGTGGGACAATTATGATTCTGTAGAATGAGACATAACTACGTACATCGCTAGTCTGGGACCAGTAACACGTGACTTCTTTCAGGTAGTTGGTAGCTACCCTCCTTCATTATTATCTTCCTTTCTTTTATATTTTCCCATTCTTAAGGTAAATCCGTGAGCCTGTTTTTAAAGGCTGATGTACCATATTTCGGTACCGCCACGTCATAATATCTGATACAGTACACGAACGTATTTCGGGACATATTATGCCACGTCAGCACCATTATTTTTTAATGCAAAATTACAATTCAAGGCAAAACGCGGAAATCGGCCCAAGTAGGCCCAAATAGAGCCCAAGCGAGACCTATTTGGGCCCGAAAAGGCCCGATTTGAGCTATATCAAGCCCAATCCGAGCTATATGGGCTCAAATTCGATCTATTTGAGGCCCAAAAGCCAAATTCGAGCTATATGGGCCCAAATTCGATCTATTTGAGGCCCAGGAGTCAAGTAAGAGCTATATGGGCCCAAATTCGATCTATTTGAGGCCCAGGAGTCAAGTAAGAGCTATATGGGCCCAAATTCGACCTATTTGAGGCCCAATTCGACCTATTTGAAGGCCCAATTCGAGCTATTTCAAAATAGCTCTAATTCGACCTATTTTGAGTCATAGTTCTACTTGGATTGCACTTTTAGACGAATAAGGACTCTTATTACTATATAAGGGGGTCCCATGCCTCATTCTAAGGTACGTTTTTTATTTTTCTAGCATTTAATTTCGAGCTATATACATCGAATTCGAGCTATAGAGCAATAATTCGAGCTATATTGCAATAGCTCTTGTTCGATCTATATAGAGTGTATTTCGAGCTATTTGAGAGTAATTCGATCTATTCGGGTTTTCTCATCACGGTTCTCAATACCATTTCGAGGTGTGCTAATTCGACCTATAGGGCATAAATTCGACCTATTTGGGCTTATTTCGACCTATATATTCGACCTATTTTCGAGCTATAATTTCGAGCTATTGTCTCTGACGACAATACCTCAAATTCCGACCTATCTGACTTGAGCGTCGGAGTGCCTTCGCCGGAGGAGGCACCGGCTTAGTTTACGTGTGGTGTTGAGTGCAGGTTCCGAACTCAAAAGCTGCTTAAGCATCCAGCAGGAACTAAAGCAGTTTGACGTGGAGTGTTGGAGAGCGGACACGTATCCAGACGAAAATACCCCACATCAAAGGCCTAAAAAAAAAAAAAAAAAAAAAACTATTATCAGCTAATATTTGGCCGCTCTTGGTAGCCTATTTTGGAATAAATATTTATGCAACTGTTGTATAGTTAATTTGTATAACCAACCATATTGTTGTAACTCTATATTTGTAGGTACTAAAATCTCTATAGTTTCCCACCAATTATGCATTATGATCAATAATCAAACTGTATGCACTCCGGGTGGGAACTACAAAGTACAAGCAGTCAAAGAAGACTGACTTGTGATGGACCCCGGGTAGAATTTGGTAATTGGAGCTAACAATAATTGTTTAAGAGTTAAACAATGGACTAATTTTCTCTATTTAGGCCAGTGAAGTTTTTTGAAGACTAGGAGTCTAGGGGACCTTGATTCTTTTGTTAGTTTGTATAATTGAGAACTCTTGTTATTTATGTTTGTGATTGTTATTTGTAAGCCCCATTAGGTGTCATTTTTGTTTCTTCATGGTGGGCTTTTTGTTGGGTCTGACTTTTGTTGAGAGTAATGACTGCGTAGAGTTCAAAGAATGGTTACTTGAACGTCATCCTTTCTAGAACCAGGCCAATAATAGCTATTCAAATTCATGATTTGTAGTCCAAAGGAGACAAAATTCATGATTCCGCCTCTAAATGCACGCAATGGTTTTATAAACTAGTTGCTGCTATTTTGGTATGCACTTTGATTATGAACACAAATATTATGTAAAGTTTTGTGCTCAATAGTTTAAAAAGTATTATAATATTGTTCGTTAGTTGCACCACGTTGTCACGCAATTATTGCTCCTGAATAGGTATTTACACACACATGCAAACTTGAGAGTTGGAAGTTTTCTTGTAATTAAGCTGAAAAATATATTTATTAAAAAAAAAGCCTGAAAATATTCAGAAACATTTGGACAAACATGAGAGTAAAAGTGCTACCCAATAACTATTTGTGATACACTCTCTACCAGGGGCGGACCCACCCTGTGAGCTAGGGTGGGCTGGAGTCCGGGGTGGTTTTTGGCCCAAAAATTAATAGATAGATATCTTCTATTAATGTAATCCATCTCAACAATAATATACAAATAAAATCTAGGCTCAATACAAACTAATCTATTAATGTAACATATCTCAACAATAATATACAAATAAAGTCTAGGTCCAATACAAATAATATTCAAAAGCCCAAAAACAAACTGATCAACTCACTTGGTCAGCTTAAGAACAAAAAAGAAAGAAAATAATAAGGAACAGACGCACAGGCAAGCAAACAAACACCGCTCTTTCTCCAAAGAGGCAAAGACAAAAAACATCATCTCTCTCTTGAAATTTCAACTCAACCCCTCTTCTATTCCAAAATTCAATTTCAAATTCACTTTCATTTGTAAGTTAATGAAGTTTCATTGTTAATCTTTGTTATTTTCTATAGAACAGATGATTATTAATTTATTGTGCATTCAAACCCTAGTTACCTCTTGTAGTTTTTGAATATATATCAAAGGTTTTTTTTAATTATTATTATTTATTTTGTTAATATTTTATTTTAATCAATAATTGATTGTGATGGTTTGAAAGTGAGACTAGTATATTATTTTTTATGCATAGAAATGTTTGTGTGATATATTTTGCTTCATGGTTTAGAATTTAGATGTTGGATGGATTTTAGGGAAAAACAAAGGTAAAAAAATATTATATGTTTTTTGTTGATACTTGTTAATTTATTTTATTTAAGTAACTTAAGCGAAAGTACCTCGGGTGAAAAAAAAATCCTAATTCCGCCCCTGCTCTCTACCTCCCTGACTTTTTTTTTGGTGAAAGTTCAGTAGATTAAATAGCAATAAAAGTTTTACAAGAGTCACAAAAGGAAGTAACAGAAACACATGGTTCATCCATTACAGCAAAAGGGAATGAATTCAAATCAAAAAAACCATTCCATCCTTCAAGCTTCGCCCATTTCGCCAGATTATGGGCACTCTTGTTTCCGAGTCTTGGAATTTTTTGAATTTTCCAATTTGGAGCAGAGCTACAGATTCGAGCAATGGATTTAAGATCTTCGGCTGCGCTCCAGAATGGAAAATTTCTCCCAATATTAATAAGCTCGGCCGCTTCCAGAGAATCAGTCTCAAACATGATCTTTTTGTGGTTCCATTTGCTAAGAAAGTCAGCAGCTTCTTTAATGGCAAGGATCTCAGCACTGGTTGCATTGTAGGAAGGTCTGGTGAAAGCAGCAGCACCTAACCAGCCTCCACAGTGGTTCCTTATGATAAAAGCCACCGTAGCAAAATGGTCTTTAAACGCAGCATCCAGACTAACCTTGATCCAATCAACTGGAGGGGGACTCCATGAATAAGCCATAGACAGACTTTTTGAAGCTGTGGAGAGCTTAATTTGAGCAACATGGGTATCAAATCCCTGCTTATGAGCACGATCAATGATCTGTAAGAAAGACAACTGAGGTCCAGAGTGTAAAATATTATTCCGTGCAATCCAGATCAGATTCATAGCGGCAAAAGAGAACAACATGAATTCCATGTGAATGGAGTGAGATGGTAGCAGGTTTTTAGAAGGGTCAATAAGAAGAGAGATCCAATCTTGTATACCAAGGTTCTCAAATGGAACAAGAGAGAAAGTCCATTTGGAGCCAAACCAGACCCTTTTAGAAAAAGTGCATCTCAAGAAAATATGATCAACGGATTCCTCAGCTAATCCACACAGGAGACATAATTTGCAATCAATGCGCATGAAAGAAGCAAGCTTGGAGCGAGTTGGGAGCATATTATGAGAAATTTTCCAAATGAACAGTTTAGAGCGTTCGTGAATAGGTAATTTCCACAGGAGTTTCCAAAGTTTAGCAGCTAGAGGTGAAGGAGTGACAAAACGCCGTGATTGATCCGCCAAATAGGCGCTTTTTGAAGTAAACCTTCCACTATTAGTGGGGGTCCAGATCATGCGGCTGGGTTCCCAAACATTGGGAATTTTAATCTTAAGAATTTCAACAGCAATATCTCTAGGGAAGGAAGAACAGACCAGCTGAGTGTTCCATCGGCTTTCATCAGGTATTTGGAGGTCTTTGACCAAGAGACAAGCAGTCGTGAGTCCAGAACGAGGGGGGGGAGTGAATCCGTTTAATGATGGGATCCAAGGATCTTTGAAGATACGAAGATCAGAGTTGAGCCCTACTTTAAAACAAGCTCCTTTTTTGATGATGTCCCGACATGAACAAATATTTTTCCAAAGCCAAGAATCAGTTTGTTTTGTCCGAATATCATCAAAAAAATTATGCCGAATGTATTTTGCCGAAAGTAAATTCACCCAAGGTTTGGAAGAGGAAGAGTAAAAATTCCAAGTAACTTTAGAGAAAAGAGCACGATTGAAATCAACCGTACGTCGAAATCCTAGCCCTCCAACAGACTTGGGTTGGCATAATGAGCCCCAATTTCTAAGAGCAAGAAAATGTGGAGAAGAGCAACCATTCCACCAGAAATTTCTGATTTTCTTATCCATTAAATCACAAGTAGTCTTAGGTAAGATAAGGGATGAGAGAGTGTACACCGGAAGACTAAAAGCAACAGATTTGATCAAAACCGTGCGTCCTGCTTGAGACAAAAGTAGGGCTTTCCACCCAGCAAGTGCAGAATCAAGTCTCGAGATTAAGTGATCAAAATTTGCAGGTTTACGATTTGATTTACAAAAAGAGAGGCCCAGGTGTTTGAGGTTATGAGGACATCTTTTCATGCCAAGTATGTTTCGAATGATACCTCTAGTTCTTGGTGTACAGTTACGACTGAAATGGACGTAAGATTTTTCTTTGCTAATAGATTGTCCTGTCCAACTCTCAAACTGGTTTAAACACTTAAGAACTTGAGAAGCATCAGAGGAAGTAGCACGACAAAAAATGATTATGTCATCCGCATAAAGGAGGTGAGAAACTGGAGAGGCTCCTCGACTGATTTTGATGCCTTGGAAAAGGTTCTCATTTTCAGCTTTGGTAAGAATGCGGGAGAGAAGGTCAGCAAGAATGATAAACAGAGAAGGAGACAAAGGGTCTCCTTGCCGAATTCCTCGGGTCGGGGTAAAATACCCAAAAGGAGATCCATTGATGAGAGTAGACATGGTAGATGAAGTGATGCAGGAGCTAATAAGCTTGATAAACCCATTGTCAACACCCAAAGACTCGAGAATGTGGAACAAAACCCCCCACTCGACACGGTCAAACGCCTTTGAAAGATCGACTTTGATTGCCATAAAACAATGCTTTCCTTTTTTGGAATTAAGAAAGTGCATAATTTCTTGTGAGATGATGGAATTATCTGCAATACTTCTATCCGGGACAAAAGCCATTTGTAGTGGGGAAATCAGTTTATTAAGAAAGGGTCTCAGACGATTGGCAAGAACTTTAGAGATGGCTTTGTAAATGGTATTACAGAGACTGATCGGCCTATAATGATCCACAAGAGAGGCATCTTTAGATTTGGGAATTAGGGAAAGGAATGTATGGTTGAAAGCTTTATGCATTTTACCAGTATTAAAGAAGTGACAAACAGCCTTAATAGTATCCTGACCAACAATGTTCCAGTAGTGTTTGAAAAAAATTGGAGAGAAACCATCTGGACCTGGACTTTTGTAAGAATCAAAGTTGAAGATAATAGTTTTAATCTCATTAGGAGACGGAGGGATTAAAAGATCAAAATTATCTTCACAATTAAGCACACTTGGGAAAAGACCATCAAAATCCAAAGGGAATTGAGGAGCAACAGAACAAAAAAGAGTTTGAAAATGAGCATCAAAAACACCACCAATAAGACCAGTGTGTGTTTTTTATAATTTATGAAACACCAATAAAAAATATATACGCGTCTATCTAGAATCTTTTTATAGTTGAAGAACGGAAGAAATAGATGTTGCAAAAAGAAGAAACTAAGCGAAAAGAAACAACTGGGAAGAAAAAAAGAGAATTGAAGATTTATATTATTATTTTTTAAGGAGAATTACATAAACTACCCTGAACTATGGGCTAATTACACAAACCATCCCTCATCTTTGAGAAATTATACAAACCACCCCTACTTTATGTTTGTCATTACGCATACCCCCCTACGATGTTAAAAGTAACAGAAAAATTTGAAGTTATCAAGAAGTTTACTTGAAATTCCAACATTACCCTCAAGTAGCCTATTTTTTTAATTTCAGAAATTATATATCTGTAATTCAAATTTTAAAAACAAAAATAAAAAAATTGTTTTTATAAAATTACATATATTACTCTGTTGTTTATACTTCAGTTTTTTTTTTTTTTTACTTATTTAAATTTTTATAAATATTCTTACAAACATTTTTTTTATTTTTTAATCGAAAAAGGAAAAAAAAAAAAAAAAAGGAAGTAAAATCGGGGAAGATACCAAGCCGCCTGAGTTGATCGGTGGCGCAACGACACGATCTGGGGAAGGTCGCGTCATTGCCCGACCAATTCACTCTGGCGACTTGGTACCGATTTCATTTTACTTGCACAACGGTGCCGTCCGATTTGCGCCGCCGTGCAAGTATTCCGGCCGCACGCGACCTGAATAGGTGGGGAGGGTGACGGACCTTCGTCACAAAATTACCGAAGACGAGTTGGAGGAGGGGGTGGGCGTGGCAGTGGGGTGGGTGGCTGCGGTTGCCATATTCGTTTCCATAAAAAGAAAAATTGAAAAAAAATTTAAATTTTTTTTATGACAAGGGTACAAATGGAATTTAACCTATTATGTTAGGGTTTTTTAACAAAAGTTAAGTGTAAGGGTGGTTTGTGTAATTTTCCAAAGATGAGGGGTGGTTTGTGTAATTAGCCAATAGTTCAGGGGTAGTTTGTGTAATTCTCCCTGTTTTTTTATAGATAAAAGCGTCAAACCTTCTATACTATGCCACGGTTGCACTTTGTCCCATCTTTTATTTTTTTTACAACATGCCCTGATACTATTGAAAAATAAGCATTTTGTTCCTTCAAGTCAAATTAAACGGAAAAAAATTGTTGGCACTCCTAATCTAACGTTGGATCAACGATTCAAGGGATAAAGTGGTTATTTATCTATAGTACATGGGTAAGTTGTCAAAAAAAGGGAAGGAGCAAAATACAACATAGGATAAAGCAGGGGGTTTAGTGGAAATTCCCAACCACAAAATAATGCCAAACTCGCAGATTTAGGACATATAAAGAGAGGTCAATCCAAAAAAAAAATATATATATATATATATATATATATATATATATATATATATATATATATATATATATATAAGGAGAGGTATAGTGGAAATTTTGTAACCCATCCCACGAAAAAATATTCATGCAGTACAAAAACTTTAATGCGAGAAACTAATAGATACATAAAATCGAGTTTGTCTTGTGCACAGCAGGGGGCACAACAGCCCCCTCTCACACATGTGCGGGGCCCGCGCGGGCCCCATGTGCATGGGGCCGCGTGCATGTGTCTGGGGGCTGTTGTGCCCCCTGCTGTGCACAAGACAAACCCCATAAAATCTCATAAATTCGTTGACAATAAATGAGCCGTCATTTTATTCTGACCATTTGTCCCGCAAATTAATTCATGAATTAACTGTCATTCAAGCGGTATAGTTAAGGAGCGTATAGGAGCGGCCGACCCAGCTCTATTAGCCGCACCCCTATATATTATAATGACATTTATCTGATTTATGTAATGTATTTGCAATTTAGTTTAACTTCATAAGTCATACTCGTAACCAAACTTTTTGCTATATTTTCTTTTTGACTTATTCAGTAAGTCCATTTCATAATAACAATAATATTAAGTTTTTATACTATTTGCTAAATTTTATTATATAACTTTTTCCTACTCTTTTTATGTAGTTAATAAATTGAAGGATGGCCAGCTAGTCATCATTTTTAGAATGATTTTTTCTTTTTCTTAAAGATCTAGCTTGACAATATAATGTGTATTCCAGCATTAAAAAGAAGTTGCAGACAAGGTTATAAGTTAAAGTAAAATATATTGTTAAATATTGCATTATAATAGATGTTATGAAATAAACTATACATTACTTTGATGTTAATTAGTACACACGACGTCGTAATTTTAAATGTCCAAATGAACACAAATAATACAAAACACCTATAGGAGCCTATGATTAAAACGTCTCAATTTTGTATGATATACTTTTTGTATATATTTATGTTGTTTTATTTTATTTTTTTCACACATTTTAGTTATTAGTGTGTAAGCTTCTCGTGGTAAGTATGTTTCTTATATCTAAAAAAGAAAAGTATTTGTATACTCACGATGATTATTATTTTTTAAATAAATCAAAAATGATTTACAATGAAAAAAATTACTTATTAAATATTAATTTTATGCGGTGTCTAAGTCATAATCCTGACTCGCCTGTGATAATCTCATATAAAATAGTTGCATTAAATAATTATCTAATCCTTCCCACCTACCCAACCCCGAAGAATCTGACGGTAAAAATTTATGACGAGGATTTAGATTCCCACATATCACTACTTCTTTCAAGTTGTATCTTAATGAAATATTATAAGATGCACTGCTTCCAATTTGAGGAAGCAATTAATATCGATTATCTTCTTCATCATTTCTTGTACAGATATAATTGCAAATGGTCACCCAATCTTAAAAAGGCTCATCGATCATCCAATAGTACGTGTTTACGCGAGTAAATAGAACTACATGCAGATGCTCATGATGTATTACATCATAACTAAATACTTAGTTGTAAATTATTTTTAAAATTATAAGGTATTAACTTCTTAATACAAGTTAATTAATTACTATTATACATTTACATCAATAATTGATATAATTACCCCACCTTATCATGTAAGCCAAGGAACAAGAGCTGGCCACCACATATAACTTCTTCAAATCAATGAGGGGACTCGGATAAGTTTCTCCTAACAATTCCCTTTTACTATTGGCTAATTATAATTAATAGCATCTATATGTTTGAGAATTCGTAATTATTTAAGCTGCAAAGGAGAATTTTATTGTCATAGACTTTAAAAGTTTAAATATAATTTACTTTTGTTATCATGTTACGTTCTGAGAATAGCAGATGGCATGCTGCATATCTCAGGCATGATCGCACGAGGAATTTGTTTTTTGGGTTAAATTCACAAAGGGGAGTGAGGAGAGAGAAGTGGAAATGAATCATGCATAATCATCTCCCTATCACACACTTGTCGGTGCAAGAAATTCATGTTATAATGTTTCCCAATAAAATAGGGAAACAATCCAATTTCAATTTCGTCACTCTTTGTTAAAATGTATAGGAGATTTAGGTACCTTTGCTAACAAAATATTAATAAATCAAATACTAGCCTTATGAACCAACATATAGTTAGTAGAAAAGAAATATAAGAAATTATTCATAAGTTATTTGGCTCTTTGAATCCTAAATAATTGACATATTGCACACTAGAAATGTCCAAGGTACATCCTCAAAGAGTGAGAGTAGGGCCAGGATTGAATTTTCACCTAACACACAATGTCCTGTAATCTTCAAAAGATATATATATATATATATATATATATATATATATATATATATATATATATATATATATATATATATATATATATATATATAAACCTTCATAAGATCTATATGGTTCAAAGTTATTTGTGTTGTAAATGACGATGCTTCGCAAGAAAGTACATTTTGTTGAAATTTCATGCAAGTTAGGCTTGACTTACTTCATTTATATGATTACTTAATTTGTAATCTCCACTAATTTCTACCCATAACCACAAGGCATAACATGGGATAGCTTCCATTGATCACACAAACTTGTCTTTCCCAAAGAAGATGCATGTGCATGCAAATGCAATGTATAGTAAAAATAACTTAAAAAGATTGAATAAATTGTATAATATCAAATCATATGAATTGTTAATGAAGTTTGAAAAGCAACCAACGCAACCAATCCTAGCCTTTGCATCGAATCTGAGATTTACCAATAAACAGACTAAGTTATATAATATAGACAATCACATGCAAATCTTGTCTCTAGATTCTGATAAATTAGTTTCTTATTTATAGAACAGAACAAAATGCTTGCCATATATCACTGAAAATCTCAATGAATTTAATTACAACACACACACACACACATATATATATTTCACATTAATTTAAATTTTAAATGATAGTTGCCATTTAATAACTGTCACATGAATTTTGAAAATCTCGAGGAAGATAAAGAACTACAACTGTTCCATTCAAAAAAAAAAAAAAAAGAACTACAACTGTTGTTGTTGGTCTTCGATATGACGTATTCTATTTCCGAATTTCGATGCATCATAATCTCCTCTTTTGCTGATTGTTATAATAATTAGCCACAACTATCGAATCAAACTCAATTCCCAAAATACCTATTGACTTACAATTACTAAACTTTTCTAATACTTTATAAAAGATTTTATAAAACAGTTAAAAAGTAAATCACATATCATCTAAAAAAAGTAAATAATAAAATATTGGTAATATAAGAAAGAGATAGCATTAAATTGAAGTGAAAGATCGCGTCCCATAACACCTCGCGCCGACCTTCCCAATACAAAATCTGATTCTCACCTTCCTCTTTTCATAATACGTACAATATATATTATATATAAAAAGCTCTTTAATAACAGAACAATGAAAACAGAATCAAATACACAGTAAAGTAAAAAAGGTATGCTGAATCTCATCTTCTTCGTCTTCTTCTTCATATAATTAATTATTCGTTTAATGATATTAGTGCATTAGCCCTGTTTCATCAATATACATCGTTCAATTTCTTCTATGGCGCATTTTATTGGCTTTTTTGTAAAGCAATAAGGTGAGGGGAAAATTTACGAGTTTTTCTTATTCTTCTGTTTGTAATTCGATTGAATTGAATCGAATCAATCGAGTGTTTATTCGTGTTTTGGATGTAGTTTTAACTTTTTTTTTGGATGATATTTTGTTGATTGAATTTCAATCTTATTTTGATTGAATTTGTGTTAGGCTATTTGTGTAATGGTATAATTAATGCCTTTTATATTGTTTTTTTTTCAATGCCTCTTTTACGATTCTCTGTTTGTTGTCTTGTTCCAGTGTTGGTAAAATCCATGCATTTGGTGTTGATGGATTGAAAATAGTGTTGAATTGTCTTTGGATGTGGGATTTTAGGGATTTAGAATCGGCACAAGCGAATTCTGATGTACCTTAAATTGAAATTGCGTATATGTAATCGAGTTTTGCTTCTCTTTTCCGAGGTTGTAATAGAGAAGAAGATGTTGTTTTCGATTACGCAAACTCTCTGCTTCTATGGGTTCATCGATCATTTCATTAAGGCATGGTTCTGTTTGGATCATGAATGGTTTTTCGAGCTATGACTTATGAGAGATGAAATCTATCGTAAATTGTTACTGTTCTTTCTTGTTCGAATGGAATATAGATGTGTTCTTGAACCTGCACATGAGTAATCATCGATCATTTCTATCTTGTCTGTAATATGACCATAAATTATTTTTATGATTATGCATGGCACGAAAATCATGTTCCATTTCGTTTCTCGTGCATTCTAGTTTTTCATATACTATTAGCGGAAGTAGTTTTGTGAAAGAGAAATGTTTGCGATGCAATATGGCCTGATATACCATGCTTTTAGATCTACTTCATAACAAATTAGTCAAGGATCCTTCTAAGCTTTCATTCTTGTTTATTCAAGAAAAAACATTTATCGTGTTTTCTTATACGTACTGTGAATGTTATATTTCTGCTGTAATGGATTGAGTTTGTTATATACCTGGTAGTATGTCAAAGTAGAGGCTTCTGGTGAAATCATTAACCATTCGGCTAGCGTAAAATGTCTTAAGAACCATTGAAAACCTGTATTAAATATCATTTTCTTGGAGTATTTGTTTCGTATACAACATTTTCACTTTCCTTGCACCATATTTTACTAATCATGTATATCTTTTGTTTGCAGATATTTGTGATTGCAATTTTATTCTCAGTATCCATTTTCCATGACTGAAGAAAGTACTGATACTCTGGTATCTCCTGAAAAAAATGAATTAGTTGGCATAAAAATGAGCACCAACTGCAATGGGCATTCGGATTCTCTGACTAAAGGTGTCAAAA
The DNA here is from genome assembly GCA_946800315.1 of Misopates orontium. Classification (NCBI taxonomy): domain Eukaryota; kingdom Viridiplantae; phylum Streptophyta; class Magnoliopsida; order Lamiales; family Plantaginaceae; genus Misopates; species Misopates orontium. Next base: position 14,679,107 of record OX326953.1, on the reverse strand, counting down.
CTCATGGCAATCATCGCAGAGCATCCATTGCTTCTCTCCATAATGGAGATGCTTCCCGAAATAGTCCTAACGAAAAATCAGAAACTGCAATGAATCTTCAAAATATAGGCTCCCGTTACCTCAGGGCTTCCACGGGGTCTTGTCATGATCTCTGTAAATACGGAAAAAAGCCAGAACCTGAAGAGAAGCCATGGAAGGCTCCACGAAGAAGAAGTTCATTAGCTTTGCCTAATGAGCCTTTTGTACGGATTGTAGTTTCAGGTGAACAGAAGAAGGAAAAGGTTGTCAAGCAAAAGTCTTCAACGGGAACCAGTAGCCATTCACCTACCCTGAAGCGTTCTCCTGATACCAAATCCAGTATTCCAAAGTCCAAGAAATCCTTGGATGTAAAAACTTTTACCTCGAGGCAAAATGCTTCATGTGGTGATAAGACTCTTCCGCCAAAGCACAACCCTTCATCTATTAAGAGATCCCCTTCACCAGATCCCCCTGAAGTTATCAAAAGGGAAATATCATTGGCAGCCGATGAAGTGGTGGTCCCATTAAAAATGGATTACTTGGCTGATACTAAAACATCAAGAACCGAAAAGATGACAGATGATAGTAGCGAGAAGGGTTCTCCTGTTGAGTCGAAATCAATCCAAACAATATCACCGTCCCCTTCTGTGAAAAATATAGATTGTCATTACGAGAAGCATCCTTCTCCTGTAAAGTCAAAGTCAGTTGCAATTCAACCAACTTTGCCTTCTGATAGCTCAGATGTGTTATCTGGAAAAGGGGAAAAACCAAAGGCTCCAGCAGAAATTCGTTCTTCTACTGGTACTAAACCTTCGGGACCAGAGAAAAAGGCAGATTTTCATTCCAGGAAGAGTTCGTCTTCTGTAAAGCCAAAACCTATTAAGGTTAAACCTTCATCTTCTTCTAACAATTCTGGTGGTATACATGAAAAGGGAGACAAAAGCAGGATTGTCAAAACTAACAGAAAGATATCCACAGCAGCTGCAAAGAAAGCTTTGACGCCTTCTGCTGCTACTTTTTCCCCTAAAGTTCCTCGCAGTAAGATAGCTTCCATTGAAGCAAGAAAAGCAGGTAATGTAAAATTGGCATCTTATCTGAAGGCTCGAAGTAAAATACACAGGGCTGAGACTAAGGCATCCGATAATGATGTAGTTGTTGAGAAAACCTTGCATGTCGTCAAGACGGAAACTGGAAACAATGTATGGGAATCTGTATCTGATGACCGTCCCATGTCATTTTCTCGGGCTAAGTTGTCTGCTCCGTCACCCCACAAAGAAGGTGAACGAACTATGCTCAGTGGCAAAAAAGCAGATAAACCTGACTCTTTCAACAGGAAGCTTATGGAGATTGGCAAAGTACAACCCGTGAAAGTGAATTCTCCAAAGAAAAAAGTGGTTTCTTCTGAAGATAGATATCGCTCACCCGTGAAGCTCAAGTTCAGGGGTGGGAAGGTAGTCGACCTTCATTCGGATGACAATAGTCCAAAAAGGCTGAGATTTAGGAGGGCAAGAGTCGTCGGGACAGAAGATGGCAAGGGTGATTTGAGGAGGAGAATATTTAAAAAGGCTGGTGACAATGATGATGCTGCGGCTGTTGAAAGTCCGTCCCATGAAGTCGTTTTAAAACACCAAGATGTGCAAGAAAAGAAAGATACCAGAGGTTTACTAAATAATGTGATCAAAGAAGCAGCAAGTAAACTTGCTCAAAGCAAGAAAAGTAAGGTTAAAGCCCTGGTGGGAGCTTTTGAAACCGTGATCTCACTCCACGAGACCAAACCTTCTTCACGTGCTGTGAATTGAGAGGTTAATAACTTTTCATTAAGTTTCTTACGGTTTAGATAAATTTTAGGAGAATAATACGAGAAGTGACATTTGCAAGTTTCTAATGTTGCAAATATGTGCAAGTAGATTACTATAGTGAGATTAGCTTTAAGGAAGCCCGGAAAGCCTTGTTGCCGTTCGCCTGTGTGCACTGGTTTTTTCTTGAGGCTTTGATTTGTTTCTCTTTTTTTTTTCGACTTAAATGACCATTGTTAGGATAATGCTTGTTCTTTCTTCATTCTTGAAACTTAAATGATAGACTAATGTCAAGAGGAAGAAGAGGGAACTACAGGACTTGGACATATTCAACTTTGTAAATTGTTGAGTACTTGTTCTGTGCTTGTTTTGTGTATTAACACAACAGATTTATGAGCTGGTTCTATAGATGAATTCTCACGACTTCATGTTCATTAAAGCTTTTTTATTGTTATTTTTTATGGTGAATGTGGACATCATATCTAGAAATTATGCCTTTGATCTAAATTGATCTGTTCAAATTTGTGGATTTCTAATCGTTGTTGATTCTGCTGTTCCATGTTCAGTACTTAGGTGGTGTTTGCAAATGCTTATAAAATGAGCTAATTGGCTTTTGCAGCCGCAAAACCACATTTTCAGTGTTTGTAACACTGAGTTTTGCTTCTGCTTGTCTAAAAATAAGTCAGAAAAAGTCAGGGGTGCTTCTCCAACTACTTTTGAAAATATGCTATTTTTAAAAAGTTTTTAAAAGGAAAAGTTACTTCTCATTAATTTTTGCAAACACCTAATTAATGCATTAAGTAGCTTTTTAACAAAATTTGCAAACACTCCCGACTTTTTATCAAAAGCCACTTAAAATGACTTTAAGCAAAAATAGTGAACAAACTCCTTTTATAAGCTCTTGCAAACACCTCTTAGTTCAGATTCGGAGCTTTATTTAACAATGGTGCCTACAACTCGAGTGTATTTGTAAGGGCTGAAAAACTATTGTCATAGACAGCTAATAAAGGATAACGACTATGATTTTGTTGGAATTCAGTTGGTAGACTCGTTTTTTTTAAAAAAACAAATTAACAAATTTATTTCATAAATATGAAACACTCTCTATCGGTGAAACAAACTAAAAGTTGCTAATGGTAATTGTTACTTTCTTGCTGAAAAATAATGGAACAAGAACGCACCAACAGTGTTATTGCTTTTCCCTCATTTTCGCCTCCAACGAAAAAACATCAATAAACTAACGATTAAACGATTTGGGTGGTGTTTGTGAACTCTTAAGATAAACTAAAATTAACTTTGCTTCTTTAAGTACTTTAAAAAAAAAATTCAATTTTAACGTTTTTAGAGTTTTTCTTAAAACTATTATAAATCCTCACATTTGAAAAGGGTATGAATCTGCTTTTGACTTATATTGATTGGTATTTCTTTAAATAAAAGTACTAAAAAATTTCTGTTTCTAAATAACATTGTAAACACCATAAAGGAATTAACTATTGAAATAAAGTTGGTTTAAAAACTAAACTTAAATTATAAATTTATTTTTTCTATATTTATGAAAAAGTTAGGGACATTAATAGGGGATTTTCTTTAACTGAAAAAATTAATTGCTTTGCTTTCCAAATACGTCGTCGTTTCGATCATTATCTTGATTAAGATATTTTTTCGCACAGCATATAAATATTCAGTCTCCAATTGTCTCTCTCTATCGCTCTTGTGAGAGATAAAGCTTTAATTCCCGCCGTGTTGTTCAATTCATCTGTAAGTTCATTTTCTTATGCAAAAATTACTCTTGTTATTTTCATTTACAATCAATTTGCTATCTCAATTCATCACTCACTGTTATGGACATTTAAGAATTTTGTCTCTACTGCGTCACGGGGACGAAGATTGTATTTGTATGTATGACGCACATAAATTGTATTGGTTAAAAACTCAGTCATCATTCATGCCCTGTTTTGTTGAATACTAGCTCGTTGCAGTGTAAATTGTATACTAGTTTCGATTGTGGCAGTATATATTTTGTCTGTGTTTCGTTTGGTTTGGATATGGTGATGGTTGAGGTGCTAAATACTGCGACGACGAGTTCTATTTCGGTGCACCGCAATAGCTGCCGTAATCACTTGCCTCGCTGTTCGATGAGGCCCGATGAACTTACAGTCCATTCTCGATGCGTCAGTTGTTGTGCGTATATTAATTGGGGATTAAGAGTTAGTGAGAAAATAGCGGAGAGGTCGACCCCTTGGCGTAAATCTGTAAAAAATAATGGTAGTTCGTGCGTATTGGTTGGTAATGTTGCGAGAGTTGAGTTTGAATTAGAGAGTGGAGAACGAAGAGTGCCTATTTGGAAAGAGAAGGAAGATTTCGGGCAGCAGATATTGCCACCTTGGGGTAGTGTGTCTGATCGTGATTTGGAAGAGCAAAGCTGTGTGGATAACCCCACGAGGGTTTCGTTGAGAGACAATAACGAGATGGATGATGAGATTTATTACTTGGAGGAGAGGGACGAAGAAATATTATCGAAAAGGATATTGAAGCTGAGTAGGTCAAATAAAGTAAGAAGTGCTGTAGCATTGTACAGGTCTATGGAGCTTTCCGATCTTCTGCCTAACTCGCATGCTTGTAATTCGCTTCTGACGTGTCTCCTGAGAAACGGAAGATTCGACGATGCCCTGCAAATATTTGAGTTTATGAAGACAAAAGAGATTGTTACTAGCCACACTTATAGCTTAGTTCTTAAATCAGTGGCTGGTTCTTGCGGTTGTGATGCGGCGTTAAAGATTTTTGAGGAAGCACAAAGGGATAAGAAGACCAAGAAATACATGGATGCGATAGTTTTTAACACGATGATTGCAATTTTTGGAAAAACTGACAACTGGTTTCAGGCAGAGAGAATATGGAGAATTATGCAAGATATTGGCCAAATAGGGACAGTGGTCACTTATCGACTATTAGTTTGCAATTTTGTTCGATGTGGTCAAAATGAATTAGCACTTGACGCTTACCATGAAATGATTCAAAATGGGTTAAGTCCAACTGATGATGTTATGGAAGCCATTATCGGAGCATGCGCGAGAGAGGGAAAGTGGGATATGGCACTAAATGTCATGCGAAACATGTTAGACGATGAGCTGAAGCCAAGTCTAGTTGCTTTTAATGCTTTGATCAACTCACTTGGGAAAGCAGCCAAAGTTGAGCTCGCCTTTAAGGTCTACCATCTCATGAAATCATTAGGCTATGCCCCTGATGCATACACATGGAATGCACTGCTTGGTGCGTTGAACCGAGCAAATCGGCATGCTGATGCACTTAGCCTCTTCGAAAGTATCAGAAAAGAGTACAACTCCATCTTGAATCTGCATACGTACAACACTTGTTTGTCATCTTGCCGGAGGCTTGGATTATGGGATAAAGCAATGCAGCTGCTATGGCAGATGGAAACTTCTGGGATTCCTGTTTCGGTTGCATCGTATAATCTTGTTATTGGAGCTTGTGAGGCTGCAAGGAAGCCTAAGATCGCAATGCAAGTGTATGAACATATGGTTAAGCAAAATCAGTCCCCAGACATATTCACTCTATTGTCATTAGTGAGAGTTTGCATTTGGGGTTCACTTTGGAGTGAAGTAGAGCAGCTTCTGAATGTAAGTTTTCAACCCTGAACTCTTCACATTTTCTTTCCTTTTAATAGCAGTTAATTTTTTGATATAGAGAGAATAGTTTTATTCTCATTCTTTTATTTTATTTTTCTTCACATAATTTTATAGTTACATGTTAAAAATTATTGTAAATAGAGAATATGAAATTTGATGGGCGACTTTATTTAGATTTTAGGAAATAAAGTAGAAGAATATTAAAAGTTAATAGATAATATCATGTTTGAGAAGTACACAAAAATTTTAAAGGAAGACAACACAAAATTCTACAAAATATTAATTCCTTCAATAATTATTATTACTCTTTAAATTGAAAATTGATTATTGGTTATTACTTATTACACAAAAAATGAGAAGAAAAAGAAAAAAAGATGTCAAGGCTAATTGTTAATTAATAGAGAAGACTGAGGGTTGATCTTAGTATTTTGCTACAAATCATAATGTTCGTTGAACTTTTATTGGGTTGCGGGCATAAATAATTTGATGAAGTGGCTATTTTGTACAAGAAGGTATAAAGCAAGAAAGAAGATCTATGCAGATTGTAATACAAGGGAATTTTATGCAATTTTGTCTTAGAATCTGTTTCTTATTTTTGTTTCAAGAGTTATACTCTCTTTTCTAACTTTGTTTTGCTGACTTTCCTTTTTCTGGGGAGGGAGGAGGGTTTTCAGTGATATCACTTAAGTTTGTATCTGTATTCTTACTTATGAAGAATTATGGCTAACTCGATGATGTTCCTTATCATGTTGCAGTCTGCACCAAATGGATCTCTGTACAATGCGGCTATTCAGGGAATGTGTTTGAGAAAGGAGACTAGCTTGGCTAAAAAACTTTACACGAAAATGCTTGAGATTGGTTTCAAACCTGATGGCAAAACTCGGGCTTTCATGCTGCAAAACTTGCCAAGAAATTGATCAGAAAAGATCTGAGGTCTCTTGGTTTATAAATTTTTAGATTCCAACTTTTCTGCTTATCATATTGACCGTAACCATTTGGAAGTACTTTCAAGATGTGTTGGTGTTCTGATATTTGCTTTGCATTTGTCTTGATTTTCTTGCGAAACACCATGAATCTGGTTCGCATTGAGTTTAGTAAAATATTTATGAATATCTGAAAATAATAAAAAGAATTACTGGTGTGGAAAAGTTGAACTCATTGTTGTGTGAAGCTGAAATGCTTCAGAATAAGGAAGGAGCCTAATAATTCTTGTTCTTTGCATAAAGTAATGATGCACACTGTTCAAATGATACACACAACCTCATGACATTTGGTCGAATCACAACAAGCTTTCTCAAATTCAGAACTTATGAAAAGGAAAACACCAGTTCTAGTTGATGAAAGTTAGGAAAAGCATTGTGATAATAAGTTAATAACATCACTTAAGGACATTTACTAAATTGAAATCTTTTCAAAATATTCGAGTTTAGTGACACAATTTACCTCATGCTTATATTTTGTCTCAAAAAAATTGATTTCTCCATCTTGTTTCTCCCTCTTTGCAGGAATATCCTCTTCCCAGTAGTACGGCATAGTATGCATCTTGTGCTAAGTAGTTGTTTTGTAACTTTTAGGCCATGGGGAGTGAGTTTCCAATAGTTGACCTCTTAACGTGACATGTTTGCAGTACACTCCTCATTAATAAGCTTTTGCCTGCTGGGATTGCTTATAAACTCATGTCCATGAGCAAGTTCTAAAGCTCTTGAATGTAGATAATGTATGTTAGAATAATCCATATGGTAGAAAAAGTCACCCTTCCGCGAGTTACTTTCCATCTTTTAATATAAATTGAGACCTCGAGGACTCAATTTTGAGAGGTCATAACTCTTATTTGGTTCTTTCTTGTCCTATTTATTGAAGGCAGGCTCATGCTCCAGCTTCACCAGCACATGGAGAAAGAAAAATAAGGCTCATGCAGCAGCTTCTGGACATTAGACGGACTAATTGAAGAAGCTATATTTGGCTGATTTCATTTGCTGTGATGGAAATCTAGAATTGGTTTAAATCCAGAATGAACGTTAAGCGTGGCCGAAAAAGCGTGGCCGAAAAAGAGTGTGACGTAAAACCTCCAATGCTTTAATAGAAGAGTTATGTTCAAGTGGTACAACAAAGTATTTGAACTTTGTTACTTGTGTTCATTGATGCTTACAAGTATTTTCTCTCTAATGGGGATCTCGAAGATAAGCAACTTTTGCTCTGCGTAAGAATGTGTATATTGGTCATACCACAAATAAAATGATTCCCTGATACATTTTGATTTGCCACCCACGCGTGGAAATCAACTACATCATAACAATACTTAAATAAAACGTTCAATCAGAATTTGTTGCTATACTACGTCGCTACATCAATAAAAAGCTCCATAGGATTGTACTATTGGATTACGACAAAGTTATCTTTCATGCTTTTCCTATCTAACATGTTATATACGCATCCTTACAATGTACAGACCATGTTTGAAAAATCTATTCCTAGAGAAATCCATATAACTAGTCAAAACACAACAATTGCTCGGAATATATGAACATTTTTGCTATTTAAATTGATATTTTCAACTTCCGCCCTGATTCATCTGTACCTGAATCTTGTACACAGAATCTTTGATATCTATGATGTATTTGACATAGCCCCTTGGCATATAAGATATAAGAATGTAGATAATACTTAAGGAAAGAACAATGATCTTACTTATGTTACGCATGAATGCGTACGTGTATATCTAAGAGTGTGAAGGGAACTAAGAATGTTATGCATAATATGGAAAATATATGAACTATTCATCAATTTTCATTTACCAGCTATCGAGTAAGTTCGTTTATCAAACAAATGATCTCTGGTGATTATCATCAACATATACGCACTTCAAGGTTACTGAGAGAGAAATTCATATCGAGTAAATATATTTTTAGAAGATTCGAACTAACTAGAAGTCGTAATGGGAAATAGTCACAAAATCATAACCAAAATGCAATGACACATACTATTTTAGTGAAAAATTCAAATAAAAGTAGCGAAATACAATCAAATAAGAACGGGAGCTTGAGTTTAAAATTATTCAAACAAAATCTTAAAAATTAAAGAAAGTTCCTCAAGATTCAGGGTAACACGTTTTGTAGTTATCTAAGTAGACATCTCAATGTCCATTTTTTGGTAACTTGACTCATCGCATACATATTTCTTCCAGAAGGGATGAGCCTTCCATATTCCTTGCGTATCCGCGACCTGGACAGTTTGAGTCTCCGGAACCAAGTAATATACGAAATATGTCATGAGAAACCCAAAAATTGAAAAGAATATAAACATCTCAAACTTCATTTTACACATCAAATTCAAGAAGATCTTGGTACCAAAAAATGTGAAGATCATGTTGGTGCATACATTATAACTTACACCTACCGATCGAATCTCAAGGGGCAAAATTTCGTTAGGCACTAACCACCCAAGAGGCGCCCAAGTACACGCGAATGCTAAAGCATACACGCCTATTGCAGTTACCACATACCACGCGGGAAAATCACCAGAATCCCCACCAAGTCCAAGTTTTAGAGCAGTACATATGCTAATAAAAATCTGCAAAACATGTAAAATAGTAAAGGATAACGATAAGACAAACCTTAAAAAGAAGATCAAACGAATAAACGTACACCATTTTTTTTCTAAATCTTACTTGGGAAAGAAACATTAGCATGCCCCCTACAATGAACAATTTCCTCCTTCCGAATTCATTGACCAACAGAATGGCAACAATAACGCCATCAGCAATCAGCGAACTGGACAATATAGCAAACAGCCATGAAACGTCATCATCCACAGAGGTAGGATCCACAGAATTGGACAACACTCGAGCGTGAAACATAAAACTGTTTACGCCCGCAAGTTGTTGGAAAAAGGGAACCAACGTCATGAGGTCTGTATTTCCGCTTCAAGAGATCAAGCCATGGATCCTTTATCTTCTCCCACTCAATGCTAGCTGCCACCATGTCGTTAAAGTCTCGGTCCACCTCTTCAGTATCGTTGCGGATCTTCATAAGCACATCCTTGGCCTCTTTGTGCTTGCCACATTCAATCAGCGACGTTGGCATGTCGGGGAGAACGATGAAGAAAAGAACATTGAATATGAGAGCTGGAACTGCCGGCAACCCCAAACTTAAGCGCCAACCGTTATCGTTTTCCATCTTATTGGTATAAATGTTAGCTACATAAGCCAAAACAATTCCAGCGCTGATTGTGAATTGAAAAAGCAAATAAGACGCCCAGCGAAGCTTGTATGTAGCCATCTCTAGAAGGTATACGGTTACGGCCTTCAAATACAAAATTAATAAAATAAGATTTTTATGATAAACAATATTGATTGATACTAGTAATGACGAAATATGAAGAAGCAAAAAAATACAATTCCATTATATGAATTAAAATCTGAGTTAATAGCAAAAACGACTACTTGTTTCTGATCGGCACAAAACAATCGTGTAAAATTTAAAATTAGCAAATATCCCCTATACCGTTATATATGAATAAATTAACAACATTAGAATCTTATAATAATTATATGTTTATTCAACTAAACATTATAAGCTTTTGAGATAAACTTCCTTTAAATCATGTAAAAACATAATTAAAACCATCAGCATACATCTCATATCGTAAAATTATCGATCTTTGTTCCCTAGAAATCTTAAATGTAATGTTTATAAAATCTCGATAAAAATAGTTATATTTATATAAAACTCAAAACAATGTTAACCCTTTATGCTTAAAAACAAGTACAGTACGGATATTAAAAATGTCTTGCATATATATATGCCCTTTAAAGAGGAGTTACCTGATTAGTTAAGCCAACTCCAAAACCCACAAGCACTTGACCTAAAATAAGCATGAACACATTAGAAGCAGCTGCACCAACGATTGATCCAACGGCGAAGAGGGACCCACCGAGAACCACGGACCCTTTTGCCCCCCGTTTACGTGACACTTTCCAAGCAACCAATGAGGCACATAGGGCAGCTATATAAAACGACCACATAAATAGGTTCAATTCAACATTGTTGAATCTACAAAATTGGTCTGTTTCTTTGTCAACATGATTATTATTATTATTATTATACTGTGCAGGGAAGAATTTCTTGAGAAAATTAGGCATTGATGCCACCCCACCCCCACCTGCACAAGTAACATTAATGTTGGCTAAAATTTAAACAAAAAAATCGTAGTAATATAATTAATAATGTGTCACAAAAATTGCACTATATAATTAGTATCAACATTCACCTAAAATTCCAATTTGATAGCCAGATATATAGCCCGCGCCAGCAGCCACTCCACAAATGGTGCGAGCTTCATGAAAGCGTTCTCCATAATTTGCTATTCCAACTATAGGAATTATCTCAGCCATCTCCTCATGGGTCTACTCCAATCCCATCCAATTTGATAGCCAGATATATATATATATATATATATATATATATATATATATATATATATATATATATATATATATATATATATATATATATATATATATATATATATATATATATATATATATATATATAAGTCGTTTTTTAACATGTCACTGAATGTATAAGATAATTAATTACCACTGAATGTATAAGATAATTTACCATTCATATATAAAAGTTTAATACACATGTCATCATCGTAATAAAGTGGCAGAAAGTGTGAAATACAATGTCACTTAGATCATCCATGCAGATTCTGCAGTATCTTTAGTTGGAAGATTTCATTTTATCTTTTAAAAAGTCTATCCCCGGCCCTCCATGTCCCATTTTTATCTGATTTAATTAACATTAGTTACTATTTGAAACCTAACTAGGGCTGGGACTAACTAATTACCGATAAATTAAGGTTCAGTTCTATATATGTGTTATATAACCAAACCACATTCAGATTGCCTAAGTGGTTAATTTATTAACCTAATTAATCAATACTGCCAGTTATAAAGTTAACGTAATTACATATTTTTTATTAATCCCAAATATCTCATTTTTCTATCCATTGCAAATTCTCGAAAAAAAAAAATCAACTTTAATATCTTTTTCTATTGCTGAAATGAGTTTTTTTTTTTTAAATATCAAATTCAGTAATTTGTAAAATGTTTTACGATCATATTTTTGCACCATCTAATGATACTCATTAAGGGAAGAAAAAAATCATATGACCACCTATGAATATACTATGATCAATAAATTAAATGTTTACTAAGAAATCAGTTGATTGATTCTAAAAGTAGGTAGAGCTGAACGCTATTTCCCTTATTTTATGGTAAATCAGTTACTCTCTAACCCTAGTTAGTTTCATTAAAGAAATAACGTTAATTATTAAACTAATGTAGTACATTGAAGGATACGTATAAGGGGTCTTATCTCATATTTAGTTTGTTTATTTTGATCGAATTTCATGGGGATTTGAGTCGTGTAGTTGTCAAGTTCAAAATTTAGAATGACACTATGATATTTGATATATATTATCCCCGAAACATAATTAATGTATTCAAACTATATATTGAGCAAAAATATTTAGAGGCTTGTTGCAAAGCTAATACTGAAAAAAGTTTGTGACTTTCAATTTAAATGGTGTTTGCAAATCTTTATAAAAGGAGTTTGTTGACTTTTGAAATGCTGACTTTTGCTAATAAATAAGGTTTTGTTCAAAAGCAAATATTTTTAATATAAAATAAGCACACAGATCAGGTAGACAAATATACCAACTCAACAAGGTGTTTCTATAACTATCTCCACGAGATCTGAACTAGAATAGCCATGAATATACGCTATAATCAATCAGCAAAAAAGGAAAAACAACAGTGTGCATCGCAATAATATGAGAATAGAAATCGAAAACAAAATGCGTTTGTGTATGCTTTATTAGTGAAAATAGATAAAATCCACAAAACTCAATCAACTACAACATCAAGGAGCTAGTGGTCATAAAATAATTAAAAAGAATCTCAAAATTCAAAGAATACAATCATCGAGATTCATGAGACAACAGGCATTGTATTTTTTTTTAAGCAGTCGACATCTCAATGTCCACTTTTTCATTACTTTCTTCATCACAAACATATCGCTTCCAATGGTGATGAGCCTTCCATACTCCTTCCATGTCCTCGATTCGGACACCCTTAGTCTCCGGAATCAAGTCATATGCGAAATATGTCATGAAATACGCAAAGAACGAAAAGAATATAAACATCCCAAACTTCATTTTACAAATCGCATTCAAGAAGATGTTGGTACCAAAAAAAGTGTATATCATGTTGTAGAACATATAAAAACTTTGACCCGCAGACAAAATCTCACGGGGGAAAATTTCGCTTGGAACTAACCATCCCAAAGGCCCCCAAGTACACACGAATGCTAAAACGTACACGCATATTGCAATAACCACATACCACTTGGGAAGTTCACCATGAATATTCTCATCAACACCAGATTTTAGAGCGGTGCATATAGTAATAATCACCTGCAAAACATACGTACACACAACTTAGTAAAAGAATAAAGATAAGACGTTAACGCCTAAAAAAAGAAATTTTAAAGAAAAATGTTAAAATTGAAGATCTTACTTGGGAAAGAAATATCAGCACACCCCCTACAATGAACAATCTCCTCGTCTCAAATTCCTGCACTAATATAATGGAAACAAAAATACCAATGCAATTCACTCCACTGGACATTAAAGCAAGCATTGATGAAGCATCATCCCCGAAGTGAGTATCCATAGTTTTGAACAAGACCGGAGCGTAAAACATAAAAGTGATCATTTTCGTGAGTTGTTGGAATAAGAGAATGCAAAACATGAGCGCGAGATGGGGACTGTATTTCTTTTTACAGAAGGTACTGCATGGATCCTCTATCTTCTTATACTCAATGTTAGTTGCCACCATGTCGTCGAACTCTTGGTCCACCTCTTTAGTACTCATGTCATGGATCTTTGTAAGCATAGCCATGGCCTCTTTGTGCTTGTCACGTTGAATCAAAGACGTGGGCGTGTCAGGGAGAGTGATCGAGCCGAGAATATTGAACAAGAGAGCCGGGACTGCCGCCAACCCTAAACTTAAGCGCCAACCATCATTGCTTTCCATCTTTTTAGTAACCAAGCTAACGACATTGGCTAAAACGATTCCGCAACTAATTGAGAATGGGAAAAACATGTACAACGCCCCACGATACTTGTATGGAACCATCTCTAGAATGTACACGGTCGCGGCCTTCAAATAAAATCAACAAAAACAAGATGTCTATTATATGTAAGTAGTTTTAATTTATAGTACTAGAACGTAATAAATCGAAATGATCTAAAAGCTCAAGCTTATAGAGATGTTCAATAAACATTATCCAACATGTCTTCCCATGTGTAGACTATATATATATATATCTTTTATTACGTCACATTACGACATTTTTTTGGCGCTTTCGCCTCAACTATGATAGTATCATGATGAGTTGTCGTCTCATCATCTAAAAGTTAAAACTTCTAAATAGAAGTTATTAATTCTCCAACATATTCAAGAAATATAAAAAGAGAGAAACCCACTTTTTGATTAACACTACTCTTATATAAATCTCTACATTCAATTAAAAAATTTGTTTCATTTAAAGATTTACCTGGTTAGTTAAACTAATTCCAATACCAACAAGCAATCGACCTAGAATAAGCATACACACATTAGAAGCAGTTGCGCCAGCGATCGATCCGGCGAGGCACAGGGATCCGCCAAGAGTCATGGTCCATTTCGCTCCCTTAGCAAGTGTCACAGGACAACCAAACATTGAGCCATATAGAGCTGCTATATAAAACGGCAGAGTAAATAGGTTCAATCCAATATCGTCGAATTTACAATATTGTTTTGTCACATATTGGTCAACATGATAATTAAGAACCTCTTTCTTGTATTGTGTTCGGGAAAAAATTCTTTAGAAACATAGGCATTGATGCCACCCGACCTGCATTTTAAGATAAAAACGCACACAAAAAGATATAGCTAAATTCTCTAAATTAGAATATCAAAAAGAATTATAGATAGTATAAATTATATGTACCACGAATAAATAAATTGAGAACCGCCACTACATATAGTAGTATTATTATATTATTCACCTGAAATTCCGATTTCATAGCCAGAGATAAGGCTGCGGCAGGAGCAAGTAGACAAATGATGCACACTAAAGAATAGCGTTTTTCAGAATATGCTTGTTCAATTTTAGGAGCTATTCCGGTTTCAGCCATCTCTTTTACTCCGACTAAGCAAAGTAATGAAAGTGAGTACAAATATAATATATATATATATATATATAGAATCATGCTTACTACCAAATTGCGTTAGCTCTGTCTGCGATATTTATGGAAGATTTCATTTTATCCTTTTAAAGAGAAAGCGAGTTAAGTCCCACTAAATCACTGAAAGACTTAAATTCAAACTCTCTATTCTTTATTTACTCGTGATAGCATTAAATTTTATATTGTTTATAAATCTTCTACATACTGTATAAGACACAATTATTTTATTTATCTTTCTATTTTGTTAACATCATCTATCTAATGGGACATTAATGGCATACTCTGTATTGCTTGGTTGTTCTCCCTAATCATATGCACAACGAACCATTGAAAAAAAATCTTAATATTATTTAGGACGTTTTACTGTCATTTACTGCAACTTCTAATGATAATATCATAATATGATGCTAATTAAGATATGACAACTTATAAATTTACTGTTCTCAAAAAAAAACTTATAAATTTACTAAACACAACAACTTAGATATTTTACTTAAAAAACATAAAAGATTAACAATTCTGTTTGATTAATCAAAGTGGGGTGGAAATTTCATAATACCAAGCAACTTAACATCAAAAACGTAATGACAAATGCTCCTTTTCCAAAATTAACAATTTAGTATCATTACCATCCTTACAGTTTCTGTTTTGTTATTCTTATTTGAAAATAGAAGCAACTGAGCCTTCCGATTCCATTAAAGGATCCAGTTCCAGAATAATATACTATATAGACACTTGATAAAATAGGTTCTTCTCAAAAGCAAATAAGGCTACGAGTACGAACAGCACCAAAAAGAACAACTAATATCAAATGGTATATTTTGATGAAAGAATAGGCACAAATGATACGGACAAAATACAAACTCCATCGGGTGTTTCTGTAACTATCTCCACAACATTTCAGCGAGAATCGCCATGAATATATGATCAGATCAGCAAAATGGAAAAACAAACTGAATGCATCGCAATAATATCTGAAGCGAAACAGAAAACAAAATAAAGGGAAATGAATTGTGTCTGTGACCAGAGTTGGAGATCTAAGAAAGTAGACCAACATCTTTATCCCTGTCCTTCGATGCAAAATTATGTATCTGCCAAGCAAGTTCTATACCCCTAGTTGAAGAGGTAAAAACAATGTCCTTTGTCCAACCAAAAACAGATGAAGAAATGCTACTTTACAGACTGATGCCCAGCCTGGCAATCAATACAAAGTTCCCGGCGGCAAATCAAGAATCATACATCACCATCATGAACTGGTTTTGAGATTCTCTCATCCTTGCTAAACCCAATATAATGACAAATGTATATACTTTTTTAAGGGACTTTGAGTATAATCCATTATGCTTCCAACATTCGCACAAGTTGACTGGTGCATGTTTGTTGGTCCATTACTACTCCAAGATGTGACAATTTTTAACAAAATCATTAGAGTAGTTAAGGTATTTGGTCCAAAATGGCCGCAGATGCTCAAAACCAATGTCTAACCATGGTTTCGACTGGCCATTGTAATGAATCACAGCCGCCTTTTTCACATTTTCTATTTTGGTCTTACTTTGATAGCCCAACCCAAGCATGTGCCAGGATGATTCAATTGGGTGAATGTGACCCCTAAATGCTATCAAAGCAGGAGGAAGAGTTCCCAGTTTCCATAATGTCAGGTTTGACTTCAGATTCTGCAATAAAATGCAACCCGAGTGAGAAATGCGAATGTTTACTTTAAGTTTCACCCAGAAGAGTCGCCTAATGCTGGAGGTAGCAACCTTCTGAGGTGAAAGTTAATTGAACACACAGACTCAAAACCTCAGGTCAAAGGACGGGTCGAGAAGGAAAAATAAAACTCAGAGGAGCTGCAACGGAGTTAATAGAGTAAAGTTGGAACCTTTATGTGTATTGATATCTATAAAAAAAAATGTCGCCTTTTTAATTGACCAATGCTTGAAGCCACACAAATAAGACAAATAACTGATAAAACCTACTCGAAGGGACAGTAAATTTACCTCCTTAAGCCAGGAGTGATAAGTATCTCTGATATTTGTTTTTCTCCATGCGCGCAAATCAAATATATTCATCCCATATGCCCATGCACATTCATCAGGATTCAAATTCTTCGCAATGAGTGGATGAGAGAAGTTGAAATAGTTCCTAAAATGCTTAGACATAACCCACTCATCTTCACCTCTACAAGTTTCGACAGCACCATTAACCTTTCCCATAAGATCAATATCCCAGAGAGGGGACAGATCACGTTGAATTACAACATCATCATCTAAGAAAACCACCTTGTCAAGGTTCGGGAACAGCTGAAAAAATTAACAAAGTATTACTCAAAACATAGAAAGACCACTGGATGGAGATAAAGGACACCATGTCAGACAAAACAATACTGATGTTAACAAACAAAAAGCAGCTATGAGAAATGAAATTATATGCGCGATAAACATTCCATACATAATAGAAACCAAAATAATGGACTGAAGCAAATTACAAATTTATTAATGGCACTTGAGGAGGAGCTGCACATAGTTCATAGAACCATGGATCAAAATTTCGGTTTTGGTATATGCTTCAATCTACTAATATTACAAAATTTAAAAATTCTTTTTAGAACTTTTTTGACCTGTTTCAGATATGTCATAAAAACTTGTTGCAATTAACTTGGAAAATACTTTCATGCTTCATATGGGAAACATTTTGGTTTTTTTTTAAGGAAAAGTTTAGAAATTTTGATCCATATATAGAAGCATTAACTTGACTCAGACCATATGACCCTATGAAGAGATAGAAAGGACCAAGCCTTTTAGGGGCAGTTGATCAGCCTTATGCAAAAGTAGGGGAACTGTGTTTTTTGACTCAGTCCGTTCAGATTGTACAATTTAATATGTCTGCATGCTAATGGTGAGCCGTTAAATGGGGGTTTTATTCCACCATATTCCCTGATTCCAAGTTTATCTAGTCATTTTCAAGAAACAAACGCTGAAAAATGAAACAGATTGTGGCTTTTCTAGATGGATTAACCATTAACAATTGTATGATGCAAACCATTATCAGCTACCACGACCAGCTTTTACATGATCCAAGTGCAAATGGAAAAGTGAGACTATTGAGTAGAAGAAAATGATCAATTGAATTGATTACCTCGGGAAGATATATACGGAGATGGTTCAGCAATGATATATACTTTGGACTTCTTGCTTGTAATTTTGAGGCAAACGTTCGTGGGGTGGTATCACTGAGATTGGCTCCAGCAATATGATTACCATGGTAGTAGTTCCGAATCCCATTGTGGCTCTCCACAGCTTCAAGAACTGGGACATTCTCTCTTGTTAACCAATCAAATTGATGAATACCTTTTACTTCAACTATAGCAGGAGACACAGGATTTAAGGCAAACCATGAATGCATGCCTGCATAAGTTTTCTTGTCAGTTATGACATGGAAAACAATCTTCTGGGGGTGTAGAGATGACTTGACAGTAGATGTGACAACAACTGAAGCAGCAAGGATGTTGTCTGATGACACCACAAAATGATGATACGAGTTATCAGAAAGCAAAGGAAGCAACTCTGGAGAAGGTAACTGCTTGCGAGCATGGGCATTTGAGGAATATTCATCGGTCAACCTCAGAGAAAGGCAGTGAAGGCCCTTTGGAATTGCACTAGCAGCAAAATGCTTATTCATTAGCTCAGCAAACTTTGTCTGCCTGATCTCCCGTTCAGATCTCTCCATCTGTAAGGTGTGAAGAAATTTTTTTAAATTGACCAATTTACTTCTGAGACAAAGCTTGCCCAGGAAAATCCAAAAGTGTGTGAATATAAATGGACAGACAACAATATAATCATCTCTGAAGTAGTGCGGTAGGTTTGCAGGAGATAAAGTCCGTACAATAACATGGTAAAAAACAATTGATTAGTTCTTATGGACATCAAAATAATTGCATAGAGAATGAAAAAAGATGTCCCATTGCTACAGTAGTGTACTAAATCAAAAGTTCGCATGTCCAAAGAAAGGATCTCATTATATAAGCAAGTTCAAAACTGTGGAACAGACATTATTTGTCTCCTATCTTTAATGAATGTGTGCTTTGCAAGGAAAATTCACTGCATTTGAGGTAAGACGCGAACGTGAAATCAAAAGAGATTAAAACAAAGGGCAGGGAGTTTTCACACAACACAAATGGGTGAAAGCGCCAAAATTTAATGCTGAAAACAAGGACACTAGTAAAGTAAAGTAATATATAGTCAAAATATGACGAGAGATAGGTTTGCGGACCATACCATGCCTTTCAAAATCAAAGCAAACTCCTTTGAACTGTATTTGTTGTTTTTCATTTCAGAAACAAGTTGACTGAAAGAGTCTGGGAGCTTCAGACCATCCGGGACTTTCTCAGAGTTCACTTGATTCAGGATCTTAACAAAGTCCTTGACCACTCTCTGCTATAACCATGATTATCAAGATTCAGCAGTGTTTTTAAATGGAATACAGGTATAAACAATCATCCAGATAAACTGTGGTATAACATAATCAAATGAAACACCAAGTAGAATAAGATAAGGAAACAGGGGGAAAGAAAAAAGTTTACCCCAGAATCATCGGTTATGCCAAGAAGCTTAGGCCCCAAACGTCGTCCTAAACAATCTGAAAATGATAGAAAATAATATATAAAAATTGATTTCAACAATCGAACTAATATTATTAGGTGATCGAAAGGAACTACAGAAATTCAACATTCACATGAAGAACGGGCCAAAAGCATATTAGAACCAGAATCATCAGTTGGTCATAAAACGGGTGTCACAACTAGGACTATACGATAGTCACTTTTGATACGTTTTTCATTCACCAGTGAAATGTCTTGCAATGTGGCTTGAAATTAAATAATAACATAAGTAAAACTATCGCAGCAGGTCAACCTTAGAGTTATAATATGCTTGGGAAAGGGGGGGGGGGGGGGAATAATTGCAACAAAAGAGTTAAAATGGTGACACAAAGGATAATGGCGAATACTCGAGAGATATAAAATGTACGCAGTGAGTGTGGACAATTAATTTAAGACAGAAGTTAAAGGCAAGACAAGGGATAATAATTTCAAATTTCTCAAATAAGACAAAAGCCGAATTTCTAGATCTGATGTATTAAATATTTAATCCATGCTTATTTGAATAGCTTTTATGATTCAGCAGGATAATTAAAAAGGATTTAGATCAAATATTGTTGGGAATAAATTAAAGGGAAATTAAAACTTAACCAGATACGTGTCAACTAAGGTGCTGGACTGCACGGAATCGTAGTGGATTAAAGGGATTCTAGTGTGATTTCTGAGAGTTAGATTAAAACACCCTTAAACCCTAAGACAATCACACAGATATTCAAAGTCGAATAGGAAGAATACAGAAGGCGTGAAACTCCTCCAATCCATGGCTGTATCTCTCTCCCTCCCTCCCTCATCGTGCCTCTTCTCAGAAAGGAGACTATTTTTGCAGACGTGATATTCTAAGTAATGAGATAACGTGCAACTGCGGCGTTGTTCAGTTTGTTGCATTGGTTTCCTTCTTTCTCAGAGGGCATCGCCGCGAGGATTTGACACGAAAGGCGCACCTCAAGCCCCTGAGCAAACACCTCATCCAATGTTGTGTACGCCAATGAGTTCGACATTTTGTAACCACCTCGCCTCAGGAGCGCACCAGGCCACTGCCTTATAAAACAATGTGCTAGATGCGATTTTAATTGAACGATAGGGATAATTACATTACACTGCCGAAGGTTTGATCAAACTACAAATAACGTTTACACTTTTCAGATAATTACATAATACACTTCTTAAAATTTAACAAAAAATTGACAAATAGGTTCTCTTGAGGATTAAATAACTTAAAAGAAACCCCCTAAAGTTTGAAAAACAATAAAAGGTCCCCTAAATTTTCAGTCTTTTAGGGTTCAGGGGGCGCATTTCTGTAATTATTCACACATTAAGGGCGGTATCTGCAATTAGACCCAACTTCAGGGGGATGTAGATGTAAATAATTCTGAAAAGAAAGCAAAGGCACTAACAAAAGGAACTCGGGGTTAATGGTCTTCGACTCTTCATTTACTGTTGTACATAAAAACGCCTACTTTTAGATAACATCAATATTTAGATTCACAACTGTACTGCAGTTTTTATTCCTTTTTGGGTTTCAGTTGCAACGCAACGGAAATTTGCTTTCGCAAGAATTTACTCTCCCCATGATACTATTCTAAACAAATACACTAATTAAAGTATTCACGCGCTGAAACCAACCGACAAGATCAGCTCATCAACAACAACTTTTGAATAATGTGGTGACTTGACTCGGTACGAGAAATAACATAAAACAACTTAAATTCGACCAAAGTCGTACCTATTTCGGAAAAAAAAGTTTCTTTTACGGAATATTTTAAAGATCCTATGGATAAAGAAAAACTAAATCAAAGACCACTCTGAACTGAGGAACACTTCTGAAACAAGATCAGATACAAGTCAAACATAAACCATTTCGCGCCAAAAGTCGAGTCACATTTATAAGTTGTTTCCATTAAACTATTTCTATTTGCTACTACAAACAGGAATATAAGAACACATGAATAATGAGCACGAATACCACGAAAAACATACTCAATGCCAAATAGTTAAGGAAAGATAGAGCAGGAAAATTACCGAAGGAGGAGCACTTGTTGACACCTTCGAGCGTAACTAGGGCAGTGAGAATGAACACAAACGGCAACAAAAACGCAAGAATCAGAATAGTATGGAAGAGAGTCCGGTACGACATGTGGCGAGCCGCCACCTTAATCTTCATCATATCCGCGCCTCCTCCTCCATTCCCATTCCCTCCGTTGCTGCTCGACGATATCGTTATACTTCTCATGCTAGGTGAGAAGTGCAGCTGCATCTTCCTCCCACCTCCAATCCACTTACTCCAATTTTTCCCCCAATCACACACCCCGCCCAACAAAAATTTCAACAAATCACCAGCTCACACCACGATCACAACACAACAAAACAAAAAACACAGCCGCCGATTGTCAATGTAATCAATTATACAAATTACACTTTCCAAAATAATAATACAGTTATCCAAAAATTTCACCGACAGATCCGTCACTGCAGCTAATCAACAAACCTAATTTTTCTCCAATCGGTGAACACCACCGCATAGAACTCCCCATGTTTTCTCACACAAAAAAAAAAAATCAAAAATCGCGCCCAATCAGCTAGGGCTAGGGTTTCGGATTTTGCTTTCTATGTATAATACGTCTGTATCTATCTGTATGTGTGTATAACACAGATTTATGCGAATCACGAACAGATTTTAACGACTCAATTGATCATCATCAGAAACAAATGAATCAATAGATTCTCTCTCTACATTTCGCCGATTCAATGTTCATTAACGGCTGATGATGATGATTGAAATTCCCTCTCTAAGTCGGAAGAGTAAACGTAGAGAGAGAGAGAAGAGAGAGAAAGTGTATTTTGTGTATTTTTCAACGTCCCAAATCTGATAGAAGGATCGCTCCGTTCATACGTGAATAATTAGAAAAAATAACAGCTCATGTTTAATAATTAATCATCAATTTGGGTTTTTTATATTTTTTCTTTTTTGGTGAGTTAAGGACTTTTAGGGCCAAAATTTTATTATGATTTAGAGGCAAATAAGTTTCACTTTGAGAATTTAGGTGAAAATGGTGATATTATGTAAATTTTTTGGATAGGGGGCTTTGACTAGAGGAAATGATATGAGGATAGCAAGAGTTGAAATGATAAGTTGTTACTCCTCTAAATAAAAATCATTACTGTCTAACATGGGGTTATAGGTGCATTAAATATATGTGGTTTATTGGTTACTTATTGAGGAGATATTAAGAGCATGATTTTGATAGCTAACACATGGTCGAGCATAAAAGGACACTTGTCATTTTTGGAGACTAAATATATAGAAAAACCTTTTTTTCTTAAATGTTAAGGTATAGGAAATGGTAAGAGGCCACAAATAACATTGAGATATTTCTTTATGAATTAATGAGGTTTTGATGCTTGAATAGTGATGGAAAATCTTTATACATACAAGTAACTTACCAAATACAGGTTGAAATTGATTTAAATTGTTTGAGAAGAGAATTTTCCTTTTTCTTCTTTTATTCCCTTCACCAAAGGAGTCCTTTAGTATATGAAACGAAATCTTATTCTTTCCTAAATTAAATTAAATCCAAATGGTTCTTTTTATGCCTAACCTAAATTAACTCCAAATGGGTGAGCTTCTACAACTTGCAGGAGACTTTTATATTAAAAAGTGGGGCCATGTTTAAAATTTGAAGAAAAGAGTTAATTAATTAATTGCCTAACTGGCATGAATGGCAAAAGTTGGAGAAAAAAAAAAACACCTTTCCACAAATATACGAAGTACGCTGAGTTACAGTATTAATGAATGTTGGCGGTGAACCGCGGATTTGTCTCAGGTACAATAGGGGCACAACAGCCCCATGTCACATATGTACGGGGCCCACGCGGGGCCCACATGTTTGTGAGAGGGGGCTGTTGTACCCCCTGCTCCGCCTGGGCGTTGAAGCCTGCCTAACAAGAAGAAGAAGACCTCAATAACCAAGTTAATTAGCTTGTTTTCTTAAATTTCTCTTTCTCTGTTTTATACGAGCTATGACGTACGGATACTTCAAACAATTATCCCGTGCATGTATTGGATACTCTGTCGAAACTCTTTGGATCCGTATCAGATACGCCACGTGGCTTATCTAAGAATTTAAAATAAATAATAAACATTCGATACGTATCGGATACTTCTAGAGGACGTATCCGGCACCTTGGGATACATTTTTGCAGATTTAAGAAGTTTTGATTTTCATGGGCTAAAAGAGAAACTTAAAACATATTGTAAATAACAAAAGAAGAAAACAAAAACTAAATAAAAATAAATATGTAGTGTAATAAAGCAGAAAGTTTCTTCCCATTTCTAACTACCTCTCAAGAATGACAATAAAAAACTTGAACTCTCAAACCAACAACACTCGATTGCTTAGAATCTCTTTAAAAAATTCATTTTATTCTTGTTATTTCATTATCTTGACCTTCAAACTTTGTTACTTTCAAGTTTTAAGAGTTTACATTCCAATCTAATGTTTATTTTAGTATTTATATTTAATACAAAATATTATATAAAATATATAGTTGTATCCTCGACATAACCGTATCCTATATTTTAAAAATAATCGTATTGTCGTAATCGTACCGTAATGTATCCGTATCCCCGTACCATACGAGCATCATATAGGTTAAGAGTGTAGGTTAAAGCGGTTACGAGTTGGCAGTCTGGCCCTTTATTTTATATTTCTAATTTCAGTAATAGCAAAGTGAGGGTAAAAGTGTCAAAAAAATCTTAACACAGCTGCAATTCAAGCTCCTCCAGTGCATTTTGGGGGTGTAAAGGAGTTTTTTGCCCGAAACTTTCTATTAAATCGAAGGGTAGTTTTTACATTCAACTCAACTTCTGATGTTCGAATATTCGTCACGGAATACGTATAGTAAAATGCTTATCATTTTCTCACGACTTCTGTATGATTTGTGGCTCTAACTCGAGTAAATGCTAGCTTACGTGATTTTTTGATAATATATATCTCTCCCAAACTACATCTAACTTTATTTTTCTATCGGCTGTATTTTCGTAATATGGGATTTCGTCTGTATTCTATATTAACCTACTAATACCAAAACTTAGAAGAATATTTTACAATGTTTTCAAAGCATTATTAGGATAATTGTGTCTATTTTTTAGATTTAAGGCTAAGAAATAGAAACACATTCATAACTTTGATTAATATAAATAAGTTATTCGGAATGATATTATTTCTTTGTGTTTAACACGTATGGATAAGATTAAAATTTGAGTTCTGTTACAGGACAATTCTTGAGGAAAAAAAAAATTCAAGAGAACTTACCTGAGATTAACTTATAAAAGCTTATCTAGCTAGCCACACATATTATCTATTAACAATTAACTGACTAATATATAATTAATAATAATGTAATATAATAATCAAATATAATTGCATATAACGAGACTAGTAATTAGGCCCGTACCATGAGAAGTATATGACAATTGAAATAAATATGATAGGATTTACGATTCGTTCATACTTGATAAGTCTGATAAAGTAAAACATGTTGCATGGCATACTTGAAAACAATAAGAATTTAAAATAATAAAAAAGATATATTAAAAAAGAAAATCAGAAGAGAACATTATGCAGGTTTCAAAGAACACAAAAGAGATTTATTGTTAGCCCCAATAAACAAAACAAAGTAGCAAATAATATGCCAAAGAAAATAAGTATAAGTAAACAGACAAAAAGTAATTTCATCAATACAATGGCGATAAGAGGAAACAAAGATCTCCTAACTTACTTGGCCCAAATAGCAACAAGCAATGATCCTCTTATAACAAAAGTCATACGATAAAAATATAGAAGCAATTCCAAGTTCTAGACGAAGCAAAAAAATATATAGCAAAAGAAGAAAGTATATCTGCCTGCCTCACAATTATGCTGTTTGGATGGTCGGAACACGAACTTGTGCCAGAACGAAGACGAATAACTTAAGCAATAGCGGGCATGTCCTTGAGCCAGGCATCGAGTGGCTTGCCAATTGAGTAAACAATAAAGCCAATCTCCCGTAGCTTATTTGCATCAACAACATTCCTTCCGTCAAAGACGAATGCTGGTTTCTGCATGTTGTCGTAAATCTTTTGGAAATCGAGCGTCTTAAACTCGTCCCACTCGGTAAGGATGCAGACAGCATGTGCGTCTTTTGTCGCCTCATAGGCATCCCAGACAGTGTGAACCTTCTTGACCGAGGTGGGGCTCATCGGCTGGAGATGGAGTGGGTGATCCCAGTCGAATTTGTTCATCGAAAGGTCCCTCTGGATCTGATCCTCGGTGACCTGGGGATCATAGATGCTCACTTGGGCCTTGTCGCCTAAGAGTCCTTGGCAAACATCGATTGCAGGAGATTCTCGGGTATCACCAGTATCTTTCTTGAAGGCGAATCCCAGAATGGCAACTTTCTTGTTAGCAACAGTGTTGAACATAGATGCGACAACACGGTTGACAAAACGGTTCTTCTGATAGTCGTTAATCTTGATGACTTGTTTCCAATATTCAGCAACCTCAGGAAGACCGTTGCATTCGCAAATGTAGACCAAGTTGAGGATGTCCTTCTGGAAGCAGGAGCCACCAAAGCCGACACTAGCGTTAAGGAACTTGGGCCCGATTCTTGAGTCCTTACCAATAGCGTAAGCAACTTCGGCAACATCTGCTCCAGTGGCCTCACAGAGGGCAGACATGGCATTGACTGATGAGATCCTTTGGGCCAAGAATGCATTAGCAGCCAGCTTTGAGAGCTCTGCAGACCATAAATTGGTGGTAAGGATGCGATCATCAGAAACCCAATGGGCATAAACATCCTTCAATGCTTGAACGGCCTTCAAGCCTTCAGGGGTTTGCCTGCCTCCGATGAGAACCCTGTCTGGGTTAAAAAGATCTTGAATTGCAGTTCCCTCGGCAAGAAATTCAGGGTTAGATAGGATCTGATAGTTAATTCCCTTGCTGTTGTGGGTCAAAATTTTCTCAATGGCCTCTGCTGTTTTGACAGGAACTGTGGACTTCTCAACCACAATCTTGTCGGACTTGGAGACATCAGCAATCATGCGAGCTGCACTCTCCCAATATGTTAAATCTGCAGCTTTACCAGCTCCAAGACCCCGAGTCTTGGTGGGAGTATTGACTGAGACAAAAACTATGTCAGCCTCAAAGACATGTTTCTCGACATCTGTGCTGAAGAATAAATTCCTTCCGCGGCACTCCTTCACCACTTCATCAAGTCCGGGCTCGTAGATTGGGAGTTGATCGCTGTTCCATGCATTGATACGAGGAGCAGCAATATCAACGACGGCCACTTCAATCGAAGGGCACTTAAGTGCTATCACAGCCATGGTAGGGCCTCCGACATACCCTGCTCCAATACAGCAAATCTTCACCATTTTTTCCTTTGTTTGAGCACCCTGAAAGATAAATTACATGCCCATTATTTTCTCAAAATAAAATTCTACAGAATTGAGCTCAGTAAAGACAAAGAAATGTCTATCATTTGGTCTCCGTTTAACAATAACTGCAATTAAGATACATAGCAAAATCAACATAAAGCTTTTCGCTGCATTTCTACAATCTTGTCGGATTCAGATAATCCCATAACCATTCATCAACATTCTTATGCAATTACCATGTGGGAATCTGTCAGAATAACACCTAAGAGAAACATAATAAGTGATGCCTACCTAGATTTTGCTTCCAAATTGATATAATTATCATAAAACAAGACTCAATATTCCCAAGGACGCGAATTTTATACGTGACGTATTGCAAACAGGACAAAAGAAAAACATGGCAGCTCGATATGAAGATTTTGTCATCACAACAGAACCAACTCAATCCCAAGAACAAATCATGAAAGTGTTCGACAGATCATACATTGATCTCCTCAAGTTAAATCACAAGAACCTTGATCAATCAGATCTACCATTATAACCTGTGCAACCAGCTCATATAAACGACTAAAATCAAGCTAAATCAGAAACGATTTTTTTCTTTTTCTTTGAGTGAAATCCCAAATCTCAGAGAATCCACATAGATCCAGCAAAACTAACGTAATCAAATCAACAACGCCTCAATTACGCACAAAATTAAGAGATCCAATCACTTATGACCTAAATCATCAATCAACACACTGATTGATTCAAAATCAGAAACAAAGATCGATCAAAGGCATCCAATTCACATTCAACTTCGCAAATCGAATCAAACAGCAAAATCAGGCACAAATCCAAATCCACCGACACTTACTCGCGCGTGTATGAATGTACTGCATGCATCAAATAAACACAATTTGCATAAACATAAACACGTATTGATGAGAATCAGAAAATGCGAACAAAATCGAAGAATTTTACCTCTTGGATCTAAATCGTTTTTGAGAATGAGAATTTAGAGAGAGAAAATGAACAAGTTGTTGTTAGTATGTGGAAGCGAAGAGAGCGGGGAGCTTATTAAGTAGTCGTTGAGATCCAAAGTCCAACCCCGTGTGAAAGTACAATTCTACCCCTAGATGTTGCTTCTTGGTGAGTGATGAAATTTGGAAGTAAAGGGTGATGAAATGTCGAAAGTGCCCCTGTGTAATGGGGAAAAAGAAAAATGAGAGGCTGACAATTTTGTCGGAGAAGTGGAGAAGGAATGGTATATTTGCATGTTCACACGCGTTTTGATTGACTTATGAGTTGAGATGCAAAGTATATAATTTGGAATTTTAATAATGGAATAGCGTTAGTGGCATTCTACTAGGTTTGGTCATACAATATTTACTCCGGTTTAGAGGTTTTTTTCGAGGTTTGCAGTAACATATCAAATTAATTCATTGTTTATTTTTTCGTTTTTGGTCAGTTAAACTTGACCAACGTGTTAGAACCGAGCTAGTCTTTTGATATTTAAATTATGAAATGTTGATATGTCGTTGTTAGAATCTTCAAACGAGTAGGGTATGTTATAACTTGTAAGGGGATGGTTCATAAATGGATTTAGGTGAAAAGTGAAAAACAACTAACAATCCATCCATAACGAGTTGTTAATAAGTTGTGTCATAAAGGATTGAGTAGACTAATTAATTCATTAACAACTCATTTAATATTAACAATTTATTATTTTTTTTAATCATTTAAAAACACACGGTACATTTGAGACACTAACAAATACCTAAATCACCTAAAACACGTGCAAGAAAGCTTAAATCACTTTAAAAAAAACACACAAACAACACTTAAATTACCCAAAAATGTACTACACTTAAAACAAATACATGAAACCAAAATCCCCAACAAATAAAAAGCAACGTATAAATGTATTGTGTATTTGAGATGTAGTATGTGCGTTTAAAATTTTTAATTATTATTATTTTCTATAAGTGCTAAAATTGATTTGAACTTGATTACTCTTTGACTGGAGGGTTTAGAGTTGTTAGCGAGTAACTTGCTACCTATTCACTAAATAGATCAACCGAATAACTCATTTGCTTTAGTGGATTAAGTGTTGATGAATTTAAGATTGAAATTGCGTCCCCTATTTATTATAGACCTATGAATGATATAATTTATATTATAGAAACGTAAAAGGTGAAAAATGATATTTGATCAAATTTTAAGAGTACGACTAGTGTTATCCCTTTAATATAGTACTTATGCCATTATTCTTGTATAGATCAACTCTATAATATATATTATGTTACTATAATTCTTTTATAAATTCATATTTGTAGTATATCACGTTTAATATTATGATGTTTAAATCACATAGTTACAATTACAAAGCTTAATAGTCTGAGATTGGTAAGAGTCGTTCGGTCGTCCTATATCATATAAAATAACCATAATTGTCAAAATTAAATTATCGAGTTATATTTTTATGTTATTCCTTCCTAAAATAAGCAAACACAAATTGAAAATGGCATCACGTATCATGTAGATTATATCACATGGCTTTTATTCGCGCAATTTTGTAGAAACACGTAATCAAAATCCAACAGTTGCAAACATCTTTTTCTACAGAAATTTAATAAAAATTTAATTTGGAATTGTTCGTACGAAAAAGTCGACGCGGGCAGTGGCACACTGGTCTTTAAATATCTTTTGGTGCAAGCCGGCGGTCATTCGATATTGAGTTAGAGACAGCTAGCGATGGATAAATCTTAGAAAATGACACTGATATTTTGGTTTATTTATTTTACTAAATTCTTTATAAAATCAGAAGCTAGATGTCGATGCCATCTGTATATTCATTCATGGATTTCTCGAGAAGCATGTTTGCATCATATTTCCTAATTACTGCAACAGGGTGATGGTGCAAAGAGGGAAATAATGAAATAAAGTAACAAGATTATACTTTTGAGTCCAAAAGCAATAAAATTAAATATAGAATATTCCGTAAGACTTTATTTTAATATAATCTATGTTCAATTAACTCTTTAATAGCTAAACAATCAAAGAGTCAATCACTACTCCCGTTGGTTTTACCAATTTCACCAACATCCAATTCCATCATAAGAGAAGCCTTTTTTTTGTTTGTGTTTGTGTTTTTTTTTTTTTTGAACGAATGTGTCACTATAATCAATCAAATCAAATCAATAAGGATGTCTCGCCACAGTTCACCGTGTTAACTTTTTCGAAGAATTTGGTCAATGAAATAATTAATTGCGAATGTTTGGTGCAGTAGCTAGAGTTAGATTTTAAAAAATAGAAGATTGCACACAAGCTCATACATATAATCTTAAGCAAACTTGTGTCATTGTTGCTCAGTTTCCAAGATTATATGTCGGTGGTTATGGAAAGAATTTTTTTCTTTTCTTTATCAATGGAATATTAATTCTTCTTCTCTTTTTCTTTGATTGATGATAGAATGTTATAAGTGAACTTGCCAAAACTTCAAATATATGTTTGAGTATGATAAGAAAGATTGTTGTGGGGATGAATTCCATATCTAAAGTTTGCAACGGCAATGTTCCGTTCGTAATTGTAATATTAAAAACCAATATCTTATTTTTCAGTCACGAGAATTATAAATTTAATTTAATTTCGATAAGAATGTGATAACAAGAACAACGCACCATGCGATCAAAAATACATAATCTCATTTCGGTCTTACAACTTACAAGTTACAATGGTCACCGACAATTGCATGTATCTGTTTCTTTCTCTGTTCCTCTTATGTTAATATCTACATTTTATATAGCACTAAATATGTTTACTAAAATTATTCAGCATAATACACAATTTGTAACAATCATTTCACATACCATAATTATGGAATTTATTCGAGGGATCGCTTGATTGCTAATAAGCCTGAAAGTAGCGAGTGAATTGCCGAACTAACACTCTTATGAAAAATAATTCCCAAAGTAACACTCTTGAAAAAAAAATTCCCGAAGTAACACTTTCAACATGATAATTTCTATTTTACCCTTTGTTCTATAACTCTAATTATTAATTAATATTTTTCTGTAAATATATGACAAATCCTAAAAAAAAAAAATCAAATAAAAAAAAATTGAATCGTCTTCCTCGCCCAACCTCCCCCCCCCCCCCCAACCCAATCTGATTTCGGGAACTGTCTTCAACTCCGACGAATGAGCAAAATCAGCAAATGAACCCTAATTTTCACCTCCGATCATCATCACTCCTCAAATTCCTGAATTCGATTCCTAATCTCAAAACAATTTTGTCTTTTCGAATTGGTTCCCCAAAGAACACACATTCACTTTTCAGTTTTTTTTCTTTTTATTCTAATTAGTTAACAAAAAAAATCAAAAAAATTCCCCATCGTCAACTTCACCTCCAAACGGCATCGTCAACCGCGGCGGCGGAATCTCCTCTCGCCGTGGGCCTCAATCGTCCGTGGTGATTCAGAATAGAACTATAGAATCGTCCGTGGTCATGGGGTCCCGGTGTTGCTGTACATGGAGTTGGTCTGTGCGTGTTGGGGAGTGGGGGTGAGTTGCTTGAAGAAGATGACTAGATGAGTATCTTTTGTTTTTTTTTTTTTCTTTTTAATCAATATTAATTGAATAGAGAACTTAAAGTTTTTCATATCTTTTGTTTTTTAAAATACAAAAAATGTAGGTATGTGTATGTGCATTAATTAGAGTTATTTTGGACATTTATTTCACAAAAGACAAAGGTTAAAATGGAGAATATCTTGTTGAAAGCGTTATTTTGGGAATTACTTTTTCAAGAGTGTTATTTTGAGAATTATTTTTCACAAGAGTGTTAATTTGGCAATTCATGTTAGTTTGGCAATTCACTCGAAAGTAGCAGGCTCCAAACTTCAATATGCCTTTGAGTATCATTTAAGCCTTCAACCCCAAAATAAAAATCATAGCTATATGATATTATTGCGTTACACGCGGCATATTTGTACTGGTAACCGGAACAAATAGAAAAAGGATAACACTTCATTTAGAAATTACCTACAGAAAGAATCAATTGTGACCAAACATAACCAATTACAGATGATATATCGAATTTAAGACTAACTTGATACATTAACTATTTAAAGAAATACTATAGTGAACCACTTTTTGAGCCTTGTTATTCAACTTGTAGAAAAATGAAGGGGACGCATTTTTACCGAACATAATATTCCCAACGGTTGACACGGTGATCTCCAATTTCTCCACCTTAAGAGGAATTAATTTTGTAACCCTTATATAATGCGACACAATTACTATAATAGACAAGAGAGAGCAAAAATATTTCATGCCACGGCAATTCACATCAACTTAGCATTTGCATATGGTGGTGTAGTCAATAACCCATGAGAACACATCTATAAAATAGCATCGGAATCATATCAAATTGTAACTCAAGAATCCAAAGCAAATCTTTAAAACTTCATCAGCCAAAATCAGGATGTCGAAATATGCTGGACTTTGTTCAAAGATTTTCTAAAGAAAATATTCAACAGAATAACAAACAAGCCTACATGACTGATCTATGGTGCAACGACAACAATCCTTCCAGCAACCTGATCAAGATCCCGTCGACCACTGGATGTGATTCTTCTTCCACTGTAAAAACAAAAGGACATTGTCAGAACCAAAGCAAAATCCGCAGCTTAGCAACGAAATCTTCACAATGTTTGTATGGGTGCATTTCTTTTTAACGCCTATGTAAGAGCTAATCAGAATTCCACTTTTTAAAGTGGGAGAAATAACAGGAACACTATACACAACCATTGCAGACTATCAAATGGAGCTCAAATAACCTTTTTTTAATTGAATCCGCTAGCTTGACCAATAGAGAGTATATGTAACGGAGGACATTCACAAGTAAAGGAGAGCACAAACTAAATCCATCAAAAAGATAGGAAACTCACCCTCTTGGGTCCACCTCCACAATGCTCATTTTCGCCAATTCTTGAAGAATGTGACGTGCAACGGATCCACTGCTTTTGCCGAAATGAGGAGGACGACTTCCATTCCTCTTGCTTCCTCCGTAGATCCTTCGGAAGGAACCAACACCGATGCCTCCCCTCAAGTATATCTTCCTAGCCATGGAAGCTGCAAGCACCAAAGTATTATGACATAAAAATTTATTAAAAGAGATTCAATAAAGATGTGGTTCAACTTGCCATACCAAATTACATTAGAAATGATAAAATCCCACAAAGATACTGAATAAGACAACAGCCTAATGACTAACAAGTGGAATATTTAATGTAAAAAGAAAAGGCGAGATAATGGTATATAAGTCAGAGTCATGTATAAAAGCTAAAACAAACAAAAAAGTGATACAAGTGAGGGAATTACCAGCTCTAATGAAGTACCAGTCGGGGTCATATGGAGCAAGTTCTTTGAGCACACCAGTTTTCACAATATCTGTCCACTCAGGAAGCTCCATCTGTATTGCAGCAAAAACAGGAGCAAAAACGGATATCAACAAGAGTAAACACATTGCTCACTTCATATGCTACGGTAAAACAGCAACCAAATACTTATAGAACCACAAATTTACAATATAAAATTCAAAACCAACTCTATAGTCAACGACATCAGGCCTTTGCTGAACTCAACCATGCTCCACTGTTAATATAAACCCCTCATATTTGATAAATCAGTTCCACTATATGTTCTGATCAGCTAAATAGTAATTCATCGAAAAAAATAAAATATTTCGGAAACATTAAGAAAATAACTATTACAGAGTATGGGAATTATCTCTAACTTCATTTCCCTTTTTGCTTTCATTGAGGTCAAAATGCAAAGATTATGGCATATTTAGTGGAAATGTCGAGAAATTTAGGTTCGTCAAATCAAAAACTTAATCCCGTCTACTTCTGTGCTAATCTCAATGGACTAATCCAAATAACTTTTATATAATTTTTCAAAATAAACGTCAAAGTCAACAATTTAAAGACACTACAACAATCATCCAAAATACTCTATACACAGGTTTAAAACATTATAAATCAGAAAGAAATAACAAATAGCCGAATTAATCTGACCAAATTTAAAGGAGATCGCATTAGCCTAACACAAACTACATCAAATTGACACCGCGAACATAATTATAACACGCCTTCTAACTAAAATTACACATTCTCCTACAAATGAAACTGAAATATCACCATTTTTTTTTCTCGAAAAAATGAAAATTAAAGGCGAAAATTAGTCACCTTGCCGGAGCGTTTGAGGTGAGCGGCGTAAGATTTGACGAACTCGTGAGGAGAGACATCCTTGACGGTCTTTGCTGTCGCCATAGCTGATGAGATCACTGGCAGCTCACGCACAGGAGATGAGAGAGACGACGCGCTAGGGTTTTGCGCAGTAGGGTTAGAGAAAAAGATATATACCTGTGTGTTTGTGTGTAATGGGCCTGTTTCATGGGCTATTTTATTTCCTCTGGGTCTAAGCTTAGCCCGTTTCAGATTATGTATTGGGCCAGTAATTTTTCCCTGGCCCAAACAAGATATTCATTTTTTTGGAAAATAGTGGTAATATTATGAGGAATTATTTATTTCACGAAAGTGGGTAGCAGTAGCACAACGATGTGGTGCGGTTAATTTGATTGTAGTACTCTCATTTGCAAGTGCTTATATAAACATGTTATTCGCTATATTTGACAAGAAGTTGAGAGAGTTTGTAAATATTTTAAGAGTTGTTAAAAGTAATAATCGGATATTTGCAAAATTTAATAGAAAAAAGCTATTTTCTTTCTAAGATCTTTTGAATACAATATTTATAAAAGCAGCTGAATAATTATCATATGGAACTTCCAAACTTGAGAATTTTATAATTGTTCTCGGGCAAAAAAGCATAAGTTAATGATGCATAAACTTCAAGAGTGCTTATGTGGGTTTATAAGTTAATAAGTTTTTTTTAGTATTTGCAAACACCATCTTATGCGTAATTGAAATTAAAGTATACATAGATTGGCACTTAGTTGCTTAATGTTTAGAGAAAAGTTACAATTTTATTAAAACATGTCATCATATAATTATTAAGATCATGAATGTATTCTGTATATTATATTTGTATTTGAGATCTATGAACTATGATTGAGCTCCAAAGTTTCATAATGTTAGATTAATGAAAATTGTTATCTAATTATGAAGGGAGAGATACTATTATTAAAGTTCCCAAGTTAGTGATTATAATTGTGGTAAATTGGTGAAGGGAATAAATGCTTTACAAATTGTAAAATAGTTAATACTATTTTTGTGACATGGAAAAGTGTTATAGGTATTTTGTGCGCTTGTTCATAATGTCAGTAAATTCATGCACTCGCTTCATGAATTCCATTTGACTGCTGCCAAACGCATTTCGGACTACTTGAAGCACACTATTTCAGATGAATTATTCTTCACCCACGATTATGCTCATGAACTTCATGCATTTTCACTTGATGATTGGGCTTCAGATCGTGATAGTCGATGCTTGGTGGGTGTTTATTACATCTTCCATGGTATGAACCTTATTAGCTGGTCTTGTAAGCAACAATAAATTGTCGACAAGAGTAGTACTCCTGCCGAATACAAAGTTGTCGCAACATCAACAACAGAGGTTTAGTGGATCCAATATCTTCTCACTAAACTTCAATTTCCCCCGGCAAATACTCTAAGATTTTGTTGTGAGAATATCGAGGCCACAAATTTCTTTTTCAAGACATTGAAATTGGTGTTCATCGTATCTGGGACTTAGTCATGCAACGCAAACTTGAAGCGAAATTTCTCTCCTCCAACAAGTTGATCTTCTTAACAAAAACCGCTCGGTAGGGGACGATTTCATCTTCTTAAAGCTAATCTCCATGTACATCCCATTCCCGACGGATTGTAGGGGTGTTTTGAAGAGACTCTTATTCTACAAACAACTCTTCTAAATTATTGAAAGCCAATCCGCCTAATGAAATTCATATCAATTCAAATAAACTTATGGTCAAAATCTAGAAATATGCAATTATTTTTATACAGAAAACATTTGGAACTTTACACCGAGGGCAAGGTTTATTAGACTGCTATCAAACCTCATTTGCTTGATAGCTCATATCATGCACATAAAACAAGTGTAGCTGAAATGTGCATGCTACGTTGAATGACCGGTAACACTATAAGAGTTAAAGTAAAAAAGAAGATTTTCGAAACTAATTAAATGTGGCACTCATCGACGAGAGATGTAAGAAAATTGTTTACGATGGTCTCCATCATGTGCAACGAAGACCTAGTGAAGCACCATTATGATGTGTCAACCCTCAACCTATGGCAACCGAGCATGATTACGACCGAAAGAAACATGAATGCAAGTCATATGGTGCGACGTGAAGCTTATAAGAAGCCAAACAGAGACGTTTTACTCAACCAAGTGGAGAAAGAAAATTCATGTGTTTGACTCGACGTGAATTTTGTTTAATTTATATAGTCTACTACAATTAATTAGAATTATAGATTGGTAGTTATTGTTGTTTATGAAATACGAATCGATATTTATAAAATAAAAAACTTAAAATCATCTTAAAAAAACAATCATTTTCACCCTTGTATACTTCATTAAAAAGTTCACACTCCCAATAAAAAGCATATCTCGAGCGAGTCAAAAGTAATTTGGTAAAAACCGAAAACGACGCCGTGCTGCAGCTCTGAGTAGTAGTACAAACCTCTGTAGTCTCCTATCTCGTAAACTCTCTCGTCATCTCCCCCCTTTTCACCCCATTTCTCCGACCAAAACCCTAATTATCGCCGATCAAATTCCTCCGCCATGACGATCCGTCACCTGATTACGCTCGCTCGCCGCAATCGGAGACCAAATCATGCCTTCGCATCGATCCACAATTTCTCCACCGCCGTCGCCGCCGCGACCGAGTCCTCTCTCCCCGCTCCGCCGCCGCCAACCGCCATGATCTACGATCGCTTGGCCGAAGGAGTCAAACAGAAGATCAAAAAGCTCGAAAATCCCGACCCTAGGTTCCTCCAGCACAATTCGCCTCATCCAGCCCTAGATTCGCACACTGAAATCTTATCCGCGCCACAGACGAAGGTCACGACTCTTCCGAACGGTCTACGGATCGCTACGGAGTCGAATCTCGCGTCGAAAACCGCGACGGTTGGCGTTTTCATCGATGCCGGATCGAGATTTGAGAGCGATGAATCGAACGGTACGGCACATTTTTTGGAGCATATGATATTTAAGGGGACCGAGAAGAGGAGCGCGAGGCAATTGGAGGAGGAGATTGAGAACATGGGCGGGCATTTGAATGCGTATACTTCTAGGGAGCAGACTACTTATTATGCAAAGGTGATGGATAAGGATGTGCCGCGTGCTCTTGATATTCTGTCGGATATTTTGCAGAATTCGAAGTTTGAGGAGCAGAGGATTATAAGGGAGAGGGATGTTATTCTCCGCGAGATGGAGGAGGTATTGAATTGAGTTTTTGATGCTTTTTTGTTGATTCTGTTCCAGATGATTGTTGTGTTTTTCATGTGTATTTTGATATATTTGACGGGTAATATAGCTGCTTTAAGATGTATTTTATGCTTTTAATGGAGAAGATTGTGGCTTTTTAGTTTTTGTACATTTTCCTCCCTCGTCTGTGTAGAGGTTTCCTCTTTGGTTGAATTTTCTTGTGGAGACCTGGTAATGGTTACATGGTTGGGATAAAGAAATTGACAAGAATGGGCAGTTGGATTAGTGAATCACTGTTAAATTTCCGCTCATATCAGTGTTAGTTTTATATCAATCAAGTGTATCATATTTTTCCGCTCATACCAATGTTTTTTTATATTAATCAAGCATAGCATATTTTTTCGCTCATACCAATGTTTTTATATCAATGAAATGGTTCGAAGTAACAAATAGAGGTTCTAGTATCATTCTCATTCTTTATTCCTTTGGTCACACAATTAGCAATTCACATCCTATAAGTTGTTCTTTCTCCTTTCCAAGGCTAATATCTGTTTCATATTTGTAATTATCTATTCACTAGGTATTAAATAGTAGACTTTTCTACACAATACTGTTTTTTTATAAAGGATTGTCTTCTGTACACCATGGTGACTCTAGGATGTTCAATCCTCGAAGGCATAGCGTAGTCTGGCTTAACAAGGTTTTTCTAAGAAATTAGTGTGTCCTCAACTAACCTCTGTTTCAGTTTTTCTCATGGTTTATTCTGTTCGTCCCTCTCTTTTTTTATCTATCTGATCCATATATTTACTTTGCTTTCTGTACTGATTGTTTTTAATTGCCTACAGGTCGAAGGACAAACAGAAGAAGTTATTTTCGATCACCTACACGCCACTGCTTTCCAGTACACACCTCTGGGTAGAACGATCCTTGGGCCTGCTGAAAATATAAAGATAATTGGCAAAGAACATCTTAGAAACTATATTTCAACTCACTACACTGCTCCCAGAATGGTACTTAGACATTTATTATGTTTTCCCCCACTGAATTCCAGCTATCTTATTTCATCGTTGTTCTCTTTTGGTTAAACAATATAATTGTGTAATAGTTAATTGCCTCGTTGTTCGCGTTATTTGTTATGTTCTCTATTGCTGATTCGATCTTATTGTTGCTGTTTGGTTTCTATATTAGGTAGTTGCTGCATCTGGTGCTGTTAAGCATGAAGATATTGTTGAGGAAGTGAAGAAGTTGTTTACAAAATTGTCAACAGATCCAACAACAGCTTCTGATTTAGTTGCTAAACAACCTGCAATCTTCACTGGCTCAGAGGTATACTTATCTTGTAAAAATTGTTGTATCTTTACTAATATTGGTTGAATGTTTGATGATGGAGCTTTACTTGTGCGTGATGCTTGTTATACAAACTATGTTAATCATGCTTATCTTGGTTTAGGCTTGATGATTATCCCATCTTCTTATATTATGTAATTTTAGATTAGGATGCTTGATGACGACATTCCTCTGGCCCAATTCGCGGTTGCTTTTGAAGGTGCTTCTTGGACTGATCCAGATTCTGTTGCTCTAATGGTCATGCAATCCTTGTTGGGTTCTTGGAATAAAAATGCTGGTGGTGGAAAGCATACGGGGTCAGTATTAGGCACATGAAATGTTGATGGTTAACTGAATTTGTTTTCTACTTTATTTGATTTCATGTGTGCACTTGCATTGATCGGGTTTTAGAATTGTAATGCAGTTCTGAGCTGGTCCAGACGGTTGCGATCAATGAAATAGCAGAGAGCATGATGGCTTTCAATACCAACTACAAAGACACTGGCTTGTTTGGTGTTTATGCTGTTGCTAAGGTGGGTTCCCAAGGTTGATAAAGACTAGGGGAAGGGAACTTTATGTTTGATCTAGTGGTTGGAAATAAAGCATCAAATATATGGCTTCGCTCTCGGTTCTTTCTCTGATATCCCAATCTGCAGTTGACCTTTAGTCTTGCAGTTTCTCTTTTGATGTTATTTGTTTGTATGCTGTTTATCTCTAAGTTATGTGTTCGTGAACTGTCTTATATTTGATCTGCATGAAGCATTTTCCCTTAGAAGTACCCGAATGTAGATCTTTTCATCTTTATCTCCTGATGTATTTTGCTGTCACATATTTCAACCTTTTTTACAAAGGATTATCTTTCTCCCTAGCATGTCTATTGTATGACGTGTACAACAAAAATAACAGCTACTAGCATATAATCCCAATTATTTGCGGTAGGAGCGCATGAATTATTGTCACCCACTAAATCCAATTACGAAAAGTACTTTTATCATCTGGAAACCATTTGATCTTGGATCAACTTCATCTAAGTTTTCATAGTTTCTCATCCTATTCATTTTTGTCTACTTTATTTGCTTTATTGGTATTCGTTGTACTGAACTAAGTAAAAAAATAGCCTTCGTCTTTCTCAATTTTTCTATGTGTTCGGGGTGAAGTCGATCAATTTATCAATCCTCGTTGAAGTCTGCTTATTGTTATCTACTCTGCATTCTATTACAGCCTGATTGCTTGGACGATTTGGCATATGCAATTATGCATCAGTTAACCAAGCTATGTTATCGAGTAACCGAAGATGATGTTATTCGTGCTCGCAACCAGGTAATTTGGTGATTTACCTTTTTGGACTTTTTGCTTTTAGCCAAGTACACCATCAGTTTTACGCTTTGTATAGTTTGTGAAATGACACCCGCTTGGTTTATGAACTTCTGATATCTATTAGTTGTTTGTTGCATTCATAATTTAAGCTGGCCCTGTGGTAACCTGCAGTTGAAATCGTCTCTGCTGCTTCACATTGATGGAACAAGCCCTGTTGCTGAAGATATTGGACGTCAGGTATGATTTGCTATCTACAAGATTAAATTCCCTATATAAATAAAGCGCTTATGACTCTTTGAAGCAACAAGGATATATGTAGCCTTTTTCCTTTTTTGTCTATGAACTGTTTAATTAGTGGGGTATGCTCTGCTGCATGACATGTATTGGACTTGAATTGCGTGTGATGAAAGAATGCAATTGAATAAAAGAATTATTTCTCGTAGGTTTGATGTTATATGAACTTCCACAGGACTTTCATATCTTCTTTTGATAACGATGGATCGAGATGTACTTAAAATGGAATTTAGAGCTTCAAGTTTCTAGATGCTTTTAGCTCTTATCACTCGTGTATCATCTCTTTTGGCAAGCCTCTGAAGTTTGCGTATGTTTGTGGACATACAGCGGAATGAATGATCATTTTGTACTACGTAATGCCAAGCTGATGCTTTTGCGAATTGCTCTGGATATAAAACTTGGGGGCTTACTGGTCACTAGTTCAACTAGTCCCTTCAGTCATTCAGCTGATATGACATCCCTATGACGTATGCCATATTGAATTTTCTCAAAAGTAACATTGCAAGCAAAAGATTACAAAGTTTGAGCTTTGCAATTTTCGCATTTTAAATATAAATATAAGTACCTCGCCATTAAAAACTTGATGCAAAAGAGATCAGGAAAGTGTGAGAACACCCAGAAATCAATTATGTTGGCTGGTCATAAGAAAGGATGCAATATTGGGTATATTTACTCTGTTTTGTTAGGAATAACAATAGGGCCAGGGATCAACAAAGGTGAATCAAGATCTAGAGTTTGGGTTGTTTCTTTTTTTCCTCTCTAAAGGAGCGGAAAAAGGAAATGAATCAACCACTAGTTCACAGAGATGTCTATTTATCTCAATGGTTGGTAGATGAAATTCGAGAGTTTGTTCCTTTTCACCTGTCTGAACATTTTGCTGGACAATGAGGTTTTACATTCTTTGGAACTTAGATTCTTTTATATACATGTAGCTAATAAATAAGTTTTAATACCTTGCTTGTAAACTACTTCTTAGTGCGCTTGGTTTGTATTTTCTTATAAACTACTTTTGCCTGTGCTTGGTGAATATTTTCTAATTCTTTTTGCTTCATTATTGTAGCTGCTTACATATGGTAGAAGGATTCCATATGCCGAACTGCTTGCCAGGATAGATTCCGTAGATGCCAGCACTGTCAAACGAGTTGCAAACCGATTTATCTTTGACAGAGTAAGATAATTTCTCAAATTATTAAGTTCTGAACTGTCTTAACAGAAGAAAAATGTTTCAAGAGTATCAACTGGTTATAAATTGTTTGTACTTTCGTCTCAGGACCTCGCAATTACTGCTATGGGTCCCATCAAGGGTCTGCCTGACTACAACTGGTTCAGGCGCAGGACTTACTGGCTCCGTTACTAGGTGCCTCAAATTGGCATTCTTGGTATTTTGTCAGCATACTCGTTTTTCCTTTCATTTGATGGCCTTGATCCAGTACAAGGTGGATAGAAATTGCCCCTGGTACTATATTTATTTTGAGCCTTTGCTGTGTACAATTTCTGATAAATGAATAATAGGGATTTGGCTGTTATTTACTAAAGAGAGTTTCAGTTTTCCTCTTTGAAGGTGAACTCATCCGAGGACATAATAAAAGATAATATACAGTTATTTTTTCTCGTGATTGGCTGATCGCCAGATTTTTGTAAGGCTAAGCGCCATTGGACTTGGATCCACATCTTAGAAATGATGACGGTTAACATTTTATCGCGGATGTCTTGAGTCATAATGTTTTTTTTTTGTAATTCAATCCCCTTGGCTTAGTTTTTTATTGGTCGATTTATAATAATACCACTTATTGTTTGGTTTGGTTCATACTAACATTTCGTAAAATATCTAAGGTGATCATTCAATGCAAATTACATAACCGCTGTAAAGTTAGGCTGAAAAGAGTTTTGTGTTTAGACTTCGAGAGCCACCCGTTTATGGAAAAAAAATTGGTGTTCATCAAGCTCTCTACAGTCTGCATGAAAATGAGCAAGTTGAAAAATACATATCAATGTTAGTGGTTAAGCTTAGCTTCTCTATATTTAAGGTTTTAGACAAGGTAACGGTTAAAGTAATAGGATGTACAAGACCATGGCGCATAAATTAATAATCCCCATAATTATAAATAAAAAATAAAAAAAAAATAATTAATAATCCCCATAACAGAACATGAAAGGAAAGCAGTAGATTGAATCAGTGTGAGCTACAAAAGAAAAAGACCCATGAAATCAATGCCCCAAACTTCGAATAAATCAACAACGAGAATGTTGTTTGATGACATCTTGAGACGTCTGGATATATTTTCCTGACTGCTCACATCTATCACATTTGTCATTATACTCATTTACATCTTTCATGAGTGTTTGGCCAGGAGAATCTGCATTCCAACACTCTTGTAGCCTTTGTGCCTCCAAAGTGTCATTCGACTTCATTACCATTAGGTGTGAGGATACTCAACATCTCATTCTTGTGAATGCATATTCAGATAAATCTCATTCTCGTGCACGCATTTTTAGATAACTCTCATTCTTTTGAATGCATTTTTAGATAAATCCATCTGCATAGTGATGAAATAAGAGTGGCTCATCCCACACATGGTGTGTTGTATCCGGTAAAAGCTGTTGCTATGTCAATTTTGCAAGATTACTTGCAAGCCAAAACATAAACTACTATAGCAAACCGTGGGAAAGTGTTCCGCCACTGCATTCTCTGTCCCCTTCAAATCAAACCCTTGTAGTAGAAGGATCCATCAAATTAATTGGGACGTAGCGTCTTTGTTAGACAATAAGTATTTCAGTGCGTTACGATCGGTTAGTATTAACAACCACTTTGGACATAATGAGTTACGATTGAAACTTGTCAAATACAAAGCCAACAACAAGTAGTTCTTTTCTGTAACAGAGTAATTCAGTAGTAACATAATTCATTATAATCAATAATCACGACCGATCAATGTTTTATGTATGTGTAACTCCAACACTAAGTTATAGGGCTGATCCAACCGAATCCGTTACGAATACGCCACAGTCTCGGAATCCAATTGTTCAGACGGATACGAGGTGAACTTGGATCCAATCATAAGATTTTATGATTTTTATAAAACTTTAATATGATATTTTTAAAAAAAAAAAATACTATGTAAGTAAAACCATGTATAGTAAATTCCTTACAAATTGCATTTTAACTAAATAATTATTTGCATCTTCCTTCATTCAAAATTCACCCTACCCAATAAAAACATATTTCAAGTGGAGTTAAAAGCAATTTGGCAAAAGCCCAAAAGCGACGCCGTGCTGAGCTCAGTGCTCGGAGACTATTACAAAACTCACTCCCACTCTCATTTCTCCGACCAAAACCCTAATTATCGCCGATCAAATTCTTCCGCCATGACGATCCGTCACCTGATTACGCTCGCTCGCCGCAATCGGAGACCGAATCATGCCTTCGCATCGATTCACAAGTTCTCCACCGCCGTCGCCGCCGCGACCGAGTCCTCTCTCCCCGCTCCGCCGCCGCCAACCGCCATGATCTACGATCGATTGGCCGAAGGAGTCAAACAGAAGATCAAAAAGCTCGAAAATCCCGACCCTAGGTTCCTCCAGCACAATTCGCCTCATCCAGCCCTAGATTCGCACACTGAAATCTTATCCGCGCCACAGACGAAGGTCACGACTCTTCCGAACGGTCTACGGATCGCTACGGAGTCGAATCTCGCGTCGAAAACCGCGACGGTTGGCGTTTTCATTGATGCCGGATCGAGGTTTGAGAGCGATGAATCGAACGGTACGGCGCATTTTTTGGAGCATATGATATTTAAGGGGACCGAGAAGAGGAGCGCGAGGCAATTGGAGGAGGAGATTGAGAACATGGGCGGGCATTTGAATGCGTATACTTCTAGAGAGCAGACTACTTATTATGCCAAGGTGATGGATAAGGATGTGCCGCGTGCTCTTGATATTCTGTCGGATATTTTGCAGAATTCGAAGTTTGAGGAGCAGAGGATTATAAGGGAGAGAGATGTTATTCTCCGCGAGATGGAGGAGGTATTGAATTGAGCTTTGATGCCTTTTTGTGATCCTGTTCTCGATGATTTTGTAGTGTTTTTTGTGGATTTTGATTTATTTGATAGGTTATATAGTTGCTCTATGAAGTAGTTTATGGTTTTTGATGGAGAAGATTGTGGCTTTTTAGTTTTTGTACTTGTATCTTTTGCATCTGTGTAGACCTATGATAATGGTTACATGGTTCGAATTAAGAAACTGACAAGAACGCACAACTGGGATTATTTTTTCCGCTCATTATTTATGAAGTATATTATATTTGCTTCAGAGCAGGTAGTCCGTATGCTGTTTCTAGGGGAAAAAATGGTTCGAACCGATGAAATAGACGCTCTAGTATCATTCTCATTCTGTATTCATAGCCACAAAATTAGCTTTCTACATCCTACAAATTTTTCTTCTCCAGTTCCAAATGCTAATATCCATTTCAATTTTGTAATAAATCAATTCACTGGTAAAATCGTAGACTTACACAAAAGCAGTACATTTAAATTGATATGGTCTCTTAGAAACGAT
The DNA here is from genome assembly GCA_946800315.1 of Misopates orontium. NCBI lineage: Eukaryota > Viridiplantae > Streptophyta > Magnoliopsida > Lamiales > Plantaginaceae > Misopates > Misopates orontium. The sequence goes on along the minus strand of OX326953.1, from coordinate 14,634,339 downwards.
TGTCTTCTATACATCATGGTGACTCCAGGATATGCAATCCTCGAAACCATACTGTAGTGGGTAGTAGCAAGATTTCTGTAAGAAATTGGTGTGCCTCAACTAACTTGTGTTACATTTTTTCTCAAGATTCAGTATGTTCTTCCCTATCTTCTATAAACTCTCTGATCCATACTTACATTGCTTTCTGTCTTGATTGTTCTTTATTGCCTACAGGTTGAAGGACAAACAGAGGAAGTTATTTTCGATCACCTTCACGCCACTGCTTTCCAGTACACCCCTCTCGGTAGAACGATCCTTGGGCCTGCTGAAAATATAAAGATAATTGGCAAAGAACATCTTAGAAACTATATTTCAACTCATTACACTGCTCCAAGAATGGTACTTAGACATTAATAATGCTTTCACGTGCTGAAGTCCATCCATCTTATTTTGTGGTTGTACATGTTTGATATGTTCTACTGCTGATTCGATCTGACTGTTTCTGCTTGGTCCCTATGTTAGGTAGTCGCTGCTTCTGGTGCTGTTAAGCATGAAGATATTGTTGAGGAGGTGAAGAAGTTATTTACAAAGTTGTCAACAGATCCAACAACAGCTTCTGACTTAGTTACTAAAGAACCTGCAATCTTCACTGGCTCCGAGGTATAGATACCTTGTTTAAGATGCTACATCTTTGCTGATATTTGATGGATGGTTGATGCTGGATCTTTTGTTATGCTTTATGCTTATCTTATACACTATGCCAATCATGCTTATCTTGGTTGAAGGCTTGATGCTAATCCCATCTACTTATATAATGAAATTTAGATTAGGATGCTTGATGACGACATTCCTCTTGCCCAATTCGCGGTTGCTTTTGAAGGTGCTTCTTGGACGGATCCCGATTCTGTTGCTCTAATGGTCATGCAATCCATGTTGGGTTCCTGGAATCGAAATGCTGGTGGTGGAAAACATACGGGGTCAGTATTAGGCACATGAAATGCTGATGGTCTTAACTGATATTTTCTTCTTTCTTTAACCTTCACATGTTCCACTTGCATTGATCGGGGTTAAGATTTGTAATGCAGTTCTGGTCTGGTCCAGACGGTTGCGATTGATGAAATAGCAGAGAGCATGATGGCTTTCAATACCAACTACAAAGACACTGGCTTGTTTGGTGTTTATGCTGTTGCTAAGGTGGGTTTCCAATGTTGATAAAGACTAGGGGAAGGGAACTTTATGTTTGATCTAGTGGTTGGAAATAAAGCATCAAATATACGGCTTTCGCTCTCTGTTCTTTCTCTGATATCACAACCTGCACCATCTTTCCTTGTTTATTTATACTTTAGTTTGACTTTTTGTTGTTCAGTTTCTCTTTTGAAGTTATTTATTCGTATGCTGGTTCTTTCTAAGTTATACGTTCGTTAACAGTCATAGATTTGATCTTGCATAGAACATTTTTCCTTAGGTGTACCGGAATGTAAATTCTTCTGTATTTATCTCCTGATGTATTTTGCTAAGAATCACATTGCGACCTACTTCTAGGAATGATTATCTTTCTAATAGCATGTCTACTTTATGGCCCCGTACAGTAAAAATAACAGCAACTAGGTTTTAATCCCAATTATTTGGGGTAGGAGCGCATGAATATTGTCACGACTTAATCCAATTATGCAAAATGCTTTTATCATCTAGAAACCGTTTGATATTGATCAACTTCGTTCAAGTTTTCATAGTTTGTCATTCTACTTGTTTGTGTACTTCATCTGCTTTATTGGTATTTGTGCGCTGAACAAAGAAAATATTAGCCTTTGTCTATCTCAATTTTTGTATGTGTACGGGGTGAGGGCGATCAATTCATCATTCCTCATTGACGTCTGCTTATTGTTATGGTACAGCCTGATTGCTTGGACGATTTGGCATATGCAATTATGCATCACTTAACCAAGCTATGTTATAGAGTGACTGAAGATGATGTTATTCGTGCTCGCAACCAGGTAATTTGTTCAATCATGGTCGCAAGTTGATTTTCCTTTTCAGAATTTTTGTTTTTAGCAAGTACCCATTGGTTTTACTGTGGTGTTTAAGTTCTATAGCGGTTGTATGATCTTCAGATATCTATTTAAATTAATTGTTTGTTGCATTCATAACTTAAGTTGGCTATGTGGTTACCTGCAGTTGAAATCTTCTCTGCTGCTTCACATTGATGGAACAAGTCCTGTTGCGGAAGATATTGGACGCCAGGTATGATATATTTTCTACAAAATAAAATTCCTTATTCGAATGATGCCTGCATGACTCATTGGGGCAACAAACGTATACCTGTTTCCTTTTTGTTGATGAACTGTTAAATTAGTGAGATAAGCTCTGCTTCATGTAGTATACTGGACATGAGCTGTAGGTGATCAATAAGTGCAACTGTACAAAATCATTATTTCGTTTCGGTTAGATACTATATCCAGTAACCGGTGAGTTCACTGGTTTTATATCCATCAGTTTGTTAGCATCAGCTTGGCATTACATATTACAAAATGATCGTTCTTTCCTCTGTATGTCCACAAACATAAGCAAAGTTCAAAGACTTGCCAACTGAGATGATACATGAATGATAAGAGCTTAAAGCATGTACAAACTTGAAGCTCTAAATGCCATCCCTTCAGTCGTTCAGCTGAGATGACATCCTTGTGACCTATGATCATATTTAATTTCATAAAAGATCATTTCTTGCATATAGTTTGAAATCTGCTTGATTTTCTCATTATATATATACACCATTTGCTTCATTTTAAATATCTCTCACCCATAACAAGTTGCAAAAGAGAATGACAAATGTTGGAAAATATCCAAAAATGAATTATGTAGGCTAGTAACAGAGGGTGCCATGTTGGATATGTTTACATTGTTACTTTGGAAAAACGTAAGGGCCATGGATCAGCAGAGCTGAATCAAGAGCTAGAGGAAATGAAAACCATACATTGTTACATTTGGAAAACCATGTCTACATTGTTGTGGAGGATGGTTCTGGGCTGGTTTCTCTGTCTTAAAGGAGCATAAAAAACTAAATGAACCTACCCCTAGTTTACAGAGAAGTCTGTTCAACTGAATTGTTGATGGATGAAATTCGAGAGCTTGTCCCTTTTCACCTGTTTGAACATTTTACTTGGCAATAAGGTCTAACTAATAAATTTAATTTTAGTACCTTGCTTGTTAACTACATTTGCCTGTGCTTGGTGTGTATGTTCTAATTCTTCTCTTTTTTGGTTGTAGCTGCTGACATATGGTAGAAGGATTCCATATGCTGAACTATTTGCCAGGATAGATTCTGTAGATGCCAGCACAATCAAACGAGTTGCAAACCGTTTTATCTTCGACAGAGTATGAGAAATTTTCAATTTATTTAGTAATGAACTGCCTGAACAGAGGATAGTTGTTTCAAAGGTATCAACTGGTTATAAATTGTTTATACTCTTGTCTCAGGACCTCGCAATTACTGCTGTTGGGCCCATCCAAGGCTTGCCGGACTACAACTGGTTCAGGCGCAGGACTTACTGGCTTCGTTACTAGGTGCTGCAAATTGGCATTATTGGTTATTTGTCGGCGCTCCTGTTTTTTCTTTATTCGACAGCCTTGATCCAGTATAGTGAAGCAAATTGGTCCCTGGCACTATTTATTTTGCTCCTGCTCATTTGCTACGATATTTTTGTGTACAATTTCTGACAAGTGAAAATAATAGGGATTTGGCTGTTATTAGCAAGAGATGGTTCAGTGTTCCTCATTGAAGATGAACGCATCCATGGACGTAATAAAATAATATACCCTCATTTTTTCCCGCGATGTTATTTTGTTCGTTTTAGTTGCTTGATTGTTTGATGTATGAAATTAGGAAAACAAAGCTTTTTACCCCGCACCTTAGAAATTATAACTCGATAATCTTTAATCGTGAAGTTTGAATGATTGAATCATCTTAATTTGCAATCAATTGACATAAAACCTGTAATTGCAGCAAACTCTCCAACATACGGAATTGGTGGTAGTGTGCCTCTCAACTTATTGAAAATGTGTGGATTTCCCCTGGACCCTTGATCAATTGTTTATTTTGGATAAAATTTTGTGTTTTATGTTAGATTTGACTTCGGGATTGTAGGCACTTAAATTTTGTGCCTAATTAAATAAATGCATTAGAGATTAACTTAATTTTTTTTACTATTTTAATTTGGAATTTTACTAAATTAAATTCCAATAAAAGATAGTTAAATTAATTAATTTTCTAATATATTTGTTAACTAATTAAATGATGACAAGTGTCAAATATGAAGTGTTTTTTTTAATACCTCTTGATAACTACAAAATAAATTTGTATTTATCTTGAAAATGGAAGAACCAATAGTATGCTTCCACGTCGTCTCTTGATCTTATCAAGACTCTACTTCTACACCTATAAATAGAGGTCTTCACTCAAGGAAAATCCACAACACAAATATCATATTTTGAAGAGTAGAAGCTCTGGAAATTCTCACTCAAGTTCATCATCTACGAGGAGTTCTTCGCGGGGATCATGATCGTTTTTTCACGAGGATTAAAGCTGTGGAAATTCTCCCTTTGATTAAAGCTGTGGAAATCGCCCCCAAAATTATCATCTTCAAGGCGTTCTTCGCGAGGATCAAGATTGTTCTTCACGAGCATTAAATAAAAACTCCATTTGATTCAACATCAACTTGCAAAGCCGTTGGAAAACTGTTTCCGAAGATCGGACTTCTGCTAAAGGAGATCAAACCTCAATATATTCAACAAATTCAAAAGAACTCAAGGCGAAGATCATATTGTTCGTCGCGAGCTTCAAGTAAAGTTCAACTTTAATTCAAGATCAAGCTCAAACGCCCTTGAATCGAAGTTCAAATTAAAGCCGCATGGAAGAGATCAAAATCAACTCCACATTGAAGTCTACCAAGTTTTTTCAAGTTCATATGTTCTAGAAAAGAATCAGAGGATTATTGAGATTGTAACCCATATTCTTTTTGAATATATATAAATTTTATTTGTTCTAACTTTTCTTGTCTTTTATTTTAAAGACTCGAAATTTCATAGCAACAAGGATAATTCGTACATTTTTTAATAGGTAGAGGCACTTTGCACATTTTTTAATAGGGTTTGTTGCAATAAATCTTTCTATAATACCACTTATTGTTTGGTCTTTATTAGGTGCTTTGTAAAATAAAATAAAATAACTTATTTTTCATGTTAATAACTTCAATAAGGTAAAATATGTCAAACCTATCAAACTAGAGAGCATGTACGATTTGACACTTACCTTTGAAAGTTACGATATATTCCCACTTTTCAAGAAAGTGTGAATTGTTCCATAAGTGGTTAATTAGCCGTTCAATACAGACACATTATTGGTTTTTGCAATTTCATCCGTTAAATTTGATATTAAAGAGCAATTCACACATTTTGAACATGTTGAGAAGTATGTTTTAACTTTTCATAGATTAGGGGCAAGTTGCACATGGACAATAGGTTGCAGAATTGATGCATTTTGCCCCTTCAGTATCTATAAAATACTTCAGCAAGACAATATCTTAATATAATACACAACCACTACTATAATTAGGTTAAGGAGACCGAGATTGAATCCCAAGCCACTTCCCTTGAGGTTTTATCTCTCTTCATTCACCTCTCCCGCAATTTCAGTTTTCTAATCCACCACCCCTTAAAAAGTTTGATTGGTTGTCCTTGGCCACCAATAGTTTGAATGGTAATTTAGTCAATATGTTTATTAAATGTTCTTACAATACACACAAGGTCCAATTAAGACCAAAAACATGTCCCACATTAAGTATTGACTCATTTTGTCACAAAAATATATTAAGTAACTATACGATATTATATAAAAATAACACTGAATATGGCCTCATATTTATTATATGTTATTACAATACACACGAAATCCAACTAGAACAAAAAAAGTGGCATGTTTGCAAAATAGGGTATTTCACAGGACTAGTCCTACAAAATGACTTTTTTGCAAAATTAGTCCCTCAAAGTAGCATGTAGTTATTTTAGTCTCGTATTGTGACCTTATTTACGATAGTAGTCCCTTTTTACCGGAACAATTTTGACCCAAATTTAGGGTTTTGAAAACCTAATTTTAGAATTTTTACATGTCTATACAATTTCTTTCACAAAATTACATTTACACCCCCAAAGAATTTCTAAAGCTTTTTATAAGCCAAATTAATTATAAAAAGTTTAAAACTTTTTAAGTTTCATCATTATGTAAAACTAAATTAAAAAGCAAAATCATGTTATGTGACTAAAATAACTAATCTTGCAAATATGTCACTTTATGGAACCAGCTCTGCGGAATTTCCGTTTTAAATTAGCCTGGTATACATTCTTTGTCCAATTACTAATATTTAATAATTATATTACTCAATTACCATCAAATTAATGGTGGGCTAGCAATAAATTTTCTGATGAGAGGTGGATGAAAAAATGAAAACTAAGCGGATGGAGAGAGGAAAACCTCCAGGGCAATGTATGGAGTTTACCATAGCTTAGAGAAGCAAAAGAAAAAAGGTGTTATCAAAGAAGTACATCGAGTTGTTTTCTAATATTGAGTTGTTCAAGCTTCAACGAGGTAACGACTGGATGTGACTTCTTTACTAGTTGAAGTAGCTTTCCATTGCCGAAAAAGATTTTACATAAGAGGTTACCGTAATTCTCACTCTTGATTGGGTAAAATATGCTACTCGTTTGCTTGAATTTGCTTTAAATAGTTTGCTGCAAACAATTCACAATATATTAAACAAAAATGTAACTTTACATTTTTATTACTATAATACTTTTTGTTTCTTCTTTCTGTGAATATTATATATAAATTAATACTAGTTTAATTTGCTGTCAGTCTAATTACAGTTGTCTAAGGTAAATATAACTATGAAAATCCCTTCATCAAACTCGACTTATGAACTTTTAAGCCACGAATTCACCTGAGCACCCTCTCAACTCCAGAAAATAATTAGACAGATATAACTCACGGTCAAAAGTAAGCTTTAAAGAAAATAGTCAAACAAATATGATCTAAAGTCTTAATCAACACTCAACTGTTGCCACGAAAACAGTAGACATACTCTACAACAACCAATACTCCAAAAGATAATGGGTATAATTCTCATCTCCAAATGAAATAGGTTTTACCAACATGCTGTACATGCTGTAAGCTTACCCTTGCCAAAAAATATACCCATAATCACAACACCTCCTATGACTAATCTCTAATTCTCCTAATTCTTAAGACAATGCTTTCTAGCATCAGCCTTAAGCAGGGAAAATGAAGATAAAAAAATAACTCCAATAAAAAAGGTTGTTGATCTGTTAGTACCTAGAATTCTGCGAGAGGCTATTTCCACATCATCATTATGAAACACCAATTTTATTGATGGTTGTTAATTTCGGAATTTGCACTCCATGTATTATGTCCCACCTTCCTCTACCTTCTTTTTACTTCTCCTGGTCTCTATGAACTGTACAAGTTGGATTTACCTGTTGTATTTACGTCTACAGCCGCTGCCTAGCTTTTCTGTTACTTCCCTTTTGACCACTCCTGTTTACCCTTTTTACTCCGCCACCCCAATCGTCATCGTAGTCGTCATCTTCATCATCGACGCCTGCCATTCTAGCAGCTTTCCCACCTTTCCTAGGAGTTGGCCGCTTCCTTTTGATGTTGGCTGTGTAAGTTGTGTAGTCGACTGTGTCTTCCTTCAATGCATTCTTGAAGTCCTGAAAAATTAGAACAATGAGAACATAAATCAGCACAAAGCTCAGTAAAATGCTATGGAAATAGACCTGAAAAAAAAGTTAAATACATGAAGAAAACAAAAAATGGTTCTGGGCAAAAAGGGAAATATATAGAAGGAGAAAGATATGAAGAAACAGCAATATTCAGGGATGAACACCCGTTCTAAAGCAGTGAAAACTATAAGCTACAAAACTGAGATAGGTGATACACAAAAAAATAAAAATAAAGCAACAAATATACGGGGCAAACATATAAAGCAATATAACATAAAAATAATTTAAGTCGGATTAATTTCAAAAACCAGGTTGCAGTAAATTGTAAGGAGGGTGAAAATGCAAAAGTCTACCATAGCACTTCAAATCACCTGATATCGCTGTACAAGCTCTTCATAAGAGTTTGGTGGGTCAATGTTAACATCGCTGATATTGAAAGGAGTGCTCTGGCGCAAAAGATTCTCTCCAGGTTTTGGGGGTTCACTCGGAGAAAATGCCTAATCAAATTGAAAACAAAAAAAAATTTAGAACATCCATTTATATCCAAACATGGATCTTTCTAGAGAAGAGCATTACATGATTCTTTCAAGAAAAGAGCATTACCTGACAGCGAACATCATCTAGGTTGTAAACAATCTTCAGGTGCCTCTTCAGTTTCAGAAGAAGTTGCATGGCACCAGCTGCTAGACAGTCGGCCTGAAGAATATCACAAACACGTGAAGAAGCCTAAGATACTTGACAGATACAAATAAAAAAACAGAAATTGGCAGTACTCAGTAATGGAACGAACACAATGCTGGAGCAGACAGATTATTGAGATCGCTAGTTTTAGGTTCAGGTAAATGGAAGGAGGGGATTCTATTACTTATTGTCTGCCTCCTCGTATACGTTCTTCGATATTCAATGGTTTTAGTTACATTATTTATAATTTCATTCTATCCCCAAATATTGGAATTTATAAAACACAAATCAAAAAGAACTGATCCACCTCACTTCAATCATCTCTCCCGTATTACTTCTCGCCAACTAAACAAGAAATATATCTGCTATAGATCTCACACTTTTGTCCAGCCAGGACAGGAGCCCATTCCCAACCCATACTAGAAGGAACCAGACTGAAAAAATTGTAAGGGAGAAAAGAAAAAACAAAGGATAGTATAAACACTAAGCAAATCTTAAGCTTACCAACCAAAACAAACACAAAACAGATAATCTATTATTTGTATTTCGGTTACCACCGACCACCACGCTATATCAAACATAAAAATGGGGAGATGACTACCTGGATTTTCTGCAAATCATTTTTGGAGAAGCTGTAAGAATCTCTCGAGGTCATAGGAACTGTATTTGGATCCTCAGGCGCAGAATCTCCAAATAATTGTTGATGCTGCAAGTCCCCAGATATTCCGAGACTTCCATCAGCTGCCGTGGTTCTTTCGCTCACATGGTTTCCAGTTTGATCATATTGTACCACACCATTTCCATTACTATGTGCCATATTTACTTGTAACAAATGCAAAAAGTCTTTCATGTTTGACTCTAACGTCCCAGCTCTAACTTGTAGCACTCGGTTTATAGTGTAAATCAAATAAAGAGGCTCATCAGGAATTGTGAAAGGTAACAAAGCAAGAATCTCTGTACAATATCTGCAAAAAAGAAAGCCATCATATAGTGACGTCCAAAAAAAGTAATCTTTGATGAGATGTTATAGAGCTCACATGAGAAAAGGTATCACAGCATCACTCCATCTTGGCATTTCAAATTTCCGAACAACAGAAGACATGAATCTGTTTCTTGAAATGCGATTTCCACGAATGAGCTTGTAAATTCGAGAAACCCCAAGCCGTGCATATGCAAAAGAGCCAGAATCTGACTTTCCCTTCACATTGTTGGATAACCTGGATTGAACTTTAAGGTTTGAATCTTCAGAGGCAGCTTCTTTCATGGAATGAATGAAAATAAATGACAACTGAAGACCGTCTCCTAGACGGCTTTCAAAGAAAGCTGGATACCTGAAGGAAAAGCAACTAGTTAGACTGCATAATATTTAAAATAGAAAAAAAAATCAACTTTATACAAAGTAGCTCACTTCTCATTCATATTCATCAGGAGATGATGGGCCAACTTCAAATTAGCCTCCTCCGGATCCGTTTCAAGGGCAATGAGGTAAGGAACACAAGTGAGCGGATGCACAAGCCCTTGGCGCAACACAATTTCCACAATCTGAACATGAAAAGAAAGCAATAAATTTATAAATCAAGCATAAGTACCTTACAGATTATCATGAATCAAACTTAAGCTGCAAAAGAAAAGGATACTAAGCCATCAACTTTAGAAACCAAACAGCTTTCTGAAAGAACACTATTTCAGTTTCATTTTGAAATTTATGCAGAATCACTGAAAACAACTTTCCTTCTTAAGTCATCAAAGAGCTATAAAATCTCGCAATTGATTCACCAAAAGAAAAGTTTCTATTCAGACGGATTTGTTTTTCATCATTTCACTGTTTCTATTCCATCTGTTAATATTAGATCCTCTTGTCTAGCTCTCAATCTTGGTACTAGTTCGTAGTGATCTCAAATCATGATCTAAACTGGCAGTGTAAGACATGGCTGGCATATGTAGTTGAACTTTTTCTCCCCAAACTACTAAACCACATGATGAACTATAGCAAGAACTGAGAGCGATACATGGTAACAACTGACAACCTTTAGAGCAGCTAGTCGTACATGGTGATTCACATCCAAACAGCATCCTAAGATGCTATTCCAATACAGCTGAACGATACAACCACAAATGTTTGTATCACCAGCGCCTGCAGCGACAGGCACATTGTGACCATCATCTTTCACATGAGTAACTTCACTGTTGTTAGCCTTATCAGGTTCCATTTGACTTTCAGCATCCAGAAGATATTCATACATGTTCTGCAATGATTGTATCTGGCAAACAAAACAATCAGTATATAAGTTGTAGAAAGAGTATGTGACTAGATCACTGGTACCTTCAGCCGAGCGTCAGTATTGGCAGCAAGAGTTGACTCCAAAATTTTACCAACATCCTTTTGCAACATGCATTCAGGCTTAGCAATTGATACATAGCCTAATGCCTGCAAAAATAAAACCACTACATTACAAATTCAGAAACAAATTATTAAAAGAGCAAAACTAAGATGTTCAACAGTCTGGTGGGTACCTGTAATGCCCGGACCTTAATGACGAAGTCATCCGCCTGGAGATACTTCTTAAACAAGTCGATACCACTTACAATATCCATAATTTTTGAGTTGGAAGCTGATGCAGCCAGTAGAGAACCACCATAGCGCACCAATAGCCCCATACAGAAAAGAGACCGACCTACTTGCTAAAATGATTAAATTTTTTAATATATATCTGCAAACATTTAAAACAAAAGCAGGCTAGAAAGTAAAGAAGGAAGCAAATGTACACAAATCACGAGTCTTGACATATTACAGAGAATAAGTTTAGTAGATGTATTTTCAAGCAGTTCAAATTTGGCAAAAAACTAGTCTTTCAGGAGTATTCATCAGTTCACAACTAGGAAGACTTTTAACTCCTGGAAACCAACTCAGAAATCAACTCAGATGATCGCAGGTGCACATGATGAGAAACCAACTAAGAAATCAAAGAAATCATTCTCAAGGGAAAAGAAAAGCACTAGCATTCTGCAAAAATACAACCAATTACAGCAACCAAATACCTCCATTTCAAAAGAACTAGTCAAATGAAGGAACATAGAATAAAGAAAGAATCAGGGCGTAAGAATACAGAAAAAAAACACAAAAGTAAGTCAAAGTGTAGAAAGAATTTTCCATATGAACACTTAGAATGTGCCCATGGGTACAAAGGTGGGACAGGCTACCAACTATGACCCTAAAAGTTTAAAGTTGATTACGAACCTGCTGGTTATCGAATCCTAATGCATTCAGGCGTTTATAGAACAGTTGAATAAGATATTCAACAACACTTGCACCTTTTCCTGCTACTTTACCCGCAGAACACAAGCACCTATTTGTAAGGCCAAAAGAGAGTTCAGGAAAAAAGTATGTCAGGTATTATTAGTCCTTGTCGTTCAAAGCCAATTCAAGAAGAGAGATAGAATATAGTCCAGCCATTTTAAACTACTAATGAATTAAGCCAGAAGAAGTATCAGTGCCATCTTTCACAAATTAAAATATAAGCTGCTAATGGATAAAAATATAAAACAGTAAAGAGGAAAAATAACAATGCATAGCATAACCAATTGAGCAAAAGCTCTTCCAATAGTGTAGTTACAAAGCATAAAATATAACAGAAAAACAGACAGTTAATTTCTACAGGTAACATCTTAACTTCTCTAATAGCAATACTCAAGCAGTATCAAGGTCACTGAATCCAAAAATTAAAGTAGTTATACATGCTAACAGCAAAGGGGAAAGGTTTTACATGTTTTCCATCCGTTGAGAGAGTCTATACCTTTATTTCTAATTCAAACAAAGGCCTGCACATGTTATGCAGAAAAAATGCAATACAAGGTGTTACTGGGTACCAATATATCATTAGAGGCACATACCTAACATCACAAGGTCATGTCGATGCCGATAGAAAATCCTGGCAACGTGTATATACGGACATTTCCAATTTCAACACCAGGCCTACAACTCATGATCCTCTAGTACACAATTCTAACTTTCAGAGTACCACAAAATATATTTAAAGAATGAGAACACCAAACAGAGAAACTCCATCGAAATATGGCAACTCGTGCCTCTTTGCACTAGATTGGGAATATCTTAAAGTCAAACTAAAATGTAAATGCTTTCACTAAATTACATTAATTATAAAAGAATCAAGGACACAGAACAAAAGAATTTATCATCGATAAAGTTTGTCTGCAAATTGTAGAAGTTACTGCATCACCAATAGCAAAATAAACAAAAGTATCATGAAGGAAGAGAGTTACTTGATGCAAGCATGGACAACTGTCAGGAAAGAATGTCGGACGATCATTTGCTTGAGATCTTGTTCAAGTTCCTCCACAATCGACGGAGGAAGCTTCCGCAATAAAGGCAAGACAGAATCAATTATAAACAATATACTCTCCAAAAGCTGTGCTGCCACCCGATTATCAGACTGCGAAAAAAGAAAACTGGGTAAGCCATTCTCAATTTAATATTGTAATTCAAGGATACTAATTTATTGCAGTGTTCAACATATGAAGGAAGTCCGAAGGATAAGCACTGGCAGCCTTCCAACTATTATAGGACTTCAAAATTCAAGTGTAATACATAAGCAACACAAGTGAAACTTATGTTGAAAAACATTCCACACAAAGCTCAGCAGGAGCATAACGGAACATTAATCAAGCTCGTTTTATGCATACACATGCACACTCAAACACTTCCAAATCCCATTTGCTAGTCTATAATTGATAATTTTAAGCCATAGTCCTAGTAAGTCACCATAATGTGGAAATGTGAGACATAATGTCTTAGAGTCTGCAAGATAGCAAGTTACAACCCAGAATACTATAGCTGCCCACTGAATGGAGCTGTTAAATCTTGCTTTTCATCAATAAAAACCTTTACTTGAGAACTCTGAATGCAGAGGAACATATATCTCAGAGAAGAATTATTAAATAAAATCACGTGTTATCCTTCCAGCTGTAGCGAAGGTTTCTCAAACAGAACCCTGAGAACCATGGGCAGAGAGAAGTGGGGGGTGGTGTTGGAAAAAGTCAAGTGTGGAGTATTGAAAAGAGATGAGTAAAGTGAGTGGCTTATTCGTGGAAAAGTCCCATAAATCTAATGCCTTAAGGTTTTGGGTCAAGATGTGGTGCCAAGCTCACTAACATGTGTTATCACTTCAACTCATAGATTAATATCTCCCTGGATGTAGGCTCTCCCAGTCCTAACAAGTGGTATCAGAGCCAAGTTTGGCTGGGACAGGTACGGAGACGGTGTCGGAGGTATGGACTTAGGATAAGAGTGAAAGTTGTAACTGTTCGGCTAGAGACCTCTCATGTGTTGACTGGTGGACCGGAATCCATGAATCTAACCATGATAAACAGAACTGCATATAGTAATTAAAGTTGATATCATTATGCAACAAAGTTGGAGCTTAATTACCTGACTCTTCAGATATGGTTGTAGGGTTATCACAAACTGAGAGGGATCAGAAGCTGGTGCACATAATGTAGGATCTACGAGACAAAAAGCATGCAAGAGTAGAAAATACGGAAGCATGCGCCCTTCTCCTTCCTCATTATTTGTTTCAGCAACCTAGAGCCATAACAATAATGCAAAGTAATACAGGTCAGATTCAATGATTAAAGAGCAAAATGTAATTCAATCAACATTCAGTTCAAGAGAGTTTTCTCTCATTACACAACCATCACCAGAGTAGCTGTGGTCCACTAATTTTCTTCCACCGAAAAATGACTTAATAATGTTGCCATCAGGCAAAACTTCCACTTTTTAAACCTAGAATAGTGAGAGATGAAGGTCTCAACATATTATAATAGCTCCGCTCCGATGCCACCCATGTTCATATACTTTGAGGGATATGACTTCAGGGAGTAGTGATGCGAAACGGCTGGGAAGGTTTTTGATCAGGTTGCAAATTAATCACAAACAAAAGCAGATCTATGATTCTTGATTTTTTCATTTGTCTAAGAAGTTTCAAAATACTGTATGTGTTACTGTCTGGAGTTGATAAACTTCTTTGTGATACTTTTGACAAAGAAAAATGGAATAATGAGAATTAATGAATGGAAACTTCTTTGTGATACTTTTGACAAAGAAAAATGGAATAATAAGAATTAATGAATGGAACCTATTGAGTGAATCTTATGATGGATCTTCTATAACCTGCAACAAAACAGCCATACCTGCAATACTTTTTCTAACAAACACTTGCACATAAGTTCACAGCGCCTGCGTACTGAAGCAAGTAATACAGGGTTTATCCCAGCAGCTTTAGCTGACTGAGGAAAGAAATCAAGGGCTAAGTTGCGCCTAATGACAGTCACAAGAGGTAGGTAACTGGACATCCTTCTCAGCATTTCAACAATCTGCTCGGTCTTTTTAGCAACTTCCAATGGGACACAACTACCATCTTTGAAAGGATGGAGCTGCACGCCAGAAGGCTCCTCAAACCAAAACTCATAAAACGTCTTGCAGACCAGGTCCTGTAAAATGAATCAAGATTGCAAATTTACCAATCTCACTAAAAGAAAATGAAACAATAATTTTGAACCAATCTCCAATAAACAAACTTGGTAGTCTGGTTGTTCAACAAAATTTAACCTCAACTCTACCTTTGGGAAAAATATTCAAGTTAAACAAATATGTAAAACAGCGAAGGATACATGCATGCTGTCAACAGCCTGAAGTTACAAAAGCTTAAAAAGCCACCTTTAAAAACAACACGACATTGTTACAGATCATCAGTGGATCACACCAAAAATTGAAGCATTTATACACATATCCAGCAAAATACATGGCAAATTTGAGCAACAATATATAAGCACGCTCAACGGAGAAAATATTTATGATGATATTTTCTGTTTATTAATCAAAATTAAAAGAAATAAGACTCAACATGAAAGGAGATAGATATGCATACAGGTCGTGAAAACCCAAAAAAAAAAAAAAAACTTAAACAAAGGCCAGGATACTTGAAGTACTTTATGAACTCGATTTACTATTTTTGTGCTACCTGTATGCTAGATTCTTCATCATTGATACGAGAAATTATCTCGATACAAGCTGGCGTATACTGTGAAAAGTCAGCACTGGAGGTACACATATCCTTGATAATTCTGATGGCCCGTTTCCGCACACTTATTCCAGTATCCTTTATTCGCTCTGCTACCTTCTCAAAATACTAGAAAAGAATCCCAAAGTTAGAGGGCTGAAACAGAAAATCAAGCGTAAAATACAAACATAGATAAAAGTGGTACCTTTAGACCAACATCAGGGTGTGAAGCAATATGTCGACCAACAATCTCAAGGGCTGCTTCTCTAACTGATATAGCAGAGTCGCAAAACCTCCCTTCAACAGCCGTTTGGACAAACTTGTCGCCCAATACCTCAGGATCAGCTTCTACAATAATACTAACCTATAACCAAGTACATAGGTAAGTCCTAAATGGTGCAAGGGCAAGAAGAAGAAATGTACTGTTAACAAAAGTAAAAGAAAAGAGAAGCATTGATGTAGCAATCACAAAAGTGCTTCTCGACATACCGCTCGCAGTGCCTTAGCACGAATTACTGGTGAGTTCTCCATTAGGCTTGCCTGTTAATAGCAACAAACAAATTTAATATTTGAACTCCAAAAGTTTTAGCAGTGAGCAATCTTACCTACCAGGAGTACTTGAAGAATCTTGTCAAATCCTCTAGCAAAAGAACTATTCTGTCCCAATGCCAGTGTTATTTTCTTCATGGAATCCCTCGTCAAAGAGGATGAAAAGGAACAAGAATCACGCGATATTGCTCTTGTCTTCAATCTTGCGAGGTAGAAGGAAAACCTTTCTTGCGAGGCAGGATCATCTTTATACCAAAGGCATAGATAAAACCTGAAAGTCAATATTTCTTCACAGGGTTATGACATGTTAAATAGTTCATTACAAAATTCACTTTTCTATAGTCACTGACCATCTAGTAAAAAGTTGCAGTTCGTCTCCAGAACCCGCATCTTGCAAATAATTCAAAAGCATTTGTTGGATAATCTCCTGATTCATGACAGAGCCTGTAGTTCGTGAAGATTTCCCCGAATGCTTGCGATGTGATTTCTGGTCATCATTATTCTGGGAATCACTGTATGTTTTCAAGACACGTAGTTCCTTCTCGCATACACAAATTTGACATTCATCATTGTCTCTTCCTCCTGTACAATCTATGTGAAATGACCTCTGGCAACCTAGACATTCAGAAGTAGATCTTTCAGTCAGTGGACCCAAACAAACAGAACAGGCATCTCTTGGGCAGCTTGAATCAACACTGCGATTGTTCATCAACTCCTGTATAATCCAAAACTTTTCCTTTTTACAGAGGACAGCATCATGTTTCAATCTTGAACCAATTGTTCCAAGGAGGTCAATGGCCATAGTACGAGCAGCAATATCCTTTGACTTCAGCCCAGCATTCTGAAGTAGTAAAACACATAAAACCTGCAGAAACTTCTGTAAATATGAGGTTGATCGTGTCAACTTAAGCAATAACCATTTAAAAGGTACCTCAAGAATGGGAGCTGAGGCAGGATATTCAGGCAAGTTCAAGGTAGTGAGCAAATCCGTAACAAGATTTTCCATTATTGCCTTCGATTCAGATGCATCCTGATTTTTTGTGCTGGTATATCGCTCAAGAACTCGAGTCCAGAATTGGCAACATGATTCTTTAACTGCTTCATGGCACTTAGATGGGTCATCCGCATCAACTGGGACTTCCGGGGAAGGATTTCCATAGCTTTGTCGTAGACCTCCGGGAATATTCACACTGTAGTGAACCATTTGAATTAACAGAGCAGAGATTAACTGAATCTGCATTTGTTCTTCCCCAGGAAGATGATAAGTTCTTGGTACTCTCTTCGTAAGGGGCAACTTCAGGAGGACTTGAAGTGTTTCATCCATCACATAAGATCTATGATGAGTATATGAATGATATATCTGTGTGGTAAAATGCATACAACAGTTCAGTTGAGCAACAGGATCAGAAATTGCATGCCTTAAGAAACAGTGGAAGTCAGAGAACAAGGTAAGCAAATTTTATTACCCCACCAATTAGACCGATGGTTTTTAGTTGCAAAAGCTGGATGTTATCAACTAAAAGAGTCTGCATACTAGTTCTCACGAGTTGGATGATGCAACTATCTGATAGACGCTCTATAGTCAACAACTCCTTCAGAAAACTAATAATAGTGCACAACTTCTGGAGTATAGTATTCACGACCGTGGACATTCTGCAAATAATGAATATTATTACAAAATCACATAGATAATATGGGTCGGCAGCTGTCAGTGTTTGTATGCACATGCTCATAGAAACAACATCATAAATATTAAGTATAAAAACATGTTGGATAATTATCATATCATTTAATTGAAAAGATGAAACAAAGTTGTGTCGTACTTGTTTGTTGTTGATTTCTTAACTCTTAAACTCTTCGAAGTCCGCCTTCTCTTACTAGATGACCCAAAATCTCCAACTTCTTCGTCTTCTTCGTCTGATATCCAAAGGCAAAAGAGCACACAACAGAATTAGAAGAACATAAGCAATGCAGCCTTCCACCACTCAGGACTCAATTTAAATGGACACTTGTAGTTTGGATACCAACTGAAAATCTTAAACCCAGTAGAAATATGAGGCTTCCAAAAACATGCTCCCAACTCATATACCCTCTAGAGGGGGAAATCGATGAAGCTGCTACGAAGCCACCTTGCCATTACAGGGAGGAGAATGTTTTTTTGCTTAATTGTCTGTCTGTATCCAAAGGCTGGATAGCTTTTCAACTCAAGAACAGGATACAGGACTTACAAAACACTTTGTCATATACTTTATTCAAAAGAGAAACAGAAATTCAAAAATCAAAGTCAACAAATATAAAAGTGATCACTTCTCATGAATTAACAAGGAACTGTAGCACCAACAATGTGATATAAGAATTCAAGTTAATAGCAGAGGCCGTAGAGCTGGCAATAAGACATACCATCAAGTGCCCCATTATCCTTTGGTTTATGCAACGCACGGTATGCTGGATCACAAGCAAACATAACATCCAAAATCTGATGTCTCGAGAACTCCAGGATCCTTTCAATATTCTGGTACGAGTACAGATAATTAGCTAGATAATCTAGCATCTTACAATCAGAGAACGTGTAAGGTTTAAGAGACATTTTCCTAAAAGAATGCACTTAAACTTAATACCTCTTCCTTATAAAGTTGTTTAGGCATGCCATCATGGGCCATAATAGCTAAAGCAGCATGAATCGACTCCAGAGAGCAATAAATGGGTGACACCACATCCGCATCTGACTGCAACCAAGTTAATTGGAGATGTTGAAGATAAAGCATAAAATTAAATAAGAAAAACTTAAATCACTTCTTTGCAGAATTTGTCAACAGCCAAAACCCTACCAACATGGCAAAACATAGCAATAGAGTGTCAAAACACCCAAACCACAAAAGAGAAAGAAACTCAGAGCAAAAAGATAAGAACAAAAAGACAGCATTGAACATAAAGTCCAGAATAAAAGAATAGAAAATGAGAGAAAATTGTTTACAATGGTTAAGTCATGTGAAGCCCAAAACTAAAGAAGCACCAGTACAACGCGTTGCAGCTCTAGTCTACGGCGTACATTTAAATGGAGGTCATATTCCTATGGTTATTTAAGTACATGCAGTACTCTACTCAATCAAAATGAATTGATGTATTCAGTTCAACGTGATCTTCGTTAGGATCATATAGCAATACACTATTTAATCGAGATTAAAGGCTTCAAAGTTTGTTAACAAAAGATACACTACAGCGAATTGCTGGTTTATACAAACTTTATTAAGCTCAGGGTACGGCAAACCTTTTAGGCACCTCGGAAAGAGTAATTACGCTCAGATCCAAATTAAACCCCATTACGAATCAACAGCCAATCTACATAGAATGGATTGTAAAATGACGAAATAACCTCATGCACATGGATAGAACAATGCGCAACATATGGGCATTGAAAGAGCAAGGGTAGAAAGAATTCATCAAAACCTTTTTAAAACTACGATAATACAGAAAAAAACTCCAGTAATTAAAGTATCAGTTACCCGAATGTTATACGTCTTAATCAATATGGAGTTATATACAAGGTTTCGTAAGTGAAGGCTCTTAGTAACTTTACACATGTAATGGGATAACTAACGGTTGGAATTTAACAAGATCAAATCAATTTATTATTAATAAGAATGTATCTTTGGGAAGAAAATTAAATTTAGGAAACGAGACATTATTTTAGGACTTCCCAGATAGGAAACTGAGCATTCATTCGTGCCAGTGGGGTATTATGAATCAGGCTTAATCTAGGATTCTTTATGTAAGGTAGCCTTGTATAGGATTCTTTAAGTAAGGTGAAGTAAATAATCATACTTTATCTCAAACATGGAACTGAAAACCAGTTTTTTCTCACACAGGGCAAAGAGAAGCATGTGTATTGAATTTTACAGGACCAGGTTGCAAATATACATTCAAGAATACGTGGAGATAACGATCAACAAAAAAAGCAATAATGAATTCATCTGGAAAAGAACAGCTGGAAGACAAATGGGGTAATGGAAGCAAAAGTAGATGACGGAAGAAATTTTAAAGCAGATAAATAAGGAAAAACTTTTTTCTAGAATCCAACATTCTCATTCGCACATAAGGGAAGAGAAGATCCTGACTTTGTCACAAGAGTATCGGATTCATTTTGGATTCATCCATAAGCGTAAAAGCTGGAAGGTATCTACACGAAAGAAGACCTTCACGCACTACAACTTGTTAACTGATCAAAAGTCACCTCACTTTCCTCCTGATGAGAGACAATACCTTAACTATGTTACTTTGATGAGACGCAATTCCGAACACCGAAAGCCCATAGAACAACTTTATCCCGGTCCAATAAGCCAATGAATTGGTAAATTATTAACTATTAGTATCAATATAACATGCCTAGATGTACGCCATCGTTCATTGCCCCTGCATAGGAAAATATGCCAGTACATTGGCATTGATTGGCTAAATATAACCATGCCCAGGGCCTCCATAACAGATGCTTTCATGACTATATATGACTTCCTTGCATGTGTTTTAGCTAAGCTTATTGCTAAATAAACAAAACAGTTATTACATTCAACAACTGAATTAGGAAACAAGTGTATTCTCCTATCCAGGTGCAGCAGGTTCATCAAATTATTGCAGCCATGAAATTCTTTTTTTTTTTTTTTATAGGAAATGGAAAGTCTAAATTATCGGGAATTTATCGGATAATATAATCATTGTGGGCGATGTGATCAGACAAAGGGAGAGCCTGAGCGGAAATGTTTGGCGCTGAAGACCAAACAGTTTTTCCTGAAATGTTACGCTTTAATACATTAAAGAAATTTATGACATGTCAAACTTATGAGTACGCTCTAGCCATTAAAACTGTATAATGGATATACCCTCGTGCCATTAAAACTGTATCATTTTAGATATACCCTCGTGTTTAAGTTAATGAGGTGTTTAAATTGCCTCCTCAGGAACGAGAACTCGCAATTATAAAGGACCAATAATTAAGATATGTGGTTTACTCCACGCCATACATGCAAATTAAGTTAATTCCTGGATACCCTCGACATTTTGGGAAAAAATCATCAACCAACATCGAGGAATACAAAAGACGGGATGCAAAATGCACATCATTCCATGATACTATAATGCTTGTACATTTCACCCAATTATTTATTTAAAACATTATCGGCCGTAAGATATAAACCATAATCTATCATATAAAAGTCTGCCTTCAACAGTAGGGGCCTGACATTCATTTCAAACTTAAAATCTCTGCTCCAAGTTCTGGGCAGCCACCTAGTTAGCTCAGCTATCAAGCCGGACGCATCTGCATAAGTCTAACCATTTTACCCACATGCACGCCGTCGATGGCTTAAAATCTCATATATATTTTTAGAAAGTAAACTGAAAACTGAAGCGAGAGAGAGAGAGAGAGAGAGAGAGAGAGAGAGAGAATCCATTGCCTTAAAATTTTCATAGCATATCCACTGGAGCTGCACTATTAATCTATTGAAAATGTCAAAAATCAGAGAAGCGCGCAAAGAATCAGTCTGTAACAGGTTTCTGGAAAAGGTCTCAAAACACAAAAGCCAAAGCATGTGTGAATTGCTTAAAAGCAAATAAAGCAGAAAAAGTTGTCCAAGGCTGCTTTTCATGGAATTGATAGTTCAATAATTAACAAGACGCAGTTCCACCTTGTACGCATTTGAATATGAAATCTTCAGCTAAAACATTGTGCAACCTCGTCATAAATAACATAGTTCATCTTGACATAAATACATAAACAAGACTACACGCATCTATGGCCCATCTAGAAATTTGAATATCAGTCTAGCCACTGCACAAAGAGATCCTTACGTATTGCTAGTTGCAACAAAATAAAAGCAGCAGAGTTGCAGAAGCATCCAGGACTCAAACTAAAAACTTAATGATTACTTAAAGGATAATTTAGCAGCAACCTAAACTCATGTAAAGACCACAACAAGAAGAATCAATATGTCACTAGTTTCACACCGCAGAAGCGGATGCGAAAGTGCAGGTGAACCAGAGCGGTAAACCTTGATTTATAGCCATTACGAGCGCAGATAATTTAAGGAAATAAATGTGTAACTTGAAATGTAAGGATCCAAATACAGACAGGATTTTGTAATAGGAAATCTAACTCCATGACCCCAACAGAATGATTGAACTTCAGTTAAAATGCACTTATGACAGTATGACCAACAAGCCCCTCAACTGGAAAACCCAGGGCAACAGTCTAAAGCAACTACATCAACTAAAATTCTATTCATATTGCTGCAACCATGTGAAGATGATAAGTTCGCAGGCTTACGTTTTCACAATCATCAATGGACAGTCCTTCTGCTCGATGAATTTGGTGATCCAAAACCTTTAACATCCTTGAAAGAATATCTACAGGAACCATATGGAGCACTTTTTTCGATCGGATCGATATGATTTCATCGACAAGGGCTCTAAGATCAGCATGAGACAATGGTACCCATTCTGCTTCATCTCGGTCATCACCAAGAATTTCAGCTTTACCAGATAAATATTCCAACCTTTCACAAAAGCTTGAAACAGCTGCATCTAAGGAAGGACTTGATGCTTAATTCCTTAAACAGAAACATAATAAACATGATCAAACAGAAAACCTTTATAAAACCTTGAAGCTCACTAGGATCAGGACAAGCCGCAGTGGAGTGGTCATCTTTCCCTTTCTTTTTAACTTTTGGTTTTCTTGAAGAATTGATAAGATTCTGCAAATAGTATCACATTGTTAGCCACTAAAAGAGGTCATCTTTGACGGCCAACTGACAATTGGAGGCTTACATTGCTAACAATATGATCTTGCTGATAATCTTTAGCTGCTACACGGTCATCAGGCCTTTGATTAACAATAGGCATGCTCTGTTCATAGGGCTTTGGTACAACCAAATTATCACTGTACGTTGTCTCCTTAGCCGGACCTGAGAAACTTGAACAATGCAATAAATAATAAGCCAGATAATATTATTTACATTACACTTGCAGTTTAAATCAATGACAAATAACACCACAAAACTAAAAACATATGAGAACGTTGTCATGTAGGAGTAGTTACTGCAAGATACTTCCAAAACCAAAATGCAGTAACGAACAGGACTAACTGGGATGAAAGGGTTCATGGAAATATTTGTTTTAAACACTGTGCATAGAGACTTTAAGCAAGGATGAGACTTGTACAAATCCAGCCACTTACATTAACAAATGAATTTCAAGGCTTAGAATGAAATGATAGTCTGCAGGCCGTGACAAGAACAGAGCATGTCTTTGAGGACACGTACTGATCATAGACAATTTTTAGGGTGGTCCAGAAGAGAACATAATTTGCAGTTGGATGCTAACACATAGATAGTAAACCAATGAACATAGCAGTAGTCGAATGGAGTACGGCCATTATGATTAATATATATGAGAGACAAAAGCAGTCACATAACTACCAAGTTCCAATTATTCAAAGAAAATCACTTCGATATCAAACCTATGGACACAAATTAGGTTAATAGTAGAATATAACTGGAAGTAACAGGTGCCAACTAATTCTGTTCCCAAAAAGTCGCAAGACCAACAATGTGAGTAATCTGACCCAAGGCAATGAACATCTACAGAGATTTTTATTGTCATCAAAATATATAGAAATAATACCTAGAAAATTAAACTAATATCTTAACAAAACAAGAACATTGAAAGTAATTCATGGACCATTTTACCTGGAGCAGCAAACTCAAATGCATCTGGATCATGTCTTAAAACTTCATTGACTAGTCTGAAGTTCCCCACTGAACCACCTGGGTGAATATTTGCTTCATCTTTGAGATTCCTATAAACAGAACCTTGTCAGCTCAAGTGATTCTAACTCAGGCAGAATATGTAATTTATGGATTATTCATCTGACACTTAAAAGTAACTCAGTCGTATCAAAAACTGATTTAAGCATTCGATATAGATTAAAAGGACTGTAATTCAAAAAAGTTGGCCGGTGCTCGTCTATAAACCATTTACTATATATGATCCATAAGGCCATAGTAGTTATGTGTTCTTTGTTCATAAATGCTAACTTGTGAAATACAAATAATCTCTCATATGTGCACCTTTTTTTTCTGGAGTCCGCGAGAAAGAAACGCTTGCATTTTGCTACAAAAGGGCAGGATTATATTTCCGGGGTGACCGGGACAATCTCATACTATTTGATTTGGATTTCATCTCTTTCTTCTGACCATGATTCAGGTAGGTGTATCTCCTGCTCATTTCTATTTAACGTCGTAATTATTGTAGGATAAATTATATATTAGTGAACCCATATCTCATTCTAGCTCTAGATGATGAGTTGCCAATCTAATAAATTTTCCACCTTTAGACTTGTGATCTACCCAAGGTAGCAAATAGCTTTTAAGATTCCCCTATAGATTGTTTCTTCTTCTTTATTTTTATGCCTGTGTGCGCTCCAACTGATGATAACTGAGCTCATACGCTTCCTACAAAAGCTTTGGCTAAACAATGATTCTGCTTATTCTTTCCTTTTGTTTGCAATCAATATTTTCTAGATTATAATCACCAACTAAAAAGAACCTATATTGTTGCTAGTCATTTCTATTCCTGGCACAGAAAGATGTAAAGCCATAATACATCTATTATGTTTGCTCAAGACAACCTGACCAAAGGTATATTAGATAGAACAAATCAATTTTCATTCCCAAAGAGGTCCTTTGCAAACTTTCATAATATTATCCATTCTTTTGCAAAATTATTCCGAAACTTATATCGATAACTCAAAACTTTTAAAGTACATGAAACAACAATGAGCAATTCATTAACCCAATATGTTGATAATTATTTGCACTAGCACGACTGACAAATGCTAAAGGACAGATGCTATGTAGCCTGTCTTTCTTTGCATGGAATTGGAATACAACCCGAAAATAGAAAGTCAAGATTGAGCACCTTTTATAACTTAGACAGAAGTATCATTCTCCTATACTTCTCTTTCTCAAGTAGGGGGATAACTACAGGCAACAGATAGGTAAGAAATGTGACTTAGTAAAGTTCACCAACAGACCTGAGTCAATAATCGCATATTCGACTTCCTCATAAAAGATTACTTCACCATTACCTCTAGTAAAAAACATAATATAAACTTCATGAAGGAATCTGACAGATGAAATCCTAGGGTAAAATTAGGCTTGCTCACGATCAAAAATCACAATTAGGACTGTACTGAATAACCCTGGTGATTTCACCCAGGAGGGAATAGCCCAAATATGTCTATAAGGCCTACTATTATTTCCACCTTCATCAATGATCGGGGAGAAAATAATGATGAAATGCGGAATCATTCCGAACAAAAGGCTTCATTATATCTAAAATCAGACTAATTGGAAGCGTCCTTGTCGATTATTTAAACTAATTCACAAGAAAAAAAAATTCAAAAAGATTCCCCACCATTACATCACTGCTCCTAGATATAAAATGTGGTCTCATCTACTCAATTAAAAACACCATGGCTCGAAAAAAGAAAAAAAGACGCGTTCTGCAATCCAACATTTCCACATGATTGTCAGAAACCACAGCACATCAACATAGAATTTAATATTATCTGCATTTACGCGCACGTGCTAGCCTCCGGTCCAATAGGAACAAAAGGCAAAATTTAACCACCAAGCAAAAGTTCCAGATTAGCACAAATCATGAGGTAAAACTTAATTAGAATGAATCATAACTATTTTTTTCCAAATCTCCTACAGGATCACGGCTATTTCTCACTCACCTCAACTGCTTCTCCAGTTAAAACAAAAAAAAACGTCCACTTCTATATAACATACACACATTTTTCTAATTCATTTAGTCTGACACATAATCCAACACAACAAGCTGAACAAAATTCAAAGTTTAAACAACACTCACAGGTACGATGCATCAGCATTACGGAGTAGATCAGCAATCTGAGCAGAAACACCAACGCCACTAGAATTATTCCACCTCGAACTGCTGCTGCCGCCGCTACTATCTTCGAACAACCGGAGGTCCTCATCGAGCGCGCCGCAGAACACCGGCAGCGACGGCAGCGGCAAGCACGGCGCCACCTCCGAATGAACTGTGTTCGAGAGGTTTATACCCTTGGGCACACCCTCGCCGCCACGATTCGTCATCGCGAAGCGAAATTGAGCGGAGAATTCAGCGGTTTCAGATGAATGAAGCTCGAATTTTGGGGTGGATTATGAATAAAAGCCCTAGAGAGAGAAAGTGAGGAGAGAGAAAGGGGACAAATGGCGGGGAAAATGTATAGAAAATTTTTGGGCTTTGATTTGTTGGACTGAATAGTCCACGCTGCTCTGGCAAACACATTTATACCGTGGTAAATAGGAGTCCACTTTGACTGATTGAAAAATTACAGAAACGCCCTTGCTTATTAGGCTTCTGTACTACGACGCCGTAATTGGTTCCCATCTTGAAGGTGTGAAGCTTGTGAAGTACGCTTTAGTACTTTCGTTCCCCCTCTTGGTGTAAGGAATAATTAAATAGGCAATCTCTACCGTACCGGAATTTCGCAGAATTAGTCTCACGAAGTGACAAGTTGCTAACTTAGTTCTACAAAGTTGTTCTTTTTGTGAAAGTATTCATTTTTTCATCGAAGTCAATGATATTGACCCAATTTTCGCCGGAGTCAACAATTTTGAACCAAAATTAGGTTTTGACGGCTTATCTTTTGAGATTTTTTTTACACTTCTACATTACATGTTTTACAAAATTATATTTACACTCTCAAGAAATTTCCAAATTTTTTTGATAAGCAAAAATTTAGTTCTAATTTTTTAAATTTTATTATTATGTAAACAAAAATTCACATTTCCACCACAAAAGAACCCAAAAATCACACTTCACTCGCCAAACAACTCCCAAGCTATGATGCACCGACACTTCGAAATAAAAATTTATGCCGTGTCCGATACCCAGACACGACACCGACACCCCGACACTTCACCGACACTCCTCTGACACGTGCCGAACGTGCCACGTGGCTTGTTTTAATAAAAATAAAAGAAAAAGAAAAAGGACACCGTGTCGGACATGTTTTAAGGACGTGTCCGACACGCCTGGACACTTTTTCAGCTAATTTTGTAGTTTTTAAATTTTATTTATGGTCAAAATTTAAATTTATTAAAATATATAGATAAAGATATTAGAAGAATCAAACATTAAACTTTAAAAATTAAATAATTAAGTAGCAAAAATGCATAAATGATAACTTTTTTCCCAATCATATCTCACAAATAAGCCTACTGCATTTCTCTTTGCACAAACAACTAGGACGAGCAAAAGAACATTCGTTCTTTCTTCGAGTCGTGGAACTAATATCCTATTAAAAGATTTTATTTCAGTATTGTATAACACTTTGTTTTGTCATTTGATTTGTGTACATGCCTTTGTATTTAATGCTTGGAATTTATGACTTAAACTTTAATGACTATTTTATTTGAACTTGTAGTAGTTGGTTACTTGGTTTTGAGTGTAAATATGTTTGGTTTGATTCTATATTTGAACGTAATAATGTTATTTGTGCAGATTATGATGATGTCTTCTATATTTTAATATAAAAAATTACAGCCGTGTCACTGCCGTGTCGTGTCTTGTAATTTTAAAAAATGTGTGTTGCTGTGTCTGTATCGTGTCGTGTCCGTGCATCATAGCTCCCAAGTCACCAACCCAAATCTCCTTCCTTCCCCGCGTCACGCGCACTCGCATTAACATCTAAAGTGAAGGCTCGTAAAAACGACAGGAATTTCTCAAGATTGGGAGCCCGTGGTGATTAGGAAGAAGACGCCCAACGTCGTCGCGAGAAAGGATGAGAAAGCCATCAACACCGCTTGCCGCACCGAAGCCAACATTGAAATTGTTAGATAATGTGCGTATTCATATCTACGTTCGAATCAAAGCGAAAATTTTTGAATTGTTTTTGTGTGTTATGCTTATCTATTTTGTAGTTTAATCTCTATTTGTGTTTGTGATTCGTGTTTTTTTGTCTTATACGGGAGTGAATGTGCCGCAATTCGCACAATTGAAATGAAATTATGGTTTCGAAGTTGGGTGTTCATATGGGTATATTCGAGAAAACTTTGTGCTAACATGTTCCGGAATGAGTTTGAGAAATACTTGAAGAATGTGATTTTATAAAAAGAATTTTGCAGGTTTTGGAAAATTTAGATTGTTGGTAATTTGCGTTTTCATGTTAGGGTAGAATGAGCTCAGCGGGTTGGCAAGTGTTAAATCAGGTGAGACGGTACTTATTATAATGATTGAGTTGATATATACAATCTAGACTAATACATATTTTTGTGATGCATGTTGTACTATTTACTACAATTCAAGAATCATTAGTAACACATAACAATAATATTTAAAATTAGACTAATATATATTTTTATGAGCCTTTGATTTAGATGTTAATGCAAGTGCACGTGACCCGGGGAAGGAAGGAGATTCGGGTTGGTGATTTGAGGGTTGTTTTTGGAGTGGAGTGTGATTTTTGGTTCTGTTGGGGGTGGAAATGTAAAAAGTTTTACATAATAATAAAATTTAAAAATTAGTATTAATTTTTGGCTTATAAAAAAATATTTAGATACATATTGGGGGTGTAAATATAACTTTGTGAAATTACCAAAAAAAAATAAATATAACTTTGTGAAATTTGTGGTGTATAAGTGTAAACAATCCCAAAACTAGGCTCTCTAAACCCTAATTTTGGGTTTAAATTGTTGACTCTTGCGAAAATTGAGTCAAAATCGTTGACTCGGACGAATAAGGACTACTTGCGCAAAAAGGACAACTTTGTGGGACTAAATTAACGATCTGCCACTTTGTGTGATTAATTTCGCAAATATGCCACTTTGTAAGATTAGTTCTGTGAAATTCCCCTATTGTACACAAATACAGAAACAATGACAGAAGTTTTTGCGGGAACTTTTAAAAACTTATTCACTATTTTTTTGTTTAAATTACTTTTGATTAAGAGTTAGGAAGTATTTAAGAAATTATTTAAAATAGTGATTATGTGTTTCTAATATTTAATAGTAAGTAACATTTTACTTTAAAAACTTTATAACATACAATATTTATAAAAATATTCAAACCGACCATCCTTACTCTATTTAAGACAAGTACAAACATAACTCACATAATCCTCCACTACCTACCGTTCCACTAGTGCCATGGTCACGCATTGGTGACTTCCGTGCATGTCTTCCGCACTAAGACTCTTTAAGGATTCTCAATTTCGACTCCTAAGAATTCTCAATTCCGACGCTAATTTTTTTTTATAAATACCCAAATCAATCATACAATCAATTCTTACTTTTTGACTCAACAAAATATTAACATATATTATATATTTTGAAAAGTTATAAATTGTCCTTTAATACATATTAAAATTTTAAAAAAATGAATAATCTTCATAGAAACAACAATTTTTATCTTAAAAATTATAATAATAAAGTCTTTGTCCTCAAATTTCAATATTATTCGGGAATAAAACATTATATGATTAAAGTATGTTAGATATCTTCTTAGTTCCACTGCCTCTTTCTACAAAGTGTTAATAAAATATACATTTTGATACAATTGAGTAGCGAGGAAAGCGTTTTTTGTGTTTTTAGGTGTATATGTGTACTTAGTGTTATTTTTTGCAACTTTAATGTAGTGTTTATTTGTTTGTTTGTTTTTTTCAAGTGTGGTGTGTATTCTTTAGGTGATTTAAGTGTAGTGCACGATATTTAGGTGTAGTATACATTTTTCAGGCGTTTTAGGTGTAATGTTTATTTTTTATGTGTTTATGATATAGTTCATTTATTTTAGGCGATTTAGTTGTAAGTGTAACGTGTCTATTTTAGGTGTCTGCGTATAGTGTATGTTGTAGCTATAATATATGTTTTTTTTGATAATTTAGGCGTAGTGTGTGTTTTTAGGTGATCGAGGTGGAATATGTGGTTTTGGGTAATTTATGTGGATTTCTTTTTGACGAATTAAGATTAAATGAGTTGTTAACGTATTAATGGGTTTACCGAACTTATTTATAACCTAGTATATTAGCAAGTCATTATAAGTAGAATGTCACGAGTTGGGCCTCTTTCAAACCACCCTATTTATGATCTATCTATTTACAACCCAATCCATATATTTGCCACCTCTAGTAATAAAAAAAAAAAAGAAAAAGAAACACGTATTTCGTGGCGGGGATTTTGTGATCACCGAGAACTTTAGGATTACACAGAAAATATTAAAAATTCCAAGAGCAAAAAAGGGGGGGAAAATAGTATTTAAAAACTCAAATCATGAATTAAATTTCACTAATTCCCTATGGTAGGTGTTCCTAATTTAAGAATAGAGCTAGTAGCAACTTACCCTTTCTTATGTTCCTAGTTTAAGAATAGAGTATAATAGTCGCTTTGCTCACAAATAGTTTATAACTTGTGTTTATAGACGATATTGTTATTTTATGATTGTTACAAATGTATGGATTACTAAATTTGATGTATTCTTCTTTGCACTTGAATAATTTTCGAATGTTATTTTGTTAATTATTTCTGACAAATTTAGAAACATAAGCTTTTGCAAGATTATTAACTACGACAATTGCAACTACTATAGATGTGTTTGTATCATTTTGAAATTGCAACAGATTTATGATTTAAGACTATGACATTAACATTCTAATTGAAAATCAGACAGATCACCAGTTTGTAAAAATTACATAATTCTAATGAATAATTTCTCGACATTAAATTTGCCTCTATTTTCCAATTAAACTTCACCAAATTACCAAAAAAAAATCGTAGGTAATATTCCAAGTATAGAATCCATTGGTAAGTTCACAATATACTTCCAACAACGTTAACATTTTACAAAAATAATCATTAACTTTTGTTTACAAAAAAGATTGCCACAAAAATTCTCATCATTGTTAGCCTTATTTTCATGTAGAATTACAAGAGGGGAGGAGGTCAGAGGACGAGCATTCTTTTTTCATTTACATGTTTTTGGTTGCATGGTGCCTTTAAGCGAGATTTCTAAGACGGTGACTTAGAACTCACCGTCTTCTTTTGTTTGTCCTAGAGATATTATTTTCTTGCCATTTTCTAATTAGCAATATTTAAAATAAAATAAGAAAAAGACCGTTTCGGAGATTCATTTCTTTTTTAGGTTGAATTTCACCTACAACTTTCTATTGGAAATGCATGCATCATTGATTAGTTGTATACAACAGGTGGGATTTTTACCCAATTTTGGGTTGTTTTATTACACCGTGTTGGCCTCATTTCCAAAGCTTTAGTGTCGTTAAGGGGGGTTCAATGCAAGGGCGGTTATAAATAGGAGGCACATCTCTTTCTTTTTTCTAATTGTGGTTCAATAATGCAAATGAGATTAGTTGTTTTTTTCTTTTTGTTCTCAAGAGTCATGTTTTGTGCAATGATATCCAATGCAACTTCTGTTTATGAGGAAGGTAGTACTTCTTTTGTTACTAGGGCTCGAGATTTTGGCAGCTTAATCAATCCAATATCGTCCAGAATTCTCAACAGCCTCAGGCAACCAAGAAGAAGAGAAACCTCCCAGGCCATCCAGGCCGATTTCATTCATTTTATTTTTAGAAATCAGGATTTTTTTTGCACGAATTACATATAACACATACGTCTTTTGCTTATCTAGTTATCTTTATTAAAAATAATTGTTGCGTGTTTTCTGTTTTACCAGACCCTGGTGCTGAAGTGATAGCACTATCGCCAGAATCCATTATGACTAAACATAGATTCTTTTG
Source organism: Misopates orontium (assembly GCA_946800315.1). Taxonomy (NCBI): domain Eukaryota; kingdom Viridiplantae; phylum Streptophyta; class Magnoliopsida; order Lamiales; family Plantaginaceae; genus Misopates; species Misopates orontium. The sequence continues at coordinate 14,602,434 of OX326953.1, read as the reverse complement.
TGAGATCTGTAACAAGGGATTTTCGAGAGATCAAAATCTTCAGCTTCACAGAAGAGAACACAATCTCCCTTGGGAATTGAAGCAAAGAAACAACAAGGAAGTAATCAAGAAGAAATCCTATGTATGTCCTGTGACGACATGCGTTCACCACCGGGACTCAAGGGCTTTAGGTGACATAACAGGGATTAAGAAACATTACTTGAGGAAGCATTGCAAAAAGATGTGGAAATGTGACAAGTGTTTGAAGAGTTATGCAATTGAATCTGATCTAAAAGCACATTCTAAGAAATGCGTAACAAAAGAGCATAGATGTGGTTGTGGATTCATTTTCTCCGGGTAATTATTTAAATCTCTCTTGGAATGGTATTTATCATTTTTTTGGGGTTTTTGTTTATTTGTCATTTGTTATTTGTTTCTAATTCGAATAAATTATTTGGGAATCATCCCACATTCTCAATATTTTATAGAAAATATTTTTTTTTGCCAATATATGTCGTGTCACGCTTTTTGTGGTCTATCACGTGTAATATTTGTAGGGTAAATATGTAGTGTTTTTGTGCAGATTTTTCAGTCTTTATCCTTAAAATCTAAAATTCAACTAAATTGACTACTATTTGGTTAATTGTATTTGCATAGGAGAGACAACTTGATGAGCCACATGAGATCCTGTTACGCGTCAGCAAAACGGAGTGAAAGACTCACTACCACCGCCACAAACCCTGATTATAACACCACGACCGTACCAACCTTCGGTCCTAATCACCAAGTTTTGTTGCCGCCACGCTTTCCATATCCGTATCCACACACCTCCTGGGTCCTGCCACCACAACAAAACCCTAACCTTAATTACCTCATGACGCCACTCTCGAGGAACATCTCTTCACTTTCTGCGACCACACTCCTCCATGCAGCACCGGCGGCGGGTCACATAAGCTCCATCGTGGACACAAGTGTGATCCCCTCGTGGCAGAAGAATGATAGTTTCACTCAGGATTTTCTATGGCTGCTAGGAGAGCAAAACAGTGGTACTGGTGGAGGTAGTGACCGTGAAACAGAACTACATGATATCATTAAGGGATGGCGTGGAGTTCCCAGCGATATATGACCAAGATAATTAACTCCCCGCTTGCTCTAAACTATCCCTAAATTCCTATAGTTTTTATTTTATGAAACTCGAATTTCTCCATTTTATTCAAGTTAAGTTACTTGTTTAGATTGGTGCAACTGAGAGCCAAACTATCTTATCATCGTTTCTTAGTTTTGAAAATCCTCTATTTTGACCTCTTAATTATGCCATCTTCATTGAGTGTGATATGAGCTTATTCAGTTAAATTAATTGTTTGTTTGAGTTGCGTAATTCTTATCTACTCATATGTTGTATAAATGATTAGGCTTTATATGCTAGCAATTTTATGCTATAATATTATTATAGTAATTGTATACCATTTCAAAAATTATGATCACCAATAAGTGTATTCAAAGATGCTAGGCGTAATTTCTCACTACTAAAAAAAAAGAAAGAAATTGAGAAAATGAACATTTGCGACTAACTTCTTGCTTCCAACTAAAAACTAGTGACTAAAAATAAGTATTAATTACCATTACATAGTAGCCATGAATAATAAATAGGGAAAAATAGTTTGTTATAATTTAGTTACCAAAAATAATGGCTAGTTAGTGATCTTGTAGTAACAATGTCAGTCGTGACTGCTTAGCATTTATCAATTCTTGGCCATACAATGCCTTACTTTCTCCTCACAAATGACTCAAGCGAGAAATTTCAAATTTTAGAGACTTGTAGTGACTGTTGGATGGTCATTTACTTTATGCATGTCATCAAAACTCAGAAACTTTCAACGTTAAACTTTCATCTTTTTGTCAATCAAACTATACAAATAGTTCATCCATAACTCTCTAATATTTATCTCTTCCACACTTCTCCCGTTTCTCCCCACTCTTCATCCTTTTTACTTTTCTCTTATGTTATCTTTCTCTTTGGATTTTGTTATTCTATACTTAGTAATTATCTAAAATAATTTTTTTACTTGATATAAATTGGATAAATTATTTAAAAAGTATTTTTATGCTGCATACAATTTTTTTCAGTTTCATACGAAATAATATGAAACATAAAAGACCAAATGAAGACATTTACTTAATCAAAACGAGTAGAAAAATGAAGCCCATGTGTTTGAGTTGATGCGATACACATCTGGTTCATATGTTTCAATCAACTCAATGTGCTGGTCAATAGATATATATTAATATGTTGTTTGCGTTTTTTCTCACTCTAATAATTCAATTGCATGACTAGTAAGCAATTCAAGAAAAGTTCCTATAATTCTTTGATCTTATATGAGTTGGCTTGTGTTAATAAATGAAATTTGTTTAGTTTTTTAGAACTTATGTTTGGCGTTGATTTCTATTTGAAATTTAAACTATTATTTGTTTATGTTATATTTTAGTGATGTATAATATATCTTAATTTGGTATACATGATCGCATCCCGACCGTGGTGCTATAATTTTTAAAAGTTCCTATAGTTGTGTCCGTATTGTATCGTGTCTGAGTTCCTGCATCCATCGTAGTTTTTGTAGAGAAAACCAATGCTTGTGGTAGTGGTTAACATGTTAAGTGATAGTCAGTCAGAGCTAATTGTAATCGCTCGCGGACTAATTAGAGCTTTTTATTTTATTTTATAGGCAAATGAATTTTTATTTCAGAAAAACAAAACGAGTACAAGGAATACTCAAAATAAAATCACAAGCAATAGCCAACTTAAGCCACACCTAAACAAACCAGTGGCGACTGATACCAATCAGTAAATGAAAGCACAAAATCCTTCCTACATGCCCGTGTCCAGCACCAAGTTCTAACTTTAATGCCTTAGAGTTCACCGTAATATATGACCGAAATAATTAGCTCCTTGATGAAACATTGAGGCTTTGCATTTGTTGAATCCTGACTTGGAGTATTTAATGATAAATGTTTTATTGAAATTAAGATCATTTTACATTCTTGACGTTTGTGAGCAAGTGAAACGAGTCTCACTAACCCAAAAACACTAATAATTATGACTAAATTGTGAAAATAATTATTAGTTTTCATCTACTACTGAATTGCAATTTACGGTAACAATTTGATGATACATAAGAACAAAACTCAGAACAATTTTTTGATGTTTACTACTATAACTCTATATATGTTATTAATACATTCATTTTCTTTTTAATACCGGCCAATGATTAGATGAATTTCTCTCGAAACATAATTAGAATATTCATCTTTCTAGTTTATGAAATGGAAAGATTATCTTCCTTTGTTTAGAAATTAAATAGTTAACAACTCATGTATATAAGTTAATAAAAATAAAATTAAGTTTTTAAATACATTAATGCATTAAAAATTTGTATATTACATTTTAAGAACAAAAGTGAAAATGTTTAATACCTATAACTTTAAAATGTACAGATTACTCATTAATCATACAAAAAGAATGGAATCTTTTTTGAATTCATGTTTGTCAGTTATTGGGCACCACCCCACAACTTGGTTACAAACAAGACCACGAACAAATCTTTTATTCACCAAAATCATAAATAATGGCTATGCATACACTAACTCCATTATCCATATATAAAGAGTACTAATATGTAATGCAACATCATCAAATGGCTAGTTCAGTAAACCACACGTTACTTACAGCGAACAATATTAACTAATGAAGAACATTAGAACAAATGATTCATATATCATAAAACAAGAAAAAAGAAAGATATAGCCAATTTGTTTGTTCATAAATCTCCAATATAATTACGTGAAGGTGAAGCAAAAAAGTAAAGATATAAAAGAAGTGATTAAGCAAGAAGTTTATTAGGACTGGTCATCAATTAGCATAATAAAAGAATTTACAAGCAATAATATATTTGAACTCACCTATTCTTTGACAAACTTTGCCAGAAAAGTTTGCTGGAAAAAACTTATGAGATTATGTGGTCATGATAGCAGTAGAAATCAAAAGTTTGAAGTAATATATTTGTATCATTAGTTATATTTCAATTACGTGATTTATTTACGTGGATTATTAGCTTTTACTAAATAAAACGGAAGCTGATTTTTCCGTTACATAAGTTGAAAAGATAAATGTTTTAATTATGTATTGAAAAATTCTAATAATCATTGTCATGTATAAAGAAAAATGAATGTATAACTAACATAAAGAGGAATCCCACCGCCACCCACTTAACAAAAAAATAGCACGTGTCAGGCGTAACAAAAAGATTTACGGCCTGCACGTGAGGGGGCGTGTTGGAGATATATAAATGTCAATCCTCTTTACAAGCTTAAGCTTTTAGTGAGAACGGCATTCAATATATATATATATATATATATATATATATATATATATATATATATATATATATATATATATAGAGAGAGAGAGAGAGAGAGAGAGAGAGAGAGAGAGAGAGAGAGAGAGAGAGAGAGAGAGAGAGAGAGAGAGAGTAGAAGAAGAAGAAATGGACATGCACATGTGACTAATTTTACGCTATCATATAAAAATAGTAACTTAAAATAGGCAAAACTGCAAAGAACTCCAATGATTTATGCCAACTTTCATTTGTATATTTTATTTTTCGGCCCGTAAAAAGACTATAATATCGAAATTTTTTGCAATTTCTGTCGATCCCAAGCCTATCGAGCCTCCGCCTGCCTGGCTCGTGCCCAATCTAATAAGCTAAGGCTACCAAATAGGTTGCTGACGGTCGAAATTACAGGACATATTTTGCAACCACGCTTTAAAAATTTCGAGATAATATCAATTACGTCTATGATGTTTCAGTAATTTCAAAAACACTCCCTGCAATTTAATCATATGTATCATGTTATTACAACTATTAAAACTTGTTTCGGTTTAAGTGAAATTACGTAAAATGTTAAGCCTAAAATACATACAAGAATATAATCCTTTTTCTGGTGAGAATCAACACCCTTTTAAACAACTAAATACTTGATTTTATTCATAATAATATGCAATACACAATCAGCACATTATATTACATAGGCTGTACGTAAATAACTGCTCTAAGGCAACTGCTCCAAATAACTAACACATATTATCTAAAATAACTTCTGCATAACTGTTACATAATTAATATTTATTAATTAATTAGACTTCATAATCCAATAGGTGACTTGGCCGCTGCACCTTACGTCTGGGCCGAGTCAGCTGCCTAACAATACTCCCCTCCTCCAATTGGGCCTTGTCCACAAGGCCCAGTTCTTCCAAGAGCTGTTGGACTGAGTCCACAATTCCCACATCTGCTAGGGTAGAATAAGTAAACAAGTGGGGGTGCTTTTTGTAAATATCAGCCAGACTTTCCCATGTATTCTCAACAGCAGAAGTATTCGCCCATTTCACCAAACATTGAGGGTGGCGGCTACCTTGCTGAATCAAAACCCTAGTGTCTAAAATAGCTTCTGGGGTTATGGTTCCTTCATTTTCTTCCACAAAGCTCGGCAAATCCGGTGGTGACATGGTAGTGGGGTCGCCGAAAAACGCTCGAAGCAAGGAGATATGGAAAATGGGGTGGATCCGAGAGGAGGCGGGTAGATCCAACTCGTACGCGACCTTTCCGACACGTCGGCGCACTTGAAAAGGTCCGAAATAACGGCGGCTCAGCTTGTTGGAACCCCGATTTGCGACCGAAACCTGACGGTATGTTCGAAGCTTGACTAAAACCCAATCCCCAGTAGAGAATTCCTTGTCTAATCGCTTTTTATTTGCTTGATCTGTCATCTGCTGTCGTGTGCGTTGTAGAGTGTCCTTAAGTTGCTGTAAAATGGTCTCACGGGTGGAGAGTGTATCGTCAATAGATCCATTGTTTGTAGATCCACTGATATAGGACGCCGGGGTGGGTGGTGGTCGACCGTACAAAGCAGTGAATGGAGTAGTGTTAATAGCTGTATGGTAGGAGGTGTTGTACCAGTACTCAGCTAAATGCAAATAACGACTCCATTTTTTTGGTTCATCTCCACAAAAACACCGTAAGTATGATTCTAGAGTCCGATTCACTACCTCTGTCTGGCCGTCGGTCTGGGGATGATACGCGGTGCTATAATAAAGAGAGGTATTTAACTGCTTGAAAAGATCTTTCCAAAACCCACTCAAAAAGATAGGATCCCGATCTGTGACAATAGATTTAGGCATTCCATGAAGTTTGTATATGTTTGACAAAAATACAGAAGCCAAGTAGGAAGCCGAGTAGTGAGAGGGTAAGGGAATAAAGTGAGCAAATTTCGTGAGTCGATCAACGATTACCCAAATTGCAGTCTTACCATAGGAGTTAGGAAGGTGGGTCACGAAATCCATGCTAATTTCCTCCCAAACTTGATTCGGAATCGGGAGGGGCTGCAATAAACCATAAGGTTTATGTGTTGTGTTTTTATATTGCTGACATACCAAACAAGTTTTAACATGTTCTTTAACTTGTTTATGCATTTCAGGCCAATAATACGAAGCAGCTAGACGAGCAGTGGTAGCTTTTACACCCGAATGTCCTCCCAACGGTGAATCATGAAACTCGGTAAGCAAATTCTTTTTGACATGAGGCAAATCAGGAATGTAAATTCTGTCTTTGAAATATACTAACCCGTCACGGTATTTGAAATGTGGATGCAGACTGGGAGTTTCTTCAAGCTGTCGAATGAAATCAGCTCCTGTGGATGCCGATTTGTAGTGATTTCGGACTTCGTCAAGCCACGGCATATGCACTGATGTAATAGTCATGACGTGAGGAGAGCGTGAAAGAGCATCGGCTACTTTATTTTCCCGCCCGGGCTTGTAACGGATTTCATAATCAAATCCCACCAACTTGGTCAACCACTTCTGTTGTTCAGGAGTCTGAATTGTTTGGGTAAGTAAATGGCGTAAACTTCTTTGATCTGTATAAATAATAAATTTTCGCCCAAGTAAATACTGACGCCATTTCTTAACTGCTTCTGTGACTGCATACAACTCGCGAACATACGCCGAAGATTGCTGCATCCGATTACAAAATTTCTTACTAAAGAAAGCCAAAGGATGATCAAGTTGTGACAAGACAGCACCAATTGCAATACCGGAAGCATCAGTCGTGAGTTCAAAAGGTAAGCTGAAATTCGGTAGAGCCAAAACAGGGAGATTAGTCATAGCAACCTTAAGATTCTGAAATGCTGTTTGGGCCTGCGTGCTCCATTTGAATTTATTTGTCTGTAATAAGTCCGAGAGAGGGCCAGCAATAGTAGCATAGTGATGCACGAATCGACGGTAATACCCTGTGAGGCCTAAGAACCCTCTAAGGGCGGTTACTGTCGTGGGTGTGGGCCATTCCATTATGGCCTTTATTTTCTCGTCATCCACGCTCACACCGTGCACTGAAATTATATGCCCTAAAAACTGCACTGACGGAACAGCAAACACGCACTTAGACCGCTTAGCGTAAAACTGATTACACCTTAATAACTCAAAAATGAGCTGCAAATGTCGACAATGGTCTTCCATGTTCCTGCTGTAAATTAAAATATCGTCAAAAAAAACAAGCACGAAAACTCTTAGATAATCCCGAAGTAGGTCATTCATTGCTGCTTGAAACGTTGAAGGAGCATTAGTCAGGCCAAAAGGCATAACTAAAAATTCGTAGTGTCCGTCAACGGTTCGAAAAGCAGTTTTGTGAGTATCAGAATCTGCCACCCTAATTTGGTGATAGCCAGACCTTAAATCAATTTTTGAAAATACGGTTGAACCATGTAATTCGTCTAAGAGTTCGTCTACAGTAGGAATAGGGAATCGATCCTTAACGGTGATAGCATTCAAAGCCCTATAATCTGCACAAAATCGCCAACTTCCATCTTTCTTTTTAACTAACAAAACAGGAGATGAAAACGGGCTGTTGCTCGGTTTAATCAGCCCCTGTTTAAACATTTCAGAAATAAGTTGGGTCATAATGGGTTTTTGAAAGTGTGGGTATCTATAAGGCTTAACATTGATAGGATCAGAATTGGGCAGTAGATGAATATGGTGATCATGGGCTCTTTTTGGTGGAAGTTGGGTAGGCGTCTCAAATATGGTAGAATAATTTTGCATGATCTCGTGAATTCTAGGATCCAGATTTGTTTTCTCTTCCTTACATTTAGAACTAGCAGGAGTAGAATGGGAAATTGCAAAACATGAGTGAACTTCCTCTTTATCCAATAATTTTTGAATTTCATGAAAAGAGACAAGTTCAAACTTCTGACTACCACCAAGTTTAATCGGTCGTCCTTGATACATGAATCCCATGCACGGAACAGAATAATTAGCAAGTATAGTTCCAAGAGTTTGTAACCATTGCACGCCAAGCACAACATCTGCGCCTTTAATTGGTAGTACAGCAAACGGAACATAAAATTGATGCTCTTGCAATTTAATCGGAACGGATGCACAATATCCCATACAATCCAGCGTTTCACCATTCCCAACCATAACAGAAAATTTTGGCCCATCAATAACCGGTAATCGAAGAAACTGAGCAACTTTCGGCTGAATTATGTTATAAGTACTGCCAGAATCAATTAAAACCGAAAAATTGTACCCCGAAATACTGCCACTAACACGAAGAGTTTTTGGTGTATCAATTCCCATGTATGCTGCCATAGATAAATACGTCTTTGTATCAGGCTGTTCAGCAGTCATGTGAGGCTCATCAATCATCATTTCATCTGTCGCTAACTGTTCAATTTCCAAATCACCCTCCTCTTGAAATAACATGAACTGTGGGCCTTTGCATTTATGACCCGGTGTAAAGCGCTCATCACAATTATAACAAAGTCCCTTTAATCTGCGCTGTTGCAGTTCTTGTGGCGAAAGCCGTCGTGTCTGACCCGTTTGATTAACACGAGGGGGAAAGGACGGTGCTGAAACAGACGGATTTACGGGTTTCGGAGCAAAAAACGATTGAGGGTTGAATTTAGGTTTGGGCTTGACATAATTCAACTTGTCCTCAACTAATTTAGCAAGACCAATGGCATGAGTAATTGAGTAAGGATTCAAAATTGCCAACTCTGTTTGTATTTCAGATTTTAATCCAGAAATAAAACACTGCAGAATCGTGTCAGCCGTCAACCCAGTAACGCAATTATTCAATTTTTCAAATTCCTGAACGTAAGTTCCCACACTACCTGTCTGTTGTAATTTAAACAAAGCAGCCTTATGATTTTCAAAGGAAGAAGGCCCAAATCGCAATTGCAAATCACGCATAAATGCACCCCATGTGGATAATAATTGATTATTTTTTAACCATTTAAAACAACTAAGGGCTTCACCATGCATATAGAACGCCACAAAATGAATTCGTTGTTCATGACTAACCTTATACAAGTCAAAGTACTCTTCCGCCTGAAAAATCCAGTCCAATACCTTTGTTCCATCAAAAAGAGGAAGTGTAATTTTTGGTGGTTTGGCGTTGGAGAATGGATCGCTGGAATTTCCCATCCCGACAAATGACGGCAGTGGATTCGGTGGGGACGGCCCAATTGAAGTCTGAATTGTCGGCCCCATAGGAATTGGAATCTGCTCCCCCGATGAACCAGAATTTGCCACGGGGCGTGCTGTTTGTGCCCGAATTTCTGTGAGGAGCGACTGCATTTGCAACTTTTGTTGTTCCATTTGACGCGCTAATGCTTCGGTAAAACGATTTTCCATGGCTTCTAAACGAGAGGAATCCACCAAATCCAGTTTGGATGTGACTTCATCCACAATTTCATCAATATTCAAACTGTTTGCTCCTTTTTTTGACATGTTCAACTCGAAGAAAGCACCAAATTGTTAAGCCTAAAATACATACAAGAATATAATCCTTTTTCTGGTGAGAATCAACACCCTTTTAAACAACTAAATACTTGATTTTATTCATAATAATATGCAATACACAATCAGCACATTATATTACATAGGCTGTACGTAAATAACTGCTCTAAGGCAACTGCTCCAAATAACTAACACATATTATCTAAAATAACTTCTGCATAACTGTTACATAATTAATATTTATTAATTAATTAGACTTCATAATCCAATAGGTGACTTGGCCGCTGCACCTTACGTCTGGGCCGAGTCAGCTGCCTAACATAAAACCTCATTGGTATTATTTGATACCTAGGCTTAAGTATACATTAAATACATTAGAATTAATTACAGGCATTCACAACTATTATTTACTTCTAAACATATACACTTGAGTATAAACAAATAAATTCGTTGATGATATGACTACAAGTAAGCTAGACTAGAGACTGATTCGCCTTTTATTGAATTTTCATGTTTGGGATAATTTTGAAAGTTGAGGAATCAAAAGGTTTTGGAATCAATGGCAGAATTGAGAGTTAACATAATGAAACCTTGAATTTAGGGAAACTTGGGAAATAAAATTTAAAAGGTAAGAATTAGAATGTTAATGACAATAGATGGTTTTATCCAAAAAATTCCACAAGTCAGTGCATACATAATACAGATAATGTTGTAAAGATGTAATATTCCTGCAAATAATATTATGAGACAAAATGTAGAATTGTTAGGTTACATAGCATCATTAATCATAAAATAAGTGAATGTCGTCCATTGACTTGAATTCAATATGCAAGTTCCGTATTGTATATTCCTAAACGTTGGCAAAAAATAAATCAATAAAATACTTGTCCAAAATAATTTGGTCTTAACAAAAATAAAGAGGAGAAGATAATATATGATGGCAGAAAAGTGTCGATGGCTAGCAAAAACATGCTGGATTACATTTGCTGAATCTAGGTTGGCTTTTTAACTATTAACAAAAATAATATTGTCGTTTCAAGAGAAGTCCCCAACAAAGTATAACAAAAAAACAATATAATGACCATTAATAATACAATTGTTCTTGAGAAGGTTTGGCAATGTACTAACAAAACAAAAACTAGCTATCTTTTACAGCTATAAACTACTATTATATAACTACTGATGATGAAGTAAAATCAGAGAACTCGGAGCAAAGCCCCGTGTGCCGCAATTGGTGCCGTCTCAAACTTGCAATCTGTCGATATCAACTGAGCTGAGTTAGATTCGTTCCTCTCTTCAACGCTGATCTTGTCTATAAGTTTTAGCAAAACGCATTCAAACTCTTCACCATCGCTCCACTCGTGAATTTCTGGCTTCAAAAGAGCGCGATTTTCGCATATCAAATCCCAAACAGGGAAGTCTTTCCTCGGCATCATGAAATCACCTTCCTTCAGTTTCAAACCGGGGCAGAAATCTCCGCTTCCATCACCTAAATAAATCATCCTTTCCTTCCCTTCCGCAACTAGAGAATCGTGAATCCTTTCTATGATCATACCCTATATTCGCAACAACAACAAAAATCATGAGAAAACAGTATTTAATTAGAGTGACATAATGTGCTTTCCTTATGATCCTTATAGAACAAAAAAGAGAAAAACATTAATTCAGTATCTTGCACATATTTGGAGGGCAGGGATTAGTGCAGCCATGGGGGCACGAGTGAAAATCAACGTAAGGCGAAATTCTGAGCCTTCCATGTTCATCGACGTAACCCGGATTTGTGTTGATTTCAGAAAAGCAATCCTTGATTCCAAGATGATCAAGAACCGTCTCGATGTAGACAGTGTTTGCATCACTCACAATCCTCAAATCACACCTGGAACCATTGAACACAAATATTAGAAAAACAAAAATACGAAGTATATAACAGCGTTTTCTTGCGACAACTATATTCTTGAAATATATTTTGAAAAGAGAAACAAAATGTCGTACCCTAAAGCATGTGCTTTCTTGATTGAAGGGACTATTCTTGGATGTAAAGGGATCTTCCTCAGAACTTCTTTAATGTCTTCTATGGTTTTTCCTCGAGAATGCAACTCTTTCATCATTAGATCCTGTATATTATTATTCCCAAAAAATATGTATGAGAACAATAATTATTTCATCAAGAACTAATCAAACACCAATAGAGTGAACATATATACCATTAGTGAATTAAATGGCATAGTCGGAAGAAGCTTGTTGAACAAATCAGTGGCGCCGAGTTCATCCACTACCCAGTTGTCGCTATCTACCTCGATGATCGTCTTGTCGAAGTCGAATACGATAATGATTCCGGCCATTGGAGAAATTAGGAATTTGCGTGTTTGAATGTAGAGTTTTGATCTTTGTCGAGAGAAAAAAAGGCTTTGGTTTTTTGGTTTCAAGGTTTTGGAAGAGGGGTGTATGTATTTATAGGATTGTTTAAAGCTTAAACATTGTTTAGTTAGGAGTCTTAACATAATGATTTAAATTAGATGCCAATGAAATATTACCTGGAAAAAAAGGTTTCACATGTAGATTATGATGAATGTTATTTTGGATAGGAATGTATGGTAAATAATTAACGCGGGGAATATGAGAATATTCTGTCGGACTTAATGAACTCTCCCAGTTAAAATAGGAAACCAACTGAGGGTACGTAAATAATAATAAAATTAATCACAAATTTACGGGACATCAAGTAATTTTATGATTAAAGGATAGTTAAGATTATTTTAGAAAGGCTGACGACATTGCCAGAGCGGAAAATGTTGTTGCCAAAGCAATTCTTCTATTATCTCTAATTTACCCTTCTTAATTAAGGAATACTGAAGTTATGTCCATATTTCCATATCTATTGTTACTTAATTATAGGAGCAAAGTATTCTCTAGCTTATCAATTAATTATTACAGCTTTTTATTACTCAATATAGGTGTCAACGGCGAAGTAAATTGGTTAAGTTCCACTTTAAGAATTGTACTCGTAAAGAACTTAATTATATGTTTTTTATCTAACCAATATTAGAGGACTGCCAAATTGGATCACAAATATTATATTAGTTCCTAATTTCTCATACCCAAAATATCCAAATTTTAATTTTTTTTAATTCTACTATATATATACATTTATATGTATGTGCTTTTATTTTGAATATGTAATTACATACATATTAATGGACAAGCATATTCATATTGGGTATAAAGAGCCAATTCTTTTTTAATTTTTTCTGATTGTATCAAGAGGATTAATTAACCTAAAATATATTATATAGTTTTATTGACAAATAAATATTGTTCTTCAGAAGAGCTTATTAGAATAAATAAAAAAATTGTATATGTTTTCGTAGTTAATCAGTGGGCAATATATTTCTACATTCAAAAAGTTTATTGGAGAGAGAAAACTATTAATAATGTCCTAGAATAGTTTGAATTGTTTGCTACAATTAAGGGATGTAAAGTAAGATAATTGATACTATGAGATTAAGTTGTTAAGGAATGACTAATTAATTAACATAGTAAGTTATGGAAATTTAGATATCAGCATTTTTATCCCTTAATTAAGAGGGGTAAATTAGAGATATAAAAAATTTGCTTTGGCAGCAACATTTTTCGCTCTGGCAATATCGCCAGCCTTTTAGAAAATCTTCTCGCCAGATGCCCGTAGGATCTTTCCGTGTCAACATTTAGAAGTAAAATTTTGTTTCATCTTTGGAAATCCTAAAAATAAAAGGGAGATAATATATACAGAGCAAAATCCCTAATGAAGAGCAATTTTTCATTCTTTACTAATTTATCCCTTTTAATTTAATTGTATAATTGTTTTCCTTTTCTATTACATTGTCAGTGATTAACGAAATCTTTAGAAATTTAATTAAAACAATCTTCTTTCCTATTAATTGATGTGGAATATTAAATTAGAAGAAAAATCTAGGAGAATGTTTGGAGTCCTTTCCCTAGTGTGATTGATTTATTTGGCAATAATTTTCTAGCGCCGGAAATAGATCCAGAAAATATTCAGTTTGATTAAAAAAAAAAAAAAATCAGTTCGTGAAGTAAAATATATCGGCCATTTTTCCTCTAGTTTAATTCAAATGCTTTAAAAACTTAAATAAAAAAATAAAAGAGTGCATAACTATAGCAATGTGTAATGCAACATGGATTAATTGCATTACACAGTATTAAGGCGGACAAATCATAATTAATAACCTTAGCTAATAAAAAGTATACAATCTTGGTAAATACAGAAAAAGAAAACACGTAGTGACTTTATTTTTTACAAGAATATCAAGTTCTGAAACATAAACCAAGATTTAAGAAAAACAGACAATAGAAAATAAATGAACTATTCTTAATGTACTAATTCTGTTCATGATAACCAAAAGGGAATTCTGTAAAGAAGAAAAACTAATTAAGCTCATAATAACCAGAAAGAGAAAAAAATTTAGCATGCATAAGAATAATTTGATAAAGACTTTCAATTGATATTTTGATTTTGGAAAATGTCATGAATATAGAACTTAAAATTTGGTTTTTGGTTTCGTGCATGAAAAGGGAATTCCAATCATTCATGTATGGAAAAGATTAATCTACATTGAAAAAATTAAGGAATTTAAAAAGGAAGACTGATTTGTTTGTTGATTTGAGAAGGGTAAATTAGTAAAAAATGAAAAATTGCTATGTATTGAGGAGTTTTGCTCTGTATGTATCATCCCCCAAAATAAAAAGGAGTTAATAGCAAATAGCTCATGTAATTTATCAAGTTGGCAGCAGGTGCGGAGCTAGAATTTTTTTACCCTGGGCTACTAAAAGCTTAGAGCAATGAATAAAAATGTATTTTTTTTTAAACTTAAATATCAAATGTGTGAAGTACAATGAAAAGCATGTTAAAAAAATGAATATATATCATGCATTAAACAAGTTGAATAAAAAGGCTGTTGCATTTGCACCTTTTGATTAAGAAAATAAGATTTATCAATTATCAAATCGACATAGCTACTCTCTAACTAATTGTTTTAATATAAAAACCATACTTATCTGCTAATATATGTATGGACAATCAAAAATAGAGACTTTCATGTATATAAATAGAAAAAAAAAAACTATAGAAAAGTTTTGGAATACATTTCTTAAGAAAAAAAAAAGAAAAAAATTACGAAGTTCTACTTGGTGACATTTTGAAATTGAAGTGAGGTTTCAGATTTGATGAAAATAAAATTTCTATTTATTTTAGGAGAAAAACATGGTTTCTAATTTATTGTAAGTTTGCTATAATATATTTTTGTAAAACACTTAATGCTACTGCAAAACAGGCTTAATATTGGGATAAAATGCTCTTTAATTTAATGAAGTTGGCTTCAAATGGGCTAACAAATATATTAAATTAAGCTACCTTAATTTTGTATTTCTTATTAGGACTTACTTGATATTCAAAGAATTATTCATAGGCTAAACAACAATAACATATTAACATAAGCTTTGGGCCACAAATTGACCCCGGGCCGGAGCCCACCCAAGCCTTGTGGGTGGCTCCGCCCCTGGTTGGCAGTTGCTCGTGATAAAACCTACGCGATATATCTCATGTGATTTTCAAAAGTAGTTCACAGTCCTTTGTTGGTTCTTGCTTCGCAGTTAGTTGAGGATGTGAAAATTAACACAAATCGTGTTAATATTTACAGATTGACATAGAAGAAGAGTAAAGCGGTCGAGAGAAAATTAGGGTTCATGTGAGAGATGAGAGATCGAAAAATATTAACCGAATGAATGAATAATGTTGCCATAATTGGCCATTATATAATGGGCCCAAATCTTATTTACAATAGAAAAGCACTGAAAATGTAAATATACAAAAATAATATATGCGATGTATACATAATTTAAGAGGATGGATCAATTGCCTGAACTTTACAACCTTTGAAAGAAAAAATCTATACTTAAAAAATGAGATTCCAGGAGATAAGAAGTTTGGAAGATTGTAAGTTAAGCAACAAACATCCTTTCTAACGAGGGGATAACCTAAAAATACAAACTCATGTGCTCGAGGATCAAACTTATGTCTTTAAACTATCAAATTAGAAGCATAAGAAGGCATCCAAAAACTTTCATACAACCATAACGAGGCCTAATCTCAAATTACAACATTCAATGCTTAACTCAATTCATGTCCAAATCAACAATCTCTCATCTTGCTGCTGCACAAAGAGTACCAAGATTATTAAATCCAGTGCAAGAGATGAGTTTTTTATCTAGCCAAAAATGAATTACATCTTAAAGCTTTTTGTGATAGTGATTGGGCTCCCTATGCTGATACAAGAAGAACTGTAACAGGTAATGCAATTTATCTAGGTGATGCTCTTATTTCTTGGAAAGCAAAGAAACAACCTATAGTGAGTAGGTCTTCGACTGAAGCTGAATACACAGCTGTTGCAACAACTTGTGAGGTAGTCTGGCTCACACAACTTATTAAAGACTAATGCATTTCTCAAACTAAAACACCTCTTCTATTTACAGACAATAAAATGCACATTGCATTGCCATCAAACATGTGCATCATGAGAGGACTAACCACATTCAAATAGACCGCTTCTTTGTGAGAGAGAAAGTACATGTGCAATCAAGGTGCTACATATTTCAAATGAACGCCTAATAGCCGATGTACTCACCAAGCCCTTAACTCTCCGTCCATTCAAGCTTATGACATCCAAGATGGGCCTTCATGCATGATATTCATGTCATCTTGAAGGGGATCTTAAATTATACTTTCATATTATTTTATTTTTGTAAATACTTTCCTTTTTAAGTAAGTTTTGTATTACGGTTTATGATCATTGGCTAATAGATTTCCAATTAAGGAAACTCGTAGGCATTTTCCTCCCCTATTTAGGCTAGCTTAGTTAATGCTTCACTCACTTAAATAGTTTTAATTTCACGATTTACACTCACTGTAAAACACTCTCAATCTTTTGGTTCTTTAATGGAATCTTTCAATTCGTTCGTTTAATTCACTTCTGATCTTAAAACACTCTCAATCTTTTGGTTCTTAATGAATCTTTCAATTCGTTCTGTCTTGTTCGTTTTGTGTAAATCTTCATAATATTCATCTTTAGATGAATTTCGAAAGCATTGGAGATGGATTATAATCAAAAATATAATATACTGAATTCAAAAAAACATCTTTAAGTTTTATTTTTAAGGTTTAAAGCATTAAACCCCGCAACTTATTATGTATGTGTGATTTGCCCCATAACTTAAGAAATGTTACAGCATACCCCCGACTTATTCAAAATGTGCAAACTGCACCCCGAGACGTAATATAACGGATGAAGATGTAGAATCGCGTCCAAATTGTACAGTTGATCATCGGCCTATGGGGCAATTTACACTCTTTTTGGAGAAGTTGGGGAGTTTGTTGCAACTTTTCAAAGGTTAGGGAGTAAGTTGTACATGAACAATAGGTTGGGGGATTTAATGCTTTTTGTCATTTTGTTAATAAGTTAAAACACGACAAACATCTTAACATAACCTAATTTTCAATTGTTATTGACCTTTGAAAATGTACAAACTGAACTCAAAACCTTTCATAAATCTGTGAACTGCATTATGGTCAAAAATGCATAAACGTGTCCGAATCAAAGGGTGCGCAATTTGCTCTCTTTTGAATAAGTTGGGATGCATCCCGTACATTTTGATACATTAAGTAACAAGTTGAAAAAGGGGTATAGGTAAAAGTGTTTGACTTGTTTTACATATCTTTCTCAGTAAGTCGAAACAAATGTATATATAGATGAAAAACATCATAGCATTTCTAAGAATGGACTAAAGGAGCAGTCCAAATTCTTTAGAATCCTTTCATAACAAAATTATAAGAATAAAAAAGAAGATCACATGTCTCCAAAGATTCAAAATCAAAGCAGATTCAGTAGAACAAAAATATTATTGCCGTTTCAAGAGAACTCCCCAACAAAATCTAACAAGAAAGGTATCAATATAATGACCATTAATAATACTTTTGTTCTTTAGCCAGTTCGGCAATGGCCTAACGACACAAATACTAGCTACCTTTTACAGTTATAAACTACTACTAATACATAACCACCAAGTACTAATGATGAAGTGAACTCAGAGAACTGGTAGCAGAGCCCCATTTGCCGCAATTGGTGTTGTCTCAAACTTGCAATCAACTGATAACAACTGAACCGAATGGTCCGAATTAGATACGTTCCTCTCTTCGACGCTGATCTTGTCTATAAGATCAAGCAAAACGCGTTCAAACTCTTCGCCATCGCTCCACTCGTGAATTTCTGTCTTCAAAAGAGCGCGATTTTCGCATATCAAGTCCCAAACAGGGAAGTTTTTCCTCGGCATCATGAAATCGCCTTCCTTCAGTTTCAAACCGGGGCAGAAATCTCCGCTTCCATCGCCTAAATATATCATCCTTTTCTTCCCTTTGACGGCTAAAGAGTCTTGTATCCTTTTGATGATCATACCCTATATTTGCAACACAAAACAAATCATGAGAAAACAGTATTTAATTAGAGTGACATAATGTGTTTTCCTTATGATCCTTATAGAACAAAAAAGAGAAAAACATTAATTCAGTACCTTGCACATATTTGGAGGGCAGGGATTAGTGCAGCCATGGGGGCACGAGTGAAAATCAACGTAAGGCGAAATTCTGAGCCTTCCATGTTCATCGACGTAACCCGGATTTGTGTTGATTTCAGAAAAGCAATCCTTGATTCCAAGATGATCAAGAACCGTCTCGATGTAGACAGTGTTTGCATCACTCACAATCCTCAAATCACACCTGAAAAGATTGAATACAAACATATTTAGAATAAGAAAACATATTGAAATATATTGAAATATATTTTTGAAAAGAGTAAAAAGATGTTTGTACCCTAAAGCGTGTGCTTTCTTGATTGAAGGGACTATTCTTGGATGTAAAGGGATCTTCCTCAGAACTTCTTTAATGTCTTCGACGGTTTTTCCTCGAGAATGCAGCTCTTTCATCATCTGATCCTGAATATTATATTTCCCCGAAAAATATGTATAAGAACAATAATTATTTCATCAAGAACCTAAGATCTAATTAAACATCAATAGAGTGAACATATATACCATTAGTGAATTAAATGGCATAGTCGGAAGAAGCTCGTTGAACAAATTAGTGGCGCCGAGTTCATCCACTACCCAGTTGTCGCTATCTACCTCGATGATTGTCTTGTCAAAGTCGAATACGATAACAATTCCGGCCATTGGAGAAAGCAGTAGTTCTTGCGTTTGAAGGGAGAGTTTTTTCTGTGTAGAGAGAAAAAAGGCTTTGGTTTATTGGTCTCAAAGTTTTGGAAGAGGGGTGCATGTATTTATAAGATGGTTTAAAGTGTAAACCATGTCTAATTAGGAGTCCTAACGTAAGGATTTATATTAGATGCCATTGGAATATTACCCGGAAAAATATGATATGATGGATTAACGTAGGTAACTGAAGGTTTCACATGTATATATTCGCGTGTAATAAATTGTTTTTTGATAAGAATGTAAGGTAAATAGTTGACGGGGGAATATATGAGAATATTCCATGGTAATTAATGAGTTTTCCCAGTTCTGATAGGAAACCAACTGAGAGTAAATTTTAATAAATTAAATCACAAATTTAGAGGGCATTAAACTAATTTTACGATTGGAGGATAGTTACGGTTATTTTAGAAAATATTCTAGCGAGACCCCAACCCGTAGACCCATCTGCGTTTGATCATTCTTGCTTCGCATTTGCTACTTGTAATGGCCAAAATATCCCATAATTGTTCTTGTATTTTCTCTTATGTAGTTTCAGATTTCAGATTTAGTTGTAACTTTTAACTTTTTACGTTAATACTTTAAATCGAAATTTGTAGATAAATTTATATATATACTCAAATATAACAAACCAATATATTTAGATCTCCTAATTCTTACCACGCGTTCATTAATTTACTTTGTTTCAAAAAGGAATTACAATGATAAACGAAATAGGATTTAACGTTTTGTGTAAGTTTGAATACCAAAAGCGTTTGGAGATGGAGAAAAATCAGAAAAATAATACAATGAATTCAAGAAACATCTTCAAGTTTTATGTTTCGTTGATTTTTGAAAGAAGTTTATATTTTTCATTCAAAAATAAAAGAATCGCACAGTTAGAATTATCAGTTGCTCGTGATATATCTGGCTCGATTATTTGTCACCAATTATGGTGGCACGGAAACACTTAAACCCAATGTAATTCCACTTGTTCTATTCGTATAGTGATGAACGGTTTAATATCCGAATTAGAACTTCGTGAAAAAATCAACACCATGTTTCTCAAGAATTCACAATTTAAGATGATGTTAACTAAAAAGTTAAATAATAACAGGTCCGCAACAAAATGGATGTAACTGGAGTGTTCGTATATAAAAGAAAGTTACATACCTAAAATTCATGAAGCTGAGAGAAATACACGATTAGGCGCGAGAATAGATTCTATCAGTAAAACAAAATCACGATACAGCTTATGCATGAAGTTTTTGCAGTTTGGTAAATAAATATGGAATGGACAATCCAAACCTGAATTCTACAAGTAATTTGCGCTCATCTTAAGATATAGTCAAAACTGGAAACTGGCAAGTATACATATAGATCACTGTAGTGGTATTCCAGAAGAAATGCAAAGCTTCGAGTCAACACCACCGCTGATCACGCTATCGTTTTTCCACCAATCAGCACATAACACCTAAAACAAATATCATATTATTGAAGAAACTATATGTGAAACTCAAATGTGGTGGAGATCTTGGGTTAAAGAGGAGTACCTTGTCCTTGTGTGAATCAATTACGGCCAACGGCCACTGTATGAAGAAAAAATGATCAGAAACCAAAGTTTGAAACATTATACAACTAGAAGGAGCTGAAGTAGTTACATACCGCAGTTCTCAGATCCCATAGCATTACTTTTCCATCATATGATGCTGAGACCAAGTGAAACCATGACTTATCGTGCCACTTGCAAGATGATATCCAAGAATTGTGCGATGAGAATTGAAAGACGGGTGACAGAGTTCCTGTGCAAGAAAATTATAGATTAGTTTATGTAACTGAGGCTAAGATGTCATACCGCAATTCTCATACTAAAGCGCGGGGCACACACACACACACACACACATATATATATATGTATATATATATATATATATATGGAGAGAGAGAGAGAGAGAGACAGAGACAGAGAGAGAGAGAGAGAGAGAGAGAGAGAGACTGACCTGGCTTGCGAGGATCCCATATTCGAAGTACGGGATCAGAACCACCAGCAGCGATAAGTGCAGAACTTTCACCTCCAATATCAAGACAGTTGATAGCCTTCCCACAAAACTGAACAAAACGTGATCAAAGACACTTAGTAGACTAGTAGTGATTTAGACATCTAGACATGGCTGAGAAAATATAGCTTGCTCACAATGCTTAGAGAATCTTTGCCTTTCTCAACATCCCATCGTCTAATAGAATGATCCCAAGATGCCGAATATAATGCTTCACGTTGGGGCCAGACAACAGAAGAAACACACTGTGTGTGCCCAACGAGTGTTGATAAAGCTTCTCCCTGCATACCAATATTATTACCATATCTCATAGAGAAAACAGGAAGGATGGGATAAAATATTTCACATTAAGATACATAAGGCTAAAAAACTTTCGACTTTTAAAAGAAGACCCAAGATTTCAGAAATTAGCGTTAGAATATTTGTTCTTAAGGACCATACACAGAAAATTCACCCTAGAACATATATTTCTAGAAGTTCTTTATCCAAAAATTAAAACAAAATCGCCAAACACAGTTGACTATCGAATTCAAACTTTGATATTCACTAATTAAGGCAGTAAGAATTGAGAAAATCTAATCAATATTGTCAATTACCCAATAACTAGAACTGCAGTACATTTTTATAATTACTCTTGATGCAGACTACAGCTTCGTTCTAGATATTTAAGAAATTAAGGATGCTAATTAAGTTAGAGGTCAGTTGATTTCTGCAACAAGGAAAATGTTGCAATTTTAATCTGTCTCAAGTAAACAACTTTTGATCTGACATAAAATAGGTGATGGTGGTACCTCTGTTTGAGGTTCCTTCTCGTCACCACCCTTTTTCCTCTTCTTCACTGAAACTAGATCACCTTCATTGTCAGAAACACTTGTGTCCCACAAGCTGATGGCACAATCCCAAGAACCTGAACAGACCTAATAAGAAATAGGTACAAGATGAGAGAGATTATGAGATTTACAACTATGAAAACATGAAAATAAATGAACAAGAATAAGTACCATATCACCCGAGGGCTCTGCTGCAATACTCTGCACAGCAGCAGTATGACCACGCATTATCTTAAAAGCTCTAATTTTCTTTGGTTGATCTAATGACTCATCTGCATCAAACTTTCATCCAAGAAAAACAAGATGAATCAAAATAAAGGGGAGAGAGAGAGAGAGAGAGAGAGAGAAACTTGTTTCAGACGGAAAAAATAGCCTGTGCAGAAAGTTACAAAGACCAGATCGACAAGGAAACTTTCAGCAAATACCTTCCACAACCTTAATGTCCTGTCTTTAGAAGCAGTCGCAACAATTTGATCAGATCCAGGCACAGCTGTTTTAAAGAAAACAGGCTTATCAATCAGCAATCAGAGAAATACATGAAATGTCGATGTGACAAATTAGTTCATGCACACTTTAATGAGTAATCTCCAATTGTTCAAGAAAGAAACTGTGAATATATCTATAAACAAGGTGTATTGCACATGCTATCATCTCCAGTTTTAAGTCCTGACAGAAAAAATATGAGCCATTTAAAAGGCTTAACAAGACCCGATTTAGCAACATAAGCTCAGTTTCTCACTGAACTTGCAAAACCAAATGATTGCAGGCCAAATGGTAATGCAGTGCAGTTGTGATGACACTATCAACAAGAACGGATATTAGAAGGATGATTAGAGATAATAATTAATAAAACATCTTATGTTTCTGCATCAACTAATATTAATTGTCTTTTACAAACTAAATTTCTACAAATGCGTCAAAAACATTTCAATAAATGTGTCAAAATGAACCTAACCGAAGGAACACAAGACAGCAAAAAAATGAGTAAAGAAACTCTCGCCTAATGAAGAAAGAATCTCGTAATACCTTTTGGCTTAACGACACAAACTGAAGTAACTGGGCCAGAATGCCCATCCAATATGTGTGAACAAATTCCAGGAGCCCTCCATATCCTATGAGGTTTAAACAACATAACATGTGCAGGTCACAAACTGCTAAAGAAGAAACTTTAAAAAGTTAACGCGAGGTATAAACCAACAAATATTCCGCCTTACCTCCCAAAACCATCATAGCATCCCGTCAACATATACCTGCCAGATAAAACAAAGTGGGTCAGCTCTGCTGTCAACGTGCAATACTGAACTAACAGAAAAAACACCACTCTTCCCCTCACTAGTTAGGATGGCTGGATATAACTAATATGTACACGTGCAAAAACACAAAAATCCCCTCACCGCATGAAGGTTTACTTATCCACAATTAAATGCATACCTGTCACTGGAACCATCGACCGCACTAACCCAATCATCGTGCAAAGAAGGCTCTTCTTCTTTCCTAGGCGCCACCGCTTTTATGTACTCGATGTCAAGTACTTTTTCCTGTAATGAGTTATAGCAGCACCAAATATTCATCAACACAGCTATAGAGAACCGAAACACATCATACTCAATTAAACAGTAAAACTCTGCAATTCTGTTCATCTCATTCCGAAAATCATAAACCAATCAACGCAAATGAATCGCTAACGTGTCTCATAAATTGACACCACAACCAATTCCCCTAGTGCTAAATTTACTCCCAAAACGTATCAAAAACCGGTTAATTTCATCAATTGCCACCACAACAACCAGCTCAATAGCCTCAAAAGCAAAAATTACTCACAGAAGAAATGCCTTTGGCGAGAAGAAACTCCTCAAGCGACATACGAACCAACTCGCCATCGATGAGAAAGTCAAACGGCTCCGATTTCCAATCCTCGTTGCCTGAGATACATCAATCGTATATCAAAATCGAGCGCCAATGTTTCAATTAAAACAGTAACAAGAGAAATTAAATTGTACCGGATTCGAGAAGATTGTTGACGACAACAGAGAGGCCGAAGCGAGTGAGATTTGAAGGTATGGCGATAGAATTTGGCGGCGCTTTGTACGGCGGTTTGAGCTTCGTGACGAAGCGGACTTGCACTTGCCTCGACGACTCCTCCGCCGCATCTCCGGCGCCGTCGATGTCCATTTGGTACTGTGTGTGTGTGTGTGTGTGCGCGTGAGAAAGAGAAAGGGGGACTAGGGTTTTAGCGATTATTCAGCTGAAATTAGGGTTTTAGGTTCTTTTGTGCAAAACGGTAATGTGATTTTTATTTTATTTTTTCATCATCAAAACTTTGATTATTTATTCATTGATACCTAATTTTGATGTTAAATGTTATGGACTATATGTTTATTCTTTAATAACATACTAATTCAATAAAATAGGTGCGAGTATTAATACAATTTATAGAAATTGCAGAGTCTTCATTAGTGTGACGTTGCAAATTAATTAATATTGAATCGTTTTGCGGAATGGTTAAATATGAATTTGTTTAACTAATTTAATATTTTCAACAATATATGAGATAATTCTCCACTATTGGCTGTTGCACAATGCACCAGTCTCGAACGGACGACTTCAGTACATGTGCGTCTTAGTTCTCTCGCATTAAAAATCCTTGGATCTCTCTTTACGAATTCTTACTTCTCTCGCTAAATGTTATTTACATAAATTCAAATTTACCTCATACTTTGTCTTTTACCTACACTATGGTTCTAATGCCTTCATTTCAATTGTAAAGCATTGAGCAGTATTATTAAGAAGAAAGACTGAAATTCAGGAGTATGTAACAAATTCCGCGTTTTCACAGGGAAAAATTTTAAAAAAATGAAAATATTAATTTCCATTATAATTACTTAGAAATAAATTCAAATTAACTTCGGCTATTGAATACATAGACATGAATTGATTATGCATGTTACATCTTAATTTGATAACTAATATACTTAGAAATTTTTTTTATTTTTTAATAAACGCATTAAGACGCACTCACGTTTACGAAATTTGAAGTTTCGCGTATGACGCACACGCTTTCGCACCCACACTCGCTTGCGCGTTCGAATAGGTGACTCATGAAATTCAAATTCTTGTTGGTGATTGACTTATTAAATACGACAATCGGTATGGCTATTTAAATTAATGAAGATAATTTTTATTTTAATAGTTACGTTGATATATTGTATATCTCTATGTCCTGATTAATAATAAATTAAAATTTTATTTATTATTATCTACTTTCTTACTTGGCAAAATTGTTACAACGATAAAACATTTACATAAATAACTACGTGTCCTATTAGTAATGTTGAACAACATGATTGCAAATCTCTCTTATATGCAATTCACTGGATTCAACTATACTTAGGTGGTGTTTTGCAAATGCTTATAAGAGAAGTTTGTTAGCTTTTGGAATGCTAATTTTTGCTTCTACTTGTCTAAAAAAGTCAGAAAAAGCACAAGCCACAAAAGCATGTCCAGGGGTGCTTCCCCAACTGCTTTTGGACTTATCTTATTTTTAAAAAGTCTTTAAAAAGAAAAGTTACTTCTCATTAATTTTTGCAAACACCTATTTAATGATTTTAGTAGCTTTTTAAAAAGATTTGCAAACACTCCCGACTTTTTATTAAAAGTCACTTAATGAGGCTTTAAGCAAAAGTCGTGAACAAGTGTTGTTGAACCACATAAATATGCTCTTAAAGCTAAAATAAAAACATTCAAAGTTGTGCAAAAAGAAAGAAAAAAAGAAGACTTTGATTTTAAGCCAATTGCATAACAAGGGAATATAATATATCATAGCTAGTGCACCTAGTAGAATAAGGAGAAAATTAATCAACCAAAAAGAATAAGATTAGTAGTTTAGATTGGAGTTTTAATTCATCGTGTATCTGATTTCCTATTTTGAATATTTATTAGGTGTTTCCAATTCACAGACGCTTTATCAAGCCTAAAAAAACTATTACGAATTTATTCAAGGACGTTCTATAACTTTTCTCCAGCAAGAAGAAAAAAAACTTGGTATGAATATTAGAAACTTTTCATATATTTTGAAAACATTACAAAAAACAAATAAAAAAATTTGTTGTCATGAACTCAAAATATACTTATGTTTCATCTCCGCTCATAATTGTTGAAGAAACATTTACAATTTTTTATCAATGCTCACATATCATAAATTTCAAAATTATGTGAGAAAAATTTAATTTCGAAGTCTAATTAAAGTTTCCTATAACCTATTTGTATATTTCCTTTGAAAATAGGTTAAAACATGCCAAATATCCTAACTTTTTCAATGATTCCCAACTTGGTGTAACCTTTGAAAATATGTTATGCACCACAACCTTTGACAAATGAGGGAACTGCATTATGAGGTTAAATCTAATGGTCAAAAATGCAGAAACGCATCCAAAAATCAAATAATGATCGACTTAGGGATGCAATTCACACTTTTTTAATAGGTTAGATGCAGTTCGCACATTTTCTTATGATAGCAAGTTGAAAAGAATTATAAGCTATGTTGTTTGATGTGTTTTATCTTTTTCAATAAGTCCAAAATAAATGGGTATGTAGATAAAAAAAACATCTTAGCTTTTCTCAGAATGGATTAAAGGAGCAATCCAATCATTAGAACCCCTTTCATAACAAAATTATAAGGAAAACAAAAAAGATTTGTACTCTTTTAAGTTTCAAATCGGAGCAGATTTTGGTCCAGCAAAATTAATATTGTTGTTTCGAGAGAACTACCTTCATAATCTAACAAAAATTTAACAAAAAAATCAATATAATGACCATTAATAATGCTTTTGTTCTTTAGCCAGTTTGGCCATGGCCTAAAAACACAAATACTAGCAACCTCTTAGAGTTATAAACTACTACAACATAATTACTGCTCAGTACTGATGATGAAGTGAAATCAGAGAACTCGGAGCAAAGCCTCGTGTGCGGCAATTGGCGCGGTCGCAAACTTGCAATCAACCGATATCAACTGAACCGAGTTAGATTCGTTCCTCTCTTCAATGTTGATCTTGTTTATTAGTTCAAGCAAAATGCATTCCAACTCTTCGCCATCACACCACTCGTGAACGTCCGCCTTCAAAATAGCGTGATTTTTGCATACCAAATCCCAAACAGGGAAATTTTTCCTTGGCATCATGATGTCTCCTTCCCTGAGTTTCAATCCCGGGCAGAAATCACCGCTTCCGTCGCCTAAATATATCATCCTTTTCTTCCCTTCCGCGACCAAACAATCCTGAATCCTTTCTATGATCATACCCTATATTTCCAACACAAAAAAGATCATTGGAAAACAATATTTAATTATAGTGACACGATCTATTTTGTTTCCGATCATTACAGAACAAAAATCGAAGGAACATTGATTGACTACCTTGCACATGTTTGGAGGGCAGGGATTAGTGCAGCCATGAGAACACGAGTGAAAATCAACGTAAGGCGAAATCCTGAGCCTTCCGTGTTCATCGACATAACCCGGATTTGTGTTGATTTCAGAAAAGCAATCTTTGATTCCAAGATGATCAAGAACCGTCTCGATGTAGACAGTGTTTGCATCACTCACAATCCTCAAGTCACACCTGAAAAGATTGACCACAAACATATTAGAACAAGAAAACATATTGAAATATATTGAAAAATATTTTGAAAATAGTAAAAAGATGTAGTACCCTAAAGCGTGTGCTTTCTTGATTGAAGGGACTATTCTTGGATGTAAAGGGATCTTCCTCAGAACTTCTTTAATATCTTCTATGGTTTTTCCTTGAGAATGCAACTCTTTCATCATCAGATCCTGAGTATTTATTTTTCCGAAAAATATGTATAAGAATAATAATTATTTCATCAAGAACTAATAACTAATAATTATCAAATAAAAAAGAACTAATAACTAATCAAACATCCATAGAGTGAACATATATACCATTAGTGAATTAAATGGCATAGTCGGAAGAAGCTCGTTGAACAAATCAGTGGCGCCGAGTTCATCCACTACCCAGTTGTCGCTATCTACCTCGATGATCGTCTTGTCGAAGTCGAATACGATAATGATTCCGGCCATTGGAGAAATTAGTAATTTGTGCGTTTGAATGGAGAGTTTTGATCTTTGTAGAGAGAAAAAAAAGGCTTAAGTTTTATGGTTTCAATGTTTTGGACGAGGGGTGTATGTATTTATAGGATGGTTTAAAGCCTAAACCAGGTTTAATTAGGAGTCTTAACATAAGGATTTAAATTAGATGCCATTGGAATATTACCCGCAAAAATATATGCTACGATGGTTTAATGTAGGTAACAATTAACAACTAATAAAACGCCCCTAATAAAAGGGTTTCCCATCTATATATTCGTGTATGATAAATGTTTTTGGGATAGGTACGTTAAGTAAATAGTTAATGCGGGGAATATGAGAATATTCTGTGGGAATTAATGACTTCTCACAGTTCAAATTGGAAACTAACTGAGGGTAAAAAACAATAAATCTAATCACAAACTTAGAGGACAGTATACTAATTTTATGATTGGATGCATGGATCAAAATTTCGTTTCGACGGTATGTCTCGGTTATTTAAATATTATAAACTTTTCCCAATGTTTCGAGATATTTTCGATATGTTTCAAAAATTTCGTAAAAATTTGTGCACAATAGATGTAAAAAATATTGTATGTTTCTTTTCCACAGAGTAAAAAATGAAAATGTTTCGGTAGTTTTCGAGGAAAAGAAAAGAAACTTTGATCCATGATTGGAGTTTAGTTAAGGTTATTTTAGATATTAGAAAATCGTCTCGCTAGGACCAAGTTAATAGATTTTTCAGCTCAAGTTAGGGTTTTAGGATCTTTTGTACAAACCGGTAATGTAAGGTTTTTTTAATTTTTTTCATAAAAAAGAAGCAATTAATTTAACTATTTATCAATGATACCTAATTTTGATCTTAAAATGTTATAGTCTATATCTTTATTCTTTAATAACATTCTAATTCAATAAATAGGTGCGGGTATTAATACAATTTATAAAAATTGTCGTGTTCATCATTAGTGTGACGTTGCAAATTAATTAAAATATTGAATCATTCTGCGGGATGGTTTATAAATTTGTTTAACTAGTTGAATATCTCCAACAATATATGAGATGGGATCTTGAGATTCATATTGTTGTTGGTGGTTTATTTTTCTTAGAAGAATGTTGGTGATTGACTTATTTAATACGAAAATTGGTATGGCTATCTAAATTAATTACGATAATTTTTATTTAATAGTTAAATTGATATATTATTTATCGCTATATCTTGATTAATAATAAATTATAATTTTATTTATTATTATCTAATATCTTACTTGGCAAAATTGTTACAACAACAAAACCTTTACATAAATAATTACGTGTCCTATTAGCGTAATGTTGAACAACATGATTGCATATCTCTCTTGTATGCAATTCAATGGATTAAACTACACTAAATTGAAAGCGAACGTGTTCATGGTGCTTAGAGCTAAAAAAACACTAGATTTTGTGATGAAGAAACCAAGTGTTGTTGACCCATATAAATATGCTTGTAAAGCTGAAACTTAAGACATTCAAAGTTGTAACAAAAAGAAAAGAAAAAAAAAAGGACTTTGATTTGAAACCAATAGCATAGCCAAGGGAATATAATTTATCTTAGCTAGTGTACCTTTGCTAGTAGAATAAGGAGAAAATTAATCAACAAAAAAAAAGGATGAGTAATTTAGATTGGACTTTTATTTCATCGTATATCTGATTTCCTATTTTGAATAATTAGGTGTTTCCAATTCACAGACGCTTTATCAAACCAAATAAAACCTATTACGAATTTATTCAAGGACGTTTTCTAATTTTTCAATATTTTCATATATTTCGAAAACATTACAAAAAGATATAAGATTTTTATCATGAACTTAAAAGGTACTCTATGTTTCATCTCCGCTCATAATTTTTGAAGAAACATATACAAATTTTATCAATGCTCACATATCATAAATTTGAAAATCATGTGAGAAAATTATAATTTCGAAGCCTAAAGTTTCCTATAACCTGTTTGTATTCCTTATCAACACTTCAATAGAGTAAGTAGCTCTTATTCAATATTATCCTAGAAAAAAACTTCAAGAATTTATTTCCACCACCTAAGTAAACGCAAAACAAATGCGAGCATAAGACTTTCCATTCATAAAATCTATAAAGCTGTCAACTAGCCTTATCCCAACATGGTTCTTAACTAACTTACATTACATATAGTGTGGTTATCTTCCAATTAGTAACCGAATTTCCAGAAGTTACATAGTGTGTTCTTAACAAACTTACGCGCGAGCAAAGACTTCAAGAAACTTTCGTCTCGTCGGACACAGTGCTTCGAGCAAAATCAGTTATCAACTCTGCGACAACCTTAGGATTCTCGATGTGAGGCATATGACCACAATCTGGTATTGTTGTCATAGTGGCATTCGGCAGCTCGTTCGTCAGTCTCTGCTTTTTGTTCAATAAAAAGATTATAGGATAGAAAATTGTACTCAAATATTTGGCGGTGTAAGTTCTAATTGACGAACATCTGATGTAAGTTGTACCAATCTATGTAAAATGTTGTAAATATTTATCAGTAGAAATCAACAATCATGTCATATATTGAAGTTTTTAGACATTTCTTCTAAGAAATAAAACAGGGAAATTTTTTCATCTTAACTCAAGAAAAGCAAATTAGTTAATGCACGCAGCTTATGTTCAAGATGTTTCTACTATGCCATAATTTTCACCACATCTGGGAAATGTAGAGAACTAACTAACCTCTGCAAATTTGATATGAACAATTTTATCTCGGTCGCTGCAGATAACAAGGACTTTCTGCTTGACCTGCAGAGTGAAAAAAATTTGACCTTATTCAATAATAGCCATCAAAATAACAACGCGAACTTAGGTTCATTAAATAGAGAACGAATCAGATTGTGATTTTATATAAGTTAATGTTCAGTAAGCATAAAAGATAAGTTTCAAATTAAACATTACATACATCTTTAATTTGTGTGGAGACATTATATCCCCCACTTAGCATAAAATTCACAGTTGCATCTTCCCACCATGGCAAGAGACAGTGAAGACGCCCAACCTGAATAGTTAAAACAGATTCCTCGTTAACATATGATCGGACTCACTGAGACGGATAATGAAATTGCGGTTGCTATTGCATATACGTTTAGCAGGAATGATAGCTACAAATGAAAAAGAAATGTTGTACGTTATGAGCTTACGTTTGTCCAATCTAGGATCCTGGAAAATGGTATACCATCAAATACGAGTAATTTTGCATACCATCTTACGGGAAAGCTCTTTAGCAGCGAGGCCTGAAAAATTTAACATCATAGATAGCAAGATAAATAAAACAAAATCAGAAAGAAAAGAAACTGCTGTGGAAAAGAATCTAAACAAATGCCACAAAAACTGAAAACCAATGGATTACCATTGCATAAGCCATCAATTTTGGTAATTTTGTAAATCCTGTGCGGCTCATATAAACATTTGGATTGATCAAAACCAATTTATCAACCTGCAAGCATCCAAAAATACGTCATATGATGATCAAACTTCAAGGAATAGGAGAAACAAACTAATTTAACTAAGGATAAATATTCTAATACGGATTCTCCATTTGCAATTGAGTTTCGGAATTTTATAGGGTGAAATCTTACGGCTTCGGGGAAGTTGACTGCAAAATCAATTGCGACAGCAGCACCAAGGCTTGGTCCAACCAACGTCATTGGTCTATTAATATGAGACTTCCAAAGCTATTAACCAGAAAAATAACAACCCAATTCAAAAGTTCAAAACTAAAACTAGTTCTTCCAAAAACGCATGTGATCATAGTCACATGTCAAGAAGTAACAATCTTTTCATCCAAAAAACTGATACCTGGTAAAGATGGTGTCTTTTCGATGCCACGTTACAGGGAGGTTGGTTACCTAGTAAAATATAAAAATCAAAAAATAAAATATAGCACATCATAGTTTTAAGCTCAGAGTAAATTATGCCAGACAACGTTATGGTCGGAAGACGAACCTAAGTCAGAGAAACCCCATCCAAGAATATCAACAGCCCATGCCTCCAGTCCATTGTTCTCTAGCAACGGATATGCAGTTCTCCATTCTAAGCAAGAACTATTTAACGAAGCATGACATCAAAAACACGGGAGCAAAATGAGTAAAAAAAAGTGTAAAAAGCCCTGGTTGCTTATACTATTACTAGTTAACCTGTCAAAGCAATGGAGAAGAACCACCGGATTGGAATCGCCACGCATGGTTGGTGCGACACAGCTACTCATTATGCAACTCTCAGAAAATCCCACCTGCAAATTCTATAAGCATGTTATAAATTAGTTATATTCAAAATATTTAATATTTTTTTTTGAAAAAGGAGCAACAAGTACGAAAATGCGCTCGAAATTCAACTAAAAACACAACTAGGCAATAAGTGGCACCAATTAAATGTTGAATTTGGTGAAATTATAGGACACATTCTACTACATTAAGTCATCTTCTGATGAGTTTATAGTATTTTGTGGACTAATTACTACTCATAAATATCTTTTATTAACAAAAATACTAATGGGGGTGGCAATTGGAATGATACTAACTTCTCATTATTTGTTAACTATATTTTATAAGCGAATGAGAGAATTTATGCACTAGTGTTTGAAAGCAAAATTGGTTGTTGCACCAAATCACATCAATACCAACTACAAAGGTAAGAAAACAACAAAATATTAAATGCCCTGACGTCACAGAACTCCTCAATATTAACAAACTAGTCATCATCTTCATTTTTATTACTCATCGCAGTTCATATCACGTTGTTCATCCTGTAAACTTGAAATTAAAACGGGATTATTTCTTTTAAAGCTGACAATATTAGAGATAATAGCAAAAATCATTATATAAGAAAAAATCATTACTATATAGTTGATTTAATAGATATAGAAAGTAATGTTTTTTTCTCAAATCTGTTGACAAAAGAAATATATATAATCTATTTTTCTTATGAGTTTCCGTACGTGCAGATTAATTTAGTATAGTCGGGAGTTTCTTGCTATCTTTTTAATATCACAAATTCTTAATCACACTTTTTTTTTTAATTTTCTAACAAAAAGGGGTTATTTGCCAATTGAAAACAAAACAAGGGTGATTTTTGCAATTAACTCAACAACTTTCAGTTAAAAACTTCTAGCACAACTAAAAATAGTACTCACTAAAAACCCACTAGCTAACTTTTGTGGTAAAAAAATTACCTAAATTTAGTTCCCAAAAGTAGTAACATTAACATAAAACAACTTCTAATAATTGAAGAAGGGAGCCTCCCAATTATAATGAATTATTTGACATGCATTTGCAAATAGACATAGATACATTTTAACAAGTATACACTCACAAACACAAACTTTATTAATTAATTAATAATAAAACAACCTGAACCGGGAGTCTTTGTATCCTCTGGGCCAAACTTCTTGCAAAAGGGTCTTTTATTTTGTGAACTTCCTTTGGTAAAAACGACGGAAAACCACCATCACCACCGCCGTCACCGGAGACTCTGAATACCGGCGAATTTTTCAGGCAACATTTATTCAGCGGAAATTTCAATGCCATTTTTTTTTTCTTCTAAAGAACTCAAGTTTGGTACCGCTTAAGTGTGACCACCTTGTATTAAATAGAATTTTTTTGTCACAAAAGAAGTCCAACACACTACTTTCTGACACGTCAAAAAGGTGTAAGTAAAATGTGTAGGAACTATCTGTGTGGTGGGGTTCATTAATTGGAGGTAGTTGAGATTGTTTAGTCCCACTCATGACCAGAATTTAATAAAAGAAATGTTCTAAAGTTTTAAATATACTTTAAACAGAATTAATAGAGTTACTTGACTTATAATAGCTAATACTACTTTTCTATTTTTGGGTTTTGCACGTACTAATGTGGTTAAAGAGTAATTCAACAACAACAAAAAAAGTGGTTAAAGAGTATATTGCATAACAAAACTAATTAAAAAAATTGTACTTCTCTAAAAATATGGTACTAATATACCATTCATAATAACATATTGTTCGATTCTGACCGTCAAGGTCCAGTACAGTACACGTCAACAAAAAAAAACTATTTCTCTGAAAAAGTTAACCATAATGCAATTTTCTATTGAGAAGTGTAAGTGTGTAACTCGTAAAGATTTAACATCTATAGATTTGAATCCATTAATGGTAACAAATTTTTAGTTGGAATAAGTCATTCTTTATGTTAATCAAGTCTGTACTATCGATCACACTTCATAGCTAATATTCTAATATATAATTATTAGCCAAAAACATATTATATTTCTAATTCAAATCTATAATTTTGTAGTTTTTTTATTGTAAAAACATAATATCGGAATTTAATTATCAAATGGGCATTTGGTCTAGTGGCATGATTCTCGCTTAGGGTGCGAGAGGTCCCGAGTTCAATTCTCGGAATGCCCCTTTCTTTTTACTTCTTTTATAATGATGATCGAATGCAACTTGAATTTTTCTTTGCGGGTTTTGCCTCCTCTATCAATTTATAATTTTATATTTTTATCCACAGAAGTAATGTTTAAGTCTCCATAATATATTTAAATTATTGACAACATTATTTGTTTCTCTTTTATTGATTTTCTAAAGGAATTTGCTAAACTTACAAACCATCCGCATGTTTTGAATCTACCACCGGTATATTTGAGAGCCATATGGAGAAAACCAGCGAGTTCGTGCAATTCTATCCTTCCAGAGAGAACAAATAAAATTTGGATTACAATATATTCACTTCTTCGATAAATCTCTACCAGATAATATAATGTCCTCACTTGACAAAAAAATTCAGAACTATAAATAATGACACAATACAGAGTAATAGAAAACTCTTATTTTACCTCCAACCAATAAATATCTATTGCTTAACCCTGTAAACTAATGTTTTCCACTAAATAATTTGTATGTAATTTACCTTAAGCTAAAATTTGACAAAGAATTCCCTACAAATCTTATGGTGGTGTCTATTTTTTTAGGACTAAAAACGTAATTAGTATATCAATTTATGTTTTAAAATGAATTACAAAATTGTCTCCAACTAAGCAAGAAACTTTATTAATGTTCTGATTATATAGACGTAGTTATTCTATGCTATAAGTTTTGGATGTATCCCCTTACAAACAATATTTATATTTGATCCATTTTGAATTTATTTCATAAAACAATTTAGTAACCTGGATCCTTAATACAAAAGACAACATGTGACAGAAATTTTACTAATCATGGTTTTTTTTAGGCTGGCGATATTGCCAAAGCAAAAAGTATTGTTGCCAAAGCAACTTTTTTGAGTTCTCTTCGTTGCCCTTCTTTATCAATTAATTCTATACGACTTAAATGGCAAGATTTTCATAATATCTTATTATCTTAATTAGTCATTCAATAAATATAACAACTCAATCTTCCTTCTTATTGACTAAATTGTGTAATTTATTTCTTAATCAATATACTCTATAAATGGCTAAACGAATTATTTAAGGTATATAATGTATCCCATTAACAGTTTTAATCTTTAGTGAAAGATTTTATTAGCAGAACATTTTTCTCCACACAATATTCCACTTAAAAACTGCATTTAATAGTTAAACCCCATTAATATATAACCAATTAGTTTAATCAAAATTTATTTTTCGTGTTGCATACCTTTTAGTACGTTATTAGGTATTGAAAGTTTTGAAACTTTGAGCCTAATCAAATTTTCCATATTAAATCTAGATTCACAGAATATTTTTTTTAAGTATATACGTGCAAATTGACTTTGATATGTTAAAATATTAATGATTCATACTTCAAAATATCTAATATCCTGGATTTATTAATGATAATTTTTTAGTATCTTCCTTGAACTTTAGAGAAGAAGGAAACTAAAAGTTTAAAAAATTTAGTGTTAGCTCATGATTCAAGTCATGTTTAATATAAAATGCATTTTCTTTTTTCATAAATAATCCTACTTTCTACAGAGCACAAGTTATTTATACATCGTGTTTATGATATAAGTAAAAAGAAATTTAATAGATAAATAATCTCTTAATTTCTTAAAGCAGCTCATTTAAATTATACTTTTAGTTTTAGTGATTAGTTTCGATAGTCTCGTTTCTTTATTTAAAGAATTTTATGGAGAGAGAAAACTAATTTAATAATACATTAATTGAATGATTCAAATTAGTTGCTAAAATTAAGGGATATCAATTAAGATGATAGACATTATAAGATTTAAACAACATGATTGTGGTATTTCCTTACTTAAAAAGGGTAAATTAGAGAAGTTAAAAAAGTTGCTTTGGCAACAACATTTTTTGCTTTGGCAATATCGCTAGCCTTTATTTTATTTGGTTTTATATTTTCTGTCTTGTATTCATAAGCAAACCATTGTAAAATCTTATTTGCAATTTAAAGCTAAAGGAAGATAAAGAAAAGAAAAAATTTCGCATGCCTATTTTGAAGAACTTCCTGAATATTGGTAAATTACAGCCAATTAAAGTAAGAATATTCTCATATTCCCCGCGTTAACTATTTACTAAACGTACATGTCCCAAAAAAACATTTATCATACACGAATATATAGATGGGAAACCTTTTGTTAGTTGTACTTGTTACCTATGTTAATCCAATCGTAGCATATTTTGGCGGGTAATATTCTATTCCAATGGCATCTAATTTAAATCCTTATGTTAGGACTCCTAATTAAACATCGTTTAACCTTCAAAGTTCAAACCATCCTATATAAATACATGCACCCCTCGTCCAAAACTTAGAAACCAAAAAACTAAAGCCTTTTTTTTCTCTACAAAGATCAAAACTCTACATTCAAACACACAAATTACTAATTTATCCAATGGCCGGAATCATTATCGTATTCGACTTCGACAAGACGATCATCGAGGTAGATAGCGACAACTGGGTAGTGGATGAACTCGGCGCCACTGATTTGTTCAACGAGCTTCTTCCGACTATGCCATTTAATTCACTAATGGTATATATGTTCACTCTATTGATGTTTGATTAGTTCTTGATGAAATAATTATTGTTCTTATACATATTTGTCGGGAAAAATAACATACAGGATCAGATGATGAAAGAGTTGCATTCTCAAGGAAAAACCATAGAAGACATTAAAGAAGTTCTGAGGAAGATCCCTTTACATCCAAGAATAGTGCCTTCAATCAAGAAAGCTTACGCTTTAGGGTACAAAAGTTTGTTACTTTTTTCAAAATATATTTCAAGAATGTTGCAAGAAAAACTCTGTTATCCTCTGTTTTCTTTTTCTAAATATGTTTGTGTGCAATCTTTTCAGGTGTGATTTGAGG
The DNA here is from genome assembly GCA_946800315.1 of Misopates orontium. Lineage (NCBI taxonomy): Eukaryota > Viridiplantae > Streptophyta > Magnoliopsida > Lamiales > Plantaginaceae > Misopates > Misopates orontium. The sequence continues at coordinate 14,565,003 of OX326953.1, read as the reverse complement.
ATTGTGAGTGATGCAAACACTGTCTACATCGAGACGGTTCTTGATCATCTTGGAATCAAAGATTGCTTTTCTGAAATCAATACAAATCCGGGTTATGTCGATGAACATGGAAGGCTCAGAATTTTGCCTTACGTTGATTTTCACTCGTGCCCCCATGGCTGCACTAATCCCTGCCCTCCAAACATGTGCAAGGTACCCAATTAAATGTTTCTCTCTTTTTTGTTCTATAAGGATCATAAAGAAAACACATTATGTCACTCTAATTAAATACTGCTTTCTCATGTTTTTTGTTGTTGTTGCGAATATAGGGTATGATCATAGAAAGGATTCAGGATTCTCTAGTTGCCGAAGGGAAGGAAAGGATGATATATTTAGGTGATGGAAGCGGAGATTTCTGCCCCGGTTTGAAACTGAAGGAAGGCGATTTCATGATGCCAAGGAAAAACTTCCCTGTTTGGGATTTGATATGCGACAATCGTGCTCTTTTGAAGCCAGAAATTCACGAGTGGAGCGATGGTGAAGAGTTTGAATGCGTTTTGCTAAAACTTATAGACAAGATCAGCGTTGAAGAGAGGAACGAATCTAACTCAGCTCAGTTGATATCGACAGATTGCAAGTTTGAGACGGCACCAATTGCGGCACACGGGGCTTTGCTCCGAGTTCTCTGATTTCACTGTAAAAGATAGCTAGTGCTTGTTTTGTTAGTCCATTGCCAAACCGACTAAAGAACAATTGTACTATTAATGGTCATTATAATGATTTTTGGTTTACCTTTTTTATTCAATTTAAAGCTACTGCTAAGCCATCCAATGTTTAAGAATTGCAATTCTACGAAAGTAGAAAATAAGTAAATATATAAATGAATTGGCCTTTGAGACTCATTTCATTTTTGTGACTTTAAGAACAAAAATTATACTAAATGTCTCAATACTCAGGGAGGTCTTCAAAAGGCATCGTGTCATCGGGTAATTAAGGTTAGGGTTTTCCGGTGGTGGGATCCTGAGCGGCAGTAGAATTTGGTTCTCGAAATGAAAGGCTGGTAGAGTGGTTGCCGCAGTGAGTCTGTCCTCAGCTATTGATGCATCACAAAATACCTTGCGAATGATCAAGTCGTTTTCCCTGTACAAATCCAATACCACGTAACCGATTGATTTGGTTTGAGTTAAGATTTTAAGGGAATAGACTGAATCACTACGCAAACTATATTGTATCGTGTCATCTATGACACTTTGTGTGTTACTCTATATATATACCATATGGTGTAAAAGTAACACAGATGTTGAATAATAATACATAAGTAGGAGTGTTTTATAGACACTTTCAACAAATTGCAATTTAGCAACAGAAAAACCTGGGGAAACAACCAATACTGTGAGAATTTAAAAAGAATGCCCCTTCTATTTAGGAAAAATAAACCCAGAGAGGCATATTGTTCCACACGTGTTTCTGTTCAAGAATCCCTCTTGCAGGAATAAAGTGAAAAACGCAATAAAACTTATTAGATAGTTTTCACACTTCTAGGACTACCTACTGTGCCATTGTCCTTCAGGCCTTGGTATTGGCATAATCATTCTCATTTCTGTCATTTCCGTCCGCAGCTTCCGCTCCATTTTCAGCCCCAAGTCTAGCTTGATCGCCGCCATCATAAGTCCCACTTGTCTCATCACTTGGAATGGTGGAAAACGGAATTTGACCAGCAGAGAAGGGGTTAGTGCTACTGCCACCATAGTCACCATCAGCTTGTACAGAATCACCACCTCGATAGCCACCGCCACCCCCACTGGGGTAATTATGAGCACCACCAAAGCCGCCATCGCCACCACCTCCACTTGGGTACTGGTTGTTACCGCCATATCCACTGCCTCCACTGTAGTTACCGCTAGGGTAATTGCCACCACCAGAAGCTCCAAATTCGCCACCTTGGTATCCACCTCTGCCATAGCCACCACCCTGACCACCATAATTGTAACCGCCTCCGCCTCCTCCAGCACCATATCCACCACCAAAACCCCCACCCCTAGCTCTTTCTGTTGCGTGGTTCACTCTAATCCTTCGCCCGTGTAGATCCTGAGAAATCAAGCATAGATTTCACAATTAAGTAATATATCTTCCAGCAACCTAAAATTTATAGAGATACTGAGATAGCGCTGAATAACCATCTACTTTGTCAGAGAAAATACCTACAAACATAAATATTTTGTTTATATATCTTAACTTATTCACGGGTATTTCCAAGACGAAAGACAGGTGATCTTCCCTTCATGCTTCCTTTAAATTTTAATTAAAAGCTAAAGTCTGATTTCTTCAGTCAGAAGCTTCAGAACAGTTGTTTACTCTGCAACCGCAGTACAGTTCACTGGAAACTGCACTGATTCTCTACACTGGATCCAAGATTGCGAGAATAAACACCCCATGTTTAAAACATGATTTATTCGTGAAGAGATGTAGCCTATTCATAACAGTTTTCCTCCCAATACTAGCTCACTAGAGATAAACTTACTATCTACAGAGGTCATTTCAAGCATAAAATCACCATCACCAAGAATAATTATGAACACTCAACTAGTATGATGGATATTAAGTATTGACAGTCATGCTAAGTACCTGGCCGTCGAATGCCTGGATGGCACTGGAAGCAGCCTCAGTAGAAGTGAAGGTAACAAATGCAAATCCCCTTGATCTACCAGTGTCACGGTCCATGATGATTCTAGCTGCAGACCAAACAAAGAAAAAGATAAGAAAAATATATTCAAGATCAAGCTTGCATGCTTATAGTTGCCAGACATTACTGAGCAGCGAGCACACAGTTGTACTAAAATTAAAAAGATAATACCTTCTACTACTTCTCCATGCTGGGAGAAAGCTTCCCTCAAACTCATTTCATCTGTTGTATATGAGAGACCTGAAGTAAAAGAACAAGGAAAGATGTACGATTAAGCAGACAGAAAAGAAACAAATACAATTACAAATAACACGGAGGGCCAGTTTCACCTCCAACAAAGAGCTTTGATGATGTAGACATGCTTCTTATCGCCTGAAAAATTGAGTGATTGGGGCCAGATAATTCCGACCTGGCATGGTTGCCGACAGTTTGTTTCAGCAAATTGCCGACTCTGTTGAAAAAAGCCATAGTTTCACCTGCTAAAGGGGGAAAAACGAATCAATGTTAGCATCAGCAATATGAGCAAAGCTACACGCAAATTGTCATATTACACATAAAAAGCAGCGGAAACTAATAAACTTGAGGAAAATAACACACTTTCGAAATACTCTCTAATTTTCTACAAGACTAACAATTGTTATTGCACTTGTTTCAAACATCGAATCATCCGAGCTAGAACGAAGTTCATTCAAGCCAAATAGATTATAATTTAGCTCAATTACAACCCGACCTATATCGCTTTGCAACCTTCCAAAAAATTCTCATGCAACCGAGGGTATAAACGTTCATTTTCTTGTGCTAAACGAACCAAAATTAACTGCGATTTTCAATTAGCACTCTCGCACCAGTATCTCAATTATCTGCAAACCGATCACATCACATTATCTATTCAATTTTCACTCACATCTCCTGTAAAAAATAAAAATTAAACCCTACATTTCTAACAGCATCAATAAAACTGTAAAATAGCTCAAAAAACCACAATCATGAAGCAATAATCAACAAATGCCAGAGCTATTTTTGTCCATTTAGCTTAGCTTAAATCGAAATCGCCAGTTTGAAGAATGAAAAAAAACCGAAGAAACATAAACCCTAAAAACTCATCTGAATTGAAATGAAAATACAATAGTATACATTTGATCGATCATACAACAAACAGCAATTTTGGTGCGGTGATTAAAGGATTTCAACGAATTGTACCTCGGATCTGTGGGATATTTGTTCCTCTTCCACCAAATTGACAAAAAAATGAGACAATGAGAGGGTTCAGTTCATCGTGGACGCATTTTCGAGTGTATAAGGATCTTGACCGTTGAATGGGGAATAGATGGTTTCGACCGTTGGATTGGATTTTTTTAATTTTTATTTTTGCGGTTGTAGTGTAAATCTTTTGAATGTCGATATATTAAAAATGAGTCTGAAATTTAATATATTGTTATTGTAGTCAAAGTAAGTAATATAACCCAAGTGAAAAAGCTAGTTTTAGTTACAAAATTATGATACATATTGAACAAATCATTGATGTTTTTTTCAAAGTGTTGATGATGTAATCTTGCCAAAACAAAAGAAGTCTTCCGGATTTTTTGTGTTTTTATTTTGTGATAATGCATGTCAATCTTTTTTTTTTATTATTTAAACATCTTAATGGAATATCGTTTTACTCATTTTCCTATTTTAGTTATTTCCCATCAATCTTTTAAACTTTACAAGAGACTTCTTAATTCGATATAAATGTTAGAACCGTTCATCATTTTTATTTGCATATACCAATGCTATGACAGCAAGCTCTGCTAGGAATGATTATTTTATACAATCTCATTAAAAGTGGGATCTTTTAGGTTTTGAGTTTTTTGAAGGAAAATAGTTTAAAATATATGACATATTAAAGTATCTTATAAATCATTTTTCACTGGGCTTTTACCATGTCTACAGAACAATCTCATTAACAGCCCATTGGGCTTAGGCGTGTCCAGATTCTCACTTGCCCCATCCATGTTTCAGATGATACAGTTTACAGTCTCTTCTTTTTCTTTTTCTTTTTCTTTTTTTTTTTTTTTGTGCTGAAGGATTTTACTGTTTTTCTGCGTTTTGTTAGATTAGCGAAACAGTATGAGGGTTATAGGATTAATATACATTTATTATCATCTAACCACTCACCATCTTGCGCATGAATTAACTATCTTTAGACGAAAAATTATTTTATACAACCGTTGCATTGCTGACATGATGCAACCAAAAGACGGTCTGAATCTATATCTATATATATAATGATATTAACTAAAACACGAGATAAACCAATATTATTATAATCAATTCAATTAATGATAATAACTAACAGTACATATTCTTCATTACTCACAAACAACTTATGGTGGGTTTAACATCTCGATTGTTAATCTGTCACTCGGTAGTGTATATAAATGCATATCTGATATTCTTTATCAATAACCAAAAAAAAAGAAATAATTAATTGAATGAAATATAGAAAGTCTTCAAAAGAAAAAAAAAAAAAAACATTATTGATTATTGCAAAAGAATTATTCCTTTCCCGTCCCAATTATTATCTTGACAAAAGAACGTAAAACATAATTCCGTTGGATTTGGCATTACCCCCTTTCTTTTTTTTGACTTTTAAACCAAAAAAATCGACCGTTGGACCCCCAAACCCAAACGGTCACCTTTGGCAACTCTATGAACCAAATCTTCTATTAAATCTCACTTCATATCTTCACAAAAACCTCAACTGCACACAAATTAAAAAAACTTCATCAAAGTTTGTTCATTTACTACTACTACTCAACAAGGCTGCAATGGACAAACTTCAAGATCAAATTACTCCTACCAAAATTCCTACACTTGATACAGAAAACATTACTACTCCTGACCAAAATACACCACCACCGCCCCTTGTAATGAAACAAGACAGCAGTCAAAAAACTCAAAGTCCCGTGTGTAATTCCGGCACGCCCAACCGCCTTAAGGTCCCCAAAGCCTTCAAGTATCCTGAAAGGTATGTTCCATTTAAGTGGAATTTTCATTGAAAAATAGTCTTATTAGTTATTACACTATTTCTGATTTTACCTTTTTTTTTTTTAATTCCTTTCAATTATGTATAGTTTTCTGGATCAATTTTAGTTGTTTTTAGATAGTAAGAATCACTTTTTTTTTTGTTTTAATTTCAGGTACACAAGTCCAACTGACCAAATGATGTCACCAATCACCAGAGGAATTCTTGCTAGAAGTAGAAAGGGAAGCAAGCTTTTGCCACCTTCTGCTAGGCCTAAGGTACAATCTGCTAAATACCTATTTTTATAATAAATAAATAAATAAATAAATCACAGTTAATACTTCTACTTTTACTTAAGTCCGATGACAATTTTTTTTCTTTTTCTAATTTATTTTTCCATTTGTAGTTGCAGGTTCAAGAACAACAACAAATTCATGAGTTGAGTCGGCTCCAAATTGAGAATTGATCATGAACCCATTGCCTTTAAATTTTGCTTAAGATAGATGTTTTTTTTTTTGCTTGTATTGGCTATAATTATTATTCATGTCACTCTCATTAAGTACAATAAAGATATGTACAAAGAGTAAAAGTTGTGTGAAGTCTTCACTTGTTTACTTCGTCTCTCTTGCTCTACTTAGAATATAATAAACTGCTAGAAATGTGATCCAAATTAAACCCAAATTAAACGAAACAGACTGAAAATGGCACGACTATTGTGAGTCATGAAGTGGAAAATTTAACCAAAGACGACTAGACCAAATGGTTTTGGTCGTTCACGGTGACTTACCCAGTTGGACCGCAGAAGCCATTATGGCCCGTCAATAAATACATTTATATCTAATGTTGTACTAAATCTTTAGGTCATCACATTGTTGTGTAAAATGTATATTATTCGTCGAAGTCGCGTGGATTAATACAAATTCCAGAATAAAGTTAATTAATACGGAAATCGACAAACTATAATCCATTCTTTTTACCGAATATCGAACAGCGCCTTTAGTGCCGCTCGTTATTAAATTTACATGCTCGTATAGTGTTAATTTTGACCTATGCCAATTACAATTAGTCATTACGTGCGACATATGTACATGGTTAGAGAGTGATGTCAATAAAACATTATTTTGACACATAACATGACATAAAAGATTCAGACTGAAAAATCAAGCTACACAATATTGACTAGGTTCCAACCACCATCAACCAATTTTCTTTTAGATATATTAAAGAAAAATGACATACTTTTATACTCCTTGTTCCCATGATTTTTTATGCTAAGATTCTATTGTATGATGAAATAATAACTTAGTTGTTTGTTTAAATTACAACACGATACTTATCAACCAATTTTCTGTTAAAATGTATTCAAGAAAAATGAGTACTTTTTCACATCTTGTTCCCATGATTTTTTTATGCTAATAATAACTTTAGTTGTTTGTTTGAATTACAACACGATACTTATCGCGAAGGAGGAGATCTCATTCATATATGGCAATTCCACTACGATGTCTTATGATATTCAAGCAAGAGTTTAAGTTGCTTCTTTCATAATTTTACTTAAAGTTGCTCGTCGATTATACAATATGTGCAAGGTTTGAAGACATTTTTCCAGTAAACTTTGTTTTCACATTAAAAAAATTGCTTTGATCATTTAACTTTCTCTGTCGATAGTCCCCATTTCGAGTGACATCCCAATCTTAAAGAGGTAATGACAATTTACCCTTGTAATATGTGAAATAGGCAAATTAGCCATGAGAAAAATAAAAAATAGACAAATTACCCCATGTGTCATGTAGAATAGAGCATACTACCCCCTCCAAAGAAAATAAGCAAATTAACCGCTGTGATTTTAAAAAGTTGCATACCACCCCCTAACATATAGAAACGAGAATTTTGCAGCATATAGAAATACACACGGAGGCAATGTATCTCTTTAACATAAGACATGAGGTGGTTTGCCTATTCGTTTTTAACAGGGAGGATAATGCACCTATTTCACATAACACATGGGTGTTTCGCCAAAAACCCAATCTTAAATGATAAACGACATGATAAGATATATTAATTTTTACTACTGCTATGAACTGAGGGGACTCGCAATCGAACGAAACAATAAAGAGTGTCGCTTTTACCACCCATTCCAAATTATGCTACAAGTAGCTTCTTCTAGTTGTGTATTTTCCTCACTTGTCATTGAGGTGTAACAATTTTGGGTTGTATTATCATTCGATCTTTCCATCAAACATAAGGCAATTGCAGGTTACTCTAAGCCAGAAACTAAACAAATTCTGTTTGAAAGAATCAATACTACAGTAAACCCCGTTTCTTCTGAGGTAATCACAGTTTTAACGTTTGAAATATTCAACAGGAAAAGCTCCAAAAATAAAAACTAAAAGATGCTCATTTTTTTCGGAAGAACTGGGGAGAAAATGGATCAACTCTGATAAATAGATATAACTACTACTAGCACTACTGTGTCAGATGCTCAAACAGGCAACTGAATCAAAAGTTATGTCAAAATTGCAGTAAATATCACCTCATTTACCAATGATTTAAGTTGAAGCAGAAACCTGGGAGGGGGTTTCAGATCGGCGACCACCTCGCCCACTTCCCTGTTGATAACCTTCTCCACTGCGACCTCCACTAAAGTTTCCCCGGCCCCTGAAGTTGTCGTTTCTCACATAAGTTCGACCACCGCTAAAGTTTCCACGACCTCTGAAATTGTCATTACGAAAGCCTCCACGTGAAGAAGAAAAACGACCTCTCCCACTGCCAACTGGAAATTAACAAAATATCAGTCATCCAATTTATCTCGAAGATAAAGGTTAATACCAGTCTCTGCTATGAGCGTGATTTTAGAACAGGAATGCCAAAAAACAAAAAGGGGTTAATGACTATGGTTTACCTCGAGTTGTAGTCCTCTTTATCTCCACGGTAGATTGACGATCCCCTATAGTAATAGGAGAAGCCTGAAAATTGGATAAGTTATTTTAACAGTATACACGAGGATAGATCATAAGTTCTTCAAAACAGTAAGCACGTCATAGTGCAGAATGGAATATGTAGCATTTTGAAATTAGATCTAATAAAAGAACCAACAATCAAAAAAATAATGATTACACTGTTTGTCATAAAAAAAGGTAACAGTCCTCACAATTCTAAACTAAACGAACACCCCTGCAAATTAATAGGATAAGGAAAATACAAAACAGTCAAACACCATTCCAATGTTGTTCTAGACTCGTACATAAAAACAATTTGGTTCTGCTAGCATCACAGTTTTGCTCTAGGACTGTATGACAGTCCTACTAATATCCAATTGCTAGAAGGTGCCTATAATTATAAAAGTTTTATTCTAACGTCTTTAACTTTAGAAATTAATAGAAAGCCTCAGTTTGATAAATCAAACTAACAGATAGGCATCGCACCGGGAAACAAAATGCTAATTGATAAGCACACCAATTTTTTGACCCAATCCATAGTAGGGAGGAAAACAATGTCCAATATAATGTTCTAATGTATTTGAATTTAACTTTGTCTTTGAAAAGATAGAAAAACGTCCCTAAACTGATTAGTTTTTAAGAAGCCTACCTATATTAAACAATCTGAATTGTTTCTAATAGCTATAAATCATACAAAGAATTTCATGGAAATCTCCACATAATGCATGTGGGATATCTTTTGGTTTTAGGAGCAAATGAAAACACATATTTGATGCATTACGGGTTAACACTTTTTAAATAGAAGTTTGTTTGTATCTATATAAAAGATATTCTTTTTGTTAGATCTATGAACAAATACCATACTGATAATCAATAATGTTTAGAAAAAGCAGAATTTTGTTTTTTTTTTAAACTTATGATATATAGTTGGACAAACACAAAAACTTTTATAAATATACCATCAGAGCTAATCTTTGATTTTTAGAAGGGGTATTTGCTAATAAAAATTACAAAGATTGTTGTCTGCAATTTTAAACAAGTGTGTGCTTTTCAGCATTCAACAGGCCTATTGGCTATATTACACATAACTCTTAAGGTTAATTAACCAAAAACAGAGAAAAGGAAGAATCGCCAGAGCACAGACCTTAATAGCACTTTGCATGGAGGCGAAGTCTTGAAATTCAACAAAGCCAAAACAGAATCCTTGTTGCTGCATGGAGAAAAGACACCGTGTGAAATCCTTATTCACGTTTTTTCTTCTTCTTCTTCTTCTTCTTATCAATGGATTGATCCCAAGTATGCAGGAAATGGAAAATACCAGAGTAAAACACATAGTGGTAAAACTAACCTTATTACTCCTAACTTGGACACCATTTTGTTTAATAGGTCCAAATTTCTTGAATTCAGCTTCAAGCTGAGCAACAGAAGCGTTAAGAGGCAAATTACGAATATATATGGAGTGACCCTCAGCTGCAACAGAAAAGGCAGACAAAAAGAAAATCAGATTTCTGAATAAGAGCTCAGAGATGAAGAGTAAATGAAGATAGAGAACAGTTAAATACAGATTTTGGAGGTTTTCACTTCTTTCACCCCAAGTTTACATGACTCGTACTTGTTTTTAAACTTCAATATTGCAAATAACAATTGGAAAAATACCTTCGTCCTGAGCATCTTTACTTTCTGATGCATTACCAGGTGCAGTAGGGGCTGGTGCTTCAGAGCCCGAAGCCTCTGCAACTGGAGTGCCTGATTGCTTCTCAATTTTTGAAGATTTCACTTTTGCTGTGTTAGAAGGGACATACACTTTTGTTGGTCCCTTCTTTGTTGCCGAACTGACAATTGATGCATACGATTTCTTTGGAGTATCCTCTTGGGGTGCAGAGGTAACTGATTCTGAAATGGCCGATATGTGATTCTCATTTAAATTGGATTCAGCTTCGACCACAATGTCCCTGTCGTCATTGGTTTGTCTCTCATCAGGTACTTGGTCAATGGCTTTCTCCTCAACAGTCTCCACTTCCTCCACGTGTGAAGTTGAATGGTTCTGGTTGGGGGAATCAACGATTTGAGGCGGCTCTGCAAACAAAATAAAATGCAAGAAATCACTAAAAACCTAGTAAAATATATAACTAGAATGAAATGATATAACAAGAAGCAATGATAGCACCAACCTGGCTGCTGGGTCAAAGAACTTGATGGTATGTCGTCAACTCCAAGAACCGTGTCTTTGGTAACATCTGGTTCACTTTCCTCCAAATATCTAAAAACATCATTTAAAACAAAGTACCCTTTATCTTGAGGAGCAAGAAAAAAGGTTTGTGTAAATTTCCTTCTCAGGTTATCTTTTCCCGTCAAGCATCCAGTTACGAGGACAACCACTCCATCCTTGTAAGAATCTTGAGAATCAGCAGTCTTTATCTCTGCCTTGTAGTTCTTGTAGTCCAAAGAACATATCTTCTCATTTATAGACTGATGCATAATGAAATAAACAAAATTTGTGTTATTAGTTCTCGGACAAGCTTTGGCACCAATACTTCATACTTGTGATAAATGGTATTAATCAACTTAAATACAGACTGATATATATGAGCAAAACAAAGGGCATCTAATTTGATCCCTAGAGCCGCAAATTATAAGTCTGACATCACATGTGCAGCCTCTTCATCAATTCTAACTAATATCTATTTTAATCTATATCTTGGAAATACATGATTAAAGTTACTGCGACTTCATAAAATTGTTAGACTTGCAAAACCAATTGAGATATGCAGTTGCTTACCATATATAAGTTTTTATGTAATTATTCAAAAAGAAACCTCATTAAGGCAGCTTGAATAAGAAGAAGCAATGATAATATCAGTGAGATCATTTAACGTCTGGGCAAGTGGTCAACCCACTCAAGTTCGTTATGACGGTTTAAGCACTTCAGATTGTAATCCATAGTCAAAATGCAAGGCAGTTCTATTAGAACAATTGTGTAATCCACCAAGAACAGGTAATATAGTGCCGCAAACTGAATCAGAATGCATAATAGATCAGCCAAAACCAAAAAGGACTCTAAGTAGTGTTGCAAAAGAAATGATCTAGCCTAACAGAGAATGCAGATACAGACAGTTAAATGTGACTACATATAATCCACATAATTAATTCTGAGGAACAAAACTGTTGAAAAGTATGAAGATTCAGATAGATTCTGAAAAGGCATTTAAAGGAAGTCGTCCATAAAAGAAACCTTGATGAGAAGGACTAATTCCAGAACAGTATGAAATTTCACTACAATTTTCAGAAGACTTACTTTCATAGTCGTCACAGTCGTCATAAGACCATTAGGGTCTGGGCGACTCAACACACTTGAGTCCTGGTAAAATCGGAAAACCAACTCAGGAGAGTGATGGAGAATGTGGTAATACTGCTCAACAAAAGCATTTCCAACCACTTGTGCACTGGGAGCTGGCTGAGGACTTGCAGTTTGCGCGGCCATTCCTTCCAGAAAACTGTTATTCTGTCGATATAGAATGCTATTGTTATTGAACCCTCTGGCATACAAAATCGAAGCAAATCATGGCAGCAAACAAGGGGCACACGATGATTCTATGTCCATCAGGTGCATAATCTTGGCAACGAGGACTAATGCTACTTTAAGCTAAGTTGAACAGAAATACAGCCTAAAACTCAATTAGAAATAATTGTAAAAGGTGTGGGTTGTAGTGGGAACAATATGCTTGCTCTTTGCACGGTAGCTTTGGATAACGCAAGTCCTCTTATTGTGCCTTGTACATTTCTTTGAAGCAAGTCGAATGCTAAAGGAGTTTTATTCACCTAACACATTTTAGGAATTTATCGGTAGAATAAAGGGCCTAAAGACATCTAAAAGGACTCCAAGGGGAGTCTAAAAATCATTTTGAAGTCTTCTGGTCATGCTACCATTCACAATCACATTCCAAGTAATTTGTTTCTTCCTAAAAATAATTATTTATTCTTAGGTTCTATCACCTGCTTATCTAATCATTTTTTATTTGAAATCAAGTTGCAATGTACTTACTCTTTTAGTTCTACTTGTACTATATTTGTGATATGTCGAATTTCCTACTTTTTTATTGATTGGCAAAATAAGCTTTTTTACAGTAAAAATTAGTTGAAATTTATCGTTTTAATTGATATTATTAGAAGAAAAAATTTATGTGTGCCTTGCACCGCAGCTTGCTTTCTAGCCCCAGGGCACCATTGCGCCTTGACATGCTGGAGTTCATAACAACTAAGGAATTCAAAATCCCTTATAACCTTAACTAACAGATACTTCTAAACATCACACAATGCACTGTCAGTTAATGATACTCATCAAAAATTTCTCAGATACATATAGAATGTGCCACGCGGCATAACTAGCACTAAAAAAGAAACATTGAGCCCGTTTGGGATTCAGATCAAGAATGTATCTGACTGTGTCCAACACATTCTGAAGCATTCTTAAATTTCAGTATCTTCCAAAGTTTATGGTCAAGATTTAGAATAACAAAACTAATACCAAAAGAGAAAGAAAAAAATATGCTCTTTCTTCACTTATTAGTTTGCAAATAAAATCACCATGCCAAATATCATTCCTGGTTATTTAAGATTAATCAACCTTCATCACTTTAAACAAAGTTATAATTCTACCTTGTTTATCTAGAACTCATCCGCATTAGGCAAATACAATACATAAAAATTAATTCTTTACAAAAACTTCTAATACACTGCAAAACAATATAGCCAATTCAGTCTCTTCTAATTATAAAGCTGCACTTAATTCAGTATTTGACAACTTACGAACAATACCGTATTCTTAAATACAAGTATTCCCACCGCATTGAATCTTATGATTCCCAAAAATCCGTGCATACGTGTATGCACCGCGCAGCACTTCTGTCCTTCTATTCATATATGTCCATCATAGCCCTATAACAAGCCAACTAATCGAGAAAAACTCGAAAGCCCACGAAAAATCTCGACATTCTCCCATAAACCCTACTGCCCTAATTCCTATGAACTTCAACACCAACAATAGATCTTTTTTAGTAAAAATCAACATTCAAAATCACAAAAATCCAACAAAGATCCAATTTTTTTCACAGTCCACAAGCAGATCAACAGCAAATTTAATAGATTCAACTAGCGAATCCATCACACGCGCAGCATTGCAAATCAATTGAAAAACAGAGAACAAAAACACACTTTTATCAAATCAAAACAAACATAAACTGGTTCGATTGTAAAAAATTGAAATCAATTTTTTACCTGCGAAGGGGGACGAATTGAGGAGAGAGAAAGAGAAAGTGGTTAGAAAAGAATGGAGATTCGTGTGTAGATACGCACGCAGTTGAGTTGAGCCTCCAATGTAGAGAGAGAAAGTTTTGACCTGTGTTTTTTCTTTTTTTGTGTTCTGGTTTTTGTTAGAGAGAGAAAATAAAGAATTTAGCAAAATAGGGTTTTTCAGTTTGAGATCAAAGATGCTGAGCTGCTTTGCTTTTTGTAAGGTTTTTAAAGACTTTTCACACTCTTTGAGTTTCAACAACTTCGAGTATGACTAAAAGACTATAAATATTATTTATTTATTTATTAAAATAGAAGTAAATAATAATTAGATTTGTGATGCCTAGAGTTAGATGGTTAATTAAACAAGATTTATGGACGTCACTGTATCACGTCGTTTGTAAGTTGTAACATAAGTAGGACTAGTAGTACTAATATAATACTCCTTTATGGTGAAATAAATAAACTCCCGATTTTATTTTGTAGAATATAATAGAAAAGGTGGCACAAAGTTTTACCTCTAGATTTTCTTATGCATCTTTTTTGTAAAATAAAAAGTGCACCGTTAGTCGTTATGTGTAAAAAGAATTAATTATGATGTTAATCAAAATCGATAATCAGCACCATTTTTCAAATAATTTATTTGATTCATTGTGATCAAGAAAGGATTACTATTAGTTATACTATTTGATATCGTTTTAACTTGTTTAAAGTTAAAAAGAGTTGTTAGAAATAATTAAGATTCTTAATATCAAAAAAAGTAATGTGAGGTTCATGATTTGTTTAGGCCTCAGGCCTCGTTTAACACTGCGCCTGATGAATATGGAGAAAGTTCTCGTAATTATCTGCTCTAAATCATGAGTGAAGTTCAATTCATCATTTTTCTTGGTTTTACGTTTCATATCCTCTAACTCATTGCAAAATCAAATTTCTTACACAGCGTTGAATTAAGCACAATCATTATTCCGCTATTGCACATTGATCTATAATCTCTAATGTTTTGTTTGTTCTGCAAGGGCTTATCTCTACGACTCAAAGTCGGTAGTTTTTTTCTTCTTCTTTTTTTCTTCAAATTTTGAGACAGTAAGAAGAGTGCGAAGTTTGTGACGACCTCGTACCGAACCTAAAATAGGTGTTCGAGGTAAGCGTCAACGTTGTTATCTCGAAATATGCCTAAAGTGAATGTGTAAGACCGAGGTTTGAGTTTTAACTTACAAAGTGAATTATACACTTACATTCTCTTCAAAAGGGTGCGTCAATGTTCAAATGAAGTCTAAGTGGGTGAATGAGGTGGGCAAATGAGATACATCAAGGGAGCTTAATTTGTCCGACTAACAACTTCAAATCTTCTTGAACAATGCATCCAAGAGGTGCATTATACACCGCTATAAGTAATTTTGTAAGTTTTAGATTGACCCAATTATCAAATCTTATTTCATATAATGGAAACTATATTAGGAATTGAATCTTTGGACAAAGATAAAACGACTCAACAACTCTTACACTGCTTACAGCTAGACCTGGTACAAACTAACAAGGAGTCTTTATTGTGAGAGTATTTGGATCCATCGAACTCATCCCATTAAATAAATAGTATGTATTAGTAATGTGTTTGGATGGAGTTGTAAGTAATGATAGAGGCCCGCAAATTGTGGGCTGTCCCCTACAGATTGGCCCATTAATTGTAGCCATATTCCCATGGTGGGCCTCATTCTTATATGAAGTATCCTTTTTGCCCTTACTTAATAAACTCTCCATTACTACACACGCTTACCAACTTTTGGACATAATTTTCTCCCAAAACTCTCCATTACTACACACGCACTCCCTCGCAAAAGTTCACTTTTCACTTTCGCCATTGTCCGAAAATCTTACATTCGCGTTCGTTTTACTAAGTTTTGGTAAAATTCAACATTCTTGTTTTCGTTTATACTTAATTACTCATCTTCATTTGTTAATTTTTCCAATTTGTTGGATATTTAGGTTTTAGGGTTTGAAGACTCGTTCCAGGTTTCCGATTTAGCAAGTTTTCCCAATTTCAGGTAAAAACCTGAATGATGTATTCTTTGTATTGATATATCAATTGTGGGATGAATAGTTGTGATTCATAGTTGTATTCGTATGCGATATCAGTTAATAAATATTATTTGATGTTGGTTTGTCATAGAAATAAGGTTACATTTCTGTATTTGTTGGGTTGTTGTTGTGATTGACAAGTAATTAATGTTGAGAATTGTTTAATGTGGGTTTGTTAATATGTGTTTTTTTGTATAATTTAAATGTCCATAGTGCTTGATTTCAATTTTTTGAAATGAGCGTGCTCGTGGTATATGAAATTGGCTTCAAAGTAACGCTCAGAATAGAGGGTAAATGCGTCATTTCGGTAGTAATTGGGCCATGCAATATAAATGTTAAGCCCACCAACTACTGTAACTCCATTCTTATAAGTCTCGTGTATCGAAATAACCATCCAAACACTCTCTACTTGGGAAGGAGTCATACACATCTCAAGTGAAGTACTTCTTTTCTTTTTTCTCGATGTGAATAAATCATGTTTTAAGGTTAAGTGCAACAATTTACATTGCCGCACTTTTACACTTGAACTTTCACTAAAAATAACACATAGACTCATATTTTACTAGACTCGATGTTTATAATTAATCAAACTTAGTCTCACCACCAATCCAATTACTCCAACACTACTCCATTGCGAAATCTCTTAACTTGCACCAAAAACTTCTAAACTCATCCGCCATTAATTTGTGCCATAATAGACCTCACCCAACACGAATAAATTTTTAACTTCGAGACAACATAAACACTAGCCACTTCCATTTATAACTTAATTCCATAATAATAACAATAATAAAAAAAAAGTTACTAACTTAACAATAAGATAAGCAAAAAATACATATTATGCAATTAGTGTCTATATCTAAAGTCGCATTTAACTAGATTGACGCTATCAATTAAATTCGAGGTCAGATTTTTCCGTTCAAGCCGACCGGTGAAGAACAGAGAGAGCTTCGCTTCGCCGTCTATAAAACCAAAGCTCTCTCTCACTACTGCTCCGTTCGCCAATTCGATCTCTTCATCATCTGAGCCCCAAATCTAGCCCTAGGTGATCGGTAAGAACTTATTCACTTCACTATTACTTTTTCAATTTTTTTCGTTTTTGCTTCAAATAATGCACGAGCCTCGATTTTTTCAATTGGCTCGATGAAATGCGATTGTTGTTGGAGTTGAGGTCAGTAATTCGCGTATTCGGTGAATTTAGTTCGAGCGTATTTTTGTTGTTATGGTAAAGTGTGGTTGAATATGAGCAATGGGGATGTGAAGGATAGTGTGAAGTTGTCGATTGAAAAAGACAGTCCTCAGTCTAGTAGTAGTGGTAGTAAGAGGAAGAAGAGGAGGTCGGGAATTGACGATTTTGCCCAGGCTATTGCTAGAATTGCCGCGGCGCAGGTTTGCGAGGGTTTAGGGTTTCAGGGGTTTCATCAGTCTGCGTTGGATGCTCTCGCGGATGTCGGGGTTAGGTACGCGAGGGAGATTGGGAAGGTTGCGAGTTCGTATGCCGGATTAGCGAATAGGAGCGAGTGTAATGTGTTTGATCTGATTCAGGGGTTGGAGGATTTGGGGTCTGTTCAGGGGTTTCCGGGTGCTTCGGATGTCGGTCGTTCTCTTTCGCATTCGGGAGTTGTTAAGGATATAACTCGTTATGTTTTACAGACGGACGAAATTCCGTTTGCGTATGCGGTCCCGACTTTCCCGGTTGTTAAAGATAGGAGTTTGAACACCCTTAGTTTTGCTCAGGCGAAGGAAACTCCGCCTGATGAATGTATACCTAGTTGGTTGCCCAAGTTCCCAGATCCTGCTACGTATGCGGAGTCGAATTCTGGGGACGAGAAAGATTTGGAGACTCGAGGTACTGACAACCCTCAGCAGGTTGACATGCAGTATGGTAGATTGGAGAACTCGTCGCAGAATCTGCAGCAGCAGAATTTAGTCACTAATTGGTCTGAAGCAGGTGTAGCTCTTGAGCAGGGGGATACTGCAAAGGCACAAAGAGCAGCAGAGAGCAACCCGTTTCTTGCTTCCCCTCTTCAGTTTGGGGATAAAGAGGTCTCTTTGCCTGTTCTCCCGGCCAAACTTTTGGATGCAACCATGGGGAACCGTCAAGGTCGTGAAATCATGGAGAACCATAGGGAGCCAAAGTTGCAGGTTAAAGAAGCTTCTGGGAATGGCACATGTGTAACTGAGGACAGGAAAAGTATTCTCTTGAATGGGAGGCCCAGTGTACGTTTTAAGTTTGGGGATGGTAAGAAATCCTTAGGCATGAGTACAATTCCTCATAAGGAGGGCATTCGGAAAATCTCATTTTGGTTTTCTGACGAGCATGAACGTATAACAGAAAAGGAGAGCAGGGGTGAGCAAATTCTTTCGCAAAATATGGATCATGACAGTATAATACAAAAGGAGAGCAGGGCTGAGCAAATTATTGTGCAAAATATGGATCATGGTAGTATAATAGAAAAGGAGAGCAGGGATGAGCAAATTCATTCACAGAATATGGATCATGACAGTATAATACAAAAGGAGAGCAGGGCTGAGCAAATCCTTGTACAAGATATGGATCATGATAGTATAATAGAAAAGGAGAGCAGGGATGAGCAAATTCATTCGCAAAATATGGATCATGATTGTATAATAGAAAAGAAGAGCGGGGCTGAGCAAATTCTTTCGCCAAATATGGATCATGATAGTATAAAGGAAAAGGAGAGCAGCCCTGAGAAAATTCATTCGCAAAATATGGATCATGATGGTACAATAGAAACGGAGAGCGGGGCTGAGCAAATTCTTTCACAAAATACGGATCATGATAGTAAAATAGAAAAGGAGAGCGGGGCTGAGCAAATTCTTTCACAAAATATGGATCATGATGGTACAATAGAAAAGGAGAGCAGGGCTGAGCAAATTCTTTCACAAAATATGGATCATGATGGTACAATAGAAAAGGAGAGCAGGGCTGAGCAAATTCTTTCCCAAAATATGAATCATGATAGTATAATAGAAAAGGAGAGCAGCGCTGAGCAAATTCATTTGCAAAATATGGGTCATGATAGTATAATAGAAAAGGAGAGCAGCCCTGAGCAAATTGATGCGCAAAATATGGATCATGATAGTATAATAGAAAAGAAGAGCAGCCCTGAGCAAATTCATTCGCAAAGTATGGATCGTGATAGTATAATAGAAAAGAAGAGCAGCCCTGAACAAATTCTTTCGCAAAATATAGACCATGATAGTATAATAGAAAAGAAGAGCAGGGCCGAGCAAATTCTTTCAGAAAATATGGAAAATCCATAGTGATTACCTCAGTTGTAAATTAGGAATGTTTGATTAGACTCTGTATAATTGTTTACGGAATATGGCACCTGATGCTTGTTCCTGAGTAGTCATAGTTAAGGATCTAGATTTTTCTCTGTACGGGCATTTTAGACCTCTAATTGGCGATATTCCAGTCTCAATGAGTTCTTGAGGTATGTACTTGTTAGTTTAACATCTTGAACCTTTGTTATCCATATTTTTTTTCATAGTTAATTTCAAAATCATTGGTTTTCCGATATATTACTGCTTTCTTTAATTCTTTAGATATCAGTATTGGGTCTGTTGATACGCCATTATGTTGGCCTCAAAATGTTTGAACCTTATGACCTTCCTTGCCTCTTGATATTTAACATTGTGCTAAAAGAGAAGTTGTTTTGGTCCTGTATAAGAACCTCTAATTAGATAAAAGGGAAGCAATCTAGCTTACAGACCCAAATAGTCAAATTGCATAAATTACAGAACGTTCCTTCCTTGCCTCTCGATACTTAATAGCCTATTCCACGTTTAATGTTCAAATTGCGTAATTTTCTATTGATGATATAATTATACAGAATATTGCCAAACAGAATTTATAAGTGTAATTTCTTGTGAAACCACACTTATGAGGCATAATCTTATAATGAAATGAAAGTTTCGTAACATAAATAGTCAATTTTATCAAAACCATGATTTGGTTTTATTTGCATAATATATTCCACGGCATGTTGAAAACTTGTGATGATAAGTTTTTTTTAACTTGATTTTAGTACGAAATGTTGGCTTTCTGATTGTCAAACTCTTATGCCATCATGGTTCCAAAAGAGAACTATATATATCTATATATAAGTATCGTAATCGAGGAAGAGTGGTGTAAGAGAGGATTTGTTGAAATTATATGGGAAAAAACACAATTTGAGCAACAATCAACTGTCAACTGAATAACTAACATACTTCTACGTAAAGATCTTCCTTTATGTGGCAAGTCCAGAATGATTTCTTTCGAAGTGGCCCTCTTGTCATTGTTTGATATCATACCCAATTGAGAAATGGACTGACGTTACTTCTTGAATTGTCTTCAAAAAATCAAGGCCTATAGTCCTGCTAAGTTCTCTACTCGGGAAACAAGGTTGAGCATGTCGGATACTAGACTTTTGTCAATGTTTGGAGATTTGGTGTTAATTTTCCTCACATTTTGTGATTTTAATGTATTTATTGGATAGGAGAATGACAGCTTGACTTAGCATCTATTCCTTTGGTTCATAAATTATTGGGGAAAGAGGAGCATTTTATTCACTTTGTTATAATTTCTTGACATGTAAATCACCTTTTTTTCTGATTTTTGGGTTGTAATTGAACTACGCTTTTTTTTTTTTCATTTGTGTGCATTAGAAACAATAGTCCTGGGAGCAAAGAAAATTCCCAGATTCTGTTCCATTGAGTCCATGTCATTCTTTAGCTCTTCACCCATTGACTTTCACCATTTCAATTTGTTCCAGCAAATATTTATATGCTCATACTTGATTTGGCGTGGACTGTGGAGCGAGGGCGTTTGGGGTGGGGGGGTGGATCCTTTTGATTACAGCATGAGAATCTACATGCCTATTGGCATATCTCAAGTATGCATGGCAAAAGCTCATTGCTCACTCACCAGTTCATGTTAAGATATGTTGAGCAATATATGATCTGAATTCCTGTGTAATACTTTGAGGTTGCATTTATATATCCTGTAAGGTTGCTGCAAAATAAGCAAACTTTGTTTCAGAGAACCATTTTCATGGCTCTAGATAAAGCAAATGAGCACTACAGTGTACATCAGCTTTATGGTTATCTGGTAGTAACTTCTCCTTCACTTGAGTTAGTACAACACCAGCAAGACCAGTGATTCTTGTTTACATGTTCTGTGCACTGAAGCGCGATGGGAAAGAAGCATGACACATTTTCAGTTGTAAAATTCCTCGCTAACTTTTAGCTGTATAATCCTCTTTAGTTCTAGGCATTAATTAACCTATCCTAGCTGTTGTAAGAATTGAGTATGCGGAAAGTGCCATGCTTATATGTCGGAAAGATGTCGAGGCACTCAGGGAAGAGTTATCGTCATATCAATTATCATATGATATTCCTATACCATATTAAGTCACGATGATCTTTCTTGAATTACAGGACCTGCGAGATAGTGTATCATATTGGTTCTCCAAATCTTTTGTGTGAATCAATCGGACTTGGATTATGAAGTATGTTTAACGTATGATCTAATTTTAATACACATAGTAGTGAATGATTTCCTGGTTTGGAACCCCTCTATTTGCCATTTGCCTCTCGAGATTTCAGTTATGCACTCGTTATAAAATAGATGAATTCTTGAATTCGGTGGTTATCATTCGCCATTCAAATGTAGTTGAATGAGAATTTACCAAACCTCGAGATTTACAATGCCAAATATATGTGCCTTACATGATGCGTCTCCTTGAATACCAAAGGGAATTGACCACCAACGGAAAAATGAAAATACATGTGAATGGAGTTTGAGATATTTATAGAATAACAAACGGCAAAAGAAGAATGATAACGCTCTGCCAAATACTGTAAGGCCAACTTGATAGTTTAAGATGGGGTTGTAATTCACACCCTAACCAAGAAACCGCCTCTCAAAATTTTAATAGCGTTGATTCATTTTAACATTACAATTAAAGGCATTTGTAATTCAAAGAGAAACCAATTCTACCCTTTTATTCTATGTACCAATGAAGTTAACAAAATTTAGATTTTACCCTTTAATTTCAATCGCACCCCTCAACAAAACCTAAACATGCCTCTCCTTTTCATCACATTTCTTTTTTGATTTTTATCTTGTAGTGCTAATTTACCAGAAATACTATGATAAAATGCTATTGTGCCAAGTTGCATTTAAGAATCCAGAAAAAAATAGCAGTTTTAAAAGTCGCCTATGTTAGATTTTCAATGACAGAAGATAATTTATCAGGGTTAGTGCAACTGCAAGTGCATTAACCCACTGTCCGATGCGGGAGTAGAGGCAAGAAATCACTAGATTTCATAAAAATGAAATAACAAACAAATACAATAAGAACGTCAAATAGCCAACTGATAAAGTAGCATCAAGGTTCTCTCTAGGTTCTTGAAACACTTCATTGCTTCAGTAACTTGTTGGCATTTATTGAATAGCAATAACCAAGTAAAAGATAGTCTCAGGCCAAACAACATCAGGGACCAAGAGTAGTGACAAAAATATCAAACGGAACCATTTCAAAGTTCACGGTGCATAACATGCTTCACGAGCAAGCATGAACTACTACGAGAATGAAAAAAATGAACATCAGGCAAAAGTCAGCATCCTTGTAAAGCTCTCTAGAGTCTTAACTCATATGAAAATGCTAGTACCCACACACACTATAAAGACAAGGGTCGTCTCTACCAAAGTGATTATTAGAAGGAACCTTGAGATGACAAGAATAACTCTTCAGAGAAAGCAGTTTAAGGTCCAAATGCATAGCCATTGGACCCTTGCATATTTACTATGGCACTTACTAGGTAAATCTAAAGTCATATTTTGATCGAAAAACGACCATGCAAAGCCATTGGACCCCTTGCATATTTCTAATTGGACTTACTAGGTATAACTAAAATCACAATTTGATTGAAACACACTCTTGTTCAATCAAGCAACCCACTAAATCGCGTACAGTGGATTTTGGTTGAAACTAATGTTACACGGCATCAAGAATCAGGCATGAAGTGAAAGAATCAGGAAAAACGAAGCGGATGAAACGAGACAATTCTTTCTTGAACTATATCATAAACGTATCTTCTCCTTTAAACCAATCACGAGTTTGTCTCTATTCGTCTCTTATATCGTCATAACGAACTTAATGCTAACAAACTTCTCATGTTATTCCCGCTTAGGTCTGATTTGGAACCCTCCATTGATTCTTTTCCTTCCTCACCATTTCGCTTCTACATCCAAAAAACAGTGCAAACCAATCCAACAACGATATATAACTACCAAGGCAAATGAATCAGAACACAACCACGAGTAATCCAAACACAGCTTCGGTAACACTCAACACCACATCTCCAAACAGCACAAACATTGGAGAAAATTCTAATAAATTAACTCAGCAAGCGAATAACAACAACCACTGGAAAATCAAAAGCACATCGCAAACAACACTCGATAAGCTATATCAAAAAACACCATAAAAAACTGAAATCATTCTACCAAATCAATTTCGCAAAAATCAAAATAGATTAGTCATTCATCATCACTGTCATAACAGTAGCTTCTTCGACTACTCAAATTCAAAATCAATAACAACAATAAAACAGAAGTAAAATAAAAAACTGTTGGCTTAGAAGCCGAGCTTGGTGCGGCGCCAATGGCGGCGCTTGGCGTTGTAGCGGATGGTGTTGTCGGTCCTCATGCGGATCCAGTAGGGGATAGGCCTGTTCTGCCTCTGCTTCTTCGCCAGCTTCTTCTTTATCATGAACGACTTGTGCGAAGGCTAATGCAGCAAAATCAAACAAACAACAACAATACTATGTCAAAAATTGAAAGATTAAACGGAGAATTTGAACGGAAAACTTAGAGAGAGAAAGATGAGAGAGAGAGAGAGACGGACCATGGTTGGCTGCTGAGAGGTCTGCTCCTCCTCTGGGGTTTGTTGGCTGCTGGGGAAAATTGAAAACCCTAATTGCTTCTCTTTTTATATCACAGCCTTATGACTTATGATTAAATTAAATTAAATTAAATGATATATTAGAAAATAGATAAATTGCTTGTTCATAATTAGGTGATTTGGATAATGAGAAATTACTATTTGCCTCCACCTTTTTATTACAATTGTTCACTTTCATCTTTTATATTTGTAGTTTTGCAATGGAGTAAAATACAAAAATTACCCATGTATTATTTTCATTCAACTAGTAGATAAATCTTTGTTTAATTTGTATTACCAGTTAATTCAATAAAATGCTTTTTTCTTTTATATTCACTTTATATCGTGTTAAATATATAAATTTTCAATATTTAGACAATTTGACTAGTGCTTCAATTTGTTTAAGTGTTCGTTGTTGTTTTTCTTGTTCTCTTGAATTGGTTTCGAGTTGGCGATTCAATATAATTTATTATTGCTTTGGCCCTTTTAATGGGTTATTTGATGTAGTGGATTCTGGTAGTTTTAATGCATAATTCTAATTACATAAAAACCTTTCACACCTCTTGATAACATTTGGTCACACCGGTTCACTTTTAAACTCTTTTGTTGTCTGATCTTGATGAAAATTGCTTGCTCTTCCCTCTGTGTGTGTGACATATGTAGTCTCTTCTTTTCTATTGTCAAATAGTCAAATAACTCTAATTTGTGTAGAATGCTTTCCCTTTTAAGTTGAGCTTAGTTCATAGAATTAACATTGATTGACTAATAATCGCATGTGGTTACTTATTTGGATGACTTGAGTTAGAATTTTCATACCCAAGATTATACCAGCACTTTTGTCTTACTCTTACGCAACTCAACGTGTGGTACGATTTATCAACATGTGATAAGATCTTTTTGACAATAACAACTTGTCCTTGTTTTTATTTTTACCGTTATGTCATTAAACTAAAAAAAACGTTGTTTTCTCATTTGCAACTTCTCCATTTTCATTTTAGGTTTTCATTGGGCTTCGTCGTTTGCAGTCGTGCATCATAAGTAAAGGGAGAAACAAGTTAACCACGAGTTACGCGATTGCATGATTTTGCTTGTTTAATTGTTGAGTGCAAGCGATTCTTGTGTTAATAGAATCTTCATATGTATACTAATATTTAATTAGTTAACAGTCCATTACACCACTGCTTATGCAATTTTCATTGTGATTTGTGTATAGTGCTTCAAACTATCAGTAATTAGTTATCATTTGTTATTCTTATACTCCTTTTGTGGCTCTTCCACAATATTTAGTTATTAATGAACCAGAACTCTTGCACTTCTTACCAATGATCACCTTGTAATTCATAGTTGCTTATTTGTCTTTCTATTTGTGTACTAGTACACTAGTTGATTAGGCGTGGGTATTGTAAAAAGCGTAGAATATGCAACATATCGTATGGAAACTCTTGTACCAATTTGTATGTTGATCATTGTCTCAATCGACTAGATTCTTTGTGTAAAAATAACTTCAGGATGAGTCGTGAATGTTTTGTGAACTTGTGTCTTATGCTATACAAAGTGGGTGGGATATGGCTTTTTAAGTATGTGAATGTTAGCAAGTAAGCGGGAAGATTTTTACATCATATCTCACCATACAAAAAAATCGATACATAATATAATCGTTTGGTTGAAACAGTAATTAAGTATTTCAAAAGGGACATGTATGCTATCCTAAAACTCTATTAAATGTTGCTTTCACATCCAACTTGAGTTGTGTCTCTTAGAGATAAGTTGTGTCTTCTGGAGATAATTATACGTGGAACTTTGCAACTACCATAAAATGTTCTTTTATTAATAATACATTGACGAACATAATCTATTAAATCAAATTTGTCTAATTTGTAGGATTATGAAGGTATACTAGATGGCACATATGTCAAAGTGATTGTCAGGACATATGACAAAAAATGGTACCATCACAACACATATTACGTGTGCTTGAGGTTGCATTGGGTCGTTTACTGAAATCTTTACTAGTCGGGAGGACCTATCGCGGATAGGCAACTTCTAAAAGACGCAATTAATGCAACCTAACAGATTACAAATTGTCGTAGGTAAATTACCTACATACTAATCTTATTAGGTCTTCGGATAATTCATAATACCATCTCACGTCAATAATTAGCTTATGATCATAATATGAACACGTCAGAATATTTATGCAATAATGAATACAGAGATGGTTTGAGCTTTCTTAGGGAGATGGTCGTAACTCACAACAAAATTATCAATAAGCCAAAACTATTGCTACCACGTCTATGACTAATTTCAAAAGATACAAGAAGATATTCAAATCGGACAACAACAATGTTATTAGGCAAACAACTCTTCGTTTAAAACCCTTTACTAGACTTCTCAATTAGCCATTTTAGAGATTCCCCTATGTATTCAAAAACAACAACATTGTTGCTCATTTTGAAGTAACTACTTTCTTATGTGTTTTGCTAAGGTGGCTACATGATTATAGCCATCACTTTAATCTATAATAAAATTCATTTTAAATTCTCTTTGGAATAAACATAAGTAGTTGCCAACTTTGTAACTATTGATTTTTCATACTCTTATAACATCATAATGTACACAAAATTCCTTGATGAATGAAAAAAAATGTTTGAGAAATTAGAGATAACATTTATTTTGAAAAAGCCACATTTTACACAATTGTACACTTTAATCCCCACGGTATAGTCAAGAAGAGGTTTCTATTTCTTAAAAGATTTAAAGGCAAAAGCCTCGACTTATCCTTTATCAGGCGAAATACATAATTACATATTTACCCTTGTAACGTTTTCAAATCATCTCTCTATCATCAAATTAGGGTTTTTCACACTCTCCATCACATCTCGGCCGAGTATTCTAGGGTTCATCACAAATCTACGGAGAATACTCAAATTTGCCCTTCGAATCCCCAGAAAATGACGACCGTTGTCCCCACATCCGAAGAAGATCCAACGCTCGCCGTCGTCCGATTCACCGCCGAGTTGTCATGGGCCGATGCCGGTCCTGAGGTACTATTTGCGTATAAATGCTCTCAAAAGTATCTGTAAGCAAGTTTAAATCGTCATGTTTCTCTTTTAATTGTGTGAATTTGTGGTGATTAATGTAGCGAGTTAATGATTGGTAGAATGTTTCAATGAAGTTCCTGTGAAATTATTGTTGCTGTTATTGCTTAGGGTTTTACGTGTTACGGTTTGAAGGAACTTTTTTGAATTGACTATTGTGATGTTGATAGGTAGCTGAGGGTCAGGTGAGTAGATTGTGTGTGGAGGCGCAAGAATGTATGATACAGAACAGGTGGCTGGATTTGGCTTCGTTGATGCTCGCTTCTGCCGACGTGATTTTCTCTAAAGCTTCGGAGAAAGGTGCGTAGCGGTTGCCTTGCTATTGTTTTTTATTGATTATTTGACTGTATGGGTTGTTTCTGCATGTTTGTTGTTAAATTTTGTTGTGAAGATGCTCTAGCAATTGTGTAATTCAGTTGAAAATAAGTTATTCGAGTGTATCGTGTTGTCTAATTGATTTGAGGATGATTGTTTTGTCTTCAGATCTTGAGTGTGTTTACACTGTTATCTGCAACCTTGTCAAGAAGCCTGAGAGCCTGGATCAAGTGAATGAGATTGCGGAGCTTATAGCGGCAAAGATATCTCAACTGGCTAGTGATAAGCCTGCACTGCGGTTGAAGATGTATTGTCTATTTTCATTCGACACTGAATTAGTGATGCAACTCAAGTTTAATATGACCAGTCTAATGATTTGTTTTATATTTTTTGCAGCCTTTTTAACCTCTATAACCTGTTGGAGAACCCATATAGCCAGTTCTATGTGTATATGAAGGCCCTCAACTTGGCAGCCAGTGGAAAGGTAACTGAACACGTCATACCATCTTTCAAAAAGATGGAAAACTTTTTGAAGGAGTGGGATATTGGAGTAAAGGGTCAGAGGGATCTATTTCTTGCAGTTGCTAATATTCTGAAGGACAACAAGGGGTGAGAAGTGAGAACCAAGTTTGGTTTTCTTTCACTTTTTTTGTTTACATTTCTTCATAAAAAGTGTGAACGACCAGGTTATTATGTAATACTCTGTCATCTGAAATTTCAGCTCTGCGAAAGATTCTTTTAACTTTCTGGTCAAGTATCTGGCAACCTTTTCTGGTGAAAATGCATCGACCTTAGCTGAAGCTAAGGAAGAAGCTGTTCGCACTATTATTGAATTTGTGAAAGCTCCCGAAATATTTCAGGTACTACTGTGAATTGATTTTAGTATCTTCCTATAAACATCTCATTAAGCTTTATGTGCTTCTTTCTGACTTTGTAAGTAAGATTGGTTGGATGTGTTTAGAAGTTAAAAATGTATCTTGGTGTCTGTTTGTCTTTTAAAGTTTGCTGTTCTTGAGCAAACAAACTAGAATAGGTCAAGTTTGTCATTAGCTGGAAGAGCTTGATTCTCCCTTTTGCAATGGATTATATAGTGATGCTGTTGTTGATATAATCAACTTAAGTTCTCGTTCCCCTCATCGTGAAGCATGGCAGTGACCTCTTTTTTGGTTCTCTTTGTAGAAGTGATGTGGGATTTACTTTTCTGTACAAATCAAATGTTTAGAAGTTACAAATTGAGATGAGTAGGTTTCGATAATTGATAATTAGGTTATGAAAAGACTAGGTTTTGTTTTTCCAAAGTTATTTTGAGTTATAATGGATGGATTTGGTGTCATTGGGTTTATTGGGTGCAGTTTATTATCTGCCTTGTTAAGTGTTTTACATTGTTATGAGCTATATCTTACACATTCCATATATTTATATTGAACTTTTAATGTATCCAAACTCGTATAATGATTCCTGAAATCCATATGCACCAGGGCGATTTGCTTGATATGCCTGCTATTCAGCAACTAGAGAAAGATGCTACGCATGCACCGTTGTATCAACTTCTACAAATCTTTCTAACTCAGAGGTTGGACGCATACTTGAAGTTCCATTCAGCAAACAGTGCATTGTTGGAGAGTCACGGTTAGGCTCTTTTTGTTTTCCTGTCTTATGAATTTCTATTTTTCCCAGCCTCATCTAGCATGTGTCATTAGTTGGTTTACGGGGTTTTGTTTTATTGGAATGATGCAGGTCTTGTGCATGAAGACAATGTTGCTAAGATGAGGTTGATCTCTTTGGTGGATCTCAGCACAATTGAATCTGGCCAAATTCCTTACTCATTAATCAAGGACACACTCCAGGTGAAGTTATTTTTCCTTTTTTATGAAGGTCTTTGTACTTTTCTTACATCTTACTTCTACTCACTGCTGCATTGTTTTTTTTAGATTGAAGACAATGAGGTGGAGTCGTGGGTTGTCAAGGCAATTACAGCGAAGCTAATAGAGTGCAGAATGGACCAAATGAACCAAGTGGTCATTGTGAGGTAAGTCATAATGTTAGCTAATATCAGTTGTGTTACATCAGTTACTATCTTGAATTATGTTGTTTGGTGCAGCCGCTGCACGGATCGTGCTTTTGGGGATCATCAATGGCAAGCCCTCCGGGCAAAGCTTGCAAATTGGAGGGTAATGAACTTTCGGTCCTTTTCTGTTTAGTAATACATTACAGCAACAGCAAAATTTTATCATAACCTAGAATTTTAGTAACACTTTTGCTGCATATCGATCGCAGAGATACGACCATGTTCTTGATTTTCAAGTGTGTGGATCTGGTTTACTTCTTTTTTTTTTTTTTGGGTGCGGGCAAAGGGAAGGAGTTATCGACTTTGTGCCGCAGGGCCAAATTTTATAATCAACCAAATGTTTGAGCATGGATTGAACCGAAAAGGGAAAGAGAGATGTAGTTACTCTTTTTTTTTTTTTTTTTGATATAGTGGTTAGTAAGTGAGAAGCTTGCATGGCGAGCTAATAGTTTAATGGTAGATTGCACCTTCTAAAATTACGTCTGTGCCTGAGCTGTGAGGACTTGATTAATGAGGATGTTATTACATTATGTATAAGTTGGTCCAAAAACCTTTTCTTCACAACTGTGTAATTGACTTCATCACCCATTTTCTATCCCAAAAAAGCTCACGCTCATCAGTCTGATCCGTTCACTAGCCACTCTTACCTCAACTACTCACAAAGGTCCTACTCTTAGGCCAAAGAACTTTGTGATTCACTTTTTCACGCGTCCAATCTATTCTTAAATCCTGGCTGTTCAAGGGAAAGGTTACATGAATTACTATAGGAACTCTTTCTTAAGCAATGCATTCCACATTCCCAAAAATTTCATCTGTGGTTATGGAGCCCTAAAATAAATTTTGCTTTCCCTAAAATTAATTTTGCTTTCCCTAACTATTAGCTTCTTATTGATTAGAATGTCTTGTATCAAATTTCTTCCAGGGGAACATTTCAAACGTAATAACTACAATTAAAGCGAACAAGATTACTGAAGATGCCACCCAGGCCACACAAGGGTTGGTGATCCGTTGAGGTTTTTTTTTGTTTCAGCTGCCCTCTTTAATCCTCGAGCAATTCAGAATAGCATTGCTGCCCAAGAATCCCGAATACCGCCCGGAATCTGACACAGTACATCAGAAATTTTTAGTTTTCAATTGATCGTTGTTCAGTGTCCAACAGTATTTAAGCCCAGTTTTGCTGAGTGCTACATGAAGATTTTGGTTCCATGTCCATGTTATGTGAATGTGAATTTATATTTTCAGACCTTGGTTTATCATTACATTTTAACTTCAATATTCTTTTTCTTTTTTCTCCTTTGGTTGCAATTGCTAGTAAATGCAGGTGAAATATGCCATAAAATCTTGCCTATATTGGAGTTTTTTTGCACGACTGAGTGTGGATTATTAAGTAGATGGCTGCTCATGTTGTGTTCGATTTTATCTTTTTGAAGTTCAACTCGGTTTCAATCAATAATTTATTTATCAATGTTCTTCTGTTTATTAAATTAAATTGAAAAACAATTTCTTTTCTCGTCCTACAGATTTCTCATTACCTAAGCTTTGATTGAGTGAAAGGATCATCACAATATTTAGAATAGAGAAGTTAATATATTATAGTAAGCAATGTAAAGTAACCGAGCAACGGGATATTGTAAATGTTCACAGCTACTCTCCCTCACAAATATAATTTGTGACAAAGTATTTTAGCATCTTCTACATGAAAGCTCCTGTGAGAGGCATAAGTTGCGAAGCTCCATTCATTCTTGTTTTCTGATATATGTTAGGTTTTCCTCGAAACCGAGTTTAAATTTTACGGAACAGACAATGTTTATGCATACAAAATTTAAAGTGTGGATTATTGAAAGCACGCAAGTACTTCGAAATTTCAATGATTAATCAATCAATCAAGTTTCAATATGAGATACCAGAAAGATTCTAGAATTGATAAAGGAAATTTCCAAATTCTGTGTGGCTCATTTTCCGTACAATCCACTTGAGGCACTGGCATTTGAGTCAACATTGACGGATGATTTCATTTCTGTAACTCTGATATTTTGATAATTTATTTCGCTTTAAAGTTTATTCGCTTTAAATTTTACCCTTAACCCTAGCCCAACCTAATCTCTTTTGCGAATATTCAATTTCTCTATATGTTTTGAATTACAGGCAAATTCAATAGACAAACGTTTTAAGCCACTAACCATCGTGGGAACCGCAAAACATCACCCAATCAAATTCACAAGACCACGAAGTTTCTTACTTCAAACTTCAGTTAATTAAAACTATAAGACTTAGTTGTTTTCTGGTTTATCTTGCTTCAAATAATTAATAGCTGAGTATTGTGTAAAATTGAACCGCGTCAAAGATATCAACATCCCGCGTATAGTCACCTGTTGTTCCTAACAATTTGTATCAAAAGTGTATAATATTAATATATATATATATATATATGTATAATAAACAAAGACCTGTAAAGCTCAGTCAACTACCACAGATACCAATTCTCTTTCATTCCACTTCCATAAATCAATAGAATCTTGGCTCATAATTGCATAAAATCTGCAAGACTAAAAAAGCATGCATATTTCCCCAGTATTGAAACTCCTCACAGCTCTCTGCTTGTTCTGTGATGTGCTGATCATCTTTGCCACCATCCCACATGACTGTATTGTCGTTTCTTGCGGTTCTTCCGGTAACAAAACCGCACCGGATGGACGGGCATGGATTGGAGATTCCGCGTTAGAATCTTCATCGACGCTACAAATAAATGGCAAACCTTCGAACAGACGAGCCATCCACAAACTATCTTCACCAGATTCTACACCATACAAAACTGCCCATATATCTCACCATGAGTTTAGCTATGCTTTTCCAGTCACTCCGGGGCATAAATTCATCCGTTTGCACTTCAACCACGACTCGTACAAGGGGTTCGAAAGGTCTAAACCTGTTTTCACAGTCAAAGCCGGACCCTTTACGCTCCTCAGCACCATCAACTCCGCTCTCGATTCTCATGCTTCAGGTGTAAAGCAAGTTAAAGAGTACTGTGTAAATATTGAAGATGATCTAGGGTTGACCATAACATTCTCCCCAGCTCAGAAAACCAAGAAATCAGACGACTTTTATGCCTTTGTTAACGGTATTGAGGTAGTCTCCATGCCTACTGGTCTATACTTCACTACGGAAGGGGAGTTAGGTGCCCGTGTGGTTGGCCAGAAGTATAGATTTTACATAGATAATAGCACGGCATTAGAGACAGTTCAACGGCTGAATGTCGGGGGAGCCTCCATTTCACCAGCTGAAGATTCAAGAATGTTCCGCAATTGGGACGAAGACTCCAGGTACATGATGGAAAATGCTGATGTCTCTGCCGATGTAGTTACAGATGGATACAAAGGTACAAAAACTTATATAGCACCAATAAAAGTTTATCAATCAGCAAGATCCATGTACACGGATAGAGTAACAACTCTAAACAATCTTACATGGCAAATACCAGTGGACTTGGGATTCAGATACCTGATTAGACTCCATTTTTCTGAGTTTCAAACAAAGATAGAGGACAGTGGCAATGTAAAGTTCTATATTTTCGTCAACAACCAGATTGCGGAGGATAGTGCTGACGTGGTTCAATCAGGAGGAGCATCGGGGAAAGCGGTTTATAGAGACTATATCTTGATGATGGAGGGAGATAAAATGGTGGGCAAGCGCAATCTTACCATTGGTATTCAACCAAAGTTTGAATCAGGAGATAAGCATTTCCATTGCACCCTGAATGGGTTGGAAGTATTCAAGTTGAGCAACCCTGACAACAGTCTTGCAGGGGTGGAGCCATTTCCCAAGTCACAGAGCTCAACACCAACAAAATCACAGAAGAGAAAGCAGTCAGTTTATAGACGCAATTTGATTGCGACTATGCTGACAGTTATTCTTGCCTTGCTAAATATTGCAGTTTATCATCTTAGAAGATCTTCAGACTCCACTTCTGGGATGCGGGTAAGAAGATCTACGGAGCATTCATGCCGGCTATTTTCAGTTGAGGAAATCCGATCATCAACCGACAATTTCAATCCTGAATTGCATATTGGTAGTGGAGGATATGGCAGAGTTTATAAAGGGACTATTGATGGGGGAGCTACAGTTGTTGCAATCAAGCGTCTGAGATTGGAGTCTAGGCAAGGTGATAATGAGTTCTGGACAGAGATCAAGATGCTATCTAAAATCAGGCATCAGCATCTAGTCCCTTTGATTGGCTACTGCAATGATGGTCAAGAGCGTCTACTGGTTTACCAGTACATGAGCCGAGGAACACTTGGTGATCATCTCTTCAAAACAAACAGACACGGGATATCCAATCCTCCTCTCCCTTGGGAACTGCGGCTCAAGGTCTCAATTGGTGCTGCACGTGGGTTGTATTACCTTCACTCCCGGCATAGGGTCATACATAGAGATGTGAAAAGCTCAAATATTTTGCTGGATGAGAACTGGGTTGCCAAGATCTCAGATTTCGGATTATCCAAAATGGGTCCCACAAATGATTCATTCACCCACATCAGTACTAATGTAAAAGGCACATTTGGCTACTTGGATCCGGAATACTTCTTGACTCGTAAATTGACGAGAAAATCCGATGTCTATGCTTTTGGAGTGGTATTGTTCGAAGTGCTATCTGGAAGACTTGCTATAGACTTAAGACTGGAGGAGGAACAGCATAGCTTAGGTGGATGGGCGCGGTATTGCATTAGAGAAGGAAAAGTGGATCGACTTATTGATGAAAGCCTGATGGAGCAAATTTCACCAGCGTGTTTAAAGGTGTTTGTCGGAATTGCAGGAAGATGCTTGCACACGCAACCTCACGGAAGGCCAGCAATGGCTGATGTAGTAATGGGCCTTGAGCTAGCATTGGCATTACAACAGAACCAAGATCCTGAGGAGCAGGTGGAGGAGGAGGACAATGCAGGCAGAATTTATAGTGATCACAGTGATGGGCTTATAGGTATGGATGACGTAAGTTTATCTCCTCCAAATGGAGAATCGGAGAGGATGAACAGTGAAGATATTCCAAGTTCAGGTCCAAGAAAAAGAGGCAGTGACCAGAGAAACGGGAAAGCAAAGACAAGGGAAAACAGTTCTAATGGTAGTACGTCACCGTGGTGGGACCCCTTCGGTATGTTACCACGAACACCATCAAAGTCAAGAGGTTCCTCAGTGCCACCGCAAGTAGTTATCCATCAGTTTTCTCTTCAGGAGATTCAGAAAGCTACAAACGGCTTCCATAACAGTCTCGTCATAGGATTTGGACGGTGGGATAATGTGTATAAAGGATATATAGATGGGGGTCAAAAGGTTGTAGCAATCAGATGGTCAAGAACTACCGATTCCAGATATTACATGGCACATGAGTTGCAAACAAAGAGGGAGATTCAACTGAAATCTCCACCAAGTCAACAACACGTGACCTTCCTAATTGGGTATTGTGAGACTGAATCAGATATGATGCTTGTTTACGATTACAGCGCAAATGGAACACTCCATGATCATCTTCACGATCGTTCCAAGGATCCACTTCCATGGAAGAGAAGACTTCAAATCTGCATTGGGGCTGCACGGGGAGTAAGCTACGTTCATTCCGTAGTCAAACAGTCAATGCTTCATCGAGAATTGAGATCAACCAACATTTGGTTAGACGAAAACTGGACTCCCAAGGTTTCCGATTGGGGGTTGTCCATTAAGAAAGGAAACAACCGCGCACCATCAACTGCCCGAGGTAACTGGGCATATTTGGATTCGGACTTCATACGCGGAGAAGAACTAACAGAAAAGTCATATGTCTACTCTTTTGGTTTGCTGTTGTTCCAAGTGTTAATTGCTGATAAAGAAGGAGATCGTTGGTTGGATGATGATCAAGTGAGTATAGCGCAGTGGATCAAGTCATGCATGAGAAGTAACCTTTCTGGTAGTATCGACCCATTTCTGGTTGGAAGAACATCTCCCGACAGCCTAAAATTATACATAGAGACAGCTGGAAGGTGTTTACTTGATCACGGAATGGACCGACCGTCAATGACTGATGTAATTACGAGACTCGAGGCAGCATTAAAGCAGCAAGAAGCCGCAGAAGGTAACAAGGGATCTCAACTCCGAAGGAGCTGACTTGAAGACCATGCCGTTTTACAGCACAATCACTGTTTTTTTTCCTTTGCCGGAAGAGAGAATCCTGTAAAATATAGTTGCAAAAATAGGATTTCAGAATGTAAGTTTGCACCATGCTCAGTAACCAGTAAATTACCTTGTGTAGAGTTGATTTAAGCATGTTAATTGCATAAACACAACAGGACGGTTTAAATATTTGCGTTATAAATCGTATAATATCTAAGTAGAACCTGCATTTCAGTCTCGAAAATGGCATTCATAAAGAATACTCTCACACTATTCAGTTGAGATGCACCTTTAACAAATTAGTATACAAGGCCAAAGCAGAAAACAGAGGTGGACATAATTAACCGAATTAAACAACTCATAATTTGTGAAATTGCATTTCTAAGTTTCAACTCTGAATTAATTAATGAAACACAAACACACACACACACACACACACATAGATAGATAGACGCATAGATTTATATTCTGTTAAGCCTCAAAATCATTCCCCTTTTCAGATAATTTACGCAAACCTCTGTTTCACTTCTGTTTCTCCTGATAGAGGACTCAAGATCTTGAATTGAGTCTTTGGTCAAACATACAATATATCTCGAAAATTCACAAAGATCCACGAGGCTAAGAGATCCTTCAACCGACTCGTTTACCCAGTTTTCACCTTGTTCCTTGGTGAGAAGTTGTTGGACTGAAGGCATCTGAATCAGATTATTGATGCTTTGCAAATCTCTGATACTAGCCAGGTTTTCACATACAGAAGTGGCTGACGTTGATGCGGCTTCTGAAGATCTTAATCTGCAAAGCTGATATTCGACATCCTCAACCATTGGATGAGAGTTAGAAGGGAAACTGTTTGATCGAGAATGAGAGTTGGCCATCTTTCTTTGTTATGTAAATGAACTATCAATTAAAGCTGAATGTACAGTTTGTATCTTGAGAGAAGATGTTGAGTAGTGATTGAAACTCTCCTTCAGGCATAAGCTATATATAGAGGGATGAGAAGAAAAAACAAAAGGAATATATCCACCTACATTGTCTCATACCAGCTAGAATTGAATTGAATGTGATAGTGCACACGAGTTGCATGTCTCATGGATCTTGAACAGTTGAAAGCAAATAACTCAATCATGGAGATTATCAGATAACTCATCTATCAAAATAACCTTTATTAATTTCAAAAGTCCCTGACTACAAAGACTGGGGAACAAAAAGAAACACATGAAACCTATGGTCGAGACTGATTTTACACCCTACCTTCAGACTATATAACCAAGAAATTTTCTTCTCTGCTATCCTGAGAATGTTTCCTCAATTCAAAGATATGACGATTAACGAGTTAAGCAATGACGATAAACGAGTTATCTTCAGGATTACCCAGTTTTTGCCTCGTTTACCCAGTTATTTGCCTTCTTGATTTTGTTGACACAACCGCTTGACGCCCCTATACATGTACTCCAATGCTTAATGAATAAAGATGGTGAAGTTGTATTACCTTGCCCTAGATCTTTTGTAGACTTAAAGAAACCATGTGAGGAGCCATTCACCAGAATTGAGAAATTACACCCTTAATCCAAGTCCACGTGCGAACTTTGATGTCCTCTGCCACACCTTTAACATGAATAAGTCCTCCTTCGAACAGAACTTTGTTACGTGCTAGCGAAGTTAACCAAATAGAAAAGAACCAAATAAGCAACAAATTCACTTCGTTGGAGATGTGTAGTAAATAAACCAGAAAACTGAAGCATCAACATTTTCGAGTTTCCTGCTAAAGCTGATTGAATGCCCAGCCAACTAAGAACTTCCGT
This sequence comes from Misopates orontium, assembly GCA_946800315.1. NCBI lineage: Eukaryota > Viridiplantae > Streptophyta > Magnoliopsida > Lamiales > Plantaginaceae > Misopates > Misopates orontium. Next base: position 14,527,651 of record OX326953.1, on the reverse strand, counting down.
CCAGATCTTACGGGTGAAGGGATACTTGCAGAAAATATAATCTGTATCCTATTTGAAAATATTGCACAACACGCAAGACAAGTTTCCGTCAGAAGATCTAACTCCTCTTCTACTGAGGTTTAGTTTTGTTGGGATTCTATCTTGAATAGTCCTCCAACCAAAAGCTAAAATTTTCAGAGGAGCATCATAACTCCACAGCTTGGTAAAGATAACATCTTCGTTTCTATTATCCTCCGAAGACAGTTTCTTGTAGCTGACTTGACTGTAAACTCACCATCATGATTCCATCTCCAATTCCATCTATCTGCCACCTCGATCTCGATCTTAGGAGAGAAACCGCTGAGAACAGCTTGAAGTTCCTCCAACAACTGTTGTTCCCACATAAATAAGTCGCGACTCCAATTCCAATTCCACTTCCATCTCCATACTCCCTCGCACCATTCGCCCTTGTCGGTGATTGAAACATCTTTATCTAAAGCTACAGCGAACAGCCTAGCAAATCGAACAAAGAGTGCCTCATCCCCTATCCACTTATCCATCCAAAACTTTGTTAGTTCTCCATTGCCAACATGTTTTATTATTCCGTCGGAAAACCAGTGATGGTTATCTCTATCTTTGTCTAACCAAATCAGAACTTTCCACCAAAGAGAGGATTTATTGTTAGGACATCTTCCAATGTTCAGATCAGCAAGTTTCCAAAGATTATCGTATTTAGAGACTAGAATTTTCCGCCACAAAGAATCGGACTCATTGATGATTCGCCATTTCCATTTGGAAAGCAGTGCCAAGTTGAAAAGGTTCAGGTCCTTGACTTCTAATCCCCTGGTCTTTCTGGAAGAGCAAACTTGATCCCATTTAATCCACGCGATATATTTGGAGTCAGTTGAACCGCCCCAAAGGAATTTCCTTTGATTTTTGGTTAATTCCTTGATGATTTCCTTCGGAGCTCTGAAAATGGAGAAGAAAAACACGGTAAGCCAACAAGGACTGATTTAATCAAAACGATTCTACTTCCAAATGAGATTTTAGTGTCTTTCCACAATGACAACTTCTTTGCAAATAAATCTTTCACTGACTTCCATGTTTGAGTGCGTCGTGGATTGGCACCCACAGGGATACCGAGATACCTAAAAGGTATCTTCTCTATTTTACAGTAGAGTGTTTCTGCATATCCTTTAATAATATCCTCTTCAATATTCAAGCTTTTGGAGAAGTTCACTTTAAGACCTGAAATCATCTCAAAATTCCTAAGAATGGCTTTAAGGGCGAAGATGTTGCTTCGTGAATTCTCACAAAACAGAATTGTGTCACCTGCATATTGTATGTGAGTGACTTCAATATTTTGAGATCCAATTTTCACTCCGTGAAGACGCTGTTTTTGAATTGCAGCTTTAATAATACCATTTAGACCTTCAGCAACGATCAAAAAAAGGAGAGGCGAGAGTGGATCGCCTTGTCTCAACCCCCGAGAAATATTAAACTAGTCAGTGGGGCTTCCGTTAACAAGGATGGAAACCGAAGAATATTGAAGACACTCTTTCATCCACCTTCTCCATGTTTCACAAAAGCCCAGCAAATTCATCATATGATCGAGATAACTCCAGCTGACACTGTCAACTGCTTTTCCGAAGTCGACTTTAAAGATCAACCCCTGCATTTTATTCCTTAACAGATCCTCAATCGATTTGTTTGCTGCTAAAATACTGTCCAAAATTTGCCTTTCTTTCACAAATGCGCTTTGTTCTTTCGAGATGATAGAGTCAATCACCTTCCCTAATCTTTTTGCAAGGAGCTTTGCAAGAATTTTGTACATTCTGCTGATCAGTGAAATGGGGTGATATTCCTCAAGTCGCGGGTTATTCTTTTACGGAATGAGGACCATGAAGATGTATTCAAACCTCACACTAGTTTCACCATAATCTGAAAGTCAGAAACAAACTTAATAATATCACTCTTCATGGTATCCCAGAACCATTTAAAAAAATTAGATTGAACCCATCGGGTCCTGAGCTTCTTGTGCCGTCACAACTCCATAAGGCTTCTTTTGCTTCAACTTCAGAGAACAAGCTTGTGAGGAGAAGATTATCTTCTTCATTTAATCTCTTAAATCCCAAATCCTCAAAAAAAGGTCTGCTCCTATATTCTTCTTTAAACAGATTGCATAAAATGACTTGACCCCGCCTTTTACCTGTGATACATCCTCTGTCCAACACTCATTGATGAAAAAACCATAGATCCCATTTGAATGCCTTCGTTTGTTGATACACTAGTGAAAAAATCCGGAGTTTGTGTCGCCGTCCTTGATCCACTTAGTTCTAGCTTTACAAAAGCAAACTTTCTTTGCTTTTTGTTGCCTGCCAAAGCTCGGCTACTTTGTTTCCTCTAAGTTTGCTCTCGTTGCTAGTAAGAAAATGATGTTCACCTTTATGGTCCAGATCAGCGATGACATCTTTTGCCGTGTTGATTGAAGTATCAATATTGCCAAAAACTTGTGAATTCCGGGATTTCAAAGCTTGCTTCATATTCTTAATTTTTTCTTTCACAATGAATCCCCCCCAACCTCTATTCCACTCACTTTCCACGAATGATTTGAAGTCACGATGACCAAAACCAACAGTTTAAGCATCGAAATGGCGTTGGTCCCCAATCTTGGAAATGAGTTTTCAGAATTACCTTGCAATGATCTGAGAAAGTTCTATCCAGCCCTTTCTGAAGAAGATTGCTCCATTCCATTAACCAATCTTTGGATAGAAGAAATCTATCAAGTCTACTCATGCAATTTGACCCGTCCGAAACATACCACGTGAATTTTCTCCCTATCAACGGAATGTCCGTGACCTCCATATCCATCAAAATTTGATTGAACTCAAACATATCAGTGTTGGGTCCTGAACAAAATGCTCCGCTGCTCCTTTCTTGAACATTTGAGATTGAATTGAAATCGCCCATTAAACACAATTTCCTTGAATTAAGATGTGGTTTTCTGTCAATCGGGGAAGGTTTTTGGTGACACTGCCCGTAGTTTTCTTTATCGGTTAAAGAACACGGAGAATAAATATTCATGAGGGTGCATTTGACATTTGAAGTTCCCCAACACACCTCGATGAGAATGAAGCCACTGCCACAAACTGAATTCTCAAGAACAAACAACCCTTTTCTCAAAATAGTAACTAAACCACCTGATCTTCCAACCGCATTATTAATCACCCATTCACAATCTCTATTCCCCATATAGCAAAAATCTGTTTTACAGAGTGGTTTTCAGCTTTCGTTTCTTGCAAAGCCAACATATCAAGATGATGTTTGTTTACCAACACCCTGAGATCTCTTTTCTTTATTCTACCACCACATCCCCTCACATTATACGTGATAATATTCATTGATTTGTATTTTTGTTTCCATCATCGCTAGGAGTCAGCTTTTTGCTAAGAAATAAGCTTTTATCTCGCTGTTCCAAAGCTTCGAATCTTTTGATGAATTCCTTCTCATCACCATTGTAATGAATTCCAATAAATTTCCCAAAAATTCCATATAGCCTCTGCTTCCTCTAATGATTTATTCTTTAGAATCACTGGATTTCTATTTTTAAAATCACCATTGCTAATCTATTACTGAGGCAAGGTGGCGTCATACCTTTATATGATTGATTCGGCGTCCTCTTGACTCCAGAATTTACACCATTGAGCTGAATTGATTTCCTCATTTGCGACCAGTTGGAATCTCCCTCGTTCTCTGAATCCAGTTCCTCCCAAAATTTTGCCCATCTTTCCTTTTTCAATTTTTCTTTCCTTTTCGTTTTCTTTTCTATCTTTCCCCTGAATCGGGTTCTGTTGGAAGTGTTTTGGAACTGAATAGAAGCTGGTTGAAGAGGTTCCTTGAACTCGATACGGCCCACTGAAGTGATAGTTTTACGCCTTGATTCATCATCTGAACATGCAGCCTTTGGTTGTGCCTTGGGGTCAGAGTTATCCAAAGGAGTTGTCCCGCTATGTCCTATGTCATCAAGCATTGGTATATTTGGACCCAGAAATCCTTGAATACTTCACTGCCAAATTGGCTATTGCTGCCTCAATATGCAATATACCCTCCTCATCATCATTGATGCTACATATCTTTGCTTAGTGTCTCTTACTTTTGGACCATATAATGGAAATAGTTAGTGTGCAGTAACATTTCAGTGTGCCACTTAATTGAAGCCTTTTGTCTCCAGAATTCTCCCTCCATATCCACAGTTAGAATATATTCAGCCCGAAGTCTCTTCATTGGATGTTATTAATGTCGAAAGGGTCATTATCAATCTGTATTTCAGCTTGGTTCGTTGCCTTCTTTGCTTCTTTGAGTTTGGAGAATACATTATCAAACATAATGAGTTTTCCACCATAGCAAGTATTGGTTAAGATGTTTTAAGTTTTCTCCATATACCCCATGGTTGTTCTGTGCTATTGCTGCATACGATTTCACATGCAGAAGATCCAACCAAATTCCTAAACGGAGGAGCAACCTCCATACACAGAGAACCATCAGATGAAATGATCCAACGATCCTGATTAGAATCAGCAGCAGATGGATAACAAATATAATGGCCAGTAGCCTTACTAGGAATCACCAAATGTGACCAATAGTCTGCTACTAGGAACCATTTTCTATTTCCCCTTCAACTTTTTATAACAATGGTCACTGGTCATTTCATCTACTAGGAACCATTTACATGGTTTCAACAATGAGACTTCAACATCACCATTGTATAAAGTATAAATGATGAGTCCATAGGCATCCACATCTGTTAGGCAGTTTGTTTGCCTTCTTTTGCACTCTATTACCACAGTAAAAACTTAATGATCAGTAGCCTTATTACTAGGAATCACAAAATGTGACCAGTAATCTACTACTAGGAACCATTCTCAATTTGTCCTTAAATTTCGTAACAATCATGGTCACTAGCCTTTTCATCTACTAGGAACCATCTACTCATGCTCCATCACGAGGGTTCCACATCACCATTTTCTAAATGATAACTACATAAGCATCCATATCTGTTGGGCAATTGTTTTGCCCTCATTTGCAATCTCTAACAATAATAAACTTAATGATCAGTAGTCTTACTACTAGGAATCACAAATTGCGACCAACAGTCTACTACTAGGAATCACAAATTGCGATCAGTAGTCTACTACTAGGAATCATTTTTTAATAACTGTGAGGCAGTCTTATCATCAATTGAAAACCATGTATATGATTTCTCAACATGACTTCTCTTATGACTAATATTGGATACACTTTGAAGAGTCATTTATAACGTTTATATAATCACCGCAATAGCATCATAAGTACTCAGCCTACTTAAAATCATGGGAAATACTCACATATACCAACAGAAGGGACACAACTATTGTTCACTAATATGCCTGCTTGCGAGCTTTTTAATGCAGAAGTCAAAAGACTATTAGAACCAACATTGTTCATTTTCTGATCTAATTGACAGTACAAAAAAGTCATCGAATCTTGACTAATTATTTCAAGATGCATTTTTTGGTCTAATCGAACAAGAAACAACACAGACCCACAGCCAAGAAAGAAACTTTACAAGTTACTTCAACTGACATCCAAAGAACTCCAGAGAAATCAAGAAACCCCACGTACCATATTATTGCGCCTTTAAGTGATTTTCACAGAAGAGATTTTCATAGTAAATATTGTTGATTAATCAATACTGCGTATCTAAAAGAGAAGAACCAACATATCTAATCTATCAAGTAAATAATGTGATCAAGTCACCGAATCTTGAATAATTGATGCGACATATATATATATTACAAGATGCATTATGATCATATTGGACAAGAATTAACGCAAACCCACAACCAAGAAAGGAACTTTACAAGTTTTTTCATCTTACATTGAAAGAATTCCACAGAAACCCAGGATCAAGAAGCCCCACGTACGGTATTATTGCGCCTTAAAGTGATTTTCACATAAGGGATTTTCATCCCAATAAGAGAAGAACCAACAGAACCAACATATCTAATCTATCAAGTAAATACTTTGATCAAGTCACTGAATCTTGAATAATTGATGCGACATATATATATTACAAGATGCATTATGATCATATTGTAACACAAACCCACAACCAAGAAAGGAACTTTACAACTTACATCTTAACAACTCCGCATAAATCTTGAAACTCGATCAAGAAAAACCCTTTTAAGTGATTTTCACACAAGGGATTTTCACAGAGAGAGCTTTTTGTTTTGTAAATTGCCTCTGTTTTATTTTACAATTAGAAAAAGAGGGCTTTATATTATATTATATTATATAACAACGGCTATAATTTTTATATCCGCGTTTTGTTTTGAACACTAAGGCGGTTTGTAATTTTGGTTAAGTTTTCTTTTCTGAATATATATATTAATCAGAATCAGAGAGAAATAAATAGTAATTTTACTTACATTTCGATTCAGCTTCGCCTGCAGCTTCAATTTATCTATCGCCATCTTTGATTGATAAATTTGTAAGTAATTAAATTTTTACAGATATATTTGGTTGATTGCTTTTCGAAACTGTAACAAATCGGTTATCTTGTTCGAATGAAACGAACGATGATGTGATATTATTTATGTTTTCTTTTTCTCTTGGGACAATTTACACTTTCTAACTATTCTAATCGATAAGATATTTATGTCTAACACTCAGTTAACAAATTTTTTTTTTTTTTTTTTTTTATATTTATAAAGAATGCTAAAGTGTAGGTTAATTCATGGATCAACGTTTTTATTTTGATTCTACGTTTTGATATTGCTAAATATTATAAATTTTTTGTAATATTTTTTGAATATAATTTAAAAATTTACAAAAATTGTTGTGACAGTAGACTAAAAAAACACTTGTATATTTTGTTTTTATAGAGTCAAAAAAATCTATAAAAAAATGAAAAAAATACTTTCATCCGTGGGTTAATTGTCTTTTAAAGCACTTCACAGTAATTCTTAAGGTAGAAATAACCTTTTGAGGTGTCGCCTCAACAAATTTGTAATAAGTGTTCTTAATAAATTAATATTCCACTGCTCAGAAAAAAAAAGGAATTATCTTTCTACTATAATCTAACATAAATAGACTATCATCGAGAGCGTTAGCATTGATTTCTTTTTTTTTTTTCTTTCTAAAACTCGTTAGTTAATTCATCATTTACATAGGAATATTTGGAATATATGATTATAGACTCTAGAGTTTATGCTTTGAAAGGCTGTCTGATTAGGATTTCAATCCTAATATAAGGTTTTAGGAAATTATTAATAAAGTATTTAAAACACAACCACGATGATGTCAACCCCTCTATCTCTCTCTGAAAATACACATGCACACATTTAAATCGAGTTATACTTTCAGCTTCTAAGTTCTAACACTTTGTGGAACGATCTAGAGTTGTACTACGAGTCACACAATAATATACGTAAGTGAGAATAATAATTTACAAGAAAACACTCACAACTACAACTAAGAGTGACAATACTCAAAAGTAACAAAAAGCAACACGAGTAACACAGTTCGCACTTTATTGAAAATTTCAAAGTTTTCTATTTAAGTAGCACTTGTTACAATATTTTTGTTTTAATTATTGCGTATTTCGTCATCTAACATCCTGATTTGAACTTTCGCTTCCCGTATACAAGCCTCAACTTTATACGCTTTTGTTTTAACCATTATTATATGTGAACCAACAATCTTATACTTTCTTCTACAAGCTTCCCACAAAAACCAAAAAAAAAAAAAAAAAATCATCTAAAATTTTAAAAAACAACTATAAATGAGCTGTAGAACAATACCACATTAATTATGATATTTCCATAAATACTAACCATCACATAAATCCAACGATCACTTTAAACTATCATCATGCTTAAGTTAAACATCACAAATTCGAAAATTCCCTCAAAAATAATACTTAAGTCAAGCTCAAATAAATGGACATTGGAAACTTAAAACCAGATTCATCCCTTTTTCTGCATGCGATATAATTGGCCCTTCATTTTTCACTCTTTTGCAAGATTTAATCTCTCAATAAAGATAACACGAAAATTAATTCAAGAATCATTTGAGTGCATAATAGATTAGTTGCTGCTGCATAAAGTTGCTTTACTAATGTCCATTTAAAGCTATTTTCACCGCGTGGCGTATATCACCTCTGTTTCTTCTTTATTTTCTCCATGTACTCTGTTTTTTTGGCAAGAACATAAAATAAAATTAAAAATATCAAGAAAAAATGGAGCTCTGTTTCAGATTTTTGTGGAGATTCTCATCTCTCACTATTTTATCAGTTCTTTTGCTCTCTTGCTTCAGCTTTACTTCAACAGGTGAATTCTTTTTTCTTTTTTTTTTTTCTTTTGTGATTTTTCTTATTATTGAGTTAATTGAGCAATTTTGTTGTTGAAGGGTTTATCTTCTTTGTTGGGTTATGATTATATGTGATTATGTGAAGAATTAGTGTGATTTTTTTGGCTTATATATTTTTCTTGGAGGTTGTAGCATGCAAATGTGGAAAAAGGGTCTGTTTTTAATTGTTAAAAAGTTCGAATCTTTGAGTCATTAGATGACAAATTTACTTGTTTTAGTTACTAATTCTTGATTGTAAGCTTGTTTATAGTTGTTTTCTGAAATGGGTTTTGGCTTTTACACGAATTGAGAGTTTAAGGCCAGCTAAAATTAAATAGCTCCCCTGTTTTTTAGTACAATAATTAAATAAATAAATTAACCTTTTTTTAAGCTAAGATTAGTAAATCTTGATATGACTTACATTGTCTATATTTAATTTGGTAAAATCCAAGGATTCACTATTTGATCAATCAGAGATTGGGTTGTTTTAATTTTCAGTAATTAATTCTCATTTGTAAATGCTATTCCTTGTAATTATGTTGTTAGTATATGATATCATGGACCTAGAAAACATTGACATGCTATTGTTCCTTCAGAAGCTTATGATGCACTTGATCCTAATGGGAACATCACAATCAAGTGGGATATTATCACCTGGACAGCTGATGGCTACGTGGTAAGTGTTGCACTCGTAAATTTAAACTGTCTCAACTATGATGTTGCTTCTCTGGTATTTATTTTTCACCAATGATACCATCCGCGCACTTGATTAAACATCGTGAATTGTGTTACATACGCACCGGCATCCCTCTTTTGTTTCTGAATAATCTGATCCAGTTGATGGTTTTGTTGTCTGTTCGACGTTTCTCGCATGATTACATTGGCTAAAACTAGTGACAATAATGAAATACTGTTATTGTTTTTTAAACTCTAAGTCCGTCATAAACTTTAGTTTATCGAAAATTTAAAGATATAATAAAATCTTGCTTAGAGTTTAGTTTTATAACCTCTTTGCTACAGTCTCCTTATTGCAGGGGCCAAAACAACATGATGTGTATATCAGTTTATTTTTTGCTAATTTTATTGATACATTGGATTTTTTGTGATTCTCAAAACATGAGATGCTTTCTGATTCGAGTTATTGTCAGAGGTGTTATTCTTTTCACCCAATAATATATAGACCTTCCAGTGACTTATTAACTTTCTTTGCTTCCATCCTTGTTCGACTAACTTCACACCAAAAATAAACAGGCCGTTGTAACTATGTTCAACTTCCAACAATACCGTCACATTCAAGCACCGGGTTGGACTTTGGGATGGACGTGGGCTAAGAAGGAAGTAATTTGGACCATGATGGGAGGTCAAACCACAGATCAAGGAGATTGTTCGAGGTACAAAGGGAATATTCCACATTGCTGCAAGAAAGATCCGACGGTGGTTGACTTATTGCCCGGAACTCCTTACAACCAACAGATTGCAAATTGTTGTAAAGGAGGGGTGATTAGTTCATGGGCACAAGATCCGGCAAATGCTGCAAGCTCTTTTCAACTTAGCGTTGGTGCGGCTGGAACCACCAATAAAACAGTTAGAGTGCCGAAAAATTTCACTTTGAAAGCGCCCGGACCTGGATATACTTGTGGACCGGCGAAAATCGTGAAGCCTACTAAGTTTATTACACAGGATGGAAGAAGAGTGACTCAAGCAATGAGTAAGTTATCTTGCTTATGCTTTTTGGAAATCAATATTATAGCACATTGAATTTAATAAATAAATTAATGAACATATAGTTAATAAAAGATTTTTGGGTTATTCATGACTAAAGGATGTTTTTATTTTCAAAAGGAATAAAGATGTTTGGTCAAATCACAAAAATGCTCCCTCTTACTTCAAAAATTATAAAGATACACCTCTCATCACTAGAATTTGGCTAAAACTGATGGAGAATAAGGAAGTTTTAATCCGAGTCTCGATTCTATGGTTGTAGCCAGTTAAATGAATTGAAATTGTTTTAACATAAATAAAAGTTTTTAAAAAAATTATCCCCAATTTCTATTTTTGCCCTTAAGTTATTACTTATTAGCTCTATGATTTTCTCTTAGAACGGTATCATTATCGAAACACACCAAACAGCATGATGTAAATGATGTTTTCTTTTTGCTAGTGCTATTAATACACATGGGTATTTTTGTAATACTTGAAAAGTGAGGGGTGCTGCTGTAATTTGACAAGACAAGAGGGCTTGCAATCTTAATCCATCTTAAGTATTATGTGCAGAAGACATCATTATTTGTTTCATTTAGAAGTACATTTAGGTATGCAAATTGCATAGAGGACCAAAAACTTTCGCCGTTCTATATCTTCAAGTCATCGTATGTTAGATTAAATACTTGGATTCTTTTTCATGCTTTTTCTCTTGTTGCAGTGACATGGAACGTTACATGCACATATTCACAATTTCTAGCTCAAAAAACTCCCACGTGCTGCGTCTCACTCTCATCCTTTTACAACGAAACTATCGTGCCTTGTCCAACTTGTACTTGTGGATGCCACAATAACCTTACTCGGCCAGGAAGCTGTGTGAAGTGAGTTTATCCATTTTAATCTTTTTCTTCCTTTATATTGCTCAGTTGCTTCTTGTATTTTCAACTTTTTTGCTCTTTAATATAAGGTGTTTAATTCCAATTTCCAGTCCACAATCGCCGTACCTTGCTTCTGCAGTTTCCAATCATGGGAGGACTAATAGCTTGGCGCCCTTAGTCCAATGCACCAGTCATATGTGCCCCATTCGAGTCCACTGGCATGTCAAACTAAACTACAAGGAATATTGGCGGGTTAAGGTCTCGATCACAAATTTCAATTATAGGATGAACTATACTCAGTGGAACTTGGTGGTCCAACACCCGAATTTCGACAATCTCACACAGATATTCAGCTTCAACTACAAGCCACTAACTCCATACGGAAATATAAGTAAGTTACATATGCTACAACGAGAAGCATGCTTTCTCGCATTTTGTTTCGGGTTTTTGGCATTATAATGTCCGTCTTTGATTGGTTCATTATAATTACATTATCAAGGTGCTTGAGTAATTCATTAGTTTAATCTTTGTGCACATGAATCGGGAGAACATATTGATGAATCTAATACCATGTTTGCTCTTATGACAGATGATACTGCAATGCTGTGGGGTGTCAAATTTTATAACGACTTTCTCATGCAAGCTGGCCCTCTAGGAAACGTGCAGTCGGAGCTTCTTTTCAGAAAAGAGCCATCCACGTTCACTTTTGAAAAAGGTTGGGCCTTCCCCAGACGAATCTATTTCAATGGCGATAACTGCGTCATGCCACCTCCGGATGTGTATCCATATCTACCTAACGCAAGTTCACGGCAAAACATTTCCTTGATTGTGCTATTGATCACTCTATCTTTGTCCTTGGTAGTCCATTTTTAGTCTGTTTAAGAATCTGTGATCAATCTAAGTTCTCTTGTTTTGCGCACCTTAAGGTAGCCTGGCGGAAAAAATCATTGCATCACTTTGTGTACTATATAACTGTCCAGTGTTCATGTATTAGCATTAGACAGACGTGTTATCGTCACAATCAAACGGTACACAAAGATGTACATGAAGTGGGGAGAATATCTGTTCTGCTTACTTGTAAATTTAGGTGCATAAACTTGACCCCAGGTTGGTTTCTTTTCTTTTATGTTTATGAATGTTTATAATTCATGTTTTTATAGATACAACAACCAAACCTATAATCCCAAATAATTGAGGTGGCCTATATGAATCAAACAAAAATCATGTATGGTTTCTCATCCTCCACTCGTGTTTGTATTGAGTAAAACGTCTTCGCTTCATAGATCTGATGTCGAATGGAAATAGATTTAAGTATCCACGCTGTCACCATGCAGTCAAAATGCAACCAGTCCTCATAATTTGGATGATTTGGATCAGGTTTGTGCACATTTCCAGCGATAAAATTGGGTTTCCGCTTCGCTCCAAGCGAGATCTTAACAAATCGACACCAAGGTAAGTAGTTCTGTATGCTAGTCTAAGGCTTGAGGTTAATTCCATCATAGGGTGTCCGATGCTTGTAGCAATAGAGATCCAATGAGAGATCGACCATTATTATCACATCAGTAGATGCAGCAGTAGGAGGACTCAATTGAGAATTAGGAATCGACATTGAATCAAATCAACAAATTGCAGAGAAAATGAAGAACACTCGCACAGTAGGTGAATTGAACAAATTAACGATGTGATTACTGTGAATCACAATCAGAAAATTGAGTGATTACACTCGCTGATCAGTTTAAACGAAGAAAATGAAGTTGTGATTGATGTAAATCATAGAAAAATTAAGCATGCGGAAGAATGATAAGAGTGACGAATGATACCATGTTAATTCTCACACATTCAATGAGTAATTCATCATTGAGAAAATATCAAACTTTATTCCATCAAAATCAGAATACATAATGAGTGAAAAGATGCTTATATACAAATGACTATTCTATCCTTTGTTAACCGAAAAGAAGCGGGAAAATTAGTTACTAACTCACAACGGACTTGACGACTAATTACAAACTAGCTCAAGGTAAATAAACTTCAAAAGATTTCGACATTGTTTTGATGGTTGACCCATTTTCTCGAGTGACGATAGTTTTTAACTTCAATGGAAATTTGTTTTCTCCTTTTGGTAATGTTTCTCATGATTTCTTTAATTAAATTAACTGAAACTAATATAGATGTTAATTAATAATTTGCAAAATTAACTCAAGCACTATTTTAAGGTAAAGAGATATGTGTTAATCCTACTTTCATGTGACACCAATGTGTGACACAAAAGTGAAATAGAAGATTCGTAGTGACTGAAGGTGGGTCGGATGCATGAATGTATTTGGGCTTTTAGCGTTTTCTTTTCTTCCTTGTATATGTAACTTTTGTTTGTATGTACTTCTCTTATGTAATGATATATGGACATATGATATGCATGTTCTTTTATTAGACTTTTCAGTTGTGGAATTACTTCTTCGGTTGTTCTCGTGCTTTGTTTGTCATTTCTAAGTCAAAAGTTTTCACACGTCGTATCGGTTTTTTCACAGGTCTTTGTTGCACTTGACTATACCATTGCAAACAATTTTCTCGCATCTTCTCGCCTTAAAGCGCTACACCTAATTTTTTTGAATGTCCTCATTTCTTACATTATCTCTTCTCGTGTTACCGGACAACCAACGTAACATGCGCATTTCAACTACAATCATTTTATGTGCATGAATTCGCTTGATGACTCAACATCTCGAATTATAAAGCAAAAGCATGCGTAATACCAGTCCGATAGAACTTTCCTTAGGTTTTAAAGTAAAGTTACCGTCACCATCTATTTCTCCATTTTGTCAGCTAGTGATATTATCACTCTCTGTCCCAAGCCTAGATAAATGACGAAGGTTATGGTAGCGTTGTGACAACCAACTTAAAACTTTGTCATGTCTCACGAAACCGAAGTACGAACCACGTTATTATAAATACATATAACAAAAGTTACTTGCAGTACACAACTTTCACAAAAAGAAGAAAACAAAGCATTTTTTGGTGATCCAATATTTTATTTTTTTTCAAAATTAGCGCTCCCTCCAATCATCAAGTAAATAGTTTTTTTTTTTTTTTTTCATTAGTTAGCGTTCATAAATAGCTCCAACCAATTTTTGATCTCTGTCATATCATATTTATATGTCATGATTCATTTCCACTTATCATTCTTCCGCATGCTTAATGTTTCATGTTCCGATAGTGCGGCGATTGTACTGGAACTGGACCAGTTGCTACTGGAGATATTCCGCCACGTGGAGTCCAAATACGACCGCGACGCTTGCGCATTGGTTTGCAGGCGGTGGCTCAGCCTCGAGCGCCTCAGCCGCCGCTCCATCAAAATCGGCGCTTTATACTCCTGTCGTGGACCTGCTCGGCAACACATTTCCCAACATTCGATGCTTATCTATCGACGGAGATGCCGGAAGAACACCTCCTGTTCAATATGTATGTCATGAACTCAATTGATAATTTGATTTGTTAAAAGGAATTTTTTTTACGATGATGGTTGAATTGATATGCATTTTCCATAGATATCAGTCTTGTAATAATAACATTATCTTCCAAATACCGTTGTTTTCTTCTTGTGATTGTGCAGGGAAAAGGACTTGCTGGTCAAACAGTTTGTGGACAAGATATGAGGAGAAATACGTCGTTTATCGGACTCTGGGTTTGCAGCTGTTGGGGATCCCTTTGAAAAACTTGAAAAGTTGAGCGTTAGCCGCCCGGCTGGGTTAACCCTTGTAGCGCTAAGATCTTTTGCAAAGAAATGTAGATCACTTAAATCTTTGACTTTTAAAGTAAGTTATAATTTTTGTTTTACTTTGTTCTCTGAATATCGTTCTGTGTAAGACGTACCTTGGAGTAAACCACCATTTAACTTTGTATCTTGATCAGTCTAATCAGTTTGCCAACTATAGTTGGTCAATGAACATGATGAAACTTAGGCTTAGGATAGTCCGTCAACTAAATTATTCTTTACAATATGATTACTTCTGTGATTTAGCATTGTATCTTCCATGAGTAAATTCTGTTTACATCTTCCTTTTGAAGGACGGCGGCATAAAAGATCATGGTTTATCTGCTCTAGAAGAATGCTGTAGTCGTCTTGAGGATTTGAATTTGCGGTTTGTTGATGTGACTGATATGGGACTAGTTCAGTTGGTCCTTTGTTGTGGGAAGACTTTGAAGTCTCTTACAGTTGAATCTTGTGATACGATTACTGACTTATCGTTTGAAGCTGTCGGATCGCACTGCATAAATCTTGAAACTCTGTCGCTGTCTTCAGATCCCGGTACGCCTTCAGTTCCTTGTACCAACCACGGTTTGCTTGCTGTAGCAAAGGGATGTGTCCTGTTGAAAAATTTGAAACTAGAGGATGTAGATATTACAGATGAGTCTTTGCAAGGTGTTGCTGCTTTCTGTTCATCGTTGGAGTCTTTGTATTTGTCCCGGTTGCGGCTATTAACCAATAGGTAATTGTTGTCTGTTTGTAACTCTTGGTTTCTTTCTTTTCCTCTCTTCTTTGCTTCATGATGGAAGATGTCTTATGTTACATTCATACTTTTGCAGGTGCTTGTATGCAATTGGTAAAGGTTGTAAAAAGTTAAAAAAAATTACCCCGAAGGAATGCCGTTCTATAAGTGACAAGGGTTTAGATTATGTAGCTGCTGGTTGCCCAGAGCTTATGCATATTGAAGTTGATGGAAGCCAAAATATTGGAACCGATGGACTAAAGTCTGTCGGAAATTTTTGCGGGTAATCATTTTATCCCACATTTTCTGCTTACTTTTCCATCCCTCATGTTTGTTGTTGTTATATCTTTTATATTCAATTTTCTGGTTGTTATCTCTTGTTTTATATTTAATTTTCTGTTGATATAGGATGCAAATTTGTAGCAGATCGCAACTACTATTTATTACCTGCTCCAAACAGATTTTGGTCTATTTTGTGAACATTTGTCAATATATTCTTAGTCATCACACTGAATCTGATTTTAGATAATACACTGCAGCCGTCTGTCTGAATTGAAGTTGCTGAATTGCAACAATGTTACAAGTAATGGACTGAGTGAAATTGGTGAAGGATGCAAGTTCTTGCAAACTCTTCACTTGGTATATTGCTCCGGGGTTGATGACGATTCCATATCTAGTATAGCTAGAGGGTGTAAGAATCTAAGGAATCTCCATATTAGCCAATGTGTTGAGGTATTCTTCTCTCCATGTGCCTTCCCTTTGCATTATATTTCTCCTTTTTTTTTTTTGCTTTACAGTCTAAAAGCTATCTTTTTGCATTTTGCTGATGCAACTTGTTGAAAAATGTTAAACCTGAACCTTAAACCCCAATCATCCATCTGTGTATTGATGGAAGTCTTGTGTAAAACTTCAGTTAATGTGGTCACTCATTATAGTTTCCTTCTCGCAATCAACAGGTGGGTAATAGAGGAATAGTTGCTGTTGGTCAGAACTGTAAATTTCTTACTGACCTCAGTCTCGAGTTCTGTACGAGGTTGGGATCTCTTCTATCCTTGCCTTAATATTATGCACGCAGCAAAGCAACTCATGGAATGCTTCATAAACATCTTTTTCAATTACAAATAAATGAAGCATCTTCTTTATTTATTTAGCATCATATGCATTTCAAAACCATTCGTTGGTAAAGATATATATATATATATTTTTTATATGATGTCAATAAGTTTTTGGTGGTAACTTATCACTGAGTGACGAGAACCCTCTTTATCTTGTTTAGTACTGGCTGTGCTGCCAGCGAAAAAGATATCGCTCAAATCTCCAGTTAATATAAGTCAGACTTTAACTTGGAGAATGCCCGTACTGACATCTCCCCTCTGCACGCTTCCCATCCTTTTTACTCTTTACCTTTCCTTTCAATAATTTGGTGTGCTATAATGCACATGCATTGAAGAAAAAAGCTAGCAATTTATGTTGGTTTTAGAACTTTGCTCTTTCCCGAGTAGTGATCTGTAGTAGGTACCTCTGAGTTTCTGTGTGTTTTCTAGAAATTTCCTTTTCATCATCGACTTCATTGCAACATTCCTTCTGTATGATTAACAGGATTGGAAATGGTGCACTGATTTCAGTAGGCAAAGGCTGCTCGTTGCACCGTTTGAATGTAAATGGTTGCAGCCAAATTGGTAATGCAGGAATCATAGCTATCGCTAAAGGCTGTCCGCAACTCTATTCCTTGGACGCAGGTTTTCTGGTACTCTCACCCCTTTGCCTATATGGCATTTCTGTTGAAAAACTTGCTACGGATGAGAAGTTGATTATGATGCAGCTCTTATTACGATTTAGCATAATTTTTTTAGGGACGCCCCCCCTGAGGTTTGTTGTAATCACGCAAACTTCTAGCTTGGAATAATTGCAGAAATATTCTTTGGAAGTTATTACAGATAGGATATGCTTATTACAGAGGTTCCCCACCTCCTTATTTGAAAAAAAAAACACTAATGATGGACCTCCTATTTTTCCGTATTTCTAAAGCTGCATAGAATTTCTTTTTGATATCATGACATTCACACAATGTGGGAGATTTCTGCAATGAAACCAAATTTCAAGGTGTAAATATAATTATCCCATAATTTTAGATGAAACCTGGTTATAGTTGCTATCCTTTTGACAGGATCTGGGAGACGATGCGATGATGGAGCTAGGCGAAGGCTGCTCCTTGCACCATTTGAATGTAATGTTCTGCCACCAAATTGGCAATGCAGGACTCATAGCTATTGCTAAAGGCTGTCCGCAACTCAATTCCCTGGACGTGACGGCTCTTCAGGTACTCTCACCCCTTGCTTATATTTGCCAATTTAATTTGGCATTTCTGTAGAAAAACTCGCCACAGTTGGAAACTTCGATTATGATGCAGCTCTTACTATGATTTGGCATAATTTGAATAATTAAGGAAATATTCTGTGGAAGTTATTACAGAGGCTCCCCACCTCCTGATTTTAATAAAACATTTACGATGGATCTCCTACTTTTCATATATATAAAGATTCATAGAATGTTTTTGTTATCATGCACGCAAAATGGGCGATTTCTGCAATGAAACCAAATTTCAGGCTGTAAATATAATCATCCCAAAATTTTAGGTGAAACCAGGTTATGGTTGCTATCTCTTTAACAGGATCTGGAGGACGACGCGATGATGGAGCTAGGCAAAGGTTGTCCATTACTAAGAGATGTAGCGATAACATTTTGCGGGAAAATAACAGATATAGGTCTCGGCTATTTTGCTGATAAATGCACGTTGCTGGAATCTTGCCGCATGAATAAATGTCTCGGCATTACAGACGCTGGGATTGCTGCAGTGATCACAAGTTGTACACGGATAAAGAGGGTAGAGGTTGAGGAAGAGAAGGTTAGTGAACGGACAAAAAGTCTACCTGGCTCCTAGCTCCTTTCTCAAGTACATCCTTCACTGACTTTCAAAATCTGGGTAAAAATTGCTAGTTATTAGTTATTAATAAACATTATTAACTTTCAGTTTAATTTGTTTTTACTTTCAGCTACTTACACACGGTATTGTATTATTTCTAGTTCATGCATGTGCAATATTGCTCCCTTGATTGGCAAGTATCACTGAATTCGAAGATATGCCACCATTGATTTGCTAAAGTTTGTCACAAGAAAATTCAATCTATATTCTCAATTTCTCATTCTTAAGTGAGTGTTAGAGTCATGTTTAGTGATATTGTTTTTGTTTCAAAGTTGAGGTCGACGTTTCAATTTATTGTTAAAAACGAAACTTAGACAATAATGTTATGAAATAATCAGTAAGATCTAATATATTCATTACACGCTCGATCAATCACCAGTCGAAAGAACAGTTATTATATAAAATAAGTTTTAATTTGAAACATTTTGTTTATAATAAAAATACAATCTGTCTGTATCGAAAAGAAATAAATCATCTCTATAATTAAAGTAAAAGTGTTTAGTAAATATAACAACTCTATCTAAAGAGGATAATAGTCTGAGTTACAAATACCCAATATGTAAAGTTCTAGCACAGTGTCATCTGATTAAATAAACCAAAAAAATGAGTGTCACTGTTACGTACTTAAACTGAATATACACTTTATAATTACAATTGTATGTGAAAAAGTTATTAAAACTTCTGGTAAAGTGGTAGTCAATGAAATATTTTACATAGTTCATATAATTTTAATTCATAATTTTCGTAAAAAGAATCAAATTAAATTTATCTAATTGTCATCACTTATCAGTTCTGGTCAGTATTTATTAACGAAAAATAACGTTCTTATAATTGTACGTAATAGACCGTATTATTGCTCTTTCTCTCGATGGACAGGAACTGGGCCGGATGCATGAATGTATTTGGGCTTTTTGCGTTTTCTTTGCTTCCCTTTTATCTTGTAACTTTTGTTTCTGCATGTACTTAATTTTTAATGTAATGATGTAGCATGAACATATGATATGCATCCTCTTCTATTAGACTTTTCTTAGTTGTAAAGGTTTCCATTTTAATTGAAAATCAACCAATTTGAAAAAAAAAATTCCCTTGAAAATACCGAAATAAACCTTTTGCTACCTCAACAAACTTTATTAGATTTTCCTAAAGAGTTGTTTGTTGTTTATCGATCTATCATCTAAATAGAAACATCAATAGCATACAAATAATTTGATATCAAGTTGTTAAAAAAAATATAACAGTAGAAAGTAAAAAAGATTTCATCTCTCTCCCAAAACTAAACAATAAAACAAAAATAAAAGGACAGTAAAAAGGCAAGGTCTCCCAATAAAAACGGGTCACTCGAAAAACTCTCGCACCGCACAAAATACAACGAGAAATTATGTCACACACCCATTTTCTATTTACACAACAAAATTCAATTAACCAAATTACTTTAAACAATAATAACACGAAAATAAACCCCCCAAAAAAAATCAACGCCTCATAATCAAACAAACTTCACATAACAAAAAAAAAAAAAAAACACACACACACTATATAATATAACCACATAAAAATAATCCTCCCCTCAGCACGTGCCGATCCCTCCGGTTCCGCACGTACACCATATTCCATATAATAGACCGACCCCTCCTCACAATCCAAAAACACACTTCACTTCACTTCACATAACGCTTCTCAAATCTCACACCTCTGTTCCTTTCTCTCTCATCTCTGTTTCTCTCTCTATCTACGCCATGGCCGCCGCATCGCCGCCGTTGAAAGATGAGCTGGACATTGTGATCCCTACGATCCGCAACCTCGATTTCCTGGAGATGTGGAGGCCGTTCTTCGAGCCGTACCATCTGATCATAGTGCAGGACGGCGATCCTTCGAAGACGATCAAGGTGCCAGACGGTTTCGATTACGAGCTGTACAATCGCAACGACATTAATCGTATTTTAGGCGAAAAGGCGTCGTGCATTTCGTTTAAGGACTCCGCGTGTAGGTGCTTCGGGTACATGGTCTCGAAGAAGAAGTATATCTACACTATTGACGATGATTGCTTTGTGAGTGATTTTTTGATGTGTTTTTTGTTTTTTTACGTGTTTTTTCGTGTGCGTTGATCTGTTTGGTTTGCGATTTTGACGATGTGAGGAAGTCATGCAACGTGTTTGTTAGTTTCAAATTGTTGATTGAGTTGGAATTGTGAGATTTTGATTGTGTGTGCAATGTGTGAGATGTAGTAGTAGTACTTTATGAGAATGATTTGCTCAATCATTTTAAATCGAATGTGCTGAAATACGTACCACTGTGTCCGTCAATAGATTTATGTCACGTGTAATTAGTATCACTCTTTGTGTCCGTCAGATAGATTTATTTAGTATCACTCTCTCTGTGTCATTGCTAGATTTATGACACGTGTAATAATTGAAAGGTAAAGATTTAAATATTTGAATCTTTGCGTATCTATCATTGCGTGCATTAAGATTTCACCACACGTTATGCCCACGTGTCGTAAATCGAATGGTGATACTTAGCACGGTACACTACTTTCGGTACAAGATATTTGGGCCATCGATAAAATGTCTATTATAGAACAAATTTGTTTACTTTTTTGATGAAAATATGGAACCTTTTCATATTTAGCGTGAGATCAATAAAATAGCGGATGTTATAACTATTTTGTTATATTCTAAAAGATTCCAAAAAGTTTCCGTAAAATCTGAAAATGTTGTAATATAGGTTGAAGAATACTTCCAAATGAATTTTTAATCCATGATAGCAGTAATTGGAAATTGAAGAGATTTTATGTTTGCAAGTTTTTATGATCCTTATATTTCCTCATATAGCATACTTTAAGTTATTGAGGCCAAAAGATTACTTTTTGCAGTTTTATTGGTTGTACTGAGAGATATGTCCACTGCATGTATATGGTCTTGTTAAAAAATCGATATTAAACGTCAGAGCCACGAAGAATTATCCACATTGATAAGTATATGTGTCTGTGTCGTCGTGGATTCAGTTTTTTGTGTCAGCCTTCACAATGTTCTTAAATCAATATGCCTGTTTGGAATGTAATTTGGCAGGCAACAAGGGTATTCATGTATGATAATAAATTGATTGTCTAATGATGTTCTGTTTTCTTGTTTGGCTTGAGTAAGTACGAATTGCTACAGCTATACGATCATGCTGTTTTAACTTTCCAGTACCTGTTGGTTTTTAGCACTGATACTTTAGCATTCCATATAGTATATTTTCAATTGATCTTATTATGTCAAATGTTCAATGTAATTAGCTTTACTAATCTTGTTTATGTAATATATAGGTGGCAAATGACCCTTCTGGAAAACAGATCAATGCCTTGGCGCAACACATCAAAAATCTGCTCTCTCCATCAACCCCATATTTCTTCAACACCCTGTATGACCCTTACAGGGAAGGCTCTGACTTTGTGCGCGGATACCCTTTCAGCCTCCGTGAGGGTGTGCCAACTGCCGTCTCTCACGGCCTCTGGATGAACATTCCTGATTATGATGCTCCAACACAACTTGTCAAGCCTCTTGAGAAAAACAAAACGTAGTAACATCTTCAAATTTACTTTAAATACTTGATGATGAACGATATTAGGAAACATGATTCTTTTACTGTATACTGTGTATGTTAGGTATGTTGATGCAGTGTTGACAATACCAAAGGGCACCCTATTCCCCATGTGTGGCATGAACCTGGGATTCGATCGTGAACTTATTGGTCCTGCTATGTACTTTGGCCTCATGGGAGACGGTCAGCCAATAGGCCGCTACGATGATATGTGGGCTGGCTGGTGTATCAAGGTGACAACTTTTTTCTTGTTACGCTTTCACTCTTTCAATTAGGAATAGTTACATCGATAACTCCTGATGTTTGGTCTAATTGCAGAAACTTACTTCATGATTCTAAACGCTGCTCTAATTTTCGATTGTGTCAGGTGATTTGTGATCATATGGGATGGGGAGTAAAAACTGGGCTGCCATACATATGGCACAGCAAGGCCAGCAACCCCTTTGTGAACCTTAGAAAAGAGTACAAAGGGATCTTTTGGCAAGAAGAGATCATCCCTTTCTTCCAAAACGCGACCCTTTCGAAGGACGCAACCACTGTCCAGAAGTGTTACGTTGAACTGGCCAAACAGGTTAAGGAAAAACTTGGGAAAATAGATCCATATTTTGTGAAGCTTGCAGATGCCATGGAAATCTGGATTCAAGCTTGGGATCAACTCAATTCGCCAAAGGTCGAGTAAAAGTGTTCTACTGGGACATTTATTTAAGCAGAATATTTGAGCTAAAGTTACTATAGTTTTATTAAGGTTTTTTTATTTAAAGAACGAGGGAAGTCAGGTTTGTTTGATACTTTCTTCCAATTATGTCTTTAGAAAACTCTGAACTGTTTGTGACTTGCCGAATTTAGGTAAGTTTGTCTTTTAAAAGTGTATTGCCGAAAGTCATATTCAAGCATTATTTTTGGGCGTAGATTTGCCTAAAATAGTTCTTCTATATGACTGGAATGTCATTTTTCGCCCATGCTTCTTTTCCTGTTGTCTTGGAAGAGGCAACGAGGCCCGTGACTGGTGTCTTTTTTATTGTTTTAAGTTGTAAAACTCTCTGTGTTTGCAAAAGCTTATTCAAACTCTTTTGTACTATTTTTGTTTAAAGTTCCTAAAAGTCGTTAGTGACTTCGTGTCTGCCAATATGTTTATGTTAACTACTTATAATATTAATTAGGCGTATTTTAAAGTCTTTCTAAAAAAAATGCCACATTTACAACGAGGCCAGTGCAGTACTCCGAATGTTATTTCTACCAAAGGAGAAAACAGAAATACTACTGAAAATAAGATAGTTTTCTACATGAGTTGTGCAATTGTAAGTTAGACTCGTTTCAACTTGCGCAGATGTTGAACTTCGTGCATGACTATTCTGTTATAGTCTTATGGATTAATCTTTGATGCATGACAAATTGATTTTGAAGCATTACAAATTAAAATACTTATAAATATATTAAGAAGTATGCAAGATATCTGTAGGGTTGTAATTTTGTGGGCTGGATTATGCATTTGAGAAAAAGAAGAAAGTAGAAGAGGATAGATAATTTATAGGCCATTTCAGCTGGACAAACATGAGATACAGTTCGGGGGTCAACATATAGGTTCATTGCTTAGGCCCTATGATGCACGGACACGGACACGGCGACACGGACACGACACGATACGGACACGGCGACACGGATTTTTGAAAATTACAAGATACGACACGGCCGGGACACCGCCGCACTTTTTTGTACATATATATATATATACACGATCAAAACCTGCACAAATAACATTCTAAGTCCAAATAAAAGATGAAGCAAAAACATATTTGAACTCAAAAACAATTAATCACTACTAATAGTTCAAATAACTCATGAATCCCAAGTATTAAACATATAGTCACAAATACAATCTCAACCATAGAATAAACAATAAAAAGTGTGTGTTTTATATTTTTTTTTATTATTAAGGTATTCAACAATAAAAGTGTTTCAAATTGACCCCTTAATAAATATCAAATATTACAAACGCATCACAAATGTGTCGGACACGCCCTCAAGAAGTGTCGGACACGGTGTCGAATTTCTTTTTTCTTTTATTTTATTCAGACACGCCACGTGGCGTGTCCGACACGTGTCGGGGTCATGTCGGGGTGTCGAACAAGGCATAATTTTTTTTTTTTTGAGGTGTCGGTGTATCATAGGCCCAACCGCCGTTGCCGGGGATCGAACCCGGGTCACCCGCGTGACAGGCGGGAATACTTACCACTATACTACAACGACTTGCTTGTTATCAAGCTTATTTGGTTTTAATAATCGTTGGGACACCCTAGATTTTTTGTCTTGTTAACGTCATTTTTTCTCATCTCAACGAATTTATCATGTCAATGATTCTCCCTCAGCTCATTTTACATTCATATAATTTTTTCATAACTCTAACATTCTATTATAATACCTCCATCCAAGCTACTAAGTTAGGTTGTCTAATAATTCACAACCATACAATAACGATGGTCCAACTGTAAAACTTTCATTTCAGTTTAATTACACTTATACAAAGCTCGTTTCTTGCTTCATCTCCTTTTGCATTCTCGTATCTATAATTTTAACATTCGAAAAATATAATGGTAAAAAGAAGAAGAAAAAAAGAGTACAATTGATCAGAAAAAAGTTAATATATTTATCTAAAGTGGGAGGACTAACCAAGCCACGTTGGGGATGTAGATGTCACTTTTTACGTTCATATAATTTTCTTTCTTTTTATTTAAAAAAAGGACATTTTAATTTTGAAGGTTTCAATAAGATTTCACTACAAAAAGTACTGTTAAAAGAAGTCCATGTTCATGTAATTTCAAGGAGGCGCTATCAACTCGATGAAGATTTTCAAATTACTGCTTCACCTTTCTTTGTGTTGTTAGTTTATCAAAAATAAATAAAACTTTTACCTTTTTTGAAGGACAGCTGATTCATAACAATGCACAATTTACATGGTACATGAATCTATGTGAGTTATTATAGTTTAAGAAAACCATAATTGAAGCGTGTAATGCGAATCAAACATCCAGTTATCAAATGAGTGAATATAAAGGGAACATCAAACCAACGAATATTTTTAACCTTAGATTAAATTATAAAAAAACTACTAAAATACATTAGAAGAAACAACCCAAAAACTAAACAAACGAATTCAACGAAGCAAAAACAAAATTGCCGCTGCTTCCATCACATGAATTCTCTGAACTGACTGATCGTTCAAAGTAATAAGATGCACTCTGCAAAGGGAAATGCAGCAGAAGAAACATACTAATCAGTGTTCAAATTTCTGCGGCCAAAGTATAATCATACATCAGGAGTAGAATCTTCGGTCTTTGCTCGCTTGCTTGGGGCCTCGTCATCACCTTCGTCATGGTTATTTAAATTGTTGATTGCATCTGCACCGAGAAGGGAGACGTGCTTGCTAGTTATCGTGCGACCTGCTCTGAGTTTAGGCCCCCAATGCCTCTCGGGATTGGGAAGAAATCTTGCAACCTTTTTGGCCTGTGCCTTGCTAAGGGATGCAGCAGCTCGTGCGAAATTGGCCTGCCAGTAAGGAAACGTCAAATTAACTTTTGACTAAGCCCTGGGGGGGGGGGGGGGGGGGTGGTGGTGTTGGAACATAAATTCAACCAAGACAAGATTGAGAACTGAGAATAGTGATGACTACATATAGGAATAATTATATGCACGCTGTCTGCATTACAGAGATTTTTTCTTTAAATTTGAATAATTTCAGAGATACCTCAAGTTTGAACAAAAAACCATGATAATTAAATATCCCTCAGTTTTGAAAAGTAACAGAGATACTTAATAAAGTCGACAAAGTACTATAAATAGATTCCCTATTTGCCGGTGTTTTTCCAAGTTTCCAGGACGGGTCTCTGAAATTATTCAAATATTAACGGAGGTTTTTGTAATTAGACAAAGAGGGACTGTAAATATCACTTTCCCTATATATACTGGCATTAAATCATTTACAGAAGAAACAAACTCATACTAACAGCAAACTAGATGCCCCACCCAAACCTCATCAGGGAAGGGGTGCTGGTTCTATTGGCAAGTTTCATTGAACAAATAGTAACACCACTCACAACTCCAAAATAATCGAGGGAAGTGCAATATGTAATGGATTGATACCTGTAGAACAGGTTCCTTGGCAAGGATAACACTTCCAGGCATGTCAGGAGACTGAGCTTTGATGGGATGATTTTTGACCTGAGGATACCATCAGCAATAAGCACAAACTTTATAGAACTTTGATAAAGTGAAACATTTTCAGAAATATGAAGCAGAAGCATACTAACAATGGAATATTATATATGCAACTGAAGATTTGGATACCAAAATGAGGGAATTACCCAACACTCTTAATATTTGCTCAAATTAGAACTTTGTTAAAGCCTAAGACGGTAATGAGATTCCAATCTGAGTAAATTAGTTAGAATTATTTAAAAATATAAGAGAACTTCTACATCAAATTTCTCTTTCTAACCCAGTATATTTAGTTACTCCTTTTTTTCTTTCATCCACTTCACAGGAGTATCTCATTGCATCAAATCATGCAGACAATGCTTTGCTTTTTGTTCGTGAGATGCTTTTGTAATTTTTTAATATGCGAAAAAGGTTGCACGAATTTGAGCAAACATCAAGGATGCCAGTGTAATTCAATCCAAGGGACATGTCCTCTCTAAATGCTTAGTTTCATCTTGTTACAGAAGCATTACAATTTAACAAGGCATTTCAGAAATTCAAGCACTACTTCTGCTGTTAATTTTTCAAAAATGCAAGATAATGTCCATCTGGCTAAGGAAAACATGATTGCTTGATAAAGCATAGGAACCACATGTGCAGGCAAACACTGTACTTACCCAGCAGCGCATTATATCCCAAATCACATCCATCGGAGCATCTGTTTTCAAACCCAATGGGTTTACATGAGTTCCTGATATACGATATCCTGCATTAATCACAGCGGAACGGAATATAACGGCAGACGGAGACGTGGATTTTAAAGTTGCAGAGAGATTGTGCAAACTTAGAAACAGAGGAACGTCAGGTAATTCCTGCAAAATAAAGCTCTGAGGTCAGACATGGTATAATTATTGCTCATAAATTCTAACGATACATCTCCGATATAACAACCACGAAAAGATATTAAAACCCATTTTCTTGTTAATGATTGCGTGGAGCAATAACAAGGATAGTA
This sequence comes from Misopates orontium, assembly GCA_946800315.1. Lineage (NCBI taxonomy): Eukaryota > Viridiplantae > Streptophyta > Magnoliopsida > Lamiales > Plantaginaceae > Misopates > Misopates orontium. The sequence continues at coordinate 14,500,444 of OX326953.1, read as the reverse complement.
GTAGTACAGTCAAAAACTAAAGCTGTGAAAAAACTTATATACACTTGCATAAGACTCAAAAGAAGAAATGGAATCTTGTTACAAACTAAACAGTAATTTCTTTTTAGAGCCTTTGCAACTTCTCAAAACAGCACAATTTATTGCAAGTGTAAATCCAAGCTTACTGTATTTAATAGAAAACCCTAATATGAAGAGTTATCTATGGAAAACTAAATCTGCTGGTAAGCTGGTGACTACAAGAGAACAAGCCCAAAGATCAGTCATCTTCTAGCATATTCCAACTTGGCCAGAAACAACATTTTCTGATAAATACGGACAGAATAGAATGTTAATTATCTGAAAAATAAACAGTCTACCATCTGAAGAAGATAATTTATTGCATGATCTCAATAAAAAATAACGAAAAAGTTTTCTCAAAGGTTTTCTTTCCCAAGAAATTCACAGAATCAGAGACTCTGTTTTAAAGTTTCTTGCATTCTCGGAGAAAGCAACGTTGTGACAGTAGCGTCCTAGTTAACCAAGCATGCACATAAAAAAAAATTAAAAACTAGAAATTCTTGGTCTGCAGTGTTGCCTAAAAACTGACCATGAAGATTTAAATGAACTTTCTGCTAATAAAAGGTTGCGTACCTCTGACACTGTAGTCAAAACAGCAGAGATCCGACCAAAAGCAGGATACCGATCCTTCATACGCTTAACATCTGCCAGAATGGAAGTTACCCATTCAAGATCATGAATCGGGGCAGACCATATGGGCCCACCCATGTTAAATTTCTTGCCACAGTCACTGCAGTCTTGCGCAACAACAGGACCAAATCCTGGAAGGTATCTCACACTAGTATTCTTCAAAGAAGGAGAAAAGGCATAAAGGTTAAAAAGCAAACCATATGTACTATATATTGGTCAGTAGCATACGATGATGACCTAAACTGATATGAATAGTCTTATGTGGGACAAAATTTGAAAGTCAACTAACAAAAATTATCATTTAAGTTTCAACTGTAGCATGTATAAACCATACAACTGGGAAAATTAGAACATTGGCTCCTCAGGACAAAAAAAACAACCTATAAATAATCACAAGACACATAATGCTAACTCTGCAATTCTACAATTGAGGTTCTTGGGCACTTTTGGTATGTGTTTGCGCAAAAGATTTTTGTACACTTAAATTTGTATAATTGTTCTCCGTTAGCAAATTGTGTTTTTTTACCTCTACTAGCACTAAATTTACAAAAAGAAATGGTTTAGGTCAAATATATTGGGGGTAAATGGGTACAAGCTAAGTTTTCAAATTTTTCCATCAAAAGATATTGATTCAATTGTATGTTAGTATACAAGGGGGGAAATCTGGTCTTTCAATTGACAAATAAAATAAAAAGACATGGCCATAAAACCAAAAGGACAGTTCCACAAACTTAACCCTCAATATTGTTCTCCTTGAACACTTTTATGCCGGACTAAGTATTATATGGGATTAATGGTGCAAGTGGTATATATTTTAGACTTCAGGTACTAAATGGTGCAATCAAGAATGTAGGGACTACAACAACACAATTTCAAGCGTTTGAGGGGCAAAAAGAAATTTCTCCATATACTTATGCGTAAAAGGTTAAAAGCCAATATCACAGCACATTCTTATACATCAAGGAGCCAGGAGTACTATGTAGAATAAAGATAAGTCTTCACTGCACCGCTTTCTCATTTTTACAATTCGTTCACAATTCCAAGCATTTGTACATGCACATTTCTCACACATTCAATGCCAGAAGTAAATTCAGAGACCACATAATTTGAAATCCAGCAATATCGTGCAGCAAATTTGTTTTCAAGACTCAATTATGTATTTATATCAATTTATTAATCCACTTAAATACATATATACTTTTAAGAAGATCATAGAAGTCTAACTAATGAAGATTTGTACCTTAGAGACAGTCCTTCCAACTGGCTGAAGATGAAACGAATCACAGCCAATGCATTGATAAACATATGAGAGCTTTAAAGGGGTGTTCTTCATTGCACCTGCCGAGCTGGAAGCAGATATATATTAGACATGAAGATTCAAAGAATATGAAAATGCTACCCACAATAACCAAAAAGAAAAACGCCAATACAAATCAAGAAAGCTATAGAAGAAACACTCACGTGTACACGCGAACAAAAACTCTTACATAAAAATCCATCTGAACAGATAGCACCGGAACAATGTATCGCTTATACCGGTTTGCATGGCTCTGCGATTTAAAGTGGAACCTTAATTTCATAAGGAAATAAATGCAATGAAATATCACAAAAATCCAATACAAGAAAATGGCTCTCTAAGATTCTGATGAAGTGTTCTAATTATAGGATTTTCACATTCTTCTCTTACAGTTCATAATCCAGACTCCAATACAAGAAATGGCTTTTTAAGATTCTGATGACATATTCTAATTATAAAAAATAAAAAAATAAAATCACATTCTTCTCTTACAGTTCAAAATCCAGTATTGAAAGCTATAGAACAAATGTACAACATCGAAGACCTTGTCAAGAGAAGAATTTGTGCTCGTCTCAATGTATATTTAAAAATCTACCATGCTACATGGTATAAATGTTACGCAACTTTAATCTTTTGCCGGGGACATTCCTATACACCCCTCTCCCCTCTCTGCTTTTGTGTGTATATGTGCACATAATGAACAATACTAAACCTATTACTTGAAACAAAACATCCTCATTTCACTGTCATTAAGTACTTAGAAACACAAACCATTTGAAATTAAGAAGGAATGTGAAACAAATGTATCAGAACAAGCAGAAAAAGCAGGCAACATTGAGCTAATTATTATTCGCCATCACCACATTTCATCTTTTAATGCATTAGAAGTTTGGAGGCCAGACTTTAACCAAATGCAAGAAGTCAAGAACTCCACTGTTAAAAATTAATATACCTCAATACATGCAAGAAGGATCCTCAATGCCATCTCGTGGCAATATTTTCCTCTCAATGGATAAGAGCCATATCTGGTCCAACAGGTATACCATTATGTCAGAACTACTCTTTTGTGGTTCCAAAGATTAGTTTAATTAACACAATGAAACAAATCTTACTTGGAGTAGCACACCTCACCATTGCTCCCACAGAGCACTGCCATATCAGTTGCTGTGCACATTAGTATCCCTCCATCAGCAACTGATTGAATAGCAGAGTCCAGGAAAACAGATGGTGAACCATATGGATCAAGATCAACCTACCGAAATAATTCAGGAGTAAACAAAGATCAAAACAGATGGAGATTAACATTCAAATAAAGGATAGCGCAACATTTCACTTACATGCTCAAATATATATACATATATATATATATATATATATATATATATATATATATATATATATATATTAATACCCTAGCATGGAGTGCTAACTAAAAAGTTGTGTAGACAATACTATGTCTAGACCTCAACATGGTGGCTAAGAGACATTTAAAAGAAAAAATAGAATGAATATTGACCAAAATAAGTTTTGCAGTTAATGTGAACCCCTAACTCATGTAATATGTCATATGAAAGCAATTCTTATTCAGAATTAGCAACATCTCATAATTCTGTTTTGATTGCAAGGCATCTTTCCCCTCTGTTTCTGTTCTCTAAAAATTGCAGACTGATAACTTGTCCTCAATGGTACAAAAGAATATAAGAATTTCAGCTGCATTTCCCATTTTAGATTAATATGGTATTTTGACTTTGCAATAAAAACCTGTTTCAACATGAAGATTGAAAAAGAGCATACCACATCAAATTCTTTAGGGTGGCTAAGCATGTGTACTCTAGCATCGGTAAGGTGCGACTCCACCTTCGAACATGCCACTGAACCATTATATTTAATGTTTCTCCTGCAGGCTTCAACAGAGGCTGCAGAATGGGGGAACATATATACATTATAGCATTTCCGACACTTGCAAGCAAATAAAAGGTAATTTTGATTTCCTCCACATAATGACCGTCTAGGAGGCTGTTTGACTACTTCTGTTTAAAGTTACTTAAAGTCAATTTCAACTAAGAGTCGAATGTGTTTGACTATCTTTTCACAAATCTACTTAAAATTAGTAAGGTGTTTGCAACAATTCATGAAAAATGACTTTTTCCTGTAAAACACTATCTATAATACCATATTTTCAAAATTAGTTTGAGAAACACCCTAAACCCAACTTGACAGGCTTGTGCTTTTCAGGATTTTTTCTAAGACAAGTAAAAGCAAAAGCCATTGATGCTAACACTCCAAAGATGCTTATGTGGGCCCAAAAGTTCATAAGACCTTTTTCGAAAACAATTGCAAACACCGCCCAGGTATTGCCTAAATTGAAGAAAAACCATCAGGGGAAGAAAGAAAGTCTTCCACGACTTTACAATGGCTTATAGAGAAGAAATGTAGTATACTATACTTAACATAATTTACAACAACAAGAAACAAGAACTTGCCTTTATCATTGTCCAAGGCCACAACTTGACCAATTCCATCTACTTCACGAGCATATCTTAAAGCTCGGAGTCCAGAAGCAGAAAGTGCCTGTTAACAACCATACAAGAAGCACGATATGCAACCGATACACGAAAATATTAGTGGCAGTTGCTATCTCATATCTTAAAAGAAAGTGCAACACTAAAAACATGAACATTAACAACCTCAAGAACTCGCGGTGGCTTCAGTTCTCCCCGGCCTTTCCTCTCTTGACTAGCAACAGCCTCTTCCGAGACGCTGCACGGCTCATCTTGAGAGACTTCACATTCCCCATTAGATTTTCCATTCTGAACAGGCTCATTAGCAGGTTCCTCTGCAGCCTTGGGTCCATTTTTCGTCCTCTTGGACCTCATTGCCTCATGCTCTTCTTTACGTTTCGTTATAAAAGTCCTCAAAACAGCAATAGACATATCTCTATTATTAACCTGAGGCACAACAATACATTCAAAGGCTCAACTTCACTGTGGACTCAGCAGTCAGTATTCTCAACTTTTCGGGTTTCTTTCGAAAACCCAACTTATAAAATAGACAATTCTAGAGCTCTAATTAAGTAAGTAACAAAGAGCAAAAAGGCTATTGAATGAAGCAGAAAAATCAAAAATTACAAATCTTTAACCAATTAAATATGTAATTAGAGACCTGAGCCTTGTTATAAAAGACTTCATTTTTGGCGTGCATTAAAATCTCAGCCTCGCCTTCTTTGATAACAACAAAATCATTGATATCGAACTTGTGCTGCTCTTCAATTACAGACTTTTCATCGGAGCCGTTCATCTCTTCTTCAGCTGATAATAACAATATTTGAAAAAGATGAGGACTTTGTTCAATGTTACAATTTCAGAGTGTGTGTGTTGTGTTGTGTATAAACCCTAGGCGAATACAATTTTTTTAATTGGTGGTTGTTTGAAGAGGACAAAGTTCAAAGCTGCTTGCTTCACTAACTAGGAAAAACAATAATAAATTATTTAATATCATTCAATTAAAAGACCAAAGTTTAAATCTTCACTACTACAAAATCAAAAAGAAATCTTTTGAAATTAAAAATAATATTTAATTTGGTGGTGATAGTAATAAACCCTAAAAACTGACGGAGAACAAAAAAAAATTAATTGGCCCATGCAGGTCTCGAACCTGCGACCTTCGCGTTATTAGCACGACGCTCTAACCAACTGAGCTAATGGGCCGATTTGTTTGTTGATGGAAGTGGACTTATATTTATACTAATTTTATTAACTTATTGATCTTTTTTTTTTTAGGGATAAAAGCGTCAAACCCCCTATACTATAGGGGGTGTAGCGATTTGCCCCCTGAACTATTGTTTTTGGCAACAAGCCCCCTGTACTATGGATAAATAAGCACTTTGCCCCCTGAGTCGCTTTTTCACCATTGGATTTGAATACGTGTCAACACTTTTTGCCGTTGGATTTGGACTCAGGGGGTTTGACGCTTTTATCCCTTTTTTTTATGAATACTTAATTGATTTCACACCGAAATAAATCTTTGATTAAAGTGCGCTTTATATGACATGATATTCATTTTCTCCTGCAACTTTTCTTTATGCTATCTCAAGTAATGCACTTTGTTTACTTACTTTAGTTTAAAATTAATGTCAGAAACATTCTATTTTCAGTAAAAACGATATTTTTTGTTTCAGTAACATTTGAAAAACCTTAAATGATTACAAAAGCAAATTTCTCATATTTTGCATATCTAATAGATAAATCTTACCAAAACCATAATCTTTTTAGTTTTGACCCTTTTAAAGGGTCGAAAAATTGATCTACTTTCTTCATTGAGGAAGTTCCTAAGCCTTATGAAGCTGGTGAGAATCTTCGATTCCACTTTGTGTTTCATGTGATTGTAACAACACGTGTCTTGAATTTTAATACATAGAGGATTTGGCCGCAAAAACTAGTAACCTGGAATTCTACAACATGGGGAAGATACTTATTAACAACAAAAACATTTAGCGCGAAAGGCGAAGATTTGTATATATTTAAGTGTTTCAAATTTTAAAACAACAATACGAGTACAAAAGTTTATTTACTACAACTATCGAATCAACACACGCAATCACCTCGTTTATTTGCTCACAAACAACTTGTACACACAAGAACCAGACACTAGAATATAGCACAGGGCAGTTTTCTTAGAATGTTAAGTAGTACAAAAGAAAAAGGTGCTATTGGTGCAGGACTCTCTCTTCTCACAGAACTTTTGCACTAATCACTTTGCAGCCACCTGAAAGGCCTTGAGGAAGGTTTCGGGTGGTTGTCCTCCGCTCAGCTGGTACTTCCCGTTTATCTGTTATAAATATTTACTAAGTTTTAGTATCTATGAAGTGCATGATAGCGTTGCCAAACAATCAAAATCTTAACGTGCGACTTACCACGTAGTGTGGGACTCCATTAATATTTGCTGAGTACTGTCTAAGTTCCTCGTTAACCTTACAAGGAAAAAAGATCTTAATTGGTCATGGGAACAATGACAAAATGAAAAAGGGGAAATGCAATTAAAGGAGATAGAAAGCGAAATATCTGAATCAAGAAGGAAAAGACAAGATTTGTCCTTAAGTTAGAACCAGCCTGTATAGAATTTAAAGAGTATTTTGCAAAAACCACATTAGTCTTGTTTTTAGTTGGCAAGTAACCAACCATCTATGTAATTCTCACCAGCACTTATTCTTATAAACCTTATCCACTATAGTACCAAATCTGTCCACGTGCACTGAAGCTAAGAGGACGATTCAATTTTCCGTTTTTACAAAGATATTCAAAAGGGAATAACATCATTGTAGATTTAAGTTTTTAGGCCTTTTAATCAAATCACATAAAATGCTTCTATTATCCCAAAAGCCTTATAAAAAGTTTTACTATTAAAAGCTTAATATGAAACGAAATTGAATCCATGAACACCCTCAATGCAGTCCAAAGGAAATATTGAATAGAATGTAATTTTAAATTATTTAGATTTCACAGGGGGTGGCGATAAAAATCTGCTAGTAATTAATAATACAGAGATGAGTTTTGCAATTTACTCAAACATTATGTAATGAACTGATTTCCACAGCACTCATGCAGATCGAGAGAGAATCCCAATTGATAATATCATGAGCATTGAAGATTAATTTTGTTTTGGAAAGACAGATCTATATTCTTGGTAGTAAAATCGATCGGAAAAGTTTCTTGTTGGAAGTCTTACCTCCTTAAGCCCGTTGTCAGGATTAGCAAGAAACTCAGCTGCTCCTTCTACTCCAACCTTACTAGCAGATTCGACAAGAAATTCCCTTCGGAGGCAAAAAGATGATAATAATGTCAAACTCCAAACAAATGATAAAGTTATCAGCTAATCAGGGGGCTGTCGATGTAAAACTCCTTTACGATTAGGGAAATCAGTGTGACACTTTTTTCTGGTTATTTATTGTTTCATACATGATTTTTAGTGCTCTTCACACATCTCACAAGGTAATATAATGGTTGCCTCTATTGATTAAATACCGAACTTGTCCTTGCATTATTATGAAGATGTTTTGATAGTTCTTTTCTTTCATGGACATATTTAAAACGTATATTCGACATCAAGGGTTATTTTTGACCTGCCAATGGATTCAAAGGTGTAAAACCTCATGCTCATTCGCATTCGCATTCACAACGACGGTCTATCACTTGATGATGGAATTGGAACGAGATCAAAAATTTCATTTTTACGTAGAGGGAGTTCGTAAAGAGGAATTCATAATTATAACCATCAACTGATAGAAATTCTGACAATATCAAAAGCTAGGGACAATAAACAAAATTATTTAAGTTTTTATCTGAAAAACGAAGAATGTAAATAAAAATTCTGATCATGCAAAGTTGCTGCAAACAATGAAAGGATTGCCTGAATAACGCATGTCAAACTCATAAGCCCTTCAAACTTAAAGGGAAATTTGTTACTCGACTGACCTGTCACCTATAAACTTCCCCTGTGTGAAATATCCAGAGCACAGCTCTTCGACAAGTTTGTGTTGCTTATCAAGGCTTTGCTGTCCAGCAAAATATATTAACCTATGGCTGTCCAGAGTATTTCCCCTGCAATGCATAGCCAAGATAAGATCAGCAATATTTCTGAATCAAAGACCTGTTAAGATAAAGCTTCCATTTCCATTAAACAAAGGGATAATAAGATGAACTGGGCTTTGTGGTGGAAATCATCACCCGATTTGACCTAGTCTCAGCACACGGCTGGAAGAGTAAAGTGCTATTTAAATGAACTTGCATAACATAATTTGACTTACGTAAGTCCAGATGTGTCGTAATCCATTCCAAGACCGTTAAAAATCTGAAAAACAAAGGACGTGCAATTTGTAATAAAGGATTCTTTTTTACTGTTTATGGTAAATGACCAAGGAGAGAAAGAAACCTCTTTCATTCGGAGTTCCATTTGTACAGATCGAGATCCAAACTTATTCATATAAAAGTCCTTCTTAACGACACCTTTCTTGGGAGCAGAAGCATCGAGCATGTAGGGATGCCATCTGATCTGCAACATAGAAAAATCCACAGAAATTAGTGAGAAACTTGGGAAAGAATAGCTAAAAAGAGTTAAGAAGAAAGAAGACTATTTTCGAACCTCAAAACTGTATTGATCATTTGATGAAGCCATTGCTTTGTCCAGATTCTTTTTCCCCACAAAGCACCATGGGCATACTGTATCAGAGCTCACATCAATTTTGATAAGTTTCTTTCCAGTGTTGCTGCTCCCTGAAGCCATGGAGACGAATCTGAAACGAATAAAGAACCAAAGTTATTAGAGCACAATCATATCCAAATTCTCTGCAAAAAGCTTCATATACAAATATACTTAAACTGGCTTTAGTAAGAAGTATTTGGTAAAGAGGATTATCAAGTTGGTGAAACTTTACATCAAGCAAAACATAATGATTAAATAACATCCCTCCAACATTAGTAAGTCCATTGCATCACGTTTTCTATTGTGATACCAGTTTTGAGGTTCGAAACTTCCTTCCCAGCCTGCGTTGTTGTAAGGCTTAAACAGGCCAACTAAATCTTATTCCACTAATTTATTACGATATAAATCCAAAATCATTGAGACGATAAGCTGTCGGATTCTGTTCTGAGACACGGAGTGGACATTTGTTTTCGATGTTCTTTCAAGAGATTTTACATTAATACTTTCGGAAAATCTCAATCATTTCTCGACTGCCTTCGTTGTATCCCGACGAATCATAACCATTTCTTACCAAATCTCACAACAAACTAATATTTGTCCTTTAATCTCCATTCAATAGGAAAATTCTAACAAGTCCATAATACTCATGCTAACAATCTCAACTGTATACTGGTCAGCACACTCATGGCAAGTATTATTTCGAATGTAAAAATTTGTAGTTCCATCAAGACAATAATATTATGACTTTCTAAATTACAGGACATTGAATCATGTGATTGCTGTCCAATCATATACTATTAACAGCACAATTGTATGCAATAGGTACATACAACATGTTTGTAAATTGAAATCAAATTCTGAAAGTTTAAACGATAAGCAAACCTTAAAGTCCGAGGGAGCTGGAACTTTGGGAGACGGATCAAACGCATAAAAGTCAATCGACGATTTTACTCATTTTTCTTGCCTCTGTAATAATAATATAAATAAGTGTAGTCCCGTTGACTTTCTGTGTATTTTGACCAACGCATATTCCACGAGAAGATTGTTTTATATATTTATTTCAGCCGTTTTGTATACGGCATAATATATATAAATTAAATAGTTTGAAATTGCAAATTATGACTTCTCCTATATTTGTGCAATATAAAAACTAATTAATTAATTAAGTGTACCTGTGACAGCCGGCGCAGCTTAAAATACTTTTTTTTATTGTTTCAGATGTACGAAAAATGAAATCGGTTATATGTAGTGTTATGATAAACATGAAAATGCTTTCACTTTTAGCTTAGTAAAAATGTATTAACATACTAGATATGTTAATAATATCTTTATGTATTGTGAAAAGCTTCTGGAATGTTTTCAAAGGCTTCTAATATTAGACGATGGATGAATTTTTGAGTGATATTAGAAAAAATTAACAAAACGAAAGTATCTAATGGGGTTTACGGAAGGTGTCTTTACAACTACTAGCCCTTTACTAGGGGCAAACTGGACATATCAATCAGACCCTTCGTCAATCTGGGGCTAAAGTCCAATTTTAAGGATATTTGGGGTGAAAACTGAATTTGAGATATGTTTAACCGAATCTTTTGAGGAAGAATTTTATTTTTGCTTACAAAACCAGTAATCTTGTTTTTCTCGTTATTGAAGAAATTGTATCTTCTATGGATCAATTACATATATTTTTCATGCAAGACTTGCTCTAGTCAATAATCTTGAGTTTAAGCACCATGGTTTGTAATTGTAAGAAAGGATTACTTTAATAATGTAGTCAAACAAAAATCTAACTAAATCAACTCTATGTTGCTACTAAAACATTTTTTTTTCTCTGTAATCACTTCAACCGGCCCCTATTTCTTCGTCAAATTCAATATTTTAATTTAATGGAGTCGGATCCAAAAATTGATGTGGCTTAAAGTAGTATGGCAAATAGATAGAATCAAATGCAAACAGGTAAGAACCAAATCCAACTTGTTGACGGGCATATTTCTAATGTGAAAACACGAATTACATACAAAATTTTCTTTATATTCTTAAAAAAATAACAATAAGAAGACCTGCAAATAATTCAACAGCCGGGCAAGAATTTTATTGAATTCACAAGGGACCAACCATGCATAATTACAGCCTGCCATTTCGCAAGACATCAGACAATAGTAGCAAGTAGAAGATGTTCAATCTACATAACTTACATCTAAATTGTCTACATCATAATTCAACTACTTGTTATTTCACAACAACAATGACTGGAGCCATATAATTTAGCAATCAAGTGTTTTTTTCAAGTTTCTTCTGATACAATTGTGCATCAATGATGTAATAAGAGGCTCTCAGCTATCAATGTAATTTAACAGAGAATTAATCTTCATCATAGTTGCAGTCTTCATTGCTGAGCATATGCTCCCTGCATAAGCCAGATAAGGTTCAAAATTTTCAGCCATTTTGAAATAAGACTACAGAAAACCTTTTCAAAAGCAAAGATGCACTCCTTACAGTTTAATTACCTTAATCTTCCACAAAGGCGGGCTAAAGCATCCGACCCTGTCCGTAATGCAACATCCTCAATCATCGATGCATTTGACAGGTTCACATTGTTTGCAAGCGTAAACTCACACAACTCCTTCAACGAAAATGCATCCGTCAAAACTGCTGAATGCCCACCACCAGCAGCCAACTTCCGAACTTCACCAACACACCTAAAGAAAAGAAGTTTCCATTACTACAATCAATTGGTTATAAATTCTTTACAAAAAAAAAAGTTAAACCTCAGAGATTCCTATGCCATACCAGTCAACTGGTGATGGATACCATGCGTAAGTAGATTTCTCGTTAGCAGCCTGTCCATAGCTATTGTAACCCCATCCATGAATTCTCCCGTCTTTAGTGTAAATAAGAGTATGAGAATGTCCACAGCTCACAAGTTTCACGTCAGATGGGATTACAAGAACAGGTAAGTTGCGGAGCAACATTTCAGATCCATTAGACGTGCAAGAAAAGAATCCTGTTTGGGGGCCGAGGCCTAATTGCCCGGAATGGCCTCCTCCCCAAGCGTACAGAGCTCCTTTAGCAGTCAAAGCACATGTGTGTACCCCACCACATGCAATATCCTTAATATATGTGCCATCTAGGGCGACAACACGCCTAGGCAGCAGTTCTTTATCACCAGACTGAAGTGAACAATGCCCAAGTTGACCCATGCTTCCAAGCCCCCAAGTATAGCTGTTGAGTAAAAGTGTTAATATAAAAGGAAACAAGAATTATGGCATAACGATATAAGGGCCGAAAATAACCAAATGAAAAATGAAATGCATTCACTTCACGATGGATGAAACCATGTCCATGTTACAAGTATGTTTAAGTCGTTTGGATATTTTAATTCATCATAGATTTCGAATAGCCAAAATCCATGCGTCTATCTGTGTTTCACGCAAACCATATGAAATTGTTGTTTATGTATCATCAGTCAATTTTCAAGCATTCCTAATTCATTACCAACAAATGGAATGCAAAAGATAAACGCATAGCAGTGCATTTCGCGAAGTGTACGGCTCTGAAATGGTAGTAGGGAGACTTATGTAGCGTATAAAAATAGGACATGCTAAAAAAACTCAGAAGATGCCAAGGTAACAACTCAATGTGAAGCAATTTTTTTGACTCTTTCTTCTGCCAATGACGGAATGTAATAGTTTCTTCCCAAACTGTAGATTATGGCATGCGTATAACCTTAATTCGCATGCTTAACTAAAGAACGCATCTTTATCATCAAATTCCTTTAGAACACTTACACCTCGCCATTCTCCGATATAGCTGCCGTGTGGTACTCTCCACATGAAACCTGGGTAATCTTCACAAGCTCGGGGGCTTCATCAAGGAACCTAGCATACCCCTTAATTACACGAGCCCCCTGAAGACCGTCACAAGTAATACCTCTGCCAAGCTGACCGTACTCATTATAGCCTGGTTTATGGTATAAGTTATTAAGCACATCTTCATTTCATGATATACAATCTTACAGTTTTCGTAAGGCCAAGATGTAGAAACTCAAGATTCCAAAAAAAAATAAATGTTAAATTGTATATCAAATAATAACCTCAAAGTTATAACCTGCATCAGCTCAAAAAAGTTCAGGCAACATAAATAAAGAATATCAATCCTGCAATAGTAATGGATATAATATAGGACAACATTACCCCAAGCTTGCACCATGCCATCTTCTGACAGGGCAACCACATGAACAGCGCCACAAGAAACTTGCCGAACAACCTGAAAAAGTGAAATACATGTATAGTAATCATCATAGATTGTAAGGATGTTTAAATACATATTAAGTTGAAGGACAAATGAAATTAGTTGCAAGTCACAAGGGGGAAAGTTAGCGATGGCAATGGAAAAGAAAAGGCACTATAATGACATTTCAAACGATACCTACAGGGCTTACTCTAACTGCAAAAATACATAAAGGTAGAAAGCACACAAAAACTAGAAAAACCAGTGGCATTCTACACAAACAAAATAAAAGTTCAAAAGAAAAGAAAATTATGGGAATAACTAAAAGAATGCAGGTCACTAGGTTATGATAAGAAGCCATGGGCATTAAAAACCAAAAGAAAATTCTTCAGAAGAAAAAACCGCCGGATACAAAAAGTAAGTATAACAGGTAAGTCCTCTATCGTATGAACATCACACACTCTACGCGTGTAAACTGATTCAGTGCAACATATAGCCTTCATACTTAAAGAGTGTGAGGGGTATACCGTATCCTGAGTGAAGGCTCCCCAGTACAGGCGTGGATAATTAGAACCCTGGAAAGGGAAAAAAGATTAAGCTATAACGATAAAGTATAAGACTAATTCTAAGAGAACAATGTCAAAGGATCACATTCTTCATTTTACATGCAGAATTTAATCTTGGTTCCATCCATAAAATAACATACAGACAAGACCACTTTTGAGCACTCCACTAAATTTACTCCTGAACTAAGCACTAAAGAAATCATCAACTGTTAAGACTCCATATCTTGATATAAATCATCAACTGTTAATGATCAGGTCAGTAATGTTTAGCACTAGCTTAATCCTACCCACAAGAGAAGAATTCACTTTGACAGCAACTTTCAGGAAATATCTATAGCAGTCAAACGTTATACTGGAACACTTTCAAAAAGAGCATAACTTAAAAAAGAAGAGAAAATCATCAGACATAAAATGAGTCAAACAATATCATATCTGGAGTCACAGGTGAATAGTTGGAAGTATGATTCGAAGTCGATCATAAGTTTCTATTTTGCTCTCAACCTTAACACTATGACAAATAATTATATAGAATATAACATGTACACCAATTGCAAGTAAAAGAAGAAACTACTAGGGGGAACAAGACAACCACTTCAAAAATAGAGATGAGTAATCAATTCTTTATATTTTCAAAGTGTATCGAGTTATATAAATCTGTTTTGCGTGCAAAAATGGTAATTTTGTTGGTATATTAAGTTCCATACTATTTCTGAGTATAAGTCAACTACACTTATTGAATGATCAGCCGATATGCTGGTATAGTGTTGGTTTTATCAAACACAGACACCCACATACAAAGCTGTATGTAGATAAAAAGAATACACATGCACAGAGTTATGTTGGTGGCAGTGCAAAATTTCCTGTGTGAGAAGACAGCTAAACGAGAGCTAAGGGATGTGGAAAAGGTTATCATTCACATTTCACTAAAGAAAACTAATACTATAATTATAGAGCCACTGTGGTGACCTCCAAAAACCATCCTGCTCCACCAATTATTGTAGATGTGTGACCGTAAACCTCATACAGAACAAAGAATGTTTAAAAATAAAACTGAGCACCAAAAGTACCTGATTCTGCCCCCAAACCCAGAGTCTCCTTGTTGGCATAGATCCATCATTTTCACGTGGTTCTGCAATAGCTGCAGTGCAATGTGCCCCGCAAGATACAGATACCACAAATTCAGACTTTAACTGCTTCACTTTCTTTGGGTATTTTCTACCCTTTTCAGTTCCATCACCTAGCTGCCCATATTCGTTAGCCCCTATTCAAAGATAGAAAATGAAGGATTTTTAGAAATTTCTTCTTGTTATGTTTATATAACCATAAATCTCATAGCACAGTTGTTAAAAGAGCAACGTGCACTTGTGAAAAAATATTTTCAAAGGCTGAAACACAAAGAACAAGGAAGTCCCCTCTTTATCGAAATACGGTGCATAATTGAACATTGATTAAATTTCAACATTTTTCAGTGATTTTGATTCTAAAATCATATGAACCCATTAAATTTTGGCACAAGTATCAGAATAATAAAATCCAATATATTTCACCAATTAATAACTATGCTCGAAATAAAAGAGAAGAAGAAAGAAAAGAAAAAGGGCGTGAGGCATGACTGCATAAAGAATAGAAAAAAAACGATGATTACAGTTTAGAAGCTCAGAATATGAGAAATGCAATTATCTGAATAGAAGTTGTGTACAGAACTAGCTCTAGAGAAACAAAGTACGAGTAATCTAAAAGTCGTGGCAATTGAAATAAGAAACTCTGAAAAGTCGCTATATAAATAAAGCAAGCTTTAGAGCGCATTCCCTCGTAAGAAGAGCAAAGACACTCGAATAAGCTTGCTTACTTAACCTTGTGTTATTTCTAATTGGCAATTATCCTATGTAATTATCATTAGCAAGTGACCCAATGTGAAACTTAAAAATTAGCAAATACACCACTATTAATCTGAATTGATTTGCACGTCATGAAACTGATAGTAAAAATTGATTTAACTGTACTTATCTGGCGCATAAAGGGTTAATATAGTTCAAATTGAACTTTTATACATTTTAATCCAAAAATAAATAAAAATTTACTTTACAAATCTGTAAAAACAAAACTCCAGTACCGATTGTTTTCATAATGTTCTTAAAAAAAATAAAAAAAATCAAGATATTAAAAAAAAAATAAAAAAATATGATATTTGGTTGAATAAACATACATTAAACACATAATTCAAGTAAATAAAAATCGTTAGTGATTAATACAGTAATCACTGGTGCAGCTTCTGCAATTTACTCCATATTTTCATCATGTATGAACAAGACAGGGCAAAACTACACACACCACACTGAATTAAACCATACAATCAAGCAAGCCCTAATTTGCCCAACCAACGCAATCCACACCCAAATACACAACAAAGTACCATCAATCCATCTCTAATCAGCAAAAAACCAACAATAATCGAAATAAAACAGAACAATATACAAATGCAGTACCCCATGTGAACAGCGAGCCATCAGACGCAACCGCCGCCGTATGTTCACGGCCGCACGCAATATCAAGCCACCGCGAATTTCCGCCGGCGGCCGGACAGCCGAACAGGTCCGGCGGCAGCTGCCTCGGAATGCGTAAATTACCGTCTTTGCCCCTACGACCCGTTTGACCCGACTGATTGTATCCCCAGACGTAAATCGCGCTCTTCGTCGGAACGTTCGCCGGTTTTGATTCGCCGAATATTTCGTCGATCTCCATTTCTAATCAACGATTATCGATCAAATTAGCATCAATTTTGGTGCTGAATGAGAAATGTTTTAACCTAATTTTTTATGTACGGAAGAATTGGGGTTGAATTTTGTTGGAATTTTATGGTGTTCGTTGTTCCGAAGAAGTTGGGGGCAGCTAAAGAGGAGAAACAGATTCCTGCCCGAGCTGCCCGGACCAGTGATTTTTATGAGCTAAAAATAGCTTTTTAAAGTGATATATATATATATATATTGTGATTGTGAAGTCAATATGCACTGTTACAAAGGAAGAGCACGTGTGGAATAACTGAAACAACACTCTTTCTGTTGTGTAATATAAATATATTATATTTTAATTCTAATTTTATTTAGGTTATGATTTGATTACTTATTGGCTTATCTTTATATATAGAAATAGATATATTTTCACCTTTTTAAGGGGAATATATTGAATTTTAATTTATTTTTTAGTATTACTATCAAAAAAGGTCATTTGCACATGTTTCAAATTGAGATTATGGTCATGATTCTATCGTATAATACTTGTTATGATAATGTGACCATAAGATCTATTAAAATATTTGATTGAGATAAATATATAAGTGGTTTTTTAACATTTTTCGGTAGTCGACACTGTCATTGATTATGCCAATTTAGCATTTTAAATTATTTAGTGTAATTTTATGTAAATGTGCCAAGTCCATTTTCAAGCATCCAGCCCAATTTCAGTACCAATCCCTCTAGAGTCATCATCAACGACTACTTGTTAACTTGCATTCTCACTGTATGATATCATATGACCTTTCAGGTTTATACACTCATTCAATGTGGTAGGTTTGGTCTATCAACCAGATTAATATCAGACATAGCAGGCATAGTAGCTGGATTAGATTCATTCCAATTATCTGGATCTAAGTCTTGTAATATCTGGAATCTATTTGCAGTTGTCTCAATGTTTTGTACTATTATGTTCAACCTGTACATTTTCCTCCACTTCATTTGTACTTTCAGTCTTCCCCTTCATTTCTTTGATGTAGTTCATTTAACACCTCTCGTATATCATCACGTTGAACCTGACCCCGTCTCTATTTATCTTATCTGTACCAGTGTATTTCTTTCATCCTCCGCAGACTTTGGTTTACCTCCATTAAAGTCACAGTTATCAACTACACGCTGTAGATGATTGCATTTAGAACGCAAAAATCCATATATTACCGGTTGAATGATAGCACCAGTTGATGTTGTTCGGATTGTAACTTCATCGACCAATTCTTATATAGTTAATTGACGACCTCTACATGCACACATGTGCTACTCCAGGTTTAGTTATCAGCAAAGTTGGTTCGCTCAGTCGAACCCACCATCTTTGCAATTTCAGAAGAGCTGTTTTGTGCAAAAAAATGACTAGGAAAGCAGTGGGAAAGTAATCCATACCAGAATAAACAAAGATCTAGCGTCATTGAGAAATCATTCAGGCCCCTTTTCTTTTTTGATGAATAAGGCTTTCATATATGAAAGATAAAGTTATACAAAGGGTCCCAAAATAGGATACCCTCCATCACAAAAACTATTTACAGGCAAAAGATCAAAAGGAATGGCTCCAAACCATTGTTCGGAGCGAGCCCATGAAGCAATATTGTGAGCAGCGGTATTGTTTGAGCGATGAGTGAAGCGGAACTTCCATTTCGACCAACATGCCCAATACTTCCATATTTCCATAACGTAGCTTTTGGAACTCCAATTGAAATTATCAGATTTGTTGTTAAGAATGGAAATGATCTCCAAACACATTGTTCTTTTTGTGCGCATTTGCGAATGCCGTAGCTTCAAGAATAGCTCTAGCTTCAGCCATTTCTGGATGGCAACTAAAAGCATTTGAAGCAGCAAAGACGATTGAGCCTCTCTCATTTCTCCAGACCATGCTTGTGACTGACAAATTATGGATAAAAGATGCATCTGTATTAGCTTTAAGCCATCCTTTTCCAGGTTTACTCCAACCAAGTGTAGAGTGGGTAATCTGGCGAGTGCTCAACTTCTGAATTTGAGCACTAACATGGTCATTTGAATCTTTTTCAATTTGCTTAAGGACCTCGACCGGATTTGGCACAACCTCATCATGATAAGCACGATTTCTTGTCCTCCAGATATGATCTATTGTAACTGCGCAGAAAATAATGAAGCGAAATTTATCAGAATCGGTCAAATGAAGTTCAGTATCACAGTTAGTGATCTTATTCATCCAATCTGAAAAATTGAGATCAGCAAATGAATGAACTTTTAAAACTCCTAGAGGATCCAAACCAGATTGCTTTAGCAAAGTGGCACCTAAAAAAAAAAGATGCTCCACAGATTCACATTCAACAAGGCAAAGCGGACAAGACTTATCAACAATCCGAAAAATGGAATTAAGTTTATCTCTCGTAGGGAGAGCATTAGATGCACATTTCCACCAAAGTAATTTCAATCTCTCATTAGTTTTAGTTTTCCATAAAGCATTCCAGATTGCATTAGGATTATGGGGGATATGGAGATTAATAACATTAAGGTGAGAGCTTGCAATCGAAAACTTCCCTGACTTGGAGGTAGTCCAAGATCATCTCTCTTGGTTCCATAGAATCACATATGGGTGTTCTAAGAATGGCATCAGCTGTAAACGAATCGAAACTCCGCATGACTAATTCGGAATCCCAGCAACACAAATCTTGGTTAATAAGCTCCTTCACATTTGTAAGGTGTTCACTGCTGTGTGTGGCAGCTTGTAATTGATCTGGGGAACAGTTCTTGATTAGAGGAATCCACGGCTCAGTCCAAATTTTGATATCAGAATTTTTGTTCACTTGATAACAAGCGTGATCCCATAAGATTTCTCTGCATCTGAATATATCGTGAGCAATCCACGACGAGCAAGACGGAGCATTCATGTGGAGAAAATCTTTGGATTTAACGTATTTAGCTCTAAGCAATTTGACCCAAAGGCTGTCTTCATTGATTGTCATTTTCCATGACAACTTTGACACTAACGCCTTGTTAAGCTCGTTCATCTTTCTAAAACCCAAGCCTCTGCTGTTTTTTGGTTTACATAAAGTGTCACGCCCCTTGAGTCAAATGCCCCCAATAAAAAAATCCACGAAGCCCCAGACTCTCAATGTTCGTCCGTATAACTTCTAAACCAGGAGATCCGTGGGAGAATTTCACCACTAGAGCATATCTAAAACGTTCAGCCAATGCATCAAGCTCCGTATCAGGGAAGTAAATTGATCGACGCCCACAAAAAATCGAAATTTCCTTTGGTTTTATCAAACTCTTTGGATCTTGCATCTCAGGATCATCAAGAATCGATTTTCAAAGTGCAAGCGGTGATAATGGTGGTTGTGCAGTCCGTGCTATTGCTGCATACAATTTCACCGACGGAAGGTCCGTCGGATACAGCCTCCATACACAGATGACCGTTAAATGAAATGATCCAGCCATCCTGATTAGATTCAGCAGTTAAAATCCTAGATTGTCAAAGTATATGATATCACATTTTTTTTCCAGAGTGCCATTTTTTTTTTTGCTATGAAACCCCAGATTCTCCGCACCTTTTTTGCTGCATATATTTAAACACAAACCACCATGACCAACAAACTATTCCTCACGGCCAAAAGTAATCCAACAAATGAATTAGAAGTCAGAATTAGCAGCAGAATGATGAGTTGATCTCGCCACATCTCTTTATGTATTTGTGCCATGTCCAAAAACTGAGATTTCTTTATGTGAAAACATTATCCAAAGTCCACAAGTGAAGTGACAGTGAGAGTAGCACCCAGATAATGAAGATATCACACTTCTCATTTGATAATAAGCATATGCTTAATTAATGGACAAGGAAACCTCAAGCAATACAAAGAGGTGTCAGTAAAACTCGGGATCAATGCTTGAAGCTTTTTTAATTGAATGTCATCTATACATCAAAAGTCAAAGGGTGCTCTAATGTGCTTAAAAGACTTTAGACTTTTCATCTATACATGTTCTCAATTATGAGGATTAACTCACATATACATAAATGATGACTTTATAGCATTCATATACATAACTGTTTTGCCTTTGCACTCGATCACAGTAATAAATTTATTGGCCAGTAGCCTTACCACTAGGAATCACAAAATGTGACCAATAGTCTACTACTAGGAACCCTTTTCTATTTCCCCTTCAACTTTTTAGAGCAATGGTCAAGACTAGGAACCATCGACATGGTCTCAACAATGAGACTTCAACATCACCGTTGTATAAATGATGAGTCCATAGGCATCCACACCTGTTAGGAAATTGTTCAGCCTTCTTTTCCGCTCTATTGCAATAACAAAAACTTAATGATCAGTAGTCTTACTACTAGGAATCACAAAATATGACCAGTAGCCTTACTACTAGGAACCATTCTCAATTTTCCTTCAATTTTTTAACAATCATGGCCATTAGTCTTTTCATCTACTAGAAACCATTTGCACATTGTAACAACAAAAACTTAATGATGTAGTCTAACTACTAGGAATCACAAAATGTGACCAATAGCCTTACTGCTAGGAACCATTCTCAATTTTTCCTTCAATTTTTTAACAATCATGGCCAGTAGTCTTTTCATCTACTAGGAACCATAAGGCTCCATCACGATGGTTCTACATCACTATTGTCTAAATGATGAGTCCATAGGCATCCACATCTGTTGGGCAACTATTTTTCCGTAATTTGCACTCTCTAAATGATCAGTAGCCTTACTACTAGGAATCACAAAATGTAACCAGTAGTCTACTACTAGGAATCATTTTTTTAATAACTATTATTGGTAGTCTTATCATCTACCAAAATCATATATATGATTTGTCAACATGACTTCTCTTGTGACTAATATTCCATACACTTAGTAAGAGTCATTTATAACGTTTATATTATCATCAAAATAGCATCACAAGTACCCAGCCTACTCAAAAACATGGAACATACACCATACGAAGGGACATGATGATTGTCATTCCATCACTAATATGACTGCATGCAATCCTTTTACTGCAAAAGTCAAAAGACAAAGCTAGCAAAAACAGTAGCCAATTTCTTCACATTTAAACATATATGGACCGATCACTCAAAAGTCAAAACCATCAGATATATGCTTTACTTGTTTTCACTTAGTGCAAATGTCGCAACATCACAAACACCCTTTTCATGTAATCTCTGGTAGGAAAAATGAACCGAAAGCCTATCTCAGACCCACAATTACAGACTCAAATAATAATTTTCAGCGTGTACGTTTTAGTTCACACATAATTACCAGAAGATAACCAGTTCATGTACTATGCTTCTTACATGGTAATTTATATAATGAATGTACCTGCACTTGATCATTTTAGGGATTCTAGAACAATAGTATGTCGATAAGCATTTTGGACTCGGTGGTCTAACCCGAAGAGTGACTAAAATGTTCACCTCTGAGACTTCAGTTCGAGTGTCTGCAGTACTTGCTAAAGTTCTCATGATCTTTAACAATGCCTCTATCAAACAAATACTGTCATTAATTGATAGTAAGCATAAAAAAAGAGAAGAACCAACAAAACCAACATATCTAATCTAATTGACATTACAAAAAAGTCATTGAATCTTGAATAATTGATGCGGTATTTCAAGATTCGTTACGATCATATCGAACAAGAACCATCACAACCCAATACCAACAAAGAAAGTCTCAACTTACATCCAAAGAACTCAACACATATCTTGAAACCCCAACAAAGATTTAGCGAAATCCATAAAACCCCACATAATATTGCGCCTTTAAATGATTATCACAGAAGGGATTCTCATAGTATTTGCGATAATTATAAAAGAGGTTTTTTTTTTGGTTTTTGTAATTGGCATGCGATATTTCAAGATGCAATTTTTGGACAAGAAAGAACAAAACCCAGAACCACGAATGAAACTTTACAAGTTAATTTCAACTTACATCAAAAGAACTCCGCATAAATCTTGAAACCCATGATCAAGATCGATCAAGAACAGCCCCACGTACCATATTATTTGCCCCTTTTCATAGTACTTGCGATGATGATAAAAGAGGGTTTTTTTTATAACTTGCCCTTGTTTCCTCTGTTAATTTTAAGCATTGTATAGCAACAGCTAGCTACAACCGCGTTTTGGAGACGCTATACGATTAACTAGCAACGGCTACAATTATAAATTTCTAAACGCGTTTTTTGACGCACTTTCTTTTCTAAATTAAGTTTAAGTAATGAATTAAGTTTCTTTTATAGATAATTAATAACGGTTTTTTTACTGAACTGACTTTTTATGGGCTATTCAATTTGGATCCACTAAGCTCAATTTGATCCTAACATAAACCGAACCGAGCCCAAGTTGGCTTCTTATTAGCAGTGTTTTGAAAATCGGACCGGACCGGCCGGTTGGACCGGGGTCCGGACCCTTGTTCGGACGCCGGTTGAACCGGTTTGGCCGCCGGTTCAACCGGTTCAACCATCAAAACCAGTGAACCGGTGGTCTTACCGGTTCAATGGCCGGTCCGATTTTAAAAACATTGCTTATTAGACCACTACACTTATGGATCAAAATTTTCATACGTTTCCTCGAAAACCACCGAAACGTTTCCTTTTCTCACTTAGCCGAAACGAAACTTAGAAGTAGTTTCCAATTTCATTACAACTATAGTTTTTACGAAATTTTCGAAACACGTCGAAAAGCTTCCGAAAAACTACGAAATGTTTCTAATATTTAGGAGACCGAAACATACATCGAAACCGAAACTTTGATCCATGACTACACTACACCTTCGCGAAATTTTATATCACAATTTTTTTTTTTCCAAAAAAATACTTAATTATATAGAGTACAAAAACACCTGAAATAAATAAGTAAAATACATTCTGGTAGACCAGGCATATATAGCTCATAACCTATACTATATTTAAAAACTCAACCTGGCTATGCTTGTTTGTAGAGATCCGGGAGATATGCATGCATGAGCCACGAAAAAAATAGGCAAATTGACTTGGAACTTTTGTGCATTTGATCCATCTCAACAAATTTCATCTTCTTCAAATTTACAGATTAGTTTCTCATTCAAACTTTCAGAACATAAAACATTGAATCCTGCTTCACATAATTAGAAACTTTACGGTGAGCAGTTTATATCTTGAATCTTACATTTTGTTTCATTACTCTAATTTTAATAAATCATTAGTAATTAATTTGATTCTTTACTTGTACCAGATCAGTCTCGATCGATGGCTTCAGCGAAGAACAACAACATTGTAATTGATGTATACGCTGACACGATATGCCCGTGGTGTTATGTGGGGAAAAAATATTTCGACCAAGCTATAGCTTCATCAAAAAATAAATACACTTTCGAGGTTCAAAAAACATATATAACAGTCTTCTTTTGTTATAAATATTCTTTAGAATAATGACACTTGCAGTTCTTAAAATGTAGATTAATTGCTAAAAAAAATATATATATATGATGACGCATACTCTCCCTCTTGGGATCGTACCCGTCCACGTGGCCTAATCCTCTGACCTTATCCCGCCTCACTACCCCCTTTTTCTCGCTCGACACCCGACCCCCAGGTATATCGACCTCCAGGTATATCGACCCCCTTAACCCCCGCACCTTTATTAAATACTTATTATATCATATCCTATGCTGTGTGTATTCCCCGAGGGGGGTCGAACCCCTCACATGCAGGCGTACGTCATCTACTCGCCAGCCAGCGGCGACCGTCCCTTTTCCCCAACCAGAGGGGAGGGTCGGACGTCAGAATCAACGTCACACTCCACTTGCCCGGATGCGTTGTCCTCCTCCCAGGGCTCGACCGCCCCGCCTCCCCAATAAAGAGCATTGGTTCGGAAGTTATAAGGTGTAACCGGAGCATGCCGTGCACCGAGGGTAACATGCGGGTACCACGTGCCCTACTCTACAAGGGTACTCAAGTACCCTATTACCCTCGGACGAGCATGCACGGTGACACGTGCCCAGGGCCAAATTACACTTCTAACCCCCCTTTGCCCTATAAATAGGGAGGCGGGTCAGTTGCAAAACTCAAGCAATCACACAACTCAATTCAGCACAACTCACTCCTCCCTCTGAAATCATTAGTCCCGATATAAGCTAGAGCTGACCCCACCTAGGGAGAGAAAAGTGCGGAGCGCGAGCCAAGAGGGTCGGAAGAGTTCAAGATTCGGTCAAGGAAGCAGTTTGAAGGGAGATCGTGCGAACGGAGCCCGAACCCCCAAGGGTCGTGGATAGTTGCGGAGCAGCAGGGAGCTTACCCGAGTCCAGGTGCATCTTGAGCCGAGACCGACGTGCGAACGGCTCCGGTGACGAGCGTGGCCGGAAGAGGGGCCGTCATCAATATATATATATTAACATTTGAATATCTCTCCCTTTTTTCTGTAATTTATTATGTTGCAGATCAAATGGCATCCTTATGCGATCAATCCTAAGGCTTCGGTATAAAAACCAATCCGTAAGGAGGAATTTTATTCGAATCAATATGGACATCGGGAGTCGGGACTGTCAATTGCAAATGAAATTAGAAAAGGTTCATTTCTTTTCCTTGTTTCTGTTTATTGAATTTTTAGGATTTTTTTTCTTCTTGAACTATTAATGGTCCTACACATATCAGTACATAGTAATTGCAAAAATATAAATAATTGCAAGTTATTTTATTATTTTGCAGATATATGAGGATCTTGGGATGAATTTCGACAGAGAAGGAAAGACGTAAGCAAGATATACATTGCGCAACTTAATTGAAATAATGACATATGGCATAATATAGGACAAATAAATGAGCTGCACGTGTGTTACTTTAAAATTTTAATTACTAAATACTATATATGTAACTTTTGTCAATACTTGTATTTTGTAATGGAAAATCACAAATAGGATTCAACCAGATTTTAGAAACATTATAAAAATACTTAGTGCAACGTACATTACGTTTTTATTAGACTATATATATGCTAAAAAATAATATATGCAGGGGAAGTTCTGTGGAGAGCCATAGGTTGTTACATTTTGCTGGACAAACATGTCCTGAAAAGCAACATCAACTTATTGAAGAAATTTTCTATGGTTATTTCGTTCAGGGAAAATTTATACGTGACAGGTCAGTCCATTTAAAAAATAAATTAATATTAAGGGTTTTATGCATTTTACATTATATTGCTTTAATTTATTCATGAGATCCTAATTAAAATTAAAATTATCTTGCTGAAGGGATTTTCTTGTTGAAGCTGCAACAAAAGCAGGAGTAGAAGGAGCTGCTGAGTTTCTCGCAGATCCAGAAAACGGATTGAAGGACGTAAAATTTCCATCAATAAAATTACACCATGAGATTAATATTTATTTTTTGAAAAATAAAATGTTACTTGTCAAAGTAAATTGCAACATATGATATGATTGTGTTATTTCTAATTTTCTGCGTAATTCCTGTTATCATTTAACAGCACTTCAACTTTAGATAACCACTAAATATTAACTCAGTTACTTTAATGTTTCATTTTTGAATATGTCAGTAACCTATTAAATATTATAGATCTTATGTGATTTTTTTTTTCTTGAAAAAATTACGTAGATAGGCAATGTCATTTTTTTTATTTCTTATTAAGTTCACAATAAATACTTTTTTCCCATTGAAGCTTATAAAGTTATTAATTTATTTTTGTGTCCAACTTGTGGAATTGTGACCAATCTTGCCTTCTTAAGGTTAACGAGGAAATTCAAAGAAACAGAGGAGATTACGCTACATTCGTCAGAGTCCCACATTTTGAAGTAAATCACGGTTTTAAGTATAGTGATAATTATTTAAATCCGCAGATCTTAGATTTAGTACTTACTATTTCACAGATAAACAACGGAAAGTCGCACGTGACGGGACCAAAACTACCGGAGCATTTCATAAAAGCTTTTGAGGCTGCCGTAAGTGATTAATGCAAAACAACAAGCCCTTCATAAGTGGCTAATTAAACTTATTACAATATTTTCGTGCTATTGTTTAGAGCCTTTTTATGACGCAATGCAAGTTGCTTAAGAGCAAATAATGTGACGGTTGCTCATCTTTTTGAAGAGTTTTAGTTGTCAATTTTATAAGTAGTGTGTTGTTTTGGTAAGAATTAGTTAAATACATGCGGGTGTTTGATTTTAAGGTCATGTATCCACGTGCTAGTTTAGGTTGTAGACGCTTTCGTTGAGATATACTATATATACATTGCTTGTTTTCTCGAATACCCTCTTTAGTCTTTTTATTGAAAAAATCATATATGCATCCATTATACTAAAAAGTTGACTTGGAAGCACCGTGCATATTTTAAATAGGTTTTGAGGGCATTTCTCCACTTTTGAACTTGGGCGGATTTCATTATATTTAGACGATATCCATTTTATATGAAATGAGTTAACTATATAAAATCTCAATACATTATACAAGCCAACATTAAACAACCATGTAATTTAAACCTTAAAATACAAACAACCCACACTCTTGATCAGGCTCTAACTACTTGTTGCCTTGTGATGTTGATCTTCTCTCCCTCACCTTTCTAATATGTTCCAACGTTGCCTTACAGTCGGGAATATTTTCCTTAATAACTGGCTCTTGTCTGAAATTCAGTGTCCATTGGTACAACCTAGGCAGAGTGTTTGGGTCCAAAATCTTGACCCCTACAAGTTCTTGCATATTGTCAAACCATAGTGTTAGCCACCCATACATCAAGTCCACTAATCCAATTTTGTCGCCCCCAAAGAACTTTTTGTCTCCCAAAGCATGATCTTGTATGGTTTTAAGTATTTCCAATACTTGTTTTGCTGTCTCCTCTTTGTTCTCATCAGTGGATAGAAAGAATGCCCCAAAGGTCTGAATCTGCAACATTGCAAAAAGATTAATTTGGTATTATTAATAATGAGTTTGGTCAAATTATAAAGTATTTCTACTAGATATTATGAAGAAAAATTGCAATTACTATCATGTACTCTGTTAAATGAAAAAAAAAAAAAATTAATTACCAAAAAAAAAAATTGAAAAGAAAATCTTAAACATGCAAGTTTAGTTGGCCAATAATCTTGCAAGATAGTCAATGTAAGTGTTATGTAACTCATAGCCTCTTGCTTTAGACTTACTTCACCTATAAGTGCTAAAGCTTAAAGCAAGTTGGGTGCAAAATGCAAATTTTTACTTATTTACGCATAAAGATAACATTACTAATATAAAAATATCTGTATTTTTCATTTTTCTTCATAAAAATGAAGATAAACTTCTTTGAATAAAGTAAACCATTAATGCACCGAATAAGTAAAATACATCGTTTGCCAATTTTATTTTAACTTTTGCAATTTTCTCGTATACTTTTTGATGAATGGCTATAATTATCCAAAATTTTCAGACCCGGAAATCAGAATTGCACTTAGTTGGTGTTTACATATTTTTAAAAAAGAATTAGAACCAATCTTTTGTTAGAATGAGTACTTAAAGATTGTTTGCAAACCCCTAACTTTTCTAGTTAAATATTTACTTAAGCTAAAAAATCCCCTGTAATCTCAAAACTGGTATAAAGTATAAACATATTTTCAGCTAATAGTAGCCTTTTCAAAATGGAATAATTTAAAAGCTTTAACTACTAAATATTATGCAAACACTACTAACTTGTCAATTAAAGCTCTTCAATAATGAACTTCCACAAAACTTTTTGTAGAGGAGCTTAAAAACACCTCCTTATTTAAACTTTTCCTATAGTTTCATTATAATAAAACTAACAATCCTACACATGCGGAGACCGCGTGCATCGTTTTCTTTTATATCAAAATGGTCTCTTTAGCATGTTTCATTCATATTTTATTTCATGATATCAATAAAATTAAAAGTATATAACAACTTTTTACATATTTTATTTTATGATATAAATTAAAACAAAAAATGCACATATTCTTAATAAAATTTGATAAATCTTATCTTATAGTACTAGTACCTTTTGATCCGCAAAATCAAGCCAAAAACGAGTCATGGCTCTCTCATAAGGATCCACCGGCAGGAGAGAGTTCCGGTCATCAGCCCATGTTTCTTCTATATACTGCAAGATCACGGCGGACTCCGCCACAGGTTTGCCGCCGTGAACGAGCACCGGTACCTTCTTATAAACTGGATTATACTCCAAAAGTAACGAACTCTTATTCATAATATCTTCTTCTACGTACTCGTACTCAATCCCTTTAAGCTTAAGCGCCCATATCACTCTGTACACAAATGGACTTGCCCAAAATCCGTGTAACTTTAACTGGGATTCAGCCATTAATATTAAGAGGTTTTTATTTTTATTTTTTTCAGTTTGATGGTGTCCTTTTATATATAGTGTTGGTTAAAAGGCTCTAGAGTTTCGTGGAAAATGATGGAGGAGAATTTGAAGTTGGCTTTTGAATTGTCTTCGTTTATATATATTTTGTCGTTCTGTGCATGTCTCTGTTGGAAAATTTGTGATTGATGATCATGAGAGTGACGTGAATGTGAATCTGCAGCTTCGGTGTAGTTTCATGGTACTTTCATGTAGATGATTTGCAATAATTTCTCCGTTGCAATATTCCTAGTACTATATGCAATTACCATGGCTCTTGGAAAAACCCTGAATAAAAGTTAGAGTCATATAAATCGTACATTAATGTCTCATGATTTCGATGTAAGATTCAAGTTTAATATTTCGCAACTAAGATCATAACAGCCGACCACGCTCCACAATCCTGCAACTAATAAGATCATAAATTCATAACAATCGATCACGCTTCACAATCCCGATATCCAGGCGAGCTGAGTTGGCTTTGCGCTAACTTAACCTAGCTTTGGGCGAATACTGTAATACCAACGTTACAACATGCACCGCATGATTTTCAAATTAAAAAAAGGGCAGCAACTGCTTGCCAATCTAATTTTCATATGGAGGTTTTTGCACCTTATCCAACATGGGAAAATGTTTGGCTATTTTTTCTCAAAAGAGGGGTTTTGGCATCTCAGGCATAAAATAGGAGAGCTTTTCTTTTAACTATTAGCATTAAAGAAATTCAGCCTCAAGTCAAATTGGTATCAAATTCTGAAAAATCCATCAACTATTCAGTAGCATTTGTTAAACTGAAAAACTGAAATAACATAGAGAGCTACTGATCCCCAAGTGATCAATTACTCGCACCATTTCTGCCTCTTCATACGTCAAAACTAATACAAACAAGAAAATCGTGAACATTTCATTACAGTACACTTACATAAAAAGAAGGTTTCTGGGAGGAATTTATATTCTACCACTCCAGTTTTAAGCTGAATAGTATCAGCAGATACAGGGGCAATACTTTTCAATCAGTGATATTTACAAGGACTTTACATTTCTGTTCTGACGGTGTCATTCTGTCCACTGGTCAAAGTTCTGGACGATGAAAATATACCGGAATCTCATGTTGTTTCATCGAATTCCATCTCCTGTGGAAACCAAGTAAGCAAATATTATGTATAAAAAAGACAAGTATCGGGGTTACTTCATACATCAACAATCTCCAGCGAGTACTGTGTCATGGATGTTGGAACTTAAAGGTATGCGAAAGATAACATATATAGTAAATCTCGTTCAGGATGTGCTATCCAAGTCATTATCACAAATCAAAGATAGCAAGTATATCTTCTGTGCCACTTTTGTGTACCACAATGTGTATAGCATATAGGTATAGTACGGCAAAGGATCCTCTATCCCACTTTGTGTTCCATTCCATGTCTCATTTAACCATTCACCCACCTTTATGGACACTAGTCATCCACTCACCCTCCTATGTATTAAGATCAAGGACACGTGTCATGATCCTACACAGTGGGACATGAAGTGGAACACAAACTGGTGTACAGATCAAGAGCAACTAGGTGTCCATCTTTGTAATATAGAGAGGGAGCCTGTCCATTCTTCATCCATGTAATACACATATTCATCTTATTTTCTATTAGACTTCCATTCTTCATCTTATTAATAGAAGATGTTTATGTTACTTTTTTTCTATATTTTAGCTTTTGAGAAATATAGAATATGTATTGGCATTACTAGGAAAAAAGCAACATAGTTAATTGACCCTAAGCATGCACCTGAGAATCTCAGAAGAGAATTGAGACAACTTAACAAGCATATAATACTTACGGAAGAATTGAATAATTGATTACAGGTATAAATCTAATAAAACTATTGTTCCTCTGAACCATTATCAAGAATGGAGGTGATTTCTTTTATTATTATTATTATTATCATTATTTTTATTTATTTATTTATTATTATTATTATTATTATTATTATTATTATTATTATTCTCTTTTTCAGAAAAGAAGATATTAAACATTTATAGCAGCAAAAAGGAAATGAAAATGGAACAATTTAAAGCTAATAGATAATAGTTTTTCCATTAAGAATAAACATGCCAAAACTATGTGGCACCTAACCAGCGCATGTCTTACTATAAACATACGGTAATGCCGACTTTTGAAGTTCAAAATTGCATTCTACCACCAACTGTGATTCTATCACCAAGCAGATACAAAGGTAATATAATAAATGCATGCAACGTGTATGTAATCATGGCCTGTTTGAAAATGGAATGGCAATACATAGAGCGTAATGCAACAAATAAACGCTAATGCCCAAACATAAGAAAACAAAAATACAGGGAAGATACGGATAATACCTTGCCACAGACGGGGCAGTTGTCACTTCTTTCCATCCACTCGTATATACAACCAAGATGGAAATGATGAGAACATTTTGTCATAATCTTCGGGTTTTCTGACGTATATTCTGCAGGAAAGGGGCATAAAAGGAATGAAATAATAAAACTGATATCAGTATATGGCATCGATTTGTATCAAGAGCGGCGAAGTGGAGCCCATAAGAAGAGTTTGTGCACTTTGGAAGAGTACAAGATTGTTGAAGTCTCAAAGTCCATAAGTTTGTTTGTCAGTACTGCTATGGTCTATTGAGTCAAGTTCTCTTGTTGGAACTTCTGGTTGCAGATCAATATTCAATTCAATTTGATTTCAGTGAGAAATTATATTGTTACTCCACATAATTAACTGGACAATTTAAGGAATACTAAACAAATTCCATGGGAATTGGAAATTCTCCTAAAACTTTTACCAGAATATTTAATGCCTCAAAGGCCCAGAAAGTGTCATGAGTTATTAACAAACGCCGAAAAATAATAGAATCATTTCCTACCTTCAAGACATGTGGGGCAGACATCTTCATCTTTGAAAGAAGAGTAAATATGAGCAAATTCCGCTGTTTTATCCATTGAGAACTTCTGTGATACTTTTGAATTATACTCCTTTGGTCCTTGATATGGAAACTCATTCCATTTGTTTTTGTTACTCAAAGATTCAGATTCTTCATCAACATCACTCGTTAGGGGTTCGGTATCATCCCGTGAATGACTCGAGCCTTTCTCCCTTCTAGAGACAAGTCCGTCACGCTGCGAACGGAAAGATCTCGGGTCTGCGTCATAAGGAAGAGGTCTTGGAGGAGAGCGGTACATTTCAGCAAGAGAGTTATCGAGTGATGGTGTCGCATGAGCAGATGAAGTTAAGGCATATTGCTCTCCTCTATGGAACAATGATGCATACTAGAAAATGAAAATGCAATAAGTAATCCATAATTACTGCGACATTCTAGAAGTATTTAATGTCCAAGAGAGCGTTAAGGTTAAATTGCAGGGGAGCCAATTCTAAATCTGACAAATCAAAAGCTAAGACAAAGGATTAGTGAAATCTGGAGATGTAACCAAGAACAGAGAAGGCGGAATTTCTAAATCAAATACACGTTTCTCTCTCTTTAAGCAGATACGTCACTCCACGTTACTAGTTTAAACTTGAGAAAACTTCTACAAGAACATCTGAAAATTAGAGCCATATATTGGCACAATTATGCGACACATGGCAGCACAAAAGACTTGGTGTTCTACAATTTGAGAGCAAACAAAAATTTGAAACATAAATATCGACTGAACTATTCAGGCTAGAAAATCGCAGCATACCACGTGTAAGAAGTACTGAACGAAGCAACGGAAACATGTACAGTTTCTATAAACCGAGCTATTCTGATTAGATATCTCTTCATAGTCATCCACCAAACAGCAACCACAAACACCACCCATGATCTGTACCAATAAACCCGATCGAATTCCCTCAAATCACTTTCCTCCCTTCCACAAAAACCAACCGCGATTACAGAAACATTAAAAGATCAAACCCCACGGCCCATGTACAATGTAAATATCACAAGAGACGACCCCAAGCTCCCGAAGATTTCAGCGAAGCCAGCACCCAATAAACAAAACCCGAACGCCTTTTCGTATAACGAAAGACTTTCGGATACCAGAAACAATACTTATTCACCTGCAAGATGAAGAGAACCCAACATTACACGGAATAAAAATCAAAACTTTACTGAAACAAATCAAACAAAAAATAAAATCCCAAATCACATTTGATTATATCCCCTGTTACAGATAACAAAAAAGATCGTCTTTTTGTATAGCACAAACTGTCGGCAGCAGTTGGATCATGAATTGACTATTAAACAAATATAACATTCCAAAATAGCTTTAAAATTAAGCAACTGAACGATCATCTCACAGTTCAAATTAGCATAAAGGATCAAACAATTTACTTAAAACCCACTTCATACATCAAAAAGATGAACCTATCAAACATTAAAAGACACTCACTTGTTCCAGTCCATCTAGTCAAGAAATGAAAATTAGAAGAAGAAAAAAATTGATAAATAATAATGAGGAAAAATAAATAAATGATAAATTATAAATATAAAAAGTTACCAATTTAGGGATTAGAAGGAGAGACGGGATCGGAGGAATCGAAGGTCAGATGATTCAGAGATCGTATCTATACTATACTATATGCAAAGATCCTTTTGTTTTATTATGTTATATATATTATTTTTTTATTCTCACACACACGCACTAAGAAATTTTGTTGCAGAAAAATAAAAATGCATTTTTTGTGATTACTATTTCGTGAATTATTATTCAAATAACTAAAATTAACGATAGGTACACCGTACACATATGGCAAAATATTTATTCACTCTACTCGTAAGTTAAGACAAAAGTCCGCATACTTCTTTTTGAAAATCAATTCGTGTAAATTATCATATTTTTCCCTTTCAATTTATAGAAGATTATATATTTTTGGGAGAACAACAAACACGTGAACTATGGATATATTACACAAACCATCTCTTGTGTTAGAGAAATTACGCAAACTACCCTTATTTTAATTTTGTCATTACAGTTATCCTCCAAGGGCGTTAAAACTAACGGAAAGATAATGAGATCATGAAAACGCATACTTGATATTTCAAAACTATCCTTGAATATCCTCTTCTTTAATGGGTCGCTACGTGGAATATGCGCAATGGCGCGAACCCACCATCTCCTCCGGTCCCGTGGAACTGAACAGATCGCACGACAGTCGGAACTCCATAGCAACCAAGTCTACCTAGTCGCGACAACACAAAGCATCATTGGTATAAGTATTGGCGAGGCGAGCGAGGCTTGGTTCCACATCTCTTCTCTTTTTTCTTTAATAAATTTTTATTTAATTGGAAATAAATTTTTTTTATTTTTCAATATCTAAGTCATTGATGGAATTTCTGGCATCTTATTAGGGTTTTTTTAACATAAGTTAGCTACGCGAATAGATTGTGTAATTCTCCGTATACAGTTTTGGAGGAGTGGGTTTTAGGTTGTGAGGGTTGTTTTGTAAATGTATATAAAAATAGTTTACTAATTTCGGATTCATATAAACACTTTATTAATTTGCACATAAACACTTCATAAGTGAATGCATCACTTGCTTATTAAAAAGGTACAAAAAGTGCAAACATTAGAAGGTGATTTAAATTGTTCACAATCTGGTTTTAAAAATAGTTTCCAAAAAGATAAAGAAAAATAGTTTATCATTAAAATATTTAATTAATATTTTAGGTAGTGTTTTTCACAAGGTTCCTGAAAACATATTTTAGTGAAAACAACTTTAATGGAAGTAATAACAAATTAATTCTATAAGCCCTCAAAATTGAAAAACACCCAAAAATTTGAAATCAAGCTCTAGTGTGGGGCCAATAATTAACAATAAATATATCAAAATAATTGTGTGAGAGATTACTTGCCGTTTGATTTTCAGGTAATTATATCGCTGAACCTTCTGATAATCCAAATTAAAAAGTTACGATATCAAACCTGTAATAAAATTGTAGTTTAAAAAATATACCATAGTACTCGTCAACATTAAAAAATTATAACTTAATATTTTTAATAATATTTAATTCAGGAAGAGTATAATATCAGCGCCTGCATGAAGCTACCAACTTGCCTATTCTTTTTATTTTTACGATAATTATCAAACTTGCCTATTATTTAAATTACACAATACGTCAAGTAAATACTTTTACTCATATAAATTCTAAAAAAATTATTCATTTCAAAATTTGCTTTTTGCGTACTCTCTCTCTCTCTCTCTCTCACAAAGCTTCTACTGTTCTGTTCTGTTCTCAAATCTTGTCGTCTATGGTGTATACTGTATTCCAATCACAAATCTCACGTACACAAACGTTATAGTTCGGTCGAATTTCGAAACTATCTCGCATTGATCGATCTCCATTGTTAGATTAGATCCGTCTGTTTGTTTCAATTTTGTCACTGCTCCAGTGGAATGTTCAATTTTCGCCTTTTTATTTGCTAAAATTAGGGTTTCACTTTCACAATTGATGAAGATTTGATGATGATTTAGTAATCTTCTCCAAATTTCAAAATCCCTAGGGCTTTTGATTTCAAAAAATGCAAACCACAGCCCAGCCAGAAGCTATTTTGGAATGGCTTCAGAAGGAGATGGGGTACAGGCCTCTCGGCTCATCGGCGAAGGCCGTGATGCCGACCGGGGATTCACTCGGCAAGATTTGCCGTGGTAACATGATACCTGTGTGGAGTTTTTTGTTAAAAAGAGTGAAGTCTGAGAAAACGGTTGAGAATATTCGGAGGAATATTCTGGTACATGGTGTGGATGATGGTGGTAGAGAGAGGAGGAAGAAGGGGAAAGAGGAGAGTAGTAGTAGTGGTAGTACTAGGGAGATGGCATTGCAGGAGAGGGAGTTGGCGGAGAAGGAGGTCGAGAGGCTGAGGCAGGTCGTGAGGCGGCAGCGGAAGGAGTTGAAGGGTAGGATGATTGAGGTGTCGAGGGAGGAGGCCGAGCGCAAGCGGATGATTGATGAACGGTCGAATTACAGGTTTGTTGGTTTGGAAAGTTAATCCTGTTAACTTTGAGGGGGTGTCATTGAGGTCTGAGATACTTCGTTTATGTGTTAACTGCTGTTGTTAGCATAGTAACGTATAGATATTTCTTTTAACGTGTTATGGTTGTTACTAGCGTAGTAGTATAGTGACATGTCGAAGGATGTAATTTGGAGTAGCTTTTCCATCATGGGTTTTGCTGCGAAAAGTGAATTATTTGTAGCGAGGAAATCAGTGAATTGTTGAGCACGAGATTTTGTAGAGTTGTTTCTTAATTAGTCGTGTATCAGCCGAGTGCTAGTGCCCGAAACAAAGTATGCCAAGCAATCATTTAGGTGTAGAACTTTCTTCTTGTTCAAAGTGGAGATGAGATAATCAGTAAGTGCTTGATCTAGTATTAGCGGTTACATTTTCTAGTCTATATCTTGATTTACTAAGTAATGCCCTCTGTTAAAAAAGGAAGCTTGATTTGGGCTGAGTAACTGACATGTATTTATGATAGTTGGAATGCCCTTATGAATTTAGTAGATTGTTTTCTAGGTGTGTATTATCTGAATATGGTTAACAATGTGGAAGTGAATCACTAGGCCATTGCGAATCCTTGTAGAGCCAGCCAAACCAATAGTTTGATCTCTAATTGCAGGCACAAGCAGGTGATGTTGGAATCTTATGATCAGCAGTGTGATGAAGCAGCTAAAATATTTTCTGAGTACCACAAACGTCTCCGCTACTATGTAAGTCAAGCCAAGGATGCACAAAGATCTAGTGTTGATTCGTCAGTTGAAATGGTGACCAGTTTCCATGCAAACAATGAAAAGAGCAGCAAATCTGCAGATGATATGATTCTTATTGAGACAACAAGTGAAAGAAATGTCAGGAAAGTGTGTGAATCTCTTGCAGTCATGATGTCTGAAAAAATTCAAAGCTCGTTTCCGGCTTATGAAGGAAGTGGAATCCATGAGAACTCGCATCTGGAAGCTGCAAGATTGGGTATTGATATTGATGGGAACTTACCTACTGAGGTTAAGGCCGTTATAGCAGATTGTCTACGCCGTCCTCCTCATTTACTACAAGCTATTACTTCGTATGCCCAAAAGTTGCAAAATCTTATTGCTAGGGAGATTGAAAAAACTGATGTTAGAGCTGATGCAGAAGCACTAAGGTACTTCGAAGAAAACATATCCTTCACCATTTGTTTATGCTACTATATTTTTTAATGCTTATACATCATAATTAAATCAGACACAGACCTTATAATTTGTTTTTAAGAGCCATGTTACACACCTCTTTTTTGATTTGTGAGTTAAACTACAGTTCTGCTCAATCTACCACTCGTATAAAGAGATAAAGTTCCAGTTATGACTATGCTGTTGCCTTGAATTTGGCAGTCATTGGCTTTGAGTCAGCTCTTTATATTGTTTATAGAAAACTATTTCCTTCTCATTTTTTTTAAGTCAAATGTGTCGTAATTATGAAGTTATTGCTGTAGACTAGGAAAATAGCTTGAACATTATTAGAATCTAATGGATTACTTGTTAAGAGTGATCAAATGTGATCGCTTTTTCCCTCGATTGTTATTATGCTTTTTCTGAATGTGAATGATCAGGTCATTGATGTATTTTATATGGTAGTGATTAATGGAACTGGCAATTCCATTGTTATCAAACCATTTCATTATGTCTTTTGAACTGTAAATTTGCTCATATCTACCAATCAACTCATGTTATGATATGTATGAAAATGTGTTGACAAATGTTCGAATATGTGGTGGTTTAACAAATGATTTTCCAACTATTATTGGCTTACCTCAATGATCAACTTTAAAGTATTTTCTGTTTGCTTCTGTGATAGATGAAATTATTTGAGTTTACAAGATCAAGTACGGTGGTGTATTTTGTTTTAAAAATATTGTTTTAATCAGTGAGAGGAGAATAAAGTTGGAACATAGTGGATCAGTGAGGGTAAACCTTAGGATTTCGAGGTTTTTGATTAAGTCATATTAATACATGGTATATAGAGTGCTAGTTTAGTAAACAAAAGGTTCAAAATGTTATTGACATAACACTGCCTGGACAAGAGATACTATTAAATTCCATTTTCAGAAACTCGGTTCTATAAATCAGAGTGATGGAAAGTTGAATAATGATCTCAGCCTTCACATTCGAGCTGATTAGATGAAGTGGAAGCGCGTAATAGGGATTTTACTTGATCATAGCTTTTATAGTAATTCTAATTGAAAGTTTTATTGCTGTAAGAGCTGCTTTACTGTATGGTTCTGAATGATGGGCTTTAAGCTACATCCCACTCAAAGATGAGTGTAACTAAAAAATAGGTCTTCTGTTAGTTATCTGGTAACATGAGAAAAGATAATGTAAGTAACAAAGACGCTTTACTCAATAAAAGAAAGTGGGTAAAAGAATTCACCTGTTAGAGTCAAGGTGATTCTCCTGTGGTTTATATACCATACCCCAATAAACAAATGTTTGTTTTGCACATTGGCATTATGAATAAGTCACTAGCCACAAGTTTATGGTTCACCTTGTATCCTTGAGCTTCAGAAATTATGGATCCATATAGTCTAAATTTACATACTTTTTACTAAAATGCACATTTCATGCACTTGCTAATGTAACTTAATTTGGTGAAGCTAGAAAATTATTGTTCAGCAGCATATTAACTTCGCCGTCTTTCATTTGCTCTATACTAATTGGTTTATCTTTCTCTTAAAGGTACAAGTATGAGAATAATGTGATAACAGAGGTTACTTCTTCTGATGTAACCTCACCATTACAAAGCCATCTTTATGGTAATGGGAAACTTGGTGTTGATGCTCCTTCAAGAGGAACTCAGAATCAACTTCTGGAGAGACAGGTACTCCTTCTGCTTTGAATGACCAGCAAATGATCTTCGACACTCACCTTGCACGTGGTTTAAGATATTTTTGGTTTCCCTCCTGGCCTTTAGATGTTTCTTTTTTCGACATTTCTTTCTCAGTCTATGGAATATGTATCGTGTTTATTTATTATAAGCCTGTTTATTCTGTATATATTATCCCCTCGCAGTCGTTAAACTCTTATGTTCATGAAAATTCTGAGACTCACTGCTATAGTATTTATATCTAGTTTAAAAGAATATACCTCCCACTGAAGTTTCTCATATTTCTCTTATACTATAGTATTGTAACGAAAGATATTTGTTCCAGAAAGCACATGTGCAACAATTTTTGGCCACTGAAGATGCCCTCAACAAGGCTGCAGAAGCAAGAAACATGAGCGAAAAACTTCTGAAACGTCTCCATGGAAGTGGTGATGTGGTTTCCTCTCATTCACTTGTAAATGCTGTAACATCACAGAGTATGAGCAGCCTTAGACAACTTGAGGTAATGCTTGCTATTCTACAGTTAATATAAAATTGTAACTGAGTTAGTTAAAACCAAATTATCACGTAGTACGGACTGAACAACCTGGTGATGCATATTTTTTCTGTCCTTTATGGAGCACATCATATATGTTTATGTTGGGTTTTTTTGTCATTGTTGTCTGGCCTTCTCCTCATTAGCACTTACATCTTCTTGAGATTGCATCGTGCTCAACATATA
Source organism: Misopates orontium (assembly GCA_946800315.1). Classification (NCBI taxonomy): domain Eukaryota; kingdom Viridiplantae; phylum Streptophyta; class Magnoliopsida; order Lamiales; family Plantaginaceae; genus Misopates; species Misopates orontium. Next base: position 14,460,783 of record OX326953.1, on the reverse strand, counting down.
TGGAGCTCAGAAGCTATATTCATTTGAACTTTATGTTCTGAAGAATTAAGTGATATTATTTGGAAAGTTTATTCGACTTTGTATATTTGAGTGCAATATGTGGATTCCCATTAGTAACTCAAAAAATGCAGGCTGAAAAAAATGTTCTACCGAGCAATTGGACGTTGTTATAGAACGAGAAAATAGTATTACAATCATATTCGTCTTGAGGGTGGCTTTGATGCCAATGATCTATTTATTTGATACCTTATGAAGTCTGAATATTTGTACTTGTATTGTTTGAAACCTTAGCATATGCTGATACCTAAATTGTGGTTCTGGAGTGACCGGTTTTAATGGCAAATGGATCATATGTATGTAAGAGAGTGTTAGATGGTGGATAATCACCTCTGACCTATTGGGATTTGCATTTCATCGGGATCAAAAGAAGCTTTTACTAGTTTGAGCCTGCATGCATTTGTGATTTTCTTCCTTCTTTTATTTTTTATTTTTTATGGAATGTTGAGGTGCGTATGAGGTGAGATTATGGACGTCTATGCTGCTTGCTTAATAAATGAGAAGATATTCTGCTCTGCTCAATTATATTTAGAATATTATATTTATATGCATGTTTCTGCAGCCTTCAATCAATTAGATTTTCTCCATACTTAACACGTGCAATCTTTTTCACTGTTTTGGACAACAAATATCAATCTTTTCATCCCCTTTCTTAATCATTTCAGTTAGAAGTTTGGGCTAAAGATAGAGAGGCTGCGGGATTACGGGCTAGCTTGAATACACTGGTCTCAGAAGTACATCGTTTGAATAAATTATGTGCTGAGAGGAAGGAAGCAGAAAATTCTTTGAGAAAGAAATGGAAGAAGATCGAAGAGTTTGATGCTCGCAGATCTGAGTTGGAATCAATCTACAATTCGTTACTTAAGGCAAACATGGTAGGATCCCCCTCCTCCTCCCCCCCACCCCCTCTCTCATGCACATACTCATGCATGTGTTCAGACCTTCTCCTTGCTGTAAACATGTTAAAGCATTATTCAAGCCCAGCCCTCAGAAGCAGTGGTTTATGAACTCAATGTAAGTGCATCGAAAGATGAGGGTTTTGTATGTATCCAGTTTTATGTTCTAAATTTTTTCGTAAACATTAAATATGGGCTGCCACTAATTATTGCTTGTTTCCTTATTCTTATATGATAAATTTCGAAGTAAAAAGCAAAGCAGATTAGAACCTCGTCCTGACTGATGCGCGAAATATATGCCGACTTACAAATTTCAGAATGATCATAAGCAAGAATCAGAAAACATCTATATATATTTATGATAATTGGATAGATCTTGTTTGTAGAAGCATTGAATAACTGGATCTTGTTTGTAGAAGCATTGAATAACTTTTTGTTAGAGTAGCTTGATGGCTCCCATGATTGTAGATTCATCAATATATGGAATTCCAAGGTTTAGTTGCTGGCCCGTGACTTGTAAAGTTGGCAAAGAAAAAAAAAGAATCAAGCTCTTGAACGTAGTTATTTCTTCTTGCACTTTAACATCCTCTTTTGGTTATTTCCTTGATATTGTAGGATGCTGCATCTTTCTGGAGTCAGCAACCGTTAGCTGCCAGGGAGTATGCATCAAGCACTATAATTCCAGCATGTAATGTTGTTCTGGACTTATCGCACAATGCAAAAGATCTCATTGATACTGAAGTTTCAGCCTTCTATCGAACTCCTGATAATAGCCTTTACATGCTTCCATCGACCCCTCAGGTAAGTGTCAGCACATAATTTTCAGCATTTGTGTGATTTTGGCAATTTCTTGTATTTCAGAACGCGCTTTTTGTTATTATTTGCTTTGGAGAGTGCAACTTGATATTAATGTTAGGTATTTGTTTACAGAGTGAAACCCATTACATAGTTTGATTCAATATAATCTTGACTAAAACAACTTTAGTCTAGACATGAAAGATTTTGATTTTTGTTTAATTACCTTCTCTGTTCTTTCTTTGTACATCGTAACTGCACAGAATGGCTCTAAATCCAGATTTTACTGTTTTATATTTCTTCAAGTTTGATTAGAGTTGGAGGTCTGCACAAAGTATGCTTCCAGTTTTAATTCGATAAATTAAAGTGCAGATATGCGGCGAAGAACCTATAACTCTTATAATGAAATTAATTCTCGTGTGAACTTCTGTTTGTATAGTTGGAGATGGTTGGGAATAGGTACATTCTCAATTTCATGGATCTCGAGGAAACTTTAGTTCAAAAATAAAATTAAAAATTAAGATTGAATAACGTGCAGATATCTAATAGACTAATACATTGAATGGTCTTCCCACAGACTTGCATTGTCTTTATACGAGTTGGAATGTTACATGCTAATTTCATATCCCTTTCTTGACTTTTTGATATACTGTAGCCTGATATATCAAAATTAATATTATCATGGTGAGGTTCGAGGAGTCGAGACATGTTAGTTTATGCTCACCTATTCATAGCTAGACTCGATGTCTCTGTATCAAAGGAGAGAAGACTGTCAGTGTAGATATCTTGATTTTGATAGGATTGGTGTCTATTTTACAGTAATAGCGACCAGCCATGTTATTTCTGCAAATTATCTTGTCCCTAAGAATCTGAAATAGTGTGTGTTATTGTACTTCTTTATCCATGTAATAATATTCTTGTCTTTGAGTAAGTGTGGTTATGCACGCACACACGCACATGCAAGCAAATACACACATTGATACACCCAAACACACACAATTGCACATGTCAATAGGATTATGGTAATGCGGTATTATTTCTTGATGTTACTTATCAATGATTAACATTCTTTCACTAAATTTTTTGGGTTATGAATTTGGAAACATTAGCTTTGACTAGATTTAGATGCTAACATTATTGAAATAATGCTGGCAGGTTGTTTTTCAGCTCCAACTTCCTCGTTGAACTAGCATGAGTGTTATATTGTTATTTGGAGTTTATACTCACTTGTTATTTACAAGTAGTTTTAGTGCATATTGGTCCAAATTATACCCGTGATGCTAAATCTAGAATTGTGTCGAGAACCCATTGAGGAAATAAATGAACTTGGTTCGTCATTAGTGAATTTGGTCCAGTTCTCTTATCTACTCTCTTCTGATGGTCAGGCATTGTTGGAAGCAATGGCCGTGAACAGTTCTACTGGACCTGAAGCAGTTGCTACCGCTGAGAGGAATGCGGGAATGCTGACAGCAAGAGCAGGAGCCCGTGATCCTTCTGCAGTTCCTTCAATATGTCGCATTTCTGCTGCCCTTCAGTATCCCGCTGGTGAGGTTTTGTTCTGGATGCTTGATGGACAGTATTTACCAATAAAATCACCAACTTTCATGTTTTTCAATAGAATGAACATTGTATACTCGCTTAACGGGATCTTAAACTTCCTTACAAGCTTTTCTGTAAAGATGCTTTGAGAACTTGAAGAGCTACTTTCTCTCAAATTTTTAAAACCGCGATACTGCAAATAAGTTAACTCAACATGCAGAATAAATTGCATAATAATTGTTAAGAGGTCTCATTTAAGAGGCAGCATTCTTAGGGGAGCTTGAAACTCACTAGTTTTTCTGAATTCTGTCAAAAGAAGGTCATATATCTTCTCAGGGAGTTATTGCTCCCTGTGCATATGGGGAAGTATGCGTAGCACGTGGTATTCTTTTGCTGCAAGCACATAATAATTTCTGCATGTAAGATTTAATATGACAGATGCATAAACGCAACCTCTTACATGACATGATTTTCTGTAAATAGGCTTTGATGGTTTGGATGCTGGTTTAGCATCAGTCCTAGAGTCTCTGGAATTTTGTCTTAAGCTTCGTGGCTCTGAGGCTTCTGTGCTGGAGGACTTGGCAAAGGCAATTAATTTAGTTCATGTACGAAGAGATCTTGTTGAGAGCGGTCATGCTTTATTGAATCATGCTCACCGTGCTGTTCATGAATATGAGAGGTACATTTAATTAGTTCCACTTCTCCTCATTGTTTTATATTCATAGGATTATCATATAAGTTTAGGAACTGAATAAGAGGATCCCATCTTCTTATAAAATTACTAGAACAAGGAATCATATTCCTCTGAAATATCATTTTAATGTTTTGGCGCAATGGCTTTATTGAATTTTGTCGCGCTGTTCTATAGGACAACAAATCACTGTCTGAATATGGCATCCGAACAAGAAAAAACTGTTACGGAGAAGTGGTTACCTGAATTAAGAAATGCAGTTCAAAGTGCTCAAAAGTGTCTTGAAGACTGCAAATATGTCGGAGGTTTGGTAAGTGCTTCACACTAATTCAACTATGCAACCTCTTCTGCCAATAACAGTATTTGATTAGTTAAGGTTCATGCTAAAAATTGACCAAAAGAATTCTTTCATGAAACTGTTGCAAATGACACGTGCAACAAAGTTTGGTTTCTTTTCAAATTACATGGTGGGTTTGGTATCATGGGACTTAATTGCCCTAGAATTCAGCTAATACTTACTTTTGATTGCTTTGTTCCACTAAAAACTAGTTCAACGGTTGATTGCTCTGTGACCTATCTAGGATGAGAATGCAAATTCCGCTGCATACAAAGCCAATGGTTTTGGATAAGCAAATCAGATTGATTGAGGTTTACCGTGATTGTCTAAGGTTTATCTTCTGTATATATTTGGTACTGCGAACGAGTTCCTATATGCTTTTTTTGCCTAGCTCACCAACCATGTAGAACAACCTCCAAAATTGAGTTGAGGGCTAAATGTTTAAGATAACTAGCAAGTGACCAGGTGTACATATTAAATTAAAGTTTGTACCCTCTTGGAGTTGTGGTGTGCTATTATCTCATAGTTTGTAGTGAAGCTTGAACTTATGCTATCTTTCATCTATGCTATATTATAAAAATGATGTCAAGGAAATTTTAACTTAAAATACTAACATTAGGGACTTGATGAAAAATCTTCAAGTGTAGTACGCACCTAATGCGGCGTCGAACCTTGATGAATCTTTGCCCTTACCCATGAGGAGCAAAATAAAAACTAATATATCATAGCCTCCTTCTTTGTTTCTAATTTTCTGGTTGGTTATATTCGTAACCACGTAGTGTTTTTTTGCTTGGCATTTTCTTGTAGCTTGATGAATGGTGGGAGCAACCTGCATCAACCGTGGTTGATTGGGTGGCCGTTGATGGAGAAAATGTTGCGGCATGGCAAAACCATGTGAAGCAGCTTCTGGCATTTTACGATAAATAAGTACATCATGATGGTGAGTGGACACTATTGGACTATCCTTGTTGATGGCGCTACCTTAGCCGGATCATTATCCACTTCCACTGCTCTTATCTACCGTTGCTACCTGTCAAAGTGGGATATTGATATATATGTAATTGCTTTCCCCACATCATAAGTTTCGCTGAAAAAGGGGGAGGGAAACGGTTCATGCCGGAGACCTTTACACAAAACCATATGTGACTGATCATACTTCCATCTGTATTTAGTGTCTAGTATGTAGTTTCCTTCTGCAGTGATAACTTTTTTGATGCTGCAAAGTGCAAGCTAGCAAGTGTACTTTGGTTTTATCAACTAGTATTGTGATTTGTGACCCTTTTCTTTTGTAACCTAGCATGTTATTTGTGATGGAAAGGGTGAGAAAGTGACAAAGTTTGGCATTTATCAAAGGGAGTTGATACATACAGGCAAAATCTCTAAATGCAGAGCAATATTATATTGTTTTACAGTTTTACCCTTTCCAAATCAATAAATTGGATGATTCTATTTTGATCTCTTAATCTCTCCTATTTGTAATCATAAAAAACCAAATCTTTCCCAAACTAAATGAAAATAAGATTCTCTTTCCTAAATGTAAACACAACAACTAAAAGCAATTATCTATCTCCAAAATGTTAGATTCCTTTTTCTTTTTCCAATTCAAATAATATTGTACAAAAAAAAAAAAAAATCACAGTGCTTTGTGAAAACTTTTTTCAACACAAATTTTACAAAAACCAGCGAGTTAAATTGGGTTAATTATATTTTGTGAATATATAAAGTTAGTCCATATATATGTAATTTATTGTGTTTTACATATTAATATTTATGCCAATCTTCTCAAACTATATTTTGTTACTTCATTGCATTTATGATTTAGGAAACCTCTAGAGCAGATAGTTTTTGTTTTTGTTTTTACTGTATAATACAAATATTGTAGGATACAAAATTATTTCATGGCAAATAATCATAAGTTTCGAACAATTATCTGTTTTCTACACATAGTGTACTACAGACAAAAAAAAATAAAAATGGTTGCATTTATATCTTCAAACTTTTTCTGTTAAATTATGATTTTAATTAAAAGAAAAGACTTAATACAATGAGACAAAATAAGTTGATGCAACAAATTGTTAATTATTTTGTTTATTACTTTTATATTCTCAATGAGCATTTTAAACATTAAAGGTCATGTTGCATTTCGCCTGATTCTAAATACATTTTGCGCTTCCTTCTTAATTTTTGATAGATAGTAGTCTAAAATATTTATTCCTAATTTTGATTAATAATATTTTAAATATTTATTTAAATTCATTACTACGTAATTTCTCTACACAAATGATTAACTTATTATATAAGGAAACTTTATATTTCCATATGATTAATAGGAAAGGAGATGTTTCTGGAAATCCTTAAATTCCGTTGATTATTGACAAATATTAAAATGGAAGATGAGTTGACATATTTATTTCAGAAGGGTATATTAGAGAACAACATCACATTGCTATGTGAATAGGGATTTTGCTTTGTATATATTATTTGCGTTTATCAAACTGCAACTTATAAAAGAAAAACGCTAATGGCTACTCAATTTTCGTCAACCAACATAGTTTAGTGGCTAATTGTGTGTGTGGTGATTGGTTACTCTTTTTGGAATTTCAACCAATCGAATGCAAGTAATTTGCCCATATCCCGTGAATAACTTATAGACCATGGTCGAATCAAAGTTGTTATGACTCCAAAATATGTTGGTTGTTTTTAGGTAATTTTAAATATTTTCATGTCCTCGTCTTTTACGTTACTGACACAATACTCGTTAATTTATTTCGATTTTTTGAGAATGATGACACGAAGAAAGTTTAAACACGGATGTGGATTAATCCTTTTTTTCCCAAATGACTTCCACTTTTAAAACACTGGATTCCCCTTACAATCTCCCCTCAATTCTCCGCCATAATAACCAAACTGCCACTCCACAATCGAAAAAATCCTAATATTTTACTATTAGCACCTCGTGTCTCTAACAAGTGAGACTGGTTCTCACAAACTCAAATGTTGAAAAGTGAGTTCTTGTTGTTTACAATAACGTCAAGCACCCTATATAAGGTTACCTTCTTAATGGACGGTGTAGACCAACTTAATCTAATGACAACTATTTCGACCTTCAAGGCTTCTAAACTCTTCTAGCTGACTTTACAAATATCAGATCCTTCTAGGGTCCTCTAGACCGCCCTACAAACTTCTAGAAATGCATATTTACAAGAAAGCTCCTAAAAATATAGAAAACTACAAAACTAGCTCTTGCAGCCTACATGGGCAGCCTGTGCGCTTAGCGTGCACATGAGTTGTGCATGCCTCGCTGATCGACACACCCGTCGTCTGGCCCACGTTCTTTATGATGTGCGTTGCGTGTGCCCGATGTGGTGGCATGACCTTTCTTTTGTGCGCGAGGCCGGGCTCGCTGTGTGCCATCTTTGTTACCGGTGCACCAACTTGCGTGCTATTTCGTGAACAAGACCCGCGTGATGTCTTATTATGCTATAAAGAATAAGTATTACTTTGTCTATTTCGTCTAAGTTTCATCTGTAATTTTTCTTAAAAAATAATATTTCACATAAATTATTACAAGTATATTGTGAACTATTTGATATTCTTAGTCGCATGCCTCTTCAGCCTCGCCACTTGGTTCTTTCTTAGTAGGAAGAGGATGAAAAGTTTTCCACCTACTCTTTCTTCTAAAAGCCTTTCATAAAAAATGGAGTTTGTTACTGCTATTGAATCTCACCAAGGTGAGCCTCTTCATGAAGAAGCTTTAAATGTAAATGATTCTGAGAAGGGTGTTTCTGATAATGAAGTTGCTGGCCTTGGTGATGGACAATAATAAATAGATTAGGATGGAGATTCATTTAACGACGGAGGTTTTGTGCCAAAATCCTAAAGAGTGTAGTTTAATTTATGTAGGAAAAAGAAAAGAACTACACAAGAACCAAGTTCACTCTCACATAAAGTGAGTGTACGTTATTTTCTAACCATGGTAGACAAAAATGCAATTACATGCAGAGTTTATGAAACTACAATAAAATTTTGTGTAGGGTTTCTAAAGTTAAAAGTGAATTTTAGACAATTACCAAACCACGAAGGAGCTTTACCGAAAAGGGAGTTTAACGCATTTTACCCATAGTTGAGATGCAAAATCATACTTTATTATTGTGTACATTTTATAGAAATTGTTGCAGTTCGAATGATGCAAAATCATACTTTATTAATGTGTCTAACATTTTATAAAAACTGTTGCAGTTCAAATATACTTGACATAATTTATGTGAAATATTATTTTTCATGCAAAATTACAGATGAAACTTAGACGAAATAGACAAAGTAATCTTTATTCTTTAGGGCATAATAAGACATCCTGCACCTCTTGTGCACAAAATAACGCGCAAGTTGGTGCACCGGACAACAAAGGTGTAACACAGCCAGCCCGGCCTTGCGCACAAAAGAAAAACCATGCTAGCACATTGCGTGCACGCTGCGCACAACATAAAAAACTTGGGCCAGATGACGGGCATGTCGATGAGCGAGGCACGCACAACCCATGTGAATGCTAAGCGCACAGGCTGCCCATGCAGTAGTTTTGTAGTTTTCTATCTTTTCAGGATAACATTTGTAAAAGTTTGTAGGGCGATTTAGAGGACCTTAGAAGGATCTGATATTTCTAAAATCAGTTAGAAGAGTTTAAAAACCTTGTAGATCGAAATAGTTGTCGTTAGATTGAGTTGGTCTACACCGTCCATTAAGGGCTCGTTTGGTTGGGCTTATAAATCCCTAGTAGACAAAATAAGCTGGGGCTAGTAGGGGAGAAAATCACATTTGGTTACTCTTATTCAAAACCGGGTCGCCCTGATTGAATCCAGGAGCTCCGGTATATAGCCAGCAAATTAATCCGACCTCCCCCCCCTCGGATTGAAATTTTGTTTTCAATCTTGGTTGAACAGTAACTTATTTTGTATGAAATTTCAATTTCATCCTCAAAACAAAGAGATTGACGAAAGTGCCCTTCCCATTCTCATCGCCTCTTTCACACACTTTGCACCCGATTTTCACACACAGCGATTCTCTCTAGCGCTCACCCGACGCCACTCCACCGCCGACTAGGACTCAAATCCAGTGAATCCCACTCGATTCTCCTCGAATTCCTCTCAAATCCGGCGAATTCCCAGTCGAATTTTTTTTTTAATTCGACTCGCGACACATTTAGTGCGAGCTAGGGTTTTTTTTTCGTGGTTGCTGCATCGTCGCGCTCCACCGCCAGATTCGGGATGTGGGTTTTTGATTTGCGGTGTTGGTGCAGGTTGGTGTCGATTGCTGCGGTTTTGTTTGAGTAGAAAAAGAACGATGGTGAAAAATTCCGGGCTTTTATGGCGGTTTTTAGGTTGACGTCCCGACTGGAATTGGTAGGGACGGCGGCGGTGTTGTGAAGAGAGATGGTGGCGGTTTTCTGGCGGAGTCCCGGCTGGACTTGGTGGACGGCGGCGGTTGTGGCGATGACAGATTTTGGGAAGACGATGTGGGTTTTTTAATTTCTTTTCAATTTTTGTTTTATTTAGCAAAAATTATAAAATTATTAAAACTAAGATTTATTTATTTTTATCAGAAATTATAACTAAGATTTAATCCTCACACAATTTTAACCGAAAACTAAGATTTATACTACAATAACCTTTAATAATTTGAATTAATCAACGATTGAAATTAGTTATTTTTTAAGGTTTTTAGCAAACATGTGCTTTAACACACAAAAAAAAAAGAAATATTAATATAAAGGGCAAAACAGACAAATTACTATAATCTTGTATGATGAAGTAGATGTTGTACGAGGTGACAAATTACCTTAATCGTCGAATTAGAGACAAGTTGGAACAACCTTCGACGGAACGAAGCTCAGGGTCGTACGTCAAGGAAGTTCGAACCCCGTATATCGCTGCTCGTGATCCTACATGGGGAAGGGGTTCGAACCCTGCGGAGACCTCGGGCTCGTAAGTGAACCAGAAGAAGCTTACGAGCCTCGAGGGTACGACCCTAGTATGATTATTCCTGTAACGAGGTTCATGTACGAGAGTTACGAGGTTGGACCGAACAAAGTGGACTAACGACAAAACTCTAAGATGATCATTATTGCCAGTCATAAATAAGAAGGAACTTAGCGTGAAGCAGATAGCACAGCAGTTATGAAGATCACGTGACTACGAGGGTCGAACCAGCTGACGAAGCACCCTCGTGGGGTCATAAATGCATTGTCGGACGTGACACCTGTCTCGCCTTTAAATGCTTTGTCGGACGTGACACCTAGCAGCGAAGTGCCACCTACGTGGTTTTACTCGCCTATAAATACCCCTCAACAGGTTGAAGTAGGAGGCTAATGCGAAAACAGGAATACGACCCCTAACAAGCCTGAACGACCGGTGATCTGGACTATATACCCACCCAGCTGCTTACGAGGTGTGCTTCGTATACAGCCTTCTAGCCCAGGAAGCTAGTGTTTTGAACTGTAATCGAGTATTACGAAGGCTTAACCCGTGTTTACCAAACTTTCCTTATCATGGTATTAATCTAACTTGTTCATTTTTCTCAACCAAATGTAAAAAAATCTTAATCTACCCTACCCAATCTATTCCTCCCTAATCTCTTTCAATCCCACCTGAGGAACCAAACGAGCCCTAAGGAAGTAGCCTTATACATTGGTGTTTGGAGTCATTGTAAACAACAAGAAATCACTTTTTAAAACAGAAAGAAATAATTAAAAAAAGAAAATAGTAACAAAAACTTAAGTAAACCGCGAATTTCGAAAATCATAATCGAGCAAGACGACCGCTCAGAGGGGTTGGTTCTGCACCTGATGACAAAGTGCAATCCAGCTAATACTGAATATTAAGAGTGACATTCCGAGAAGACCGATTATATATATAAAATATACAAATGTACCTAACCTACATGAACGGCTTTCACTCAAGAATTTCGAAAGAATAAACCCTAGGAATTATCCAATCTAGTTTCTTGAACATCAAGTCATCAAATTATGAAAACAAAGTGATTCCATCAGATAATTCATCATCCATAAGAAAGAAAATCAAATCACAGATTTTCAAATAATAAACCCTAGACGACAAGAATTACAAACCTAATTAATGAAGAGTATTTTTTACCATTGGTTGTGTGTGCGCTAATGGACGTGTGTGTTAATGTTTTGGGTTGTGTCTGTGTGCTAATTGACGCATATGTATTAATGTATGTGTGTTAATGTTTGGGTCACTACTCCAAGCACTTTTATTCCGTTTGGGCCTCTTAATTATGCCCAGAATTATTAACTCTTTAGTTTATTTTTACCTAGTTTTGAATAATTCAACCGCCAAACTTTCTTTCTTTTTTGATAAAAAGAATACAAGTTTAATATCAATTAAATACAACACTTTATCTTTAATAACTCTAGTATTATTATACTCACAAAATTTTAGAGGTTCAATCCACTAATTCTTTTCTTAAGACTAGGTGATCCAACTACTTTATTTTCTGCTTAACAATCTAACCATTTCTATTTTCTTTATTAAACAAAACATCTCAATTCAAATTACAGGCTTATTTCCACCCAACATTCTGCTCTTTCAAAGATTTAAGCTGAAAGTTTTAAATTCTTTTCTTCTTTAAAAAATAAGTGTATTTCAAGTTTTCAACGCAAAAGCTAGATTTATAGCCACTCCAAAAATGCTTATTCAAACAAAAAGTGTTGGGTTTAGTTTGTTTTCTTTTCTCTTTCCTTTCAGAAAAGTTTGTAAATACCACCTTATCATCCATTTCAACACGTCTGTATTAAGAGTTCTAGATCATAAAACCCGCCAACTGGGTCTCTTCTTATTCTAGCCATGTCTTGACTCTCAAACCCGTTTCACCACGATTATCGACATCCTGAATTTATCTAAAATGTTCAAGCTTCAAACAGACAAACTTTTAAAACTCAGAAGTAAATAGTTGTATGAACAAAAACCGAAACTCAAGCCGTAGTCGGGTGAGGGACTTGACCCGTTTCCTACATTCTTGGCTTAAAAACAGGTGCGCTGATCCTCTCAGCAACAAAGACAGTGATAGGGTTTAAAAAGTAGAAGCCACTCATAATATAAGCTGCACCACCACCGGAAATACAAGGGCACTTTACTAGAGAAACGTGCTACTTTTAACATTTGTAAAACGAAGGTATTGTCATCATTAATTCAATTACCGCCTATTGTTTCAGGCAAAGTTATGTTATTCATAAAAAGGGTGAAATTACTTGTATTTCTAGCTCAGTGGAAACTTGTTATTTTTACAATGTTTAGAGAGTATAGAGAAAGGGACTTTTTAAAATTCAATAACTAATAGACCAATACACATTAAAAATAAAACTTGATTAGTGAAAGCTAACACAGTATCGCTATTGATGCAGCAACAACAAAAAAGGCATCCACTGCTTTCTTTTAGAGTTTAGGGCTGTTAAGAATTACACGAGAGCATCAGCCAATTGTGAATGATACAAGAGTATTTTTTTCAATTTAGTCATATTAAGGAAGCAAGAAATGATAATTTTGTCGCCACACACAGCACAATCTTCCCTTTGCACTGGGATTTCTTATACTCATGAACAGTTAGTTCATGGCATCATAATCGTCTAACTTTTCATTGTATTCCAAGACCTTCCGCCTTATCTTTGAAGTATCTACCCATGTAATGAAATCTTCCATGTTCCTCGTAACCAGAAATGCCGGGTCAGTAACTGTATCTGGTCCTACGCGAATGTGTCCCTGTTCGATATATGTAACGGCTTCTTTCAAGTGTTCTGCAAACTTTAAGCGTACAAGAACAGTTGCAAGCCTGCGTCTGCAGCAAATAAAAAGAGACCCAAAAAACGCATTGTTAAAACCTGCAATAACATAATGGTTATGCTGTTTGATGAGAGACAAAGCATGCAGTTGAGGGTATTGATACACTTTCATTCTATGGTATTTGATAATCAAAGACCAATATTGAGGACCTAGAAAGTATGACATCACGATCTGTAAACTTGTTTCAGTATAATTCCAAGAAAAATCTTGAAGCTCTATTCCTTGCAGATACTCATCGGCTTAATGTAAATTGACTGTAATTTAAGAACTCAAAGCTCTTAGAACTACTTGACTTGATAGGTGATATAATTTCTTTGCGATGACTAATTTTTGAAACTAAATAGTGTTGGACATCTTCACCATCACCAAACAGCTCAGTACAAACTGAGCTCATTTTCCAGCTCACCGCCAGCTGGACTAGTTAGGAGTTAGTTTTGTCAGCTCCAAAAGTCTGTTACTTCCTGCCAAGTTATTTCACTCATGTAGCTCGTGCATATAAGTTTTTGATTCATTCACACACTTTGTAACACACATACACAATCATTTTAGATCTTATTTACACAATCACAATGTACTCTGCTCTACATTTCATCAACAACAGAAATTGCACTTTCATCTCAACAATGGTGTTTGTTCTTATTTCACAATTCACCATTAGTTTCAACAACTAGTGAAGCTTTCATGCACTACATGTTGGAAATAAATTTGCATTCGCAACCGTACTTACCGGCAAAAAGATGATACTGACAAGCGCTCACACAACTTCAAACTTTTGCGAGATGGTATTACGCCCATGTTGTACCTAAATGACGGAAAATTTGCTTGTTAACAAAACTAAATAGAAATACAAATTGGTCAAAATCTGGAAATTCCACGCATACTAAAAGAACAGCATAAACTATGATTAGACTTGTAACATCACAATTTATGCTAACACAATATACCATAGTGGCTAGCTCAAATAATACATATAGCATAAACTGGATCGGAGCTGCAAAAACAATACTCATGCCTAAATATCTAAATCAACTTCCTAACTCCTAAGAGCATTTCTCTACCTTGAAAGTTGAAAAAACACTTTGAATCGTTTGTGACCATTACACTCATACTGCGGTGATCTCAATTGTACCGCAAAAAAAAAACATGGGTCTTTAACTAGGAAAAAGGTAGAAAATGAGGAAACGGAGGTAAGCCGGATCCACGTCGACTATCTAAGAACGCCAGTTAACGAAAAATGACGTTCTATCGACCCCTAAAATCACCTCCTATTTCTTATAGCTAATAAGCTAAGAATCGACCGAAAGTAGTTACTTCTCTACTAAAATAGCAATTACACTCCAATTACAAGAACAAGCACAAACCAACACAATCAACACCAGCATCAAAATATCGAAAAAAACTCACAGCTTTTCGAGAAGGGCGTCGGTCATCTCAATCCGATAAGGATCCCTAGCGTCCATCTGCTTCAGTATGTTCACTAGCTTCTGCGCCATTCTACACAAACTCGAGTACCTAACAAAATATAATCAAAAAAAAAAAACACCGTTCAATATATTTAAAAAAAAAAATTAAAAAAAAAAACATACAAATTAAAATTACACAAAAATATGTGAAAAAAATTACTTTTTATAATCGTCTCTGCCAGTGACGTGATAGCGATGCATAACGAGGTTCTCCCTCTGACCGCCTTCTCTCTTCCATTCCAAAAAGTTGACTTTTTTCAACAATTTCTTCTCATGAAACTTCAATTTCCTCATTGTTGATTGTTCTACACCTCAAATTACACCAATTAAGAGGAACTAATTCAAATGTGATAAACCCTAGAAAAACCCTAGAAATTTGGGTAAATTGCTCAATTCAATTGTAATGATAATTGATACGGAAGAGTGAGATGTGTTTTGGGCTAATAGTGATGGACGCTGGGCCCAATTGAAGCCCAAGTGTTTACATTGTAGATACTCGAGATATGAGGCATTATATGCATATTATTATGTTATTAAAAACTTAGGTGGTGTTTGCAAATGCTTATAAAAGGAGTTTGTTCAATCCTTTTGCTTAAAGCCACTTTAAGTGACTTTTAATAAAAAGTCGGGAGTGTTTGCAAATCTTTTTAAAAAGCTACTTAAATAATTAATTAGGTGTTTGCAAAAATTAATGAGAAGTAACTTTTCTATTTAAAAACCTTTCAAAAATAACATAATTCTAAAAGCAGTTGGGGAAGCACCCCCGGGCATGCTTTTGCGGCTTGTGCTTTTTCTGACTTTTTTTTAGACAAGTAAAAGTAAAAGTAAGCATTCCAAACACTAAAAATGTGCTTTTGCGGCTGCAAAAGCCAACAAGCTCCTTTTATAAGCATTTGCAAACACCACCTTAGTGTAGTTTTAATGCGCTCTTTATTTATATACTATATATATATATAAAAGCGCTAAGCATTCCTATTTTTTTTAAATACTAGAGCACCTAAAGCCCATTTTCTTGGGCTTCTTTAAAAATTTGTAGAAGAAGAATTATGACGATGCTTGTACTAACTTGAAAGGAAAATGCTTTCCTCACAGACTGTAAGCATACAGTCAAGAGGAAAGCATTCCTATCTTATTCAATTTATTGTTAGATCCTCTTGTGTATTGTAATGCTTTGACCCCAACCCTTTTATAATAGCATATTAACCCCTAGATAATACTATCATAGGCTCATTATTTTATTACGTTTCATTGAAAACTAGTCTTACAAAAGGACAATAATTTTGAGAAATTATTCAACGTACAAGCATATGATTTTTTTTTATTTTTTTTTAAAGTATCAATAAAACCTCTATACATGGAAAGGCTTCTTGACTTGCAAAGATTTATTTCTTCTATTATAATTCCGACAAACAATAAGTATATGTATGAGCATGGAAAGTAACTATTAGTTTGAATTACATAATCAACATTAAATTGAGTAACAAAGATTGAAAGTTGTAAAACATCAAACACCCTAATTAGCATGTATTAAAATATCAAGTATATTATTATGGTAAATACTCATTTGTAATTAAATTTAACAGTAAAATTATCACTAGCACCATAAATTTTGTTTTCTTATTCTACAAAATAGAAGCAATTAAAATTAAATTATTACGTACTTTAAATTGACAAAACGCAATATATGATACAACTCACATCTATTATCTATTTTCCACAAGAAACGAGCATCTTCATATAATTAGCTTTCAAGATATTTGAGTTCTAATATCATCACACAGTATGATATCCTGGGCAAAAATAAAAATAAAAATATTATGATAGTACAAAAAGGAAAAAAGGTTATACTAAAACTATTTTGAAGTTAAAAACCAAACATGTAACTTCAGTTATTTCAAACACATTATATATAAATTGGTGTCTCAGATCTTAATTCTTGCTTATTCTATGAAGTTTATTAATTTAATTTGTCTTGATCTTTTTATTCTTATTTTCTATGCAGTACTTATGAAAGTTTTGGGGTCATTTAATAATGTTTTGTAACTTCCAGTGACTTAGTTAGATATAAGATCCGTGAAAATCGTTCCCAAAAATGAATTTGAAAATAAATTGAAAGTCTGTAAGCTTACAGACTGTAAGGCTAGCACTGCTGAACTTGAAACGATGATGCTCGTGCCACTTACTAAAATACAGATAAATAAATAAATAATAATCATATTGATACAAAAATTATAAAATCATGTACAAAAGTCTCCATCAATCAGTAGTTAATAGTTATCTATTTTTCTTAAAAAAATGGAATTACTTAAAGTTATCACTTAACGGAAAAAAGTTTAGTACGAATCTAGTTTTGCTTCAAAGTCCTCTTTTTGTTTATCTCTATCTGTAGATTGCTCTTTTCAGCGACTTTGATTGTGAACTATTCTCCTATCCCATCAGATGATGTATATCGTACAAGTAAGAGCCAAAACAAAATTTCATTATTATATCAATTTCAGTCACTATTTAAGAGATTAGTGTGCTTCTATAATTTGATGAAACGTGAGGTGCACATGAGAACCTCATCTAAATTTTAGATACACAAACATATCCTATAGTTCAAGCATACAATATAAACTCGTGCCTCAATAGTCTAGGATAAACTCTAGCTCACTTTTCTAGTTTTTATGACCACAAATCTATTTATAGCTTGTAGGAAAAACAATTATTGCATCTAGAATCTTTTGTGTTCAAGTAACAGTCTGCAAATATAATAATGACCACTTATCTGCATATAGTGAGGCCAAGAACCATCATCATGATTTCAACAAAAAACACAAACTCATCTAAATCTGACAGAATTGATCATTAGCAGGAGCTGCACAAAATAGGGGCCACAAATAAATAACAAAATTTGTTTTATATCACAAAACTTTAAGGCCGATTTCAGCTATCAACTGCGAATAGCAAATGTTTAGTGGTTGAACATTAGCATCCGAAATTATGGGTGATATTAGGATACCAAACCAACTAATCAAAAGAATATGCACAGAGAGAATAAGAAACATTAAAGAAAAAAAGTATATGAACAAGAGTTCAAGACTATCATGGCAAAGTCATTTACAGTTGTGAAAGGCCAGGTTGATACTACATACGGAGCTCCAACTGTGTGTACTCATCACTAGTAAAATTAGTCTTTGTGATCATGATTAAGGGTATTGTTTCACCTTCTGATGTCACCTATCATATCATACAGATGTAGAATATATACCAACAATCATCAGTTCTCTGCCGGCCTTCAAACTGCCGAGGATTGGAGTCCCCCATGATTATGATGGTAGAGAATGGTTAACCGTATAAATGAAGGAGAAGACAAACCGGAGAGAGTCTATCTTGATGCATATTAGTGAAGAAGGGGTCACAAATATGTTGAGAAAAAACCACGGAGAGCTGCTTTTGCTAAAACTGGAGCAGTTTCTTGAAAACTCGCTTCAGATATGAAACTTTGAGTATTGAGAGATGCTCTTGTTATTCACAATAAGACGGCTCGGTAACAAACCGCTTCTTCCAACGCGCGCCCCAATCGTTCCGCTCGCAACAATCCAATTAGTTCTCCGGGTGAAAAAACATTAGACATTCCATCTTCTGAAACCAATACACAGATGACCAAAAACAAAACCCAAGAATGTCCTTAACCCAGAAAGTGTGGACATATCAATTGATCGCAGCATCAAATCTTGGCTCATAGAAACAGACCTGGCTATTGTATGATTGAAGCGCACACCCAGCTATCCAAGACCACCCCTTCTTATCCACATCGTAGAGGAGACCTTTTCCTTGGTTCCAAGACGTGAAACATATCAAATTATCCTGTCCAAAGCATTCAAATCTTTCAGCTGACAGCCTTAGAAGTGCTCGAAAATACCTTGGCGGCATCCTACTTACCTCAATCCAAACAAATTTTGTATGATCAAGCTCCCATATCCTCATACTTTGGAGAGTACTGTACAGGCCGATTCTTCCAACAAGAAACAGACGTTTCTGGGTTCCAGCTACCAGATATCCATCCAACAAAGAACGAGGGAACTTTGCTGGTATATGTTCCCAGTGGCCTGTATCCAGCCGGTACATCATTAAACCGAGTGGTGAAAGAGTTTCCAAATAAAGCCTTGAGTCACAAAATGCCATCTTTGAGGAGCATACATTTACGGCAGGCATAGTTTGGTGCAGCGACCACCTGTCAAGCTTTGAGTCATATACCTCCGTGGGCAAAGACCTGTCACCGTAAATATCGCTAGTAGCTATAACTTTAAAAGAGCGGTCCTTGCGGTCAACTACCATAATCAACTGCCTTTGTTGATTATAATGCATACTTGGCAAAGTCCTCCAAGTTTGGCTTAGTGGATTACAAACTAATGTCTTGAACGTCAACCCATCCAGTCCCGAGAAGCATACAAGACCCCCTGAAGAACCAACCAACCAGAAAGCCCACTGCGGCAGAAATGTAAACGGAATCCTAAACCACTGCTTCAGTGGCAAGCTAAATACTGAACATTGGGGAGTCTGGGAATTCTTCCAGTACGTTAGAAGGCAAGGCCCATGGGAGGGCACTTCCGAATGAAACTTCAAAAAGCTATTGTCTTGCAAAATTGAGTTCCATCTCTTACAAACCGAGCGCAGCCTAAATATTGTAAATGGTGGAACTCTGGCTAAGATTTCATTTAGCAGATCTTCAGGTAGCATGGACCATATATTATCTTCCATCACAACTTCTGGTTGGACAGCTTTACTAAACGTGGCTAGAGTCTCTTCATCTAACCCACGCGGTTTGGTCCTAATCACTTGCCTAGAAGGACTTGTATTCCTCGACCCCACCCGGCCAACAGGGCTGGTATTCCTAGAACAACTGGCCCCAAAACTTGTTTGACGGTGATAACTCTCTTCCTCGTGAAAAGAACTACTTCTCACCAACCTGGAATTCGACGTCATTGACCTAGCTTCAGAAGCTTCCCCCATTTCAGCCATTATATAAATCTCACCAACCGCTATACCAAATCTGGCTCGAGGTTCTTATCAAACCTAGTTATGCTCGACTCTGTCATTACGAACTTATTCGAGGCAGTCGTAAACAAATCCCTCATCTTTATCATCCAATAATCCAGCTAATTCCTGATCAAGACACCAACCCCTAATTAAAAAATTAAGCAATATTAAAATCTCCCAGTACTGTAAAAATACTAATCAATCAGATAAAAACGATCATTCACCTAAAACAAAACAAAATTAAACACCCATTTGGCAGCTACAGCTAACATGTTCAAGATAAAAATAGCGTCTTTATCTCCCAGATCCAAGTCTAATACACTAAAATGGTGCACAATCAACAGGCCAAAAAAACCCAAGTGAAAAATTAAAGATTGTACATAGAATCAGAAATGAATTACCTTGTACTGATCGAATAATCTTGAGTACCATCAAATTTCTCCTGGTACGAGTTTAATAAAAAAGTCCCAATCTTTCAATTTTATTTTTAATCTGAAACCCTAAAAACTGCGTGTTCTCTCAGTCTTGACTACTCTTTTATTTTATGTCTCGCTGTGTTTAGGAGAAAGACAACTATTGATTGATTTATGACATTTATGTTAGGTAGTACTACGCATTATCATTTGGTAATTTTTTTTTTCTTTTTTGGTTTTTGTTTTTTTTTATTTATTTTGGGAAGAGGAAATGGTTTAATTGAAAATATAAAAAGATTTGAAAGAGGAATTTTGGGAATATCGAAGAGTAATTTAATTGGCATGCAATTCGAAGCATTTTTTCAATATCCTTCTTTTATTTTGTCAACGGATCAGATATTCAGTTATGTGGATCCGATTTAATTTGGATATATGTCTATTTCGAATTGGGTAAATAAATGTTCCAGTATATTTTTGACATATTCATAAAAAACTGATACATGTCACGGCTAACAGGAATTATTTATAGAAGTAGTATCGGACATTTTGTGATACCTGCCTCTTGATTTCTATGTTTAACTTTAACTTTACAATTTATGCTCCACCAGGTCATTTTATTATAATTCATAATATAATCGTATAATTTAAGTTAGATAAAATTAATTACACCATTTATCGAGACATATGATTTAGTTTCTCATAATTCATATTCTTTCCATGGTGAATTTTTTTGTTCACTCTACTCTAAGTATGATGATTCACTTTCCCGTTAAACTCTCTGTCATTTAGGCTCCTGAAACTTTTTATTATTTTCGTCACATTTAAATATGAGCACATATCATTTTACACTAAAAAACTCTACGTGCATGTAACTTCGCGTGTTAGGAGATTTCTAGTACGCTAGATGTGAATAAGGTTTGATCTTATATATGTCTACATAAATGTCTCGATATTTGAGAAAAAGGGATATTAAATTGAGTTCAAATTAATGAAATAGAAATCAATTTTCTTGAATATTTCCCAAGGAAAATATTTTGGATAAATAAACTATAGCATTTTCTATCGATCATAACCTTTAATCAGTAATTCATAAAGATTATGCGTAAATAAATTCAAAGGCATAAAAAACACAAGAAAAATATATGATTAATAAAATATTTTGATCTTCAAACGATCCTATAGAAGTATATTTTGTCGCATGAACTTGGAAATTTGGATGCAGAATCAGAAAGAAAATATATCATAAAAAAACAATCTTTTTGTTTTAACTTTTAACTGTAAGGTTGAAAAGAAACTCAAACATTAAAGGATAATTACACTATCCAATTTTATTTTATTTTAATGTTTTTTTTGTTGAACTGACTATTTCATTTACCCACTAAATAACCTAAATATCATTTGAGCAAATTGAGCTAGAACAAGAAGAAGAAAAAGCGGTGAAATTGAGATGACGAACACACGCTAATCATCATCACTTCCTCTGCAACAACAACAAATCTCTTCAATGGCGCAAGAACAGCTCAATCGCCGCCCTAATCCCTTCGTTTTCGATTTCAATTCGTTCAATCTCCCAAATAACTCTTCAAATCACTCTCTATTCGAAGATTACGCCACCTCGTTCAATTTAGGGTTCGATTTGAGCGAAAGTTTGGGGTACGTGTACGAGGAACCTAATTGCTTCGCGTACGGAGGTGAAGAGTACGATGACGATGAGCAAATCAATTTCGTCACAGATCTGTTCGAGTCACGTGAGGCGCACGTGACGGAGGATCCGATGTGGGAGCTTGATTCGGGCAGGGTTGAGGATTCGGTGATCGAATTAGGGTTTGGACCTGGCCTAAGAGTGACGGAGATGGAATCGGAGTCTGATTCTGAGGAATTTGAGGTAAATTCTGGTTTTATTGATAATGATGTCGACGATGAAGACGAAGACGATAATTATGATATTTTCGGTGTTGGTAATGGTGTTAACGGTAATAGTAGTGGTGAGAATGAAAGAGATGAGCTTGAATGGGAGGAGGTGAGTGAAAGATTCCATTTTGATGAGAGGGAGAATTTGATTTCTGTAATTGATCGAATCGAGGAAATATCCGTGTCGACCAATCGTAGCGACTCGGTAGGCGGGGAGGATTCGCGTTTAGGCGGTGGTGAAAGGGAGGAGGGGGAGCGAAACCATGCATGGGAAGTTCTGTTGGCAATGAGTGATTTGGAGAGGAACTTCGATTTCGAGATTTCTGACGAGTATAGTAGCCAGGTGAGTGAAGCTCAGCGCCTTAATTTCCACGAAGAAATTTTGACCATGGAGCACGACGCCATTTTTGGGCTGTTGGTGGAGAACGAGAATGCTCTACAGGGTAGTCCCCCGGCTGCAAAATCTGTGGTTGAGAATCTACCTTGCTTGGTTTTGACGAAGGAGGAAATGGAGGAGAATAGTAGTTCAGTCGTCTGTGCGGTTTGTAAGGATGAGGTTGCTTTAGGGGAGAAGGTGACTAAGATGCCTTGTTGCCATCTATATCACGGGGACTGTATACTGCCATGGCTCAATATAAGGAACACGTGCCCCGTTTGTAGATATGAGTTACCTACTGATGATGCAGATTACGAGAGGAGGAGAAGTGAGAGAAGCGGTAATGGTAGTGGAAGTTCTGTTCTTTTAATTGATGATCTTGGATTGAATTACAATTTTGAACTTTTGCCTTGAAAAGGTGCGTTATTCTTAGGATATATGTTGTTAGAGACCAGGTATTTTATCCTTTTCTTTTGTTAGTTGTATTCTCTTTGCTTTTCAAACAGACGTTTGCAGACTTACATGTGGATATACGCTTGAAGTTATAGCTACATTTCAATTTGTTACTATTGTAGTATTGTGTACTCTCAAATGCTAGAAAACAATGATCATCCATTTAAAAAGTAGTTGAGACAAGGTGGATATTGCATAGGAATTTATTGGTCCATGGTTGAATATGTTATTGTTCCGCACTCTGCAGTCCTAGTCGTCCATTTAAAATATAGTGGAGATGACTTGAAAGATTGATGCTGCTGGTCATGTTGATTTTCAGTTAACAGTTTTGTGAATGAATTGGTGTTTGCAATTTGGAGTGATCAGAAGATACTGTTACTTGGTCGATTGGCAGTCCTTTCTGGAACCGTTCCCCTTTAGTGGCTTGGTTTCTAGAGACCTTATCGATGTCGGATGAGCATAAAAATAAGTTGTAGAGTCTTTTATCGAGCCGCAACCATACACTATATATTGGAGTAGCATTGCTTGATGAACAGACACATCCATAGCCGAACTTGGACCCTCATTTATTCATTCAAGAAAGTTATCATGGCAGGGTATGGTCTTCTTATAATAATTTGATCAATCTTAGATTTTTGCCTTTACTGTCATACTGTTACTTTCTTGAGTCTTTTCTACTGCTTGGTTTTGGTTGTATGTCATGATAAATGGGAAAGTAGATGTCGTCGGCTTCGCATGTTGAAATTGAAAGCATAGTTCTTATTGTTTCATTTGTCAATATACTTCACTTAAAATCTAATAATTGTCACTTGGGGGGTAGTCCCCCCCCCCCCCCCCCCGCCATTGGTCCTTGGCTATTTGATGCTAGCTATTGAATTATTACCTTTAAAGCTTAAGCTGGTAAATAGGAGACACATGATAAATATTTATAGTATGCAGCACGCTCCCACAATACAGACTGTAAGTTTATAACACCTGGTACTCTTATACATAATTTGGTGGTAGTGGGATCTTTGCATTTCTCCTCTTTCTCAAACTTTGACTTTGATATCTTCTTATATTACCAGTACATGGCCCTTGAAAAATAATTTCACCCAACCACTGCATGAGCACATCCCATCCAACTGTGGGGTCCCAACTTTGACTCTGATATCGTTAAGTCATTGAGCATGCACTATTTCTTAGATTATAGGATACTAAATTCCTCACAATCCTATCGCAACCATGAGTTGTCTTAAATAATCGAATTGGCTGCACATCATCGTGCAGTGGTTGCACAAAATAATTACTCCATGACCCCAATCAGGGAACTTAATCTAGTAGACACGAGAAGAGATACAAAACATTTGTAGAATGTAAGACTAGTTATAGCTTTTTAGCCTCTCATCTGATGTATGAAAACATTTAAAATGTAAGTACTAATTTATTTTCTCTAACTATTCTACCCTCCCTTGTAGTCAGTGATAACTTCCTAAGTTGGCCTAATATTTTAAATCAGAATCCTATTCTACTTAAGATCTCTACTTCAAAAGATATATTCTCAAGAGCTATAAATTGATAAACAAGATATTAGTGGCAATGGAGGACCGTGAATTCAAAGTTGGCTCAAAGACCATACATAATCAACTGAAATCCCATACGTTCAGTTGTTAATACAGCTATACAGAAGAAAAAGAATTTAGCATGCATTCATTTTCTTAAATGTAAAAAAACAGCACCCACCTTTTTTCCGGTGTTCTTATGGCTTTCATATGGCGATAGATCCATGTTTAAGAAGCTAATTGTTGATTGTTTATATCATAATTAGCCATTGAGGTTGAACTGATAAAATATATTGGCACTCTCTTTGAATTGTAGGCTTGAGTTGGAAATGTTCTGCAAGTACTTTTAAGATAATCCATATGCTCCATCTCCAATTTTTTAGACTAAATTGCAAATTCAACTACTGTGATGTATATTGACAAATGCTCCCCTATATGATTTTTATAAGCAATTACTTCCCCATGATATTTGAAATAGCAAATAGTACTCAAATTATCATTTTTATTGCTGACTTGACAATGTCTTGGATAATGTTTTTGTTTCCAATGTTCAATAATAGGAATGCTTTGAAGATATTCAGCTGTAGTTTCACTTTTATTTAGAAATAGTTTACAATTTTGAAGAAAAAGTCTAAAATTCTTAATCTATGACATAATTATATATGATATAAGTCGAATTTGATCCTTTTAGCGCATATAGACCAACCTAAAGGTTTATGGGGGAGGTAACTACTAATACAAATATTGCGCATGGAGGTGATTGGCAATTAGGAATAACATACAGGTGATTAGTTGAAATTTAATCCTATTTTATATACAATCACTAAATAGTATGTCTTATTTTGCATAGGGAAGCATTTTCTATTGTTTAGTCTTTGACGTGCTTTGTATACTTTTCAAGAGTGTATTCATTGAAATGCGCCTCATGTTGAAGTTCAATAGCTAGGAATTGTTCATCTTTTGCTCCGTTTGAGTAATAATTGCCAAGTGTGCTCATTGATTGGTATCTGATTAGCTTACTGATTAAATACTTTTCTTACATCATATATGGTAGTATAGTTCTGCATATTTGCAAGTGCGGCTAGCTCCTCTTTCATTCTTTCTGTACTTTGAGTCTCGGTCCCCGTTTCTTTTGACATGAAATGAGTGTTGGAAGAGAACTTATGTGTTGTCTCTGTGATTTCTGTTTTGGTTCATATAGCTTATTTCATCCAATTAGTTGGGAGTAGATGTTTCCTTTCTTTCGTTGGGATGGTAGTTTTCGATTGATCTTTGAAATTTTGAAATGGTATGTTTTAGAAGGCCGAGCTTTAGAGAGAGTAGTATCTAATAATAATTCTCTTATTCCTTCTTAGCTCAGCAGACACACACATCGCGTCTGTGTAACAGGGATGTTTTTCACTCAATGGATGCAATTGTGTGGTGGATTATAATGCACAAAATAACGGAGTGTTTCTATAAGTAAGTGTATATATATATATATATATATATATATATATATATATATATATATATATATATATATATATATATATATATATATATATATATATATATATTACCAAGTGATCATTATACACGAATCTTACAGTACTGCAACATATCGAATACCTCGTTGTTTGGCAAAAAAAAGTTTTGAGATATATGAGTGTTTCGAATTTCCATATGTATTAGTTGATTCTCTCCCGAATATGTGTTACATTAGTGATCTTGGTTATAGTAACCAAAACAAAAAAAAAAAAGTGATCTTGGTTATGAGATTTGGGTTACTCACCGATAATATATGATATTCATGTGTGATTGTATGATCTAAGAGCTTTTTCAATTTCAAAGCTAGCTTTTGAAGTTGAATTTCTCCTACATTAAATCAACTTATGGCCGTGGTTTCACTACCGTCTTTCAGTTGCAATGTAGTGATGGCGATTACGAATTTTGTTCTACCTTAATTTGATGTTGTAACAAATTTAATTGTTTCAGTTGTATTTTGGCCTGCATTTGAGTCTTTTCCCATATCTATAGTCGCCTAATAAGATTAAATAAGATGGGACACATTGGAATCACAAAAAATGTTTTTCTTGATAAGAATTTCTAACATAATATTCTAGGATCCTTAGACGTTATGAAAAAAACCTTTCACCATCAATATTGAGTTAATAAATTTAAAATATCAATTTATGGAGCTACAATAAAATTACATATACTGGGCTATGCTTGTAATAAGCAAAGCTATGCCATCGAACAAAAAAGTGTTGGGGCATAGATTGAATGCGGCTTGGTTCAAATCTTACTTATGCGGATCTTTTTTCTTTTCTTTTCAAAAAGACCCTGATATTTCGTCATAATTTTGAAAATTTAGAATATGATACCTGATCAATTAAATAATCCTCCATCATATCCCATATAATAGAGAGATACTTTATCCTGAATACGCGTTAGCTAAAACTAATGAGATTATTATATATTTAGCCCTTAATAAATAGTAATCGAGTTTGAACCTTGAATCCATTTTTTTACCACTAAATTGTTTTAATATTATTAAGTAGTATTGTCTACTCTCATCATCGTCCTCGTAGTAAAAGTCATAACGTGGAGTGAACGTTAAGCTTTGATATGATGTAGTATGCGGAGCATTCTGGTAATTTAAATAAATGTCATAATCTTGATGTAAATCCCACTCATAGAGAATTATAATAGCAAATAGATGTCGTAAATTCATTATGTCTTTATTAAGTTTAGAATATGCTAGCTAGAATCAGTTTAAACAATAATGCTTTAAGTCTGTGCAGATCTTATTATTATATTGTCATCATATATTAAAACTAATGCTTAAGATTATAATACTAATTTAAAGTCACAACTATTCTAGTCATGTGAGAAGATTATATCCTAAAGACATAAGGGAGTGTGATGTAATATCACATGTTGCAAATTGAAGACCGGCCACTGTTGCCAATTCCCAAGATACCAACTTTCAGGTGCAAATTCCAAAAACCTTCTAACAACAGCAAAAGAAGATCACAATCACCAAAAAGAATTTGTCACACTTATCAAAAAGAAATAAAAACTGTTCACTATCTTTCTTTTTTTTTTGTTTTTTGAGAAAAGCAATTGCCAATTGCTTTAAATAACTGGACACCTTTTTCATTCACGCTTTTAGTGGGTTTAATTAAGAGCGTGTTCCTTTCGAAATGAAGCAATCTACCAATTAATTGTTGTCAATAATCAATATACACATAATCAGGATGGAAATGCTTTTCGAACATTTTATTATTATTGACATATTCGATAACAAGCTAAGAGTTGAACGATATATATATATATATATATATATATATATATATATATATATATATATATATATATATATGTTTATCATAGTCTTTTAATACTATGGCAAATTGATTATAAGTTTCAACATCTCATACACTCTGGTTAAACAAAAAGTAGTAGAAAGAAGTGGGAAAGTAGTTATCGACTCATATACCAAAATGTTGACATGCTTACCGAAGCATAGAAATATAATAAATTGTATGGCATTTTAAATTTATACTTTTATGGGATTAGGACAAATCCACGTGCGCTTTCAATGAACTTTAAGCTGTCTGTTGACCATATCAGGAAGAATGGTCGAAGCAAAAGCTGCCATCTTATTAGGTAATTCTTGTTTGTATCAAGTTTTTAATTAAAAGTTTAAAATTTCAGTTTTGTTTCCTTTTCATATGATCTAAAAATTGATGATTTTTGTTATACAATGCTTAACATCTCACAATCACCAAAAGCATATAATGTTCTAACCTAATAAACATATTTTCATACTTTACCAATGAGTTAAACCTTCTTCCATCTGCAAAAAATTAAAGTTTATTATGTATACAATGCATAAGAACGTTAATGCAAGTTTATTATGAGTGTAAATTATCAAAAATTAACTCACTCTCATTTTCTCCTCAAGTAAAGAGAAAGTCACACGGATTCATTAATTACCAATTAGCCAATTGGAAAAAGTACAACGGAGTCAAAAGATACGTGCATGATATAGTACGAGTGACATGTTTACAATTTCTTTTTGAAATTGCTTTTCAGCTTTTTAAATGAAAAAGAAAAGAGATAGCTTTTTAGAATTTAACAATTCGACCTTTGTTGTTAAGCCTTTAAAAAATGCGGCTTCTGATGTTGCTATATAAAAAGGTATTGCTTTTTAACTTTTCAGAAGAAAACAATAATATTCATGTATTTAGTGGCTATTTTTGTTGCAGTGGAAAAAGCTACTTGAAGCTAGAGGCAAATAATTTTTCTTGAGATGCTTTTATGAAAAGTAATATTATTGAATACTATTTCAATATATTTGAGTTGAAGCACTATACAAATCGTACATTAGATATACATAAAATTCATGACAAACACAGGTCAGGGAAACAAAAATATGAAAGAGAAAATCAACAAAATTTTAGACAATATTATTTTGATTTTATGCTTTTTTGTACTCTTATGTTTGCATGAATTAAAGGCCACTTTACATAGAAACATAGAGTATATAGCACTGTACCTTATATATTCATTGTATGCAACTATATTTATACCGGGGCAAATTCCATCCACCTCCCCTGAGGTTTCTTCTCTCTCCATCCACCTTCCCTCTGGTTTTGATTTTCTCATTCACCTCCCCTCAATAAAGTTGGCTATCACTCAACCTTTACATTGAAGGGAAATATGGTCAAAATATTTATTAAATGTAATTTATTAGATATAAGAATTATTTATAACAAAAAGAACTAACATACTTTATGTTGAATGATGGCTCATTTCATTGAAATTTATTAAGTGATTATGGTATCATATTTATGACTTGATAATTTGTAAATTCTTTTACTAAAAATAAATTTAATCCAAAATTGTAATTAAGCTTAAGTATAGAATTTTTATACCTTTTTTCTTAATTCTATGAAAAACATAAAAATATATTCATGTGTAGATTTTTATAACATTTATTTTGGACAATAATATCCTTTTAAATCAATTTCTTAAGTAATCTTTATCTTTGACGGGTTAATTATAATGCAATTATTGAAGTAATTTTATATTTTTATTATAAAAAATATTCAATTGCGTAGTGACTTCCATCAGCGAAAGTGAGATCACATTCAATATTTATTGTCTTTTGGTTCTAATTAGGTTTTGTTTATTTTTTGTCGAATACTTAAATAACTAAGAAAAAATTTCTTCTATTACAAGGTTTTTTTTTTCTTTTAAGTTAACACAAACATCACATACATGAATTTGAGTTTTCTCTGAAAACTATGACTATACAAGATTTGATCAAGTTATTTATTAAATGATATTACAGTATATACAACCTAATTCAAAAAAATAATAACGGGGCTTATACTAAATTTAAGCTCATTTTGCCAAGCAAAATTACGAAACAATTAAACATTTTTATATTCGTTTTTTTAAAATTTAATAGTTGTATTTTAATTAAGCCATCAAAGATAGAGATTCTTTAGGAAATGTTTGAATTAAATATTACAAAAATGTACACATTAATACATTTTTATCATTGAGAAAAGAATGCATAAGAGTTCTAGATGCAGGCCTAATACAAGTCTAAACTTTTTTAATAAAAAAAATTTAAAAATTATCAAGTTTGTAAATACTTAAATATCATAATCACTTAATAAACTTCAATAAAATGAGCCATCATTCAGAGCAAAGCATGGTAGTTATTTTTTATTATAAATAAATTTTATATCCAATAAATAGCATTTAACAAGTATTTTTACTAAAGTACCCTTCAATTTAAAGGTTGAGTAGTGGCCAACTTTATTGAGGGGAGGTGGATGGAAAAATCAAAACTAGAGGGGAGATGGATGGAGAGAGAAGAAACCTCAGGGGAGGTGGATAGAATTTGCCCATTTATACCGAGTAGTATGAGCATGTGCAGAAAATCAAGATCATTCTGTCAGATTAATTATCAATGTCTAAAATAAGTTTGACTGTGTATTTTGCAGATATAGAGAATGTTAATGGTTACAGACACTAAACGAAGAGTTTCTTCAGTAATTTGTAATCACCAAACAACTGTTTATCAATTGGACCTTGCAAAAAAAGAGTGGTCTCATAGTAAAAACTATTAAAATAATATTCTATAAAGTCGAGGAAAAAGATAATTTCACAAAAAAAATGTAAGATTCCACTGTTGTAGTACTAAGTAAACAGGAGAGGTTTCAGGAAAAAAATACATGAAAATTTTAGTTCATTCTATTGACTTAAATATCAAAGTGTCCATGATTTTAATAAGAAAAAGTTGATTGAAATTTCTAAACATTTTCACAAAAAATACAGAAATGTCTTTTTATTTTTGACATTTTGGAAACAAATTGTATGAGTGTTTTATACGTCAATTTCAACAATAATTTTTGTGCCGGAACATGTCAAAAAAAAAAAATATCGAAAAGTTGCAAAAACTTTTTAATATATAACTTATTAAAACATACATTATAAATGAAACTTTGATCCACGAAGCAAAGAGTTATTTCTCGAATATATGGTCTAGTACTAGTACCATAAGTTTCCTATTTCAACTTCAATTATTGTTTTAAGAACTTCAATTATTGTCATAAAAACAATTATACATCTATGTGTTCCTCACAACTAAAAATAAAAACAAATGAAATGACAGCATCCTATCGAACGCTATAGCTCAGTCAATCAAGAAACTAGGTTACATCATTTGGTCAAAATCTTTAGGAAAAGAAGATAAGATATGTGGGGGATGATTTCCTAAAGTTTGATGGCACTGTACACAACGATATCTATGTCGACCAATACTTTTTCCCAGCCTTTGGTTACTTACGTATGTGGTATTTGTTTTATTAGTTTAAATTTTAGTAAGTGACATTTTTCTTAAAGAAAGAAATGGCGAATCAAGATAACCTGCTATTTGAATCTTGCCGCATATGTTGTCCATGCACTGCAATATAGCACGAATTAGGCGAATTAAAAAAATAAAACACTATTAAGATTAATTATCAAAAAGGAAAAAACATTCTTAAGATATCTTCAATTCTTCACCTATTAATCGCATGTATATTACCGGACTGTTTGTCAACGGGGCCAGATGAAACTTGACGCAATGCCTACAAACTAAAATTTCATGACTCAAAATAAGCATTATAAAAGTCAGAGTTAACTTGAATTTGAGCAGAAAATCAATCATGTCTGTTTGAGACAAAAAAAAATACAAATCCGATCGACTAAAAGGTCAATTTTTTTTAACATGAATATTTAGTGTGTCTATTTGTTATAGGACTCTTTTTTTACTTTAATATTTCTTTTCAGCTAAGATTTGACCTTTATTATGTAAGTTAAAGTTTTTGATAGCAATATAGTTTTATTTTGATTATAATTTCACTTCACTCATCTGTTTTTTTTTTTCACACTATTCTTTATGAATAGAGTTAGTTATATATATATATATATATATATATATATATATATATATATATATATATATATATATATATATATATATATATATATATATATATATATATTGCGGTTGTTCAACTTTTTTATACACTTTCGTAATTACGCTCAAACATTATTTGCATCACATTTTTGACAGGAATGCGTGGACAAGTTTATTTAGGAAATGGATAATTAATTTAGTGGAACTAAATTATGTGTAAACGTATTAAATAATAATTAACTTTATAGTCATATGTTGTCACAATTTTCCAAAATTAATATGAAAATCTCATGACTACTACCGTACTCGTCTACGCAGTTTTCATGCACACCCACTTAGTCAAATGATATGATTTCTTTCTTTATTGGAAAATGTTATGATATTTTGGCCATATACCTAACAAATCCATTGAAGTAGTTGGAGCGAAATGATAGGCTCGGCAAATTCTTAGGAGTTCATTAGACTAGTTGAGACTTGAGAGCTAAACTGTATATTAATTAATTAGTGACAATTTGGAGTTCATAAAGATAAAAACTAAAAAAAAGGTTTATTTCCATAGTTAGGTCATGGTAATTCACAGGAGGTAGAATGGAGTTATTACAATAGTTGGCGTAATAATTAAGGGTAATAGCAAATCAAAAAATGAACAAAAATTGTGGCTGTTGAAAACTGAAATCGGATTGGAGGAAATTGTTCTTTCTAAAAATATTGATTAATTAAAAGCACAATAGATCAAAAAGGTGGCATGATGTACGTATTAATTGATTCTACATTTATCATCAGCAAGAATATTGAAGAGCTTTTATCAGAAAAAAAAATGTCGAAGGAAAAACAGGAAAATATTAACAGGGCCCCGACATTTACTGATAATTTTGCCACTCACAAGTTCTAGGAGATAAAGTCTCCAACTATGAAGTTATATTATTTTATTGAGCAGCCGTATCAAAGTTCCGGAGATAATTGTGGCATCTTCAATCCAATACATACAAATTATTCTGCATTAAGATAAATCTAATCAAAAGAAATCTATTAAGATTGCAATTAAGTGAGCTTAATATATCCATTAGAGTGTGGATCTTGAATGCCTCGAGATTAAAATATAAATTTATATTTCTGAACTAAAATATAAATACCAAAAATTGTTATTTTGTTAAAATGGTCATGATAGTCCCAAGTCACACTAGAATTTTCCTATTTCGCATAAATAGAATTTAGAAAGAACTAAACCATTCTCAAATGTTTCGTTTAGATACGAAAGACCAACATGCTACGTACACAATACACATCTCAAATTTATTGATTCTCGACTTAGCATTAATTACTGCAATTGGGAGTTGGGATTATTTTAGTTCTAACAATATATACATCAACACTCCTGAAATTTGCTCTACATACAAAGCCTCTTCTGAAATAGAATATATTGAAACACTCTGTGAAACTTATAATATCATTTCAATGAAGATCTATATATCCATAATACTTTCAAGATCTGAGAGTGTCTTCGATATTATTCAACCGTTTTTAAAAGTTTACTATAACATATTTTGTTCGTTTCAAGTTAAAGGTGTTTGTGTAAAATATTAAGATATTCTTACTTTGTAACTAGATCAAATCTCATAAGGTGTAAATTCAATTATTCCTAACGTTTAAGCCCTAATGAAATAATCTCCACCCCAGGCCGTCGACTTTTTTTCATAAATGGTAGAATTTTAAAAACTGGAAATCTCTTCTTGTAGTGCCTTGAAATGTCTGTGATGTTATAGACATTGAATGATCAACTCAATAAAGGAACCCTAATGTATATCCATCAACTCTTGACATTTTTTTATCATAATAATGCATGTAAAAGCCTCTTTATTTTCTTAGTGGGCGAGTACATTTTCTAGTACATCCGTGCACTCATCACCTTGTCATTTCCACCACCATGAATCCATGATCACCATCCCTACAAGATTTTCTTACTGCATAATTAAAAGGAGTAAGTCGTCGATATATATATATATATATATATATATATATATATAGGAGCACTTTTATTTATGCCACACAAAAAATAATTCAATATGTGTAATAAAAATACTTCTGTCATTGTATTACATGAATACAAGAAACCTTTACATGTATTGGACTTTTACCACCGTGTTTTGTGATGAAGCACCGCTACTATATAAGCACAACCATATGGTACAATACACACCGATATATAATTACATGGTCTAGTATTTTAGCAACAATTCACTAACTTTTGATTTGTATAAAATGATTACATAAATGCTCCATAAATATTGACAACTTGAACTTAGGTACTTCTGCGTTTCTCTTGCTCCAAATTGGTCTGTTTCCAGTCACAAATGAAAAAGGATCGTAATTAAATTAATTTCTTTTTCTGAAAGTTGGCACGTAGAGATCTTTTTTGTAAATTGACAATTTGTGATACTTGAACTCATACTTTTTTGGTTCGAAAGAAAGGAAAATAATTTAGATTATAACCTTGCGAAAGCAACTCTGATCTTATCAGCAAAGAGTAGCGGGAATCAATCAATTCACCAATATTTTTTATCTAGTTTGATTAGAAACTCGACGCAGTTAATGTTTCCTTTTTTCACCTTTTCGTTCTGTTTTGATTAAAGTTCATGAAGTATCATGCTTGCAGTCTCCTATATAATACGTAGTTAAATGGTCGATATCAACTCAATTCATATTTGATAAGCCTTATAGTCCAGTGCATTATCTTAGGCTGGAGTTCGGGGATGAATGGTATATACACTATATATGTAGTTTTATGCGTGACTAATTAGCTGTGACGGACGATCCATATCTTGGACCTTTTTATATAGAGGGTATATCTAATACCATATATAATTATAAAACGACATATGATCTTTTGTCCCACTTTTTTGTTGCGTTTTGAGTTCTGCATAATACACTATCCATATTTTAGTACTAATGCACGAGTTATTCATCCAGTAACCTCTATTTATATATTAAGATTAAAAACGTGTCATCGAGATACAAAAAATAGGACAAACGATGTTTACCTAAGCTATATAAGAATATATAACATATGTGAATAAAAAGAAAAATGGCTTAGACAATCCCGCGTAAATTTCAAATCACCTTGCCGCAATTTGATCAAAAATTCACTTCAAAAGTTTGACCAGTTTCATATTGAGGCACACTGTGTGCATAAGCATATATTAAATATTAAACTATTATATCCTCTCGCTATAAGCCTTTTAAACAACTATTTAATAATCTTTATCATACTATAAATTCAGCCTTACCACCAGTTCCCATTCGCCTTCATCACCAATTCATTCACATTTCACACTGAAACAAATCATACTCTTTATTATTAACTCCTCATTACAACCTAAACAATGCAATCCACTGAATTAACTCACATCCATAATTACCTATTCTCTTCAAATCAAACTCAATTCCCTCCCAATTTCCCATATATCAACAACACCAAACCAAATTACAATCAACTCAACACAATCCTTAGCCCTTCATATGAATCATACTATCAACTCCAAACTAATCCCCAAATCCAGCTCCAAAACCTCAACACTCAATCCACGTACTTGAGCAGCAACTCGACTTCAGACGAAGCGGATGCGCAACAAATAAGCAGCGTAATAAACGAGAGAAAGCAGAGGAGAATGATATCGAACAGAGAATCTGCGCGAAGATCGCGTGTTCGCAAGCAGAGGCAGTTGCAAGAGCTTTGGTCACAGGTCGTGTGGCTCAGGAATGAGAATCAGCGGATTGTCGAGAAATTGAACCGGTTATCGGAGAGTCGCGATCGGGTTGTTGAGGAGAATGCTCGGATTAAGGAAGAGACTACGGATCTTCGTCGAATGATCGATGAGATGCAGATGAATCCTGGCGTTGATGATGATGATGATAAGTAATTGAACTACATGCAAATATGTTTGAGATCCAAACGAGACCCATATGATCATGTTAATATTGATGCAAATATAGTTCACGTTAAGATTGATGTAAATATAGTGTTAGTGTTATGAGGTAGTTACTAATCTGTAATTTAAAATATATTATTATCTCAATCTTTGTTTGCATTGTAACAATTTCATGAATTAATTTTCCTTTTTAAAGTCACTATGTAACATGTTGATGTTATTAATAGTCAACAGATGTAGCTAACTGTAATTAAACGAAAAAAAATAAAAAATAAGTAAACATGGATTATATAATAGGTCCACTCTACCCTATGTCATTTGTCTAATTAGAGAGACATTTTGACTAGTCATACTATTAATATATAAAAGAATGGTGACTCCCTTATATTATGCAATGAATTGCTCTGAATTACATCGCAACTTTAGTTCACATCTATATACTATAAGAGTCCCATCAAACGGCATAATATTTCTTGTGGCAACATAAGAACTCTTAATACATGATCTTAATGAGTACAAAACAATCTTGCAACGTATTGTATAATTACGTCAAAGTGAAGAGCTATTAAAGATTAGTCACAAAAAAAAGAGCTATTAAAGATAACTTCTTAAACAATTTGATATTTTTGTTAGTTTTCATAGATGAGGAAAAATCTGATAAAAAATTTTAAAGTTAAAACTGGTCTAATTTCTCCATTTCTCTCGTAGACCAACATTTCTTTTTATGTTTTGCCAAAGTCCGCAATTGGCCAAAAAAAATCCTCCATTAAAAACAGAAAAATAAAAAAATAAAAAATCCACTTACGCGGGTTTAGGCCTCTCTCTCTCTCTCTCTCTGTCTCACACACACACACACACACACACACACACACACACACACACTCACAAACAGAGCCTGCATCGGTATTGCGCATAAACCCCCCATGAATCTACATCCCTAAGAGAGCCAACACTTCCTACTGTACATACACACACACAGTGATACAGAGACACTAAAGTGCCCTTGGATTTGGTTCAATTTCTCATTGAGGCGACGACGGTGAAATTTCATCGCGATGGCGGTGGCGATCCGCGGCGGTCGCGCCGGATCCAACGGCGGATCGGTGCTCCGAAGCTTCTTCAGCTACCGGATCTTCGTTTCCGCCATGTTTACGCTCCTATTCCTCGCCACTCTCTCGGTCCTCTTCTCATCTCACCCCTCTCACAACGACGTAAGTGCGCACTATTTCACCTCCACTGCGTGTTTTTAGTTCTATAATTTTTTTTTTTTTTTGGATTTTGTTCAGTTGATATGCTTGCAGTTGTGCATTAACCGCTATTAATTGATTTACTAAATATGAAATGTGAAATTCGTGACTGTTGCTGTCAATTTAGTTAGATATATGTATTAATTATGGAGAAGTGAAGGAAAATTCATCGAATTAGCTTAAGATGGTAATGATTAGTTGTATATTTGGATTTACTTCACTCGTATATGCCTGCGGTTGTGCATTAATCGCTAGTAATTGATAAACGAAGGACGAAGGTGAAATTTCTGAGTGTTGTACTTGATTTAGTTATGGAAAAACTGAATGAAATGGATTGAATGAGCTTAAGATTATTTCGTTTGTAATTATAATCAGGTTATGGAGATGAGTGGAAATGCTTATGTCCAACGAACTTTCCTTGCTTGGCAGTCAGATCCGTTGAAGACTAGATTAGATTTGATATATAACGAGGCAAACAATCACGCCGCGTTAGTGAACGGGTATGCTGCTTACGCGAGGAAGCTTAAGCTTGAGATATCGAAGCAGCTTAAGATGTTTGATGATTTAGCTAGTGATTTCTCGGAGCTTCAATTGAAGCCTACCTATCGCACAGCGTTGTTTGAATCCGATAGGGCAGTTGATGAGGATGTACTGAAGCAATTTGAGAAGGAGGTGAAGGATAAGGTCAAGTTTGCTAGGTCAATGGTTGCAGATTCCAAGGAGTCCTATGACAATCAATTAAAGATTCAGAAATTGAAAGACACAATTTTCGCTGTTCACGAGTTGCTTGTGAAGGCCAAGAAGAATGGGGCTTTTGCTAGCCTGGTTGCCGCCAAGTCCACTCCTAAGAGTTTGCATTGTCTTGCGATGCGTCTTTTGGAGGAGAGAATTGCACATCCGGAAAAGTATGAAGATGATGAGTCTGACCCGTTATTTGAGGATCCGAATTTATATCATTATGCTATATTTTCAGATAACGTGATTGCAATCTCTGTGGTGGTAAACTCGGTTGTTAAGAATGCCGAAGAACCATGGAAACATGTTTTCCATGTTGTCACCGACAGGATGAATTTTGCTGCTACCAAGGTTTGGTTTAAGATGAGGCCATTACAAGGGGGTGCTCATATAGAAATTAATTCCGTGGATAATTTCAAGTTCTTAAACTCCTCATATGCACCAGTGCTCAGGCAACTGGAATCTGCAAATATGAAGAAGTTTTACTTTGAGACCAGGCCAGAGAATGCAGCTAAAGATATGAATAATATGAAATTTAGAAATCCTAAGTATCTATCAATGATCAATCATCTGCGATTCTACTTGCCCCAACTATATCCAAATCTGCACAAAATTCTATTTCTGGATGACGACGTTGTAGTTCAAAAGGATTTGACTGCCTTGTGGCAAGTTGATATGGATGGAAAGGTGAATGCTGCTGTCGACACCTGCTTTGGGTCATTCCGTCGCTATTCAGAATATCTTAACTTTTCTCATCCTCTCATCAAGGAGAAGTTTAATTCTAGGGCATGTGCTTGGGCATTTGGCATGAATATGTTTGACCTTGATGCTTGGCGACGGGAAAAATCCACTGATGAATACCATTATTGGCAGAATTTGGTAAGCTTTTTAAGAGTTATTTCTTTCTGCTTCTTTTTGGTGAATAATGTCTTCTTTTCCATCATGTTTAAGCTTTATTAAGTCATGTGATTCTTTACAATTTCTTTCTTAATGTACTTACTGGAAGGTTCTATTCTATAAATGACCAGAATGAGGACCGTACTTTATGGAAGTTGGGGACACTACCAGCTGGACTTCTTACCTTTTACTCGACAACCAAATCATTGGACAAATCATGGCATGTTTTGGGGCTCGGGATCAATCCAAGTATCAGCATGGAAGAAATAAACAAGGCTGCCGTCATTCATTTTAGTGGAGACATGAAGCCGTGGCTGGATATAGCCATGAACCGTTATAAGCACCTCTGGACGAAGTATGTGGATAATGAAATGGAATTTGTACAGATGTGCAATTTTGGCATGTAAAGAAGTATGACAACTTTAAAGGCTGCAAAGATATTGTTCATCACACCAGTCCCTTGAAGTAACATTCTTCAAGCCTTCTCGGAACACTCATTATAAGTTATAAATTTCAGAACTTAGGTTGTAAGTGTTACTTTCTCAGCCAATATCTTTTAATGATGGTTACAATTGTTTCCTGATATGACGAAGTTATGTCGTTTGTGTACGTGGAGAGGGGTTTCTGTATATCATCTCATACTGGAGTTCTTTGAGCTAGAACTTCTAGTGGGTACTAGTTTTACTCTGGAAAATCAAAGAATTTGTTGAATAAGCTACTCTGTTTAGAGTGGACTTGGTGGTTTTTTCGGGTCTCTCTCTAGCTTGTGATGTAAATAACTCAGAGGGGCGTTTTGTGCGTCACTGTGTTTGTATATCTGCATCCCATGTGAACGCTGGTGATCGATCAGGTGACATGTGCGTGGATGCACCAGTTCTGCAAATAGAACTCCTAAGGAAGTCAGAAAGAGCAAATTGGGCAATCAACGGATGAAAAAAATTTTATGAATTGAGTTTGATACAAGAAGACTTGGTTACTAAAGAACTTAACGGACATATTCGACTTAGTTAAAATGAGTGAAGAATGAAACATTCATGTATCTGATTCAGTGATGTTAAATTTTATCCTCACGCCCTGCTTCAGTTTTAGTTCTTTTATTCATCTCCTTAAAATGCTTTATTCAGGGAGAATGATTGTTTTTTCAAATAGTATTGTCCAAGATATCTAAGTCATCAAATATAGCAGTTTTAGTTATATTATAGCAACCACGGTCAGGCTTATGACAAGGAAAAGTTGATTGATGGTGTTGGAAAAGAATTATATGCATGAACTGATCTAATGTGGCTAAGAAGGGATGGAAATTTGGAGTTGGGGGCACTGGTTAGGGTCTGCAGTGTAATAATGTGAAATTGAAAGATTATATTTATTTTTAATTCTCATTTTTTTCATATTTTTGGTATTGGGATTTATTTGTGAACTCTAGTCAAATATTGATTCCACATTCATAATTTTTGCAATTCTGATGGACTCCATCAGTGTTTCGAACTGATCTACATGGACTGGAAGTGAAACATAATTTTCGTTGTATCATTTTCTACGTGAAAGGATAACATTCTTCTAAGTGAAATTTCACGAAAAAAAGTATATCAGTAGATCACTTTTAGCTAAAAAAAATGGAAATACAAGACGAATTAATTTTTGTAACGTACAGAAATATTTAAAACTCTTTGAAAAAAAATATAGATTCTTTTTTATACTTAGTAGGTTTAGATACAAAAAAAAAAAAAAAAAAAAAACACATGTCGTGAAATTTAAGAAAATTACATACGTGATGACGTAAGCGTCAAATAATGGTAATACTTGTTATTTTTGCAGTTTACCTATAACTTTCCTTCAAATAAAAGGGTACAACTTTCATTCAATGTTTTTCTCCATCTTGGAATCTTCTCATCAACCTAAAACGATAT
Source organism: Misopates orontium (assembly GCA_946800315.1). Taxonomy (NCBI): domain Eukaryota; kingdom Viridiplantae; phylum Streptophyta; class Magnoliopsida; order Lamiales; family Plantaginaceae; genus Misopates; species Misopates orontium. The sequence continues at coordinate 14,420,257 of OX326953.1, read as the reverse complement.
GATGCGATAAATATCTTGTTTTAACTAGCGTCATTAGTTCTTATATTATAATTTCATTTACACATAACTACGTACAGTCCGAAAGTATATTATGCCTAATACTGTTTGCAACATCTGAAACCATAGTTAGATTTTGTGCAACATGTTAATAAAGTTGGAACTCGAGCACTTTGACCTTGGAAATTATGTTTATTTGATCAAAAGAGAATCACGACATACTCTTTCTTTTCTCAGCAGAAAAGAAAAGAAACGCAAACAAATTACATTAATTTCCAACAAAAGAACAGAGAATCTTAAAATTGATGAAATTTGAACCTAAACTTCAAAATCAAACACCAAAAATGAAAAGGAAATGAAGGTCTCTTCATTTGTTCATGCCAGTTGCATTCTTCACTGCATCAACTGCACCTTGGGCCGTGGCCTGTGCTTGCTGTCCAGCCTATAACCAAAAAAAAAAAAAGAACAACTCTTCACTAACAAATCTGAAATTATACAAGTGTGACACCTAAAGAGGCAAATAATATTTTTTATAAAAAAGTATTTGTTCAAGAAATTGATTATTTGACATGTTCGCTAAACTTTGTTTGCTTCTAATTTTGATGAACAAATAATAAGATTATTACATGTTGCATTGTATCCATGGCAGATTGGGCAGCATTGCCAGCCTTGTCCATCATCTGGTTACCCTTTTCCTGCATTCACAACATAATCACATAATCATCAGCTAATAAAATGTAATTTATGCGTCTCGAGTGTGTATATTTTAATAAATTATTGCGAGATTATCCCAATTAATTATAATTACAGGTTTTCTAGCCGGTTCAAATTCATTACTATATTTTTTATTAAATATATATATATATATATATATGTATATATACATATGCGCGTGCACACACGTAAATGTGAAGGAGGTAGGTGGCGCTATGTGAGTAAATTAATCGAGAAAACATTATCTAAAAAGCCTAAAATTACCTGGGTTTGGCCCTTTGCTTGGCCAGCTTGGTAGCTCATGTTCTTTGAATTATCCATCTTTTTCTTGAATAAGCTCTTTCACAACAATAATTAGATCGAAACTTGGTATATAGTTGTTATGCAGATGTGCTTTCAGTGTTATGGGGCACTTGAATTTATAGCCTTTTTGAGGCATATGAATGATTGCCACGTGTCATCCTTTTTATATAATTTCCATCCTGTTATCAAATGCCACGTGTCATGCAGAGAAGTGGGAGAAAAAAAACGCCATCGTGTGTCTAGTTCACTAGTTGTAACTGAAGAGCTATTCAGAGGCACTAGACTAGAAAGCAATGTTGAATATTTCAGCTGTTTAGTGGGTAAAACTTAAAAGGAGCTTAGTTGTTTCTTTTTTTTTTTTCTAATTCTTTTTTAACGAAAGCTTAGTATTGTTTTGAGGGATTAAAAGATCTTGGACCATATAATTTACGAGTAGATGGAAAATTGTTCCTTTATCAATTTGAACTTCTATCATAATGAACTCCTTGTGAAATTTTGAAAACAGAACAAAAAATAGTTTTTTTTCTGCTGAATGTCAAAATAATATTCGTGGATAAAATTTCAATTTCAATTTGAGTTTTTTTTTTTGGGGATATTTTTGTGGAGTTTTTAAAAAATTAGAGAAATTGTTAAATACCTAAGTTCGTGGTATTTTTCTCCACGCTAATCTAACCTCATACCACGCCGTAGCTAAAACCATGGACTTTTTAAAGCTAAAGCAGCCCACCAAAAATTGCTTCTTAAGCTAAAATATCCAGTAGTCCACGAACGTGTTTCATATATATTACTTACTAGTCAGACCAATTCAATCTAAATTACTTTGACACTTTTTATCTACATCAATTTTATGATCTGATTATTAATATTATGATTATAACTACATCACGTACTTATTATTATTATTTTAAATTGGCAGAAGAAAAAATAATTGCAAAAACTTTAATATCTTTCAGATTCCTATATTAGTGTTACATTAAATTAACGGGCCTCAGTTCGTAAATATGCCCCATGCTCATTAGGCCCAACTCAAAAAATAAAAGTCGAATCTAACTAAAATATGACGAATAGTTCGGGTCAATGCCCAATTGCGCATATTCAATTAATTTTACCCAAAAACCTGTGCCCTAAAACCCTAATTTTCACATTTTTCATCGTTCGTGCGGATTTACGCATAATTACACCGTTTGTTTGTTGAGATATGGCAGCAGAAGATTCAGTGAAGAGAACGAAAAGTGGCAAGAAAAAGAGAGAAGATACACCTGAGGCGATTAACGATAGAGGTACTTATATACTTTTATCAGTTTCATTCATGTTATCACAAAGATTTTCGGAATATTTAATGTTAGAAATAGTGTAATTTTACATGTATTTGTCAGTTGTAGTTATGCTTCATCATAAAGTTTAAATTTTTTTATTTTATTTTTTGGTGAAGCAGAAGAAATAAAGCAAAGGAATAAAAAGATTGAGAAGTTGAGTAATAAGAAGAAAAGGAAGAATGCGGCGTCACCGAAAACTGAACATGATGTACCTCAAGTTGATGATAGATTGCCTAATAAAAGGATTGGTGTAGCTGAACCGGGAGATGATAAGTTGCGGAAATCGAGGAAGAAGATGAGGACGGGGGTTAAGATTGTCGAAACGAGCGATGAGCCCCATGCGAATGGTGATGTATCTGAACCACGGAATGGTATGTAATTAGACATATATTTTGTCCCTTTATATGTGTGCAAGTCACTGGAGATAGTGCGGCGTTCCAAAAAGTGAATATTGGATGATGTATATATGCTCGATTGTGGCATTATAGTTTTGTGTATTGGAATAGGTTCAGCGAAGAAGGACTTGATTTGGTACTTTTAGTAATTGGCTATGATTTAGTGCTTATATATTGAAGATATTTTGGGCGTCAGGTTTTGTTTAGGTTCTTGCTCAATTTTGTACTAAAATGCTTGTGGAGCATCTTTTTTGTGTTTGGATAAGGGTTTCCTGAATGTCTGCACATATTTGCATTGTTAAACACATATAAACAATGTGGTGTTTAGGACTTTTGGGTTGTGGAGTGGGGTGAGAACTACATCGGGAGGCAACCATGTAAATCCATGCAAAACCAAATTCGCAAGTCAGCCTGTCGCAATTGAGCGAGGTGAATGATTGATTCCTCTAGTTGTCAATGCATGACTTAAAGTTTCTAAATGCAACCATGTTTTGGAGTTTCCTGCTTTAAGATTTCTTTTTGAACATTCCTAGATCTATATGTCCAGGATATGTCATGAGCATTTTTATTTCATAATGTGGTTGGATGAGATTATTTGACCTGGCATATCTGGAGTAAAATGGAGGAACAGTGATTTGAATATGGCTACACATTGAGTGGACCTGTTCATTTCCATAAGGATGTAACTGTTCAATTTCTTCAATATCTCAAACTGGAACATTATATCTCAAATTGGATTGCTACTTTTTTCAGATAATGAAATAGTTAGCCTGTCACCCAGAGAGCATATTCCCAGCACTGGAGGGCTTAATGAAGCTGATACAAGAAGAAGATCCAAAAGTGGTAAAAGAATGGTCATGCAGAATGTTTAACTTTCTATACTTCTCTGGCTCTATGTCGTGATTTTTGTATTTGAACAATGTCTTCCTCTTTTTTGCAGGTAAGTCCAAAAAAACCGCAAAAACAAAAAAGAAGAGCCAATTACTAGCAAGTGACTTGACCAAGGATAAGTCACCAGAAAAGATTGAAGCAGCTGCAGAAAATGAAGTTTATGAGATGTCATCAGGAGATGAAGATTACTCGAAAGGAATGAGAAGTATGTATTCCTGGTCAGGACACTTTTATGGATTTTCATATACATTTTTTATTGCTTGTTCCCAGATATTGTTCTTGTTAGATTTTATGTTCTGATAGATGATCAATCCAGATGTCGTTTTCTTCAGTCTCATGCAAATTCTGGATACCACCGAATATTGACTTTTATCGTGTCTTCTTAACCATGCACAATGTCGAAATGAAGAAATACCTTTTCGCCTTTTTGCCCCTCAAAGACTTCATGCTTGTTTGTTGACATCTCACATCAGTTCATTGTGGTTTGCTGCAACTAGTGACTTGGCACCCAGCGAATATAAAATCTCAACGGGAAAGTTCTCTAGATATGCCAATGTATCCTCTAGCTTAAACTATATCGAGATATTCGAGCTTAAGTTGCCTTATGTGTATTTATTTAGTAGCAATAAATCATTGTAGTGGGTGTAAAACGTGAGCTCATCTCAACAAGAATGGTATATGCTGTACTTTTAGGTGCTGTACTTTTAGGTTTGTCGAAGGTCAAGCAATGCGCACACTGGTTTTAATTACTCTCCTCCTGTTTTATTGTGTTGAAAAATGTGTACCTTTTTTTTTTTTTTTTGAAGATGGTAGATGTAGGTACTGCTTCGCATTTTTAACGGGGGAATTTTATTTATCTTTTTATCCAGAATGGATTATGAAATACCACCAGAGCAGGCCTGGGGCAAAAGTGCTACATGAAAGAATTGATGACTTCATAATGGCTCATGAGGCGAAAGAGGAGCAGGTGATGTTTTTACTCTGTGCATGTTGCTCAATAGTGTATGGTTCAAATAAGACTAAATTTGACGATTGTCAAGTTCTATCTGTAGCTGAATAGTTGATTGTTATCCTGAGCTGACATACACGCGATCTTGTTCAAAGCATGAAAATTTTGTTTCTTGAAATATAGTCTTTCCTTTCTGTTGCAATATGTGGTAGTGCGTTACTTTATGTTTTGTCTTCAATGAAAAGCCAAATATGGCCGTGCTGTTCACAAAATGTTGGTTTTCTGTGTTAAAATGGTTTACATGGTTCTGCAACATTTGATTATTTTCATATTTTATTTTATGCAGGCAAGAAAAGAGAGGGAAGCCCAAGCTGCAGAAGGTGGATGGACTGTAGTTGTACAGCAGAAAGGGAGGAAAAAGACCACAGATGCTGAAAGTGGAATCGCTGTGGGTTCTGTTGCCCAAGCTGCTGTTCTCGACAACATGACAAAAAAGAAAAACAAAGATGTTGGTATAAATTTCTATGGGTTTCAAAAAAGGGAAGCACAAAAAAGTGGTACGTGTTTGTTGCAACTTGTTTTGGTTCATCATTTTTAAAACTCTGAATAAGGGATATAAGGGATTATAGTCTCGAGGAATAATAAGTTTTTGGTTGCATATTTGCGTTCGTCTTGTTTGAATTATTTCATAGTTGTGAAAGTGACGACGATCTTTGAGCGCATGCAATTATAAAAGATCCTATTTAATATTCATTCATCAATTTACGGTGTTGGTCCAGTTAAGTTGATTCCTTTTAGTGGCTGAACTAGAACATAAAGTTCTTGCTGCAGCCATTTTCTGTTGATCTAAAGAATTGGCTTTCTCAGGTAGTGGGAAAGTTTGGAAACTTTCTTGAGACTCTACTTCTATCGTTTTCGAATATGTTTCAACCTTCTATATATCAGATTTTTTTGCTACTTTTCAAAGATATTTTTATTTTGTTCTAAAAAGTTGTGAAGATAGCTGTAGTAAAACTTGAAGATTTTCGTCTGGTTTCTAATGAAACATTTTTGCATTCTGGGTAGAAACTTTTAACTATTTCTCGAGTATTCGCCTTACAGCACACTAAGACCTTGTATGTATGAAGTCTCTAGCACCATTTTTTGGTCTTCTCTAATGATGATCAATTTGTGTGTTTGAGCTATATATCGGTTTTAACTTGTTACTTCAACATGTCAAGTAGTGTTGTTCCTCCAGGGCTGGTTTACCCGTTTATATTTGTTTCGTGGCATGTGGTATTATATGAAACTTTGATTTAAAAGTTATGGCATTCTTCCTGGTTTTGTCGTGTCTATGATTATCTTTCTTGCGATTCGCGGTTCCTTCTTAAACATAATCGATTTTGCTGAATGCAGAGATAATGATGCTGCAAAGCAAATTTGAGCAGGATAAAAAGCGCATACAGCAAATGAGAGCTGCCCGGAAATTCCGTCCGTATTAACTGGGGTTCATGTTTTTCAATGTATTTTAGTAACCAATAGAATTTGGATACAAAATTGTCTTTCCAAAACATTTCACACCATTAAATCCATATATTCTTTTTGGTAGTTATTAAATTTATTTTGTAACAGCACCGCTCTTGTTCACTTATATTCGTCTTATTTTCTGTGCAATTCCTCTATATATCTGTTTTTACATTCTGTAGATACGACATTGTTTATCAAATTGAAAAGATAAAATTTTGATGTCATTCTCTAGACGATTTCACCCTTTTTGAGAAAGGGGAAAACTTGTTTGGTTTCAATCTTGGAATGGTTTCGTGAGGTTTTTCCTTTCTCCATCCACCCCTCTAGTTTCAATTTGCTCGTCCACCTCCCTCAAAAAGCGTTATTGGTAGGACACCATTGATTTGAAGGCTAATATAGTAAATGTATTTGTTAAATATTATGTATTGGACAAATAATGTGTATTAGGTCTATTTAGAACAAAAAGAATTAAAATAGCTTATGTTGAATGAGATTTCATTTCTTTAAAAATTCTTTAAGTTGATTATGTTATTTATTATTTACAGACTTGATAATTTTATGAGTTTTTTTTATTATATTAAATAATGAATATCTAGCTTCTATCTTTTACAGTTATATTATATTACAATACTTTGAATATTGTGATAAGGTTATAATCATAATAACTGTGACTCATTCAAAAATTTCACTATTTTTGGTTTGGAAAAACTATATAATCTAATTTAGAAGATTTAATCTAAAGTTTTAATTTGTTCATGTACATGTTACATTATTTTTCCACCAATTCCGTTGGTAGAACCCGAGCAAATTATTCAAATTTTATTAATTTAAAACTATGATATTTCTCTTAAGGTGAATTTGAGCTACAATTAATTATTCTTTTATTTTAACTAATATATTTTTGTAGTTATTTTAATATATTTTTGTAACAAAATGAGCCCATATTTAATAGTAATCATTTTTCTTGTTCTAATTGGACCTTGTGCGTATTGTAATAACATTTAATAAATATGAAGCCATATCAATATTATTTCATCATAATGTTTATTTTAGTTATTTAATATACTTTGTAACAAAATGAATCCATATTCAACATGAGACATTTTTTCTTTCTAATTGAACCTTGTGTGTATTGTAATAACATTTAAAGATACATATACTAAATTGCCCTTCAAATTAAAGGTAGATTAGCAATGAAACTTTTTGAGGGAGGTGGATGAGTGAGACAAAACCTCAAGGGAGGTGGATGAAATTTGCCCCTTGAATTTCATTGAGATTTGAGAGTGTTGAGATCGGTACTGCGCCACTAGAAGTGGATACATGTGCAATTTTTTTTGTTTGCGATCACTCAAGCAAGACTTTGGAAGATTGTGCAAATACGGATTTCTGATTATGTCATCAAATACACAACAAAAAGCATAATCAGACACCAAAACAATTTATGTGCAATGTACAAACCATAATTTCTGTTAAAAAAGGTATAAAAACATGACAAAAAGAATGGTTTTGCCAACAAATACATGACACTGATATAAATACAAAAAGACCTAAACTTTAAGTGTCTAATTAATATATCAACATCCCCTTGACAATGGTTTGACTGTTTGTTTCTAGGGAACTCAAGTAGGAGGTTAACCCTCAACGTGAGCAAAATCGTAAGAAAAAGATAAGTGATAATAGTAATCAATTTGACCCTTATTGGCGTTACAATATTGGCGGTTATGAGACTCATTTACGTTGTCTTTAATTATACCAACAAACTGGAAGACAAATTAGAGTGCGAAGTTGAGCTTCACAAGTTGAATAGAGTCATCAAGCACTACAAAAATACAGGTAAAACTGATAATTTTGGATTGCATTAGTGGTGTATTGTTGCTTTTCTGGAGCAATTGCGGACTCGCGTTTAAAAGCTAACTGTCATAGCGGAGGATTACAAAGTATGATAAAACTTTTATTTTTGGGTTAATTGCCAAGTGTCAAAAATTGTGAGTTAATTTTTCAGATAATATAACAGCTAACCCATCATCCAGAGATCTGTGTCCTATTGCTAGAGGAGGGCTTAATAAAACTGATTTAAGAAATCATAAAAGTGGTAAAAGTATGTATGAAACAGATTTTTCGTTGGATATTTACTGGATTTAGTGAAGCGTTCTATAAAGTGAATATTAGATGTTAATGTTTCAATATCTCTTAATGTTTCAAAATGTCTTTCATTGTTGTCTCCATAAAAATAAACATTAAAGGCTTTTCAAAGTAAACGACAACGGTTATTTTTAATATATCGAAAAGAGTCTAAATATTGTGAACATTTTCTAATATTTCATGAAACAAAACATACCGTGGAAACGAAACTTTGGTACATGAAGGGGCATTCTGTAAAGCTTCCTGATATTTACACTGATCTTCCTCTTCAATAAACGGTGATTTTCATTTCGATCTTATAGATACAAATAAAGTTTTACACACTTCTTAGAATATATCCGAACTCGTCAGATTCCTAAAAAATTCTTTAAGTCTCTCATATTATATAATCTTAAAAGATCAACTCATTAATTTGGCGGCTCTTAACTTGCAGTTTGAGGAACTCTATAATCAAGAACATATATATAGAAAACTGAAGCAGTTTGACGATGACCGACCTGCGATTACTGGATGTGTGGGATATCGAAGACTGCATCCCGAAGAAACGATCCAGACATTAATGGAAGAGCAAAGACTTAGGTCTGTGGGAGACCAAAAAAAAGAACGAATAAAAAGCAACAAATACTATGGCAAACATGTCGATTTGTCCTCCCCCAGAACTTACCGAGGTGCATTAACGGAAGTCTCATCAGCAATGGTGGTGACCATGATACAATTCCATGTTTACATACTTATCTTTCTTCTAGACATGTAAATGTTAGGCCTACCCCGTCAATTCAGTTATATAATGAACGTTGTATGATCACCGGACATAGGCTATGGGTAAAGATGGCTGCGATTCGGTGACATAGGTTTTTCATCACACTAGGCACAAGTGAATTTACCGAATATACCGGGTCTAAATCTCCCGCGAGTACCTCAGACTTGACAACAATGTTCTTCTTCAATGATTAGTTTTTATGTTACTTTTTGTAGTAGTAAACTAAGTTCTTTATTATTATTTGGTGTTTGTATTCATTAAAACTGCTTTTTAAGGATCCACAGGTGAATTCCTCTTCAGGGATTTTTTTCACCGTCGTCTTCCATGCAAAGTTTTCATGGTAGCAACAATACATCTTTGAGTTCAGAGACAGATAAGGTGTCATTTTCTTTCTCTTTGCTTATTGATGATCATCCTTGTCATTTTGTTTGTAATGATGATTGAATTATTTTCAACATCAATGACTCTGCAATTTTTTTGGTTCTAAATCTTTAAAATCGGTATCAAAATACATTTGCTTGTCCTTTATCTTTTCTTTTTTATTCTGGAAAACAATGTGAGAGTTCCAACTTAGTAATTAAGGTGGGTGTTGCAAATACTTATTAAAAATATTAATTGGCTTTTGGGTCCACATTTTTTAGAGCATTTGGAATACTGACTTTAAATTTGACTTGTCTTGAGTAAAATCAATAGTTTGTTGTGGTGCTTCTACTGTGTTTTAAAAATAAAATTAAAAGGAAAAATCAATTTTCATTATTTATTGCATACACAAAATTAATACTGTAAATAATTTTTAAAAAAGTTCAAAACGCTCTCAACTTTTAGTGAAATAAACGACTTTAAATAAAATTAGTAGTCACTGAACAATATCGATTACTATAAAGATATAGGTTTCCTCTCACATAATAGAAGTTACACTGATTTTTTGACAAAATAACCCGACAAGTTTTAGGCAGTTTAAAAAATTAAATGCGTGATTAGGGTTAAATAAGGAAAACAGTGTAAAAAATAAGGTAGTTGTTGTACCAAAATTGTGTTTTTCAAATTTACCTTCTCTTACTCACTTAAACAAAAAAGAAAAAGGTGTTAATATTGTCATTTTTAAGTACTCCACTATATTCCATTTCCCTATTTTGTAGGAGGAGGTTATTATTTTCTTCCTTTTTATTTCATCCGTTACAACCTTTCGGTTCTTTCAAATTATTCTAGCAAGTTTTTGTTTTACTATTCTTACTTTCAATTTTCATTTCTTTTTTTCTCTTAATTAATGGATGGTCTCTTTCGTTCTTTCGCTCAATATATGCATATTGTTCATCTATGTGTTTTGTCATGCATATTGAAATATATATTTGGTACTTCAATTTTTAATCATTTTTAGTATGTTTTTGTTTAACATGGTCAGATACGAAAACGGAAGAAACAAAATGCTCACACATCTGTTCTCTACATCAAATTCCAATTGGAGCTCTAAAGGTAAAATTTCATTGGATTTTAATTGATTGGAGTTTGAAGTTTAATACACATTATTCCTTATGTCAAAAAGTAAATGAAAAATATATATTACACAATTATAAGTTATTCTTTAAATCAAAGGAAACGTTGCACGCGGTACCGCTTGCGTCTTGGTGGCTAGTAACTTTATAAGTTCTTGCATAAAACACGTAAGTACTATACTAGTCAACTATTGTTCTTTAATTATAAAATTTATCAAGACGTGATATTTTGCAAAATTACGGGTCCACTGTTTGTTGTAAACCTATTCCTACGTCCAAGCCTACCAATTTATATTAGTTTAGTCAATTACAAAAGTGCCCCTATAAACATAATAAAACGTCAATCACATCCCTCAGTAGATTCAATTAGAAAAATGCCCAAAATTAAATCTTTCTCAAAAACCCATTATTCCTCTTATCTTTCCCTTCACAAAAAAGACTCTGTAGCTAAAGATTCAATCTTTTTCAAGCTCCATAAAACAAGATACTCCATCTTGCTTTGAGAACTGAAGGTAATTTTTACACTTTATAAGCCATTCTGATTTCAATTTGTTGTGGGCAAGTTCTTGTTTGAGTTCTTGTCTGTTTTGGGTACATGGAAAATTTTGTTTAACTGTTCATAGTAAAGATGGCGTCTTTTCCACTAACTTGGAATGATGGGTTCTTGAATGCCCCAGAAAAATTGAATCTTTGTGTTGGAAAGTCCAAGATTTTGTACAGAAATAGAGCTTTGTCTTGTTCTCTGTCCAAGAATTGCTTTAGTCCTGTTTCTAAGCCTTGTTTGTTGAGTTATAGCTGTTACAAACCCCAGTATAGATTGTTGTGTAGCAATAAGATAAGGTTAGTGGTGAATGAGAGGAGAACCATTGATGCTGAATTGATTAGAGGAGGAAGAAATGAGCTAAGAAGGAAGTTCTCGTTGAGACTGCGGCCTCGGATTCGGTTGTTGTCGAGGAGATTGAAAAGGGTTTCGGTTAAGTCGATTTTAGATGGCATAGGGACATTTTTCCGCAAGAATATCAAGAGAGTGACGCTTTCTACGGCTGTTACTGTTGTATTAGGTCTGTGTTTTTTGTTTCTGAAAATGACTGCAATCCCGACTCCGAAATCTGTTCCGTATTCGGACCTGATTACGAGTCTTCAGAATGGGGGAGTGACCAAGGTTTTGTTTGAGGAGGGTACTCGTCGCATTTATTACAATACGAATTTGGATGCAGCGAAAGAAACTAAAGTTGCAGAAGAGAAAGCGTTGCCTCCCAGTGATAATGTAGTGGCTATTGATGGAAAAAATGATCTTGCACAAAATAATGTAGGCCAGAGAAGTTTTCTTGGAAAAATGACAAAATCGCGGAGTCCAACTCCTGCTTGGGAATTTTCTACAAGAAAGATTGATCACGACGAAGGCTATCTTCTAGGTTTGATGAGGGAAAGGGGCATTTCATATGGCTCCGCACCTCAATCAGTTCTAGTTTCCATGAGGAGTATGTTGATCACGGTGCTATCTTTGTGGATTCCTTTGACTCCCCTGATGTGGCTTCTTTATCGTCAACTCTCTGCTGCAAATAGTCCTGCCAAGAAAAGAAAACCTAGCAATCAAGTGGTTTCCTTTGAAGACGTCGAGGGTGTTGATGGTGCTAAGGTGGAGCTGATGGAGGTAAGTTATATTCATATGGATTATATCCCAAAGAGTTTCAGCTTTTCAGTTTTACAGAATGAGTAAAAATACTGTCTAAGTTGATTACAAGAACTCTAGACCTTATGGGATGTTTACTCTGTCGATATTAATTCAATTTATTTATTGGTTCATGATTATAACATTATGTTTTTTTAAGGTTTGCTCTTCAAACGTTGTTCCTTTGATTATGATAATATTGATGTCAAAAAGTTTGTAAAAGTTGATTTCTGATGGGCGTCGGTATATGGCAACGGCGAAGAGTATAATACATATTTGATGTTCCTCGTAAGTGATAGTTCGAGCTTTTAATAAGTTGGTTATTCAATATGGTATCAGATTTATGTCAAGAAGAGGTTATGTTTGATATATTACCCATTTATGAAAAGAGTGTCATGTACCTGCACTTGAGGCATGCTAAAGACTAAAGATTTTAGATATCTCTGATCTCAACGAGTTTAAGCTTTTATATGGAGTGATCATACCATGGAACACACTTTGTAGTGTATGCGTTGTTTACTTCTGAAGTAACAAGAGTCACTTTTTCTTCTAATATGGGTTGTGACATCTAAAGAAACGTGGTAGTTACTAAGAACAGACAGTGTAAATATTTATTTAGGTATGACACCTTTGGATGGATGTACTCTGGCTTAATTCTTACATTCTGAAAGTTCACTTGATGTGATTTGATAACTTTGGTTGATTTGTTTACTTGTCTAAGCATCTAAGCATTTTTATTTATTTTTAAATACGACACTGATGCGTTTTTCTTCTAAAATAGATAGTGTGTTGCCTTCAAGGAGCTATTAACTACAGCAAGCTGGGTGCCAAATTACCCAGGGGTGTGCTGCTTGTTGGTCCTCCCGGAACGGGAAAGACGTTACTAGCCCGTGCTGTTGCCGGAGAAGCTGGAGTACCTTTTTTCTCAGTTTCTGCAAGTGAATTTGTGGAATTATTTGTTGGAAGAGGGGCTGCTCGAATAAGAGACCTTTTCAGTGTTGCAAGAAAAAATGCACCATCAATTATTTTCATTGATGAGCTTGATGCGGTTGGTGGAAAGCGTGGAAGAAGTTTCAACGACGAAAGGGACCAAACACTGAACCAGGTATTCTCAATCCAATTGTGTATATTGCAGCATTTCTCATTTGTGCGCTAAAACCAAATGCTCCTTTTTTTGGGTTATGTTTTTCTTTTACTAATTTACGTTATGGTATAATGATGCATGCCGTCAAACATATGTATGATCCTAAGTATTTTGGAAAAACCAACTCTGAAGTATTGATATGATTTCGTGATTGATGCATGGTTACAGGATGTTGATACAAACATGAAAATGTAGATAAAGATAAGGTTGGAATTGAAACTATTAAGTGCAAAATAAATTAAGTTTTTTTTTTTTTTTTAAAATACGCATTGAAGAATAATTCTGCATTTAGACAATCATAAATATGATGCTGATTATTGTGTAGACAACATATAAATGATATTTGTTTTAGTTTTCTGTTAATTTGTGAAATAAAATGACTAAATAATGTGTAATTGAAGGCTGTGAACATGAAAATGATAAACAAAATTTTAAATGCTGATAGGAAATAGCCCAATTAAGTGGAAAATGCAGATTATCTTGTACGTCTTGGCTAATTTTCGTTAGGCAAATTGTAGGAGGAACTTATATGATGTAGGGCCCATGTCACGAGAACCGGCTTGCAGTTTTTTCAGTAAGATAGAGAATAAAACAGGCCCATTTCATGAATCTGTCCTAAAACTGAGAGATTGTGATGATCGGAATATTGAGAACATAAACTGAAATTGTTTGATGAAAATCTATTTGCATGGCTTTTTCTTCTTCCCCCATCATAATAATTACACATCAGTTTTTTTAACTCCAAATAGTTGGAGTAGTCTTTCATATGGATTAATGATATCTTTTTTACCCACAACCTTTGCTTATGACTATTTTGCCTTTGTAGTTGCTGACAGAAATGGATGGCTTTGAGTCAGATATAAATGTGGTTGTTATTGCTGCAACAAATAGACCAGAAGCCTTGGATTCAGCTCTGTGTCGACCTGGTCGATTTTCACGAAAAGTATACGTGGGAGAACCAGATGAAGAAGGAAGGAAAAAAATATTGGCTATACATTTGAGAGGAGTCCCTCTTGAGGAAGACCTAAAGCTTATTTGCGGCTTAGTTGCATCCCTTACCCAAGGTTTCGTTGGGGCTGATCTTGCAAATATAGTCAATGAAGCTGCACTTCTTGCCGCTCGCCGAGGTAATATAAATTTGTAATTTTCTTGTTTTACTATTTGCTTAACTGTCAGAACTTGGTTGTTGGTTTTTTTGAACTTTCTCCCACATTAAAACAGCAATGATTTTTGTTTTCTGTGAAAGTAAATTATATTTTATCGCTTGAAAGTGAAAATATATCAATATATGTTAGTTAGCATGAAATACAGAACCAGGTAAACGTAATCCTTGAAATAGTGAATATTTGTGCTATTCCAAGTTGATGTAAATTGTAAAGTAACCTCTACTTATAGGAAAATAGTGTGATGATATTGAGTCTGTTGGATCCATATTCTTCAAAGAGTGACTAGGAAATTACGTTATCTCTTTATAGATAAAGTATCAATACTGATGGGTTAAATGACAACACGCATCACGTTTTTTAAAAGTTATAGAAGGTACTAGTTTTGGCCAACATTGATGATAATAATAGAACTTCTATTTGACTATTAAATTATGCGGCTTTAAAGTTGTTTAAGAAATTGAAATTCCATAAAATCATATGTTTGGTGAAAAAATCTACCTCGGGTTCCATTTATGCTTGAAATTATATTCTCTACATTTGGCAGTATCGTATTTTGAGCTGTAACCGTAACAATGTGACATAAATTCTCTCATACTTTTTACCAGCGCCGAGGTGTTATTTTTATAATTTTTCAAAAAAGTTACATCAGTAGTTCACTAAAGCCAGTTCCGAAATGTTTCTATGATCATAAAAGAATTTGCTAAAGCAGCCTAATCTTGCAATAGCCCTAAATATATAGGTGACCACTTTGTCAATCCTCGAGTGACATAAATGACACATCTTTCGTTTTGCCTTCTGTTTCTAAATCTTTTTGTTAGAGCCTTCTGATGAGTTTTGTCTATAACACCGCCTTTGGTTGAACTTACAGGTTCAGAAAATGTGTCGAGAGAAGACATCATGGAAGCTATAGAAAGAGCCAAGTTTGGAGTAAATGAGACGCCAGCAAATGCAAGTACGTTAAGTAAGGAACTCGGAAAGCTCTTTCCTTGGATGCCAGCTCTTAGGGGTAGAAATGATACCAGACGAGACGGAGGGCAAGGTCTCCTAGGCTATCAAACTCTAAGCTGAAAAGTGTACGTTTCTTTTTTATTTATTTATTTTTTTTTGGTTTACATTTATCAGATCATGTTGTATGTCGTTTTAGCGCACAAATACGGAGAATAAACTTTGATTATCATCAGCTGAGAATTTAGATACGAGTTGAATGGCATGATTTTCGTTTGAAAAGAACAAAGCTTTTCTAGTTCTATATTGGTATACAATGTAGGATTGAACTCTGAGGTGTGATGTGATCTATCAAATTTTATGTCCTCCAGATTGGTAGAAAGAGCGTCAGGCTTATTATGGGGGCAAGCTGTCGGTTTTTCATTCGAGTTACAAGCCAAGTGTTTTCTTATTAAATATGAAAATTTGGAAATTAATTATAGTATTGTTTTCCTTGTTATGAACTTAGATTTGTTAACCACTAGCAACGCTGACACGCGGTATTTAGTCATACGTAATTATCTTACAGATTAAAGAAAACAATTCAAATTAAGGTCGAAAATCTTGGTAGTACAGCCGCTGCACCTAATAATCTCTCCCTCTTGAGAGAGAGAGAGAGAGAGAGAGAGAGAGAGAGAGAGAGAGAGAGAGAGAGAGAGAGAGAGAACTTGAATAGACATTTGGGGAGCAGTTGAAATGGAACTCCGGTCTCCCTCGTGACGTTCCCTCCAGGATACTCCTTCCGGGTGACGTCCCTCGGCTGCGAAATGCCAGCCTCTTTGGAGTCTGTCATTTCTTGTCCTCTTGCAAGCTAATGAAACACAGAAACCTCCGCTACGCTGCAGTTTCTTGCTTATTCAGTTCGGTCGTTCACTTCGTTCCTCCCTCCACCTACCCGCCCCGTTCGGTCAATTTTATAGGATAAAATTTCCCTCACGGTGAAAACAAAACTATAGTCATAACCCAATTTCAATAGTATGTCAGTAAAATTTGACAAAATAAAATCGGCAAAACCCTCAATCATGGGTGTTTTTCCATTGTGCCCCATAACCTATAAAAATGTGCGATATGCCTTTAAACTTATTGATTTTTGTGCGATTTGCTTCATGAGTCGTTGATCAACCCTTTATTTTTGGACACATGTCTGAATTGTTGTCCGTTAGATTTGACATCAAGGGGCAAATCACACAAAACTCAATAGCAGGGCATATTGCTCATTTCATAGGTTAAGAGGCACATTGCAAAAGCATTCATAGATTGGAGGGTTTGCTGCAATTTTCCCAAGTAAAGATGTAAACAAAGGTTGGTGTAACAATGTGCATTTTCGAATGGTTTTCACTTACCAATTTTTATTTTATTTTTAAAAATAAAATGGCCTTTTTGTTTGTAATGTATATACAAGACATCTCTTTTTAAGCCAAATCTGGCTAAACTAATATCAACATTTTCAACTGGCTTCTAATATTCAGTTAAAAAGTCTAATGATCGACATTGATGATGGTTATGAAAAATTTACCTCCACGTTTTTCTTTTACTTTTGTTTTGTTTGCATTTTTGGTTCTATATTTTGATAGAGTCATTCGATTTTATGGAGGTGGTGTTCTTTTTCTTAATGTTTATTAAAGTTGTTGATTTGCAAAACTCTTAATTCCTAAAATGCGAAGATGTGATACTATAACTCACTCAACTATTCAGGCATGCTATAACACATAAACACATCAACTTTATAACACATTAACATATCATCTGAAGATAAAGAATGAGTAACCAAGAACATAGACGAGTACCAGAATTTTATTTGACGGTGCCAACAGTTAGCAATTTATTCGTTCACTTTAAGAGATACAACAAATTCTAATAATCAAAAACCATAAAAGAAAAACATTTGTTGTTCTCTTCGAACGGTATGTACAATCAATTGCGCTAAGCCGCTAACTATAAGCCTGTCAAACTACTTGTTCGCCCGTACTTCTGTTCCAACTCCAATAACCATCAATTCTCTCGATTATTTCGCGGTAGATCCGGATCCAGCTTGTAACCCGTTAACCGAATCAAGAAGTTGATGTTAATCGCCTGAACAACTCCTTCCTGCAGATTGTACAAACAAAAACAAGAACTATTGAAATAACTTACTTAAAATATTGAATAAAATTATAAATGTATTTAATTGTTTGATATAAATATATACCTCATGAGTTTTCTATCAATGGATGTAGTAGCCAAGAGACCTCTGTTTTCCTCTGCCCTCCTTAAGAGATAAGGCATGATCTGATCAACCGGTCCGAATGGCAAATACTTACTAACTCTAAAACCTGCATTTCTCAAACCAAATGAAAGTGCTTCTGCCATCCCATAGAGCTGAGCAAATTGCAGATTTTGGCTGTCCTTTTCGATTCCTAGATCAACTGCTTTAGTAGCTGCCAGTTTTCCTGCACATCATGATTCATGTATAATTGAACACTCATCTTCCATATATTAAGATCAAGAACATGTAACCATCACAACTGCGCAAACTACGAGATCCAAAATGGAATAGAAGATCCTTGTCGCACTTACCTGATTCAAGATTGTGAGTTGCAAGAACCACTGATCCTGGCCCAACCGCAATCTGGTCCAGCATGAAAGCAGCGCACTCATTGTAACACTTATGAGTATTCCCAATCCCTTCATGGATAGGCGACTTGGCCCCCAAACGAGTAGCCAACTTTCTTTCACCAGACATATACGCCCCTCTGACCAACTTAAACCCCATCGGCACGCCAATCTTGTCCGCGTCCTTTTTTGCTATCACCAGTCTCTCCTTCGCGTCCTTCAAGTACGCCTGAATCGTGTTGAAAATAAGAGGATTGTCGTCTCTGTGATACGTTATGGCAGCCGAGTACGTGAGGTAGTCGATGGCCGGTTGAATCGACGTATCCTCTGCATCAATGAGTAGTTGGATGTTTGCTTCTAGTCCCTTCTCGCAGATTTTCGTTAGTCGTTGATAGGCTAAGTTGAGATCGCGTTCTTCATCTGGGGTTAAGGGCGATGGTCTCGTTGGAGTGTGGTGGAAAGGGCTCGAGGTTGAGAAAATTTGGAGAGATTGATGCTTCCACGGAAGATGCATGGAGTTGTCGTTGTATTCCCATCTTAGTAGATCACTTACTCTTTTGAGTAATGTAGGTGGACAAATGGCTGTGATCTTCACCACTACATAGCTTACCTACACATAGAAACAAAATTGACATTGTTAGATCATTTTTAGAGCCAATTGCATATTATTATCTTCTCGTGTTATATCAAATAGACACGTTACCTTTTTCAAAAATAATAGGCAGATTATCTCATTTGATTTGAAAAAGTTTCTCACTGTCTCTCCTATTAAATTGTTTTGTGTGTGTGTAATATAAAATGACCAGAATATCCTTATAAAACTGAATTTCTCGATTTGTAGTAATTTATAATCAGTAACAAATGAAAAATACATATGTTGTTTTTTGAGAATTGAAGGATATAAACATGTCATTTTTGGGTTAAAACTTGTCCATGTCGACTTTTGGCTAGCGAGTTACTCTTCCGAAGTGTTTTTTGTGGTGTTGCGCCGAAAACCCTTTTATTTATTTGTGTATGGAGATTTAGTGATTGATCAAAGATCCATGAAAGAGATAATAACTTACAGGAGCAGTATTTTTGGATTGAGTAGATTCAATTGTCACAATGAAATCCTCACAGTTTTGATCACACGAGGCGTTATCATGTGCATGTTCCATACCATAATCCAACATACCATTGAGCCCTGCATCATAAAGTTTGTTCACTGTCATTCCCGCCTCTTTAAGATTTTTCCCAGCGCAAAAATGCTCGTAAAAACTATGTTCTGTCACGTCCATTACGACCCGTCTCATCACGGGGTTCTCCATCATTCTCGAATTCATCACCCACATGCCCAAATCAACCATTGGCTCGATCGATGCCAAATGTAGCGTGAGGGATGATTTGATCAATTTCTTAGTCGAAACTGATGCAAAAAGTTTCTTAGAGTCGTCGAGATTGATGGCCGAGTTGTCAATGCTCATGCATGTGTCATGTTTATCGGAGAACTTGAGGTGCGGCACATCTTGGGGGGTGTCGGGATTTGTCGGGAAGGGGATGGTTCTAGGATGATCTAGAAGTTCTAGAGTTGAAAGCGATGAGTATTGTTCCTTAGGTACGTGGTTGTAGGGGGGGTCGTTAGGGAAAGCATTGGATTTGTCCGAGAAATTCGCTTGTTGGGCAGTGGTTGTTGGTTTTGGTAGGAAATTGTCGGGAGTCATCGCTTTGATGAGTTTTGGTGATGAAACCGATGAGTATCGTTTTTTTGATTCGTCGAAACCAAAAGCGACGGTCTCGGCATTTGTGACGTTTGATCTTTTGTGGAAAAGGTCGGGTTTTTCGGTTGCGATGCTTGGTTTTTTGGAGAAAGCGTTAGGTTTGTCGGAGAAATTTTGGCGATGGACGACGGTGGAGGAGAGGGGAGAGGCGGTGTTAAGGCGGCGCAAGGCCAAAAAGTTGTTAAAAACTTTTGGGCAAACGCCGCGGCTAGACATGGACACAAGTTAGCTTATATGAGTCTTTGCTTTTTAGCTAAATCTCTTTGCAACTCTGCATTAGAAATGGCACTCAAGGTAGGTATTTATAGATAATCATAGTCCTATCACATGAGCACATTTTTTAATGTAATTTTAGTATGTTGAAAACATTCGAGAGTTTTGCGGTAGGAGAATATACAATCACTTTACTCTAAGATGCAATATATTCGGAATAATGTTTTGAAGAATTCTTTTCGCATGTCAACAAAGGCAAATCCAATGTGTTGATGACTGTATCTTTATTTTTAGACTCGAGTTATTGAAATATTCTCTTTCACTTAACTAGCTAGCTGATGCTTAAGTAACCATTAGTACTCATTCCAAAATTGGAGTTTTTTTTATTCCAGGGCATTTGTAGCTAATTTTGAAGAAAAAAGCTGTCAAGGAGACCTTATTTGACGTGTATTTACTATAAATATTGTAAGTTATGTTTTTTTCTTGAGAAAATAAAATATTCGGAGTAATTATATCATTTTTCTAACAATATATGAAAATATATAAACGTTACGTTGATGTATAACTCAAGCCTAAATTAAAAGTGATAATATGAAAAAATAATTAAAGTGCTATTGGACACTACCATCCAGTGGAAATTTAAAATTACGGGACATAATTGTTCGCAAAGTATGAAGAAATTCCCGGTCCTATTTACACGATACAAACTAGCTATATGCAGATTATGAGGGGATTTTACTTGATTCAAGTACAATTTCTTTTTTAGTAAAATGTATTTGTAGATTAAATATTTACACTAAAGAATCTAAACCATCACATGATAATTAGGAAACTATAGAATCGTGTATTTCAAGATGCAATATGTTCGGATTGTTTTAAAGAAATTTATTCCGCATCTCCAACAAGTTGGGAGAGAATCTTTATCTGTCTCTGGGGTTGTTGAAATATTCTTTTGTTTGGTAATTGAATAACCACAAATTCTTTCAAAATGAAAAAAAAACATCCGAACCCTAAGGTATCGGGTTGCTAATCCAAATGAAAAAGTTGACGCGGAATCCTTATTTAGCGGTCTTATCCATATTGTCAGAAATAAGATTACAACTCAATTTAATATAATGTTTAACAAGAAGATCTAACCTAGCAAAAATCTCTAGGATTGTCGTAAGGAATATAACCGAACACGTACTACAATTGCTCAAAATGGTATACTTGATGGTGCACAACAGTATTCACTTAATTATTTAAAGAGGAAATTTAGAATGTGGTGAAGAATTCTTTTTCAATTGTCACGCACAAATACAACCCTTTAAGTTTAACAAAAAATAAAATACAAACCTTTAAAATTGAATCTATTAAAGAATCAAGTTGTTTTTTTTTTGTCATCATTCTTCATTTGTTAAAATAGGTTGTGAAAATCTTGATTATTTATGTTAGTTTTGTTTGTTTTCATTGAGAATGATAGTTTCTACGATGAGTTTTCTATTTCTATTTCTTGTCTTTTTTTCTTTGAAGATTGCGTAGAGATGCTATTCTTTTTTAACTAAGTTTGTGTGAATTGTTTTTTTTTTTTATTATTAAAAGTTAAATATTTTGATTTAAAAATATGTTTAGATTATATTTTAACTTATTCTCAAAATTAAAATTTTAATTTAACCATTTCTTATATTTTTAGTTTATAATATAGTAGTTTCTAAAATTATATGGAGTATTTCCTTTTAATTTTTCAAACATCAAAGATTATTTTTATAATGATTCAAAACTTTAGGGGTCTAAATATAATAAGCATAATGATATCTTAAATTACACCACAAACAACCCTTAAGTTGTAGAGGGGAGGTATGTGTAAAGTATCAAACCTCAAGGGAGATTATTGTAATTTCTCAAACCACATGGGAGGTATCTGTAATTACACCAAACGTGAGGGCGTGTAGCTGTAAGTACCCCTTTAAAATATATAATATCTTTTCAAAGATATCTGTAAAAAGTATATATAAAGAGTTCTTCGAAATTCTTACGAACATGTAGGTGCTCCAAATCTTGTATAAATTTAGCGGTTCTCTACAAACTCCTTGCCTTAGTTTTTGCCTTCAGGCTTCAAGGTTGATGGATCGTGTTCGAGTTGGTCCTAATCGCCTGCAACTCACACGGTCCTAAGAAAATATTTTGCATTAATTTATGAAAAATATGCATAATATGTCAGGGTGTCATGATATTATTAAATATCAGGAGAGATTTTCCATATTATGCAATATATCTCGGGGTGTGTGAGTGATATTATCCTTATAATTGATGCTTGGTGTTACTAAAATTTTCTGGAAATTAGCTAAATGTATATATATATATATATATATATATATATATATATATATTTGTTCTTTAAATTGAATTTGTATGAACATGGATGAGCTTATCTATCTTAACATATAATAAAAAAAGAGAAAATAACAACTAATAATTCTGTTAGACACAGATTATCCAATACACTAGTTCTCTACTACTCAAAATCAATTAATCTTAAATTATATGAAAAAAATAAGTTATTCTCACCAATTCTAAATATAAGTTTATGTATTTTAGTTATGCGCATAACTTTTAAGTTAACTGAGGGAACAAATTATATATACAAATGTCACATGACTACTTTTGGGTTTCCCTTTTTTTTTTTTTTTTTTTTCTTTTGTATTCACTAATGACCAATTCACCATACACACGTAAATTCATTTATTCCTCATCACATTTGCTCTGGTTTACGTCAAAGCATCTCTTCTTTTTAGCTTTTAACTATCCCAAATTCCCAATTGATAAGCTAGCTCATATCAACTTTATAATTCATGTTTAATTTGGTGAAATTAGAATATAGCATTTGTATTTGATTGAGCTCAGAGCCTACTCCAAACAATCGCCGATCAGGTAAAAACCCTCACCGCCGATTTTTAATCTTTTCTTCAATTCACCATTCGTTAAGGTACTGTTATGTGTTTGATTACTTTAAAAATTTGTTGTGATTAATTCTCAATTACTCCCGTGAACCAAATCTTAACAATAAATTGTGTGGAATCTAATTGTGTGTTCAATTGATGCTCAGTTGAGTCATTTTATGTGGGTTTTCAAGTGGTCAATTTTGATTTTATCGTTCTGAATATATTGTTTTGAAGCGATTTTAGTGATTATATTAGGATAGAAACGTGGAAGTGGAGTTAGAAGCACATTAATTACGGTTCGATACGAGGTTTAAACAGGGTTGATGGACTCCTAGTGAGATTTTAGTGATTTTTGTTTTCGCAGTTTACGGATTCTTTTTTTTAGTTCTGCAATGGTGGACATAAATGGTTTACCGAGAATGCGGTATTTTCTTTCTTTGTTTCGGAGATTGGGTATACCTTGGTCGTTTGAAGGGAGGAAGTAGAAATGTAGCCTGAACTTTTATTTTATAACGTTGTAGATACACTACTTAATGTGGCTAGTATCATTGCTGTGAAGGATTATTTTCGATAAGACATCCTAAAACGAAATAGCATTTAGTAGTACAGAGAGTTAATCAGGAGGCGTAATTACTCCTTTTGATACAATCCTTCGATATTGTGAACTTTAAGCGACCTGAGAAAGGGATTTGCGTGGAATTAAATTGAATTTGTTTCGAGTTCTGGTTTATTTTCTCTCTGATAGGGGGCTGACATTATAAAATTATAAAGTGGTTTTTTATTTTCAAAACGGAATTTGCCATGCCATCAACTAAGTCTAATTGATTTTCCGCATCAAAGGTCAAATCTGGAAGCTAATGATGTCAAGTAAAGATTGGGTCCCTCCTCCCAATCTTCGTCATCCTTTTCCCAATCCTGGTGTGGCACATCCTGATCCTTATGGTTCGGCAATTCATCCACAGCCTGCGGGTTTCCAGTCTTTTGAAATGTTGCGTCATCCCGATGTTTTGGAACAAAAGCTTTCTGCACAACATGCTGAGATAGTGAAACTTGCAACAGAAAATCGGAAACTTGCCGCTACCCATGAGACGCTGAGACAAGATCTAGCTACAGCCACCAACGAGCTGCAGTTAGTTCATTCTCGTATTGCAAATGTGACATCTGAGAAAGAACAGCAGACAAGAGAGATTCTCGATAAAATGTCAGCAATGGAGGCTGAACTTAAATCTGCAGAGCCAATCAAAATAGGGTTGCAGAAAGCGCGTGCTGAAGCACAGAGCTTGGTTGCTGCAAGGCAGGAACTAATACCCAAGGTGCAGCAGTTGACTCGTGACCTTCAGACGGCTCATTCCGAGGCACAGCAGATCCCTCCTCTACTCTCTGAACTTGATAGCCTGAGACAGGAGTATCAGCATTCCAGGTACTTGTTTCCCCCTCTCTCTCTATGGGAGAGAAGATACATATTAGTGTTTAAAAAACATATATAAAACCAAGTTTCAATCATCATATGATCTCTCTGATGATTGTCGCTTATTACGTTTATTCGAAGAATAATACAGCTGGTTTAGATATTGTTAATCTGTAAATGAAACTTATTGTATCTCAACCTGCAAGGTTGCTTAAGGATCCTTTTAATATTTTAAGTTTAATTTTAGTATCAAATACAAATTATATAATTTTTTTTGGGATGTGATCTTTACAGGGCGACTTATGATTATGAGAAGAAGTTATACAATGACCACCTTGAGTCTCTTCAGGTGATGGAGAAGAACTATACGGCAATGTTGAGAGAGGTGGACAAGCTTAGAGCAGAGTTATATAATTTCACAAAATTTGACCCACGAACAGGTCTGGAGTCCCGCTTCATTTCATCTAAGTTTCTCTTTTGGCCCATTTTAACTGTGCGATAGATTAATTATCACATTGGAAATACAGGAGGATCATATGGTGGTTCTGCTGGATACGCTAATGCTGTCCATATGGGGAACTATGTCTCTGGTCAAAATGCATATGCAGTAGAGCAGGTATATTCCATAGTAGACCTTTTAATTTTTTATTTTTTTTGTGTGAAATATCTCCACTAAATGTATGATGGATACCTAGGACCATGTAGTTTTTATAGTTAGAATGAACCTCTGCAAATTTAGCGTCTGTTTGCAGATCGAAAAAAAAGAAGACGCGGGATCAGAATATAAAAAATCACTAAAAGTACTGTTTTTCTCTTGTACTTCAAATAGTCCACAACTTGTCAAAAGACAACTGAAAAAACAGATTTATATGGCTTAGAAGTATACAAAAAATCTCCAGGCTATTCAACTTTGATTTTCTTCATCTACGTGTGGTATATAATATGTTGATATCTGGCAGTAATTTGTCTTTTTCGATTTCTTCACAGCAAGGCCAAACCCCCCATTGGGGAGGGGCTAATGCTGCTCCTAGAGGGCCCGTTTATAACGAAAAAAGACCACCTACTTTTGACATACAGAGAGGTTCAGGAAATGTCATCCAACCCAGGCCTGGTTATAATCCAACATTTACGGGTACTGTTGGGCCGCAAGGGCAAGTTCCTAGGAGTAATACACCTTTTGCATCGACAACACCTAGTACTGGAGCTGTAAATGGGTATGGTTCGGCCCCACAGGGTGGAAACCCGGTCAGCAAGTGAACTGAAGAACCGGTAAAGTTTCCAAAACTTCATTGGGGTGGAAACCTGGTTGTTACTTGGTTTATCAGGGACATATGCAAAGCGCCAAAAGAAACCACCAGCCTTTTGTGTAAAATGTTACAAGGTGGATTTGATTTGTGCAGATATCACCTCTATACTTCTTGCCTTCACTCGAACTTTTAGCAGTAGAAGTGAATGAGAACTATTTGATCGATGAGCTTAATGAATAGGTTTTTGTTAGATATATATATATATTATCTCCAGTCGCCCCATCTATGTGACCCACAATATTTGCCATGAGCGAACTAACTGGTGCTAGACTGATAGTATTATTGAAACCTATGGTGCGTATTGCAAATTATAAAATTTTAAGGCTCCGCACCTGCAATTATATTATGCATTTCTATTATGGAGTTTTAGAAAATATGGTAAAATTAACGTATATAGGCCATGTAAGTTTTTTGTAGACTTCCTATAATCAAGAATGATATATGTTTATGGGGAAATATATCTACATAGGTCAAGTGAAACGTAGATCGGTGATTGTATAGTAATTTTAGTTGGCGTAAGTCTTAATTGTAACTTAAATTAGACAAATATGCAAGTTTTTAGATTGATAAGTATAGTATGTCATAAGGAAATTTTGAGGATGTGCATTCTAGAAACTTAACTAATATTTTGTAAAACTATACCATTTATAACAGAACTTTTTAAAATTTAGTTTACGACAGAAATCTACTATTGATATTTAACTTAATAAAATCTCTAATAAAAATGTATTTCTCTTCCAATTAAGGCATTGCATTATCTTCACGATGCATTATGCAGCAAGAAAAATGCAAAGTATGTATGTATTTTAACATGGAAAATATATATATATAAAAAAAAAAAAGATAATCTTTTTATTTTAGAGCAATTTGCACGGCTTCGTGAGTGCAAGTAAACGCGGTAGTCAGTAAACAGCTCACCAAACTGTAACCAAATAATAGGTCTGTGCTTCAGCAATACTATGGTTGGAATGCATGAGAATCGCAATAATTACATAGGTAACCGATCGACTCGAGGGACGATGACCAAAGTAAAATTGTAGTTCATGTATGAGATTAATAATATATTCTTAAATTTATATTATATGTTAATTTGTACTTCCTCTTGTTTTTTTAAAAGTAAAAAATTATTGTAGTCCCTCTTGTTAGATTAGACACTTTCTTTAATGACTTGAAAACCCACAATCATTACTCATGGTGCGATTAGGTAGCATGGAACATAGTTTCTTTTCTTTTTTCACAACAAGTACCAAAACGTTTTCATTTTTAACTTTGTGGAAACACAATATAAAAGTGTTTTTTACGTCCATTGAAACAATATTTTTGGAATTTTCTGAAATTATCGTAAAGGTCTCAAAACATTGCGATTTTTTTTTAATATTTAGTGTATCGAAACATACCATGGAAAAGAAACTTTAATCTGTTAAATAGCCTTCTGACAACACTAGTCGATCAAAATACACTAGACAAATTTAATGTTACATTTTAAGAGATACAAAGTAAATGCCTCTTGAGTTTATGATGTTTTGAAATAATAAAATAATGATTTTTTAATGACTAATAAAATAATTAGTTATGATATATATATATATATATATATATATATATAGAGAGAGAGAGAGAGAGAGAGGAGAGAGATTCTTTATGAATATATTAAAAGCAAGCTCAAGGACAAATAAGGTGTATATTCTAATGATGTAAGAAATAGTAAAACAATATTAAATTTGTTTGTAAAAATAGAATAATCTCATTCAAACCTCTAAATTAAATACACCTCTTTACTGTGCTAGTTTGAAATTATCCTTCAACAACACATAAACAATATCAATAAAATAAAATACATTGTACATAAATAGCAAGCTGTAGTTGTTTAGATCACTAATTACCCTCCTCAATCTCTTTATCTTCACATTTTTGTATTTGCAGTTGTCCTTTTCTTCTTCAACGGCCGCCTCGTATTTCTTTTATCTATTTGATTTCTTCTTCCAAAGTTCTTTTTGTTCAAAATTCAAATATTATTGCTCCATTTTTCTTTTTGTCTTTTCAATTTAGTAGTTATGTTACCTAAAGCTATTAGAATTATATAATCATTAATTTGCGGTCCTTTGATTTTTTATATTCCATTGCATGGCCAAACGTCATGAGCACATTTCACAAAAAATTAATAGCAAGTTAAACACAAAACTAACATACACCCCCCCCCCCCCCCCCCCCCCAATTATGCTTTTGTTTAACATGTTGTGATTACTCCAACCTAGAAACTGTCAACTTTTTGATGCGTGTGCTAAAACATCACTGGATGTTGCAGCCAACTATATGTAACAAGACTTACTAGCAAATTACATCATTCTCTTTACGTGTATTAAATTATTAATCTCATTATCTCTGTGTCAAAAAATGACACTGGCAATAACTTTATACGTGGATATATACTCTTTATCTTTTTAACTCAAAATACCCGAAAAACTTTAGAAAACCACGTGACAATAAGGCTGGAGAATGATTTATGTTCAGTCGATGAAAAGTTCATAAAGAAATAATTTTTATTACTATTGTAAGTCTATATATATCCAAAACAAATTTAAAAATAGTTACTATACAGTCAAAATATATATTTATTACAAAGTAAATAAAGTTCAGAGAGAAAAATGCCTTGTCCAAACGCGCTTCCAATACGTCTTCTATTTGATTGCTTCGTATTATTATCATGCCCGCTCACACAAAGTAATTACTCATTATCTACTAAATTACGCTGTAATCACTAATCATATATTCATTATAATGACCTGATTCAACAAACTTATAGTAATTGAATCTCGTGCACTAAAAGTATGCGAATATCATTTAGCACACCTCTAATAACCAGCTACTTTAATTGATATAATTAACGCATTTGCTTATTTATTACGAAAAAAATCATATGATTAGAACACATTTGTTTGCTTAATTACACGAGTATTTCGCACAAGCAAAACCGTTTTAGTTGTTTTTATGAAAAAACACTGTAATGCTTTTGTAGAATTAAATCGTATAAGGTAGATATTTTAATCATACAACAATGAGATAGAAAATCAATTCTGCTAGCATGACAGTCGGCTGTGAGGAATGGGATTTACAGCCGGTCTTCAACTTGCAATTGGTAATTCAAAACTCTAAAAAATAAGAGATAAAATCGGGCTTCTTTTATTTTTCAAATTAAAAGTTATTTATTGATTAAATATTAGATCCAGATTTAACCCATTCTTTAATTTTTTTGACAAAAATAAAGCCTCATAGCACTATTGTAACATATATCTGTGATACATTTGTTTAAACTGTAAAAATTGATGTAGCAAACAATACCAATATATGATTTTGAAGCAACATATATAATACCTATCTTTTAATATAGTTTAATATTTTATATTTCAACCTCTAAAATGACAATATTCCTCATGAATATGAACTTTTTATGAATCGAAAATGAGTTTAGAAGATGAAAATTGAAGATCATAAGTAAGATCAAATTAGAAGGTATATGTACTTATACACACACACACACATATGTATGTTATATTATATTATATCATTTATTTTGTAGTTTGCTAAAACCTTCTCTATTTTTTTAACTATGAGATAGACTGGCCATGTTCTATGTGATCAGATAATATTCTTAGTATGAAAAAAAAAAACAAAAAAAAAATCCTGCTTAAAAGTATTGAAATATTGAAGCAGTAAATCTTGAAAATATTAAATAAATTTGCAACAAAAATATTGTATACCCATTTACTAATACTTATGATTAAAACCTTATATTTCCATTGCAAGTTAACTTAATAACTCATATTTGTGGGATGGTCATTTATCTTTAAACTAAGTACTAGGGTTGACATAATTTTAAAATATAATTAATTATGCAATTACCACAATTTTACAAAAAGAAAAAAATATTTATATCGAAAGCAACCTGATGGACAGGTTTCCGTTTGCCATAACTTATTTCCTAGGAATTAGAGGGGCTTTAACCTTACAGCCTGTGAGGAAAGGGTTTTCCATAGAAAATATATCAAACAATTAGATTGAAACTTTAAAATATTAATCAACCAACCAAGACGTATATGGGGATAAATCATTAATATATCTTTATATGTATTCAAAATTTAGAAGATATTTTTGTAACCAAACACAATTTTATGAGGTTGTAGCTTTTTTACAACCCTAAAAAAAAAATATTTACGAAAAATGTCAATGATTGATAAGTATAAAAAAGAAACAAAGAAAGCAAAGCCTGGCATTTTCATGATGTTTGCTTTGACTTTGCATGTTGCAACTTGACAATAATATAGTCCCACAATCACGTTCCCATTCAGATTTTGATCACCCAAATTATTCTCTAGCACACTACGCAACAGCAACTCATTGTCTCAAAAATTTCTAATATATTTTGGTACTTTTTGAACATGTACTAAAGATTATTGCAAAACTCGTACCCACGTTTAAATTAATACCACATTTGTTGTCACTCATGCCTTAACCATATCTTCCGCCAAACAAAATAAAATAAAATTCTCCAAGCTGTTATTAAGAGGTGAGAAAATTTATTTCATCTTCAGTAAGTAGTGTGATTTAGTACATTATTTTGTGCAGTTGTTGATTTAAATTGGACTGCATTTGAGTTGGAAGTTTAGGGTCTGTACAGTTAAATTATTGAAAATCTTGGCTCTACTGGTTTTAGTGGAAGAAAAATTTGGACTGTTACTTCTTTAGGAAATTTGTAGATCTGGGTTTTGTTCGCATTTGAATCTTCTCAATTGGGTTTGGCTTGCTTTTTATGGAATCTTTTGGCGATTGTTGGAATCTGATGAATTTGGGTATGTAGTAGAGAGGATTTAGTGGTTCTTGATTTAGGGATTTGGGATAGTTTTTGCTACAAGTAGTTATCTTATCTTGTGAAGTAATCAGCATTAGATTGTGCTGCATTGAATGGGGATGTTCTAGTTTGTTGAATTTGAACATACATTAGTTGATTAAGTAAACTATTGTGGGGAAAATGAGTTCAATATCACCATCCCCAAATTCTCCCCCTAATCCTGTTCCACCACCTTCCCCTGCTAATTCTACTGCCCCTACAAATTCTACCTCTCCTCCTCCTTCGGAATCAATTCCCGATCAAGCAACCGATATACCGCCTCCTCCGGCATTGCCCCCTCCTCCGTCAAGTTCCTCTGCTCCGCCTCCGCAACCCTCTCCACCCCCCGTTCCTTCCGCCCCTCCTCCATCGCCCCCACAATCTCCTCCACCAGACCCGCCGCCTTCTTCGCCACCTCCATCTCCCACATTGTCGCCCCCGCCTTCTACTCCCGCGTCACCTCCACCAGCCCCTCCTACTGCCCCACCTCCCACCACAAATACACCACCCCCACCAGATTCGCCGCCTCCCACCACCAATGCACCACCCCCACCAGATTTGTCGCCTCCCCCACCATCAGGGGGCTCCCCGCCACCTGAATCCCCTGCCACACCGGCGGCCCCACCACCTTCGCCTCCTGCGGTGTCGCCCTCTCCTCCCCCGCCGACAACAAGCACTCCACCCCCCACCATCACTCCGCCACCTCCAACCTCAGCACATCCGCCAAAGCATTCCCGTCCGCCTCCTCCATTGCCCCCCGCTCCAACTGGTTCCCCACCCACTCCACCAGCCAGCAGTCCTCCATCAACTTCTATTGCACCTCCCCCTCCCGACCCTTCCTCGTCTTTGCCACCTTCTATATCTCCTCCCGACCCTCCCTCGTCTTTGCCACCTTCTGTATATCCTCCCCCTCCTCCGAACAATTCGTCTGTCAATGGAAGCACACCAATCTCGCCTCTTCCCTCTTTGCCAACTGAAAAACCAACTGCCAGATCAACTCAACCTAGTCCAGATGCGGCTGCAGATTCCGGATCAGGAAGCTCTGGGGGTCGGAATGCTGGAGGTATAGCTGCAGTAAGCAGTGTTGTGGGCTTGCTGGCACTTAGTCTTGTGGTTATTGCTGTGTGGTTTACCCATAGAAGAAAGAAGAGGAAGGATGGATCTGGGCTGAACTATGCGATGCCCTCTCCTTTCGCGTCCTCCCAAAATTCAGGTATCAGTTCACCTCTTTATTTGCTAATGCATTTTCAATTGTAAACTCTCAATTTTCTTTTGCCTAAGAGGATATAATGTTTCTTTTTCTTCTGTTAGTAGCGAACTGATAGTATCTGATGTCTCGTTCATTCTACTATTAGAGAAGAATTATACTATCTATGCTCATATTCCTCCTGAATATTAATGGAAAAAAGTAGGACACTAACTATTTGCTTAGAGAAAACGCGGATTTTGTTCTCTGTTTCAGTTTATATTACACGTTTTTTTGTTGTTTCAGCTTATTTTACGATTCTGTCGTTGCATCATTCACCATTGGGGCCAAAACTAAGCTCAGAGAATAATATAGTATCATTTTGAAGACACTTTCATCTGCTAACTGCTACTGAAAGGAAATCTTGTATGGTATTTGAAACATTCTATTTGTATTCTAGAAAAATTTAGTAGTTTAACCGTTATCACTGTAGTGTATAAATGTTGTTCCTTATACTTCTCCATGGCACCTATTTTGTAGCTGTTAATTACTTAAGAGAAAGAATGGTGATCTATCATTAATAAATTTAGCATGGTAATAATATACTCTTTTTACGTTTAAACTGTTATAGATTCGACATTCCTAAGACCCCAGTATTCACCTCAGCCAGCTGGAAGTCCTGCTGCCAGCAATTTCATTTACTCACCAGATGGTGGCATGGGCACGTCAAGGTCATGGTTCACGTATGAAGAACTATCTGTAGCCACAAACAGGTTTTCGGAGAATAATCTTCTGGGTGAAGGCGGATTTGGTTGTGTTTATAAAGGGGTTTTGGTCGATGGTAGAGTAGTTGCTGTTAAGCAGTTAAAGGTTGGTGGTGGACAAGGAGAGAGAGAGTTCAGAGCAGAAGTAGAAATTATTAGCAGAATCCACCATAGACATTTGGTGTCACTTGTTGGTTACTGTATCTCTGACAATCAAAGGTTGCTCGTGTATGATTATGTGCCAAATAACACCTTACATTACCATCTTCATGGTAAGCCTATTTTTTATGGTTTTCCGAAATTCAATTTGTGAATTAAATTGGAGCAGTTATATGAGCTAGAATACTGTGATAGCCAAAGAATGAATTTGGTTATACTATTTCCTGTAAAATATGGGCCTGTAGTATGTATTTGAGCTAATATATAGTGCTGCCTAAGTTCTAAAGTTATTGGGCATGTCCAGATGCAAGCAAGCCAGTTATGGATTGGGTTAGTCGAGTCAAAGTTGCAGCTGGTGCAGCACGTGGACTAGCATATCTTCATGAAGATTGTAAGTTCTCTTTTCTTTTTCTTCCTTGAGTTTTTTTTTTTTTTTTTCCCTTCTTTCTTGTCAATTAACTATTCGGACAACATTAATAGATGTCCCCTAGGACCCCTACTATAATGTTCTGTGATTTTCATTTTCCTTATATTATGCTTGGAAATCCCAGTTGTGCCTTGCTCTAGAAATACATAGTAATAATGAGTTCTGACTCAAGTTTTTGATATGCTACTAGCTTTTACTCATGAGAAAGTTCTGATTAATCATTAGCAATTTCAGCGGCATAACTTTTGAGATCTCCTGATCACATGGGTCAACTTGCAAGACAATTTCTGTTGCAGCTCTAGTCATGTATCTTTCCATCTGAATTTTAATTATGAAGTTAATATTTGATGGTGCGTTTTGCAGGTCACCCCCGTATAATTCACAGAGATATTAAGTCAACAAATATTCTCTTGGATAACAACTTTGAAGCGCGGGTATGCTGATTTTTTCATGCTCCATTGATAAAATAGCTTTTGTGTTACTAATATTGCCTTCAAGCAATAGCAAAGTTGATTTATTCGTCATTATTGAGTTCTTCTGTCACACATGGATAGGTTGCAGATTTCGGGCTTGCAAAACTAGCATTGGAACTGGATTTACATACCCATGTGTCAACTCGTGTTATGGGAACATTCGGGTAGGTTTACATGTGGGCTTCACCACTGAAATATTATAGATTTCCTAAAATGTTTACGTCTTGCATAATCGTAGTGTATGCTTGGTTTTGAAGATGAAATTAGATAAGATCGATTAAGTAATAGGATATAAAAAATAAAAAGATTTAGATAACTTATCTTGTTATTAGTTTCTTCAATTACATTTAGGAATAAGAAGTAGTTTCACTTGAGATATAACCATTTTCTTCTTTTAAAGACAAATATGTTTCTAGTGATGAAGGTACATAATAAATACTCAACGGCTCATGACTCTCTTTCCAGTCTACATCATCAAGTTGAAGTTGACATTTAGTAATCTTGAGGTTAGGCCCTAATTAATTATCTAAAAAATGTTTGGGAGTTTAGGTCAGCTTTTGATATATCTGGAAACTGAAAAATAGTTTTTCAAACCGAACATGCAATAAGTCCATGTAAACGGGTTTTTTTTTTACAAAGCCAAACATGATCTTAAGTTATTGCAAAGAAGATTGTCGTGCTACAATTGTTGATTTACATTGGAATTCCGTCCTTTTATTAATCTATCTGGATGACGAACAGATACCTGGCTCCAGAGTATGCATCGAGTGGTAAATTGACTGAGAAGTCTGATGTTTTTTCATTTGGCGTCGTGCTTTTGGAGCTCATTACTGGTCGTAAGCCTGTTGATTCATCTCAACCATTAGGCGACGAAAGCCTGGTTGAATGGGTAAGTTTATATACTTCAATTATTTTCTGATTTATTTTTTTTATAATTATTGCCGCACGTATGGTATGCTCGAAGAAAACAAAACAAAATTGATTTCTGTATGGTTCTTGAGTTTCTGAAGATAAGATAACGATGGGACAATGTAGATAAGTTAGTTATTACTTGCTTTATATTGGTAAGAGTGGACTTTAGTTCGAAACAGTTTGATTGTGCGAAAACCTGCAGACAAAAATCCTTCCATTCTTTTAACACATTGACCAGCCCCACCCATCCCCCTACCCAAAGATATAGTTTATAAGTATAAGTTAATCTAATAGAAGTAGCGAAGGTGAATCAAATTATACCCTTTCATCTTCTGACCACCACGGCACCACCCCACCCCCAATCCATACCCACAACTACAACTTTAAAACCTGTAATCTCAATTAAATGGGGTAGACTATATGAACCAAACAAGAATCACGTCTAGTTGAACAAATGAATTCTGCTTCTCCACTCGCTTCGATGCTCTGGTTGTGCAGAATATCTTCGTTTAGGCTTCTAAGCTTTATGTCGTGTTGTATAACCTCCATCCTCATTTTCTTCGGTCGCCCTCTCGCTTTATTTCGTGTACAATTTAGGTTGAAGCCCTAACAAAACTAACTTAATATTTATCTTTATACTAAAAATCAAATGCTTTTTTCATACATAAAGTTCTAACTCCCTCCTCTATTGCAGGCTCGGCCACTGCTCAATCAAGCACTTGAAACTGAAGATTTTGGAGATATTGTCGATCATAGGTTAGAAAAAAACTTCATAGCAAGTGAAATGTTCCGGATGATTGAAGCAGCCGCGGCTTGTGTGCGCCATTCAGCTTCCAAACGGCCCCGGATGAGTCAGGTAAGTGTTTACTTTTACTTAATACTCTGATCTCCCAGATTCCAATTTCCTAATTATCGTCTGCATTTCGTTCATATGCAGATAGTGAGAGCTTTAGATTCGATGGAAGAGTTGGCAGATTTGAACAACGGGGTTAAACCTGGCCAGAGTGGAGTATTCGATTCAAGAGAACATTCTGCACAAATCAGAATGTTCCAAAGAATGGCATTTGGAAGTGCAGAATACAGTTCAGATTTCTATGATAGAACTCAAAGCAGCTGGGGTAGTCGGCTCTAGACAGGGATTGGCAGTGATGGGCCGTTGGGTCGGCTCTAAACAGTTAAAAAAGTTCTGGGCCGTTGAAACGGTTAAACTGAAACTAGCCTTCATTCTGCAATGGATGCATTAAAGTTTCAATTTTTGCTCGAACGAAGATAGATCAATTCTTTGGGACTCACGTTGCAGTCATGAGAAATTGCGGGCGGGTTCCTATTTTTGGATGTAAATTTTGCAGTTGGAGCTAACCTACGTTGATTCGGTTTCCTCACCATTCTTTGTAATTACATTCCTAATATTTCCTTCATCTCTTGTGCAGATGGACTAGCTTGGAACACTCCTGTGTATTATGTAAATTCAACTTTTCAACCTTCATTCTATTTTTGGAAAACTTACCCAAGATTTTTTCATTCATTACAAAGTTCTGTACTTTATTGCTTTAGTACAGTTTGGGTATGTTTTTTCTGTCATGTCAAAAGATTTTAGCGCATAGTTCGGTCCTAAAAAGACATTATAGTACAAGAGAAGGTTCTGTATGAACACTGAGATTTATGTAGATTAAATTTGCGGGCACAATTTTGTTACATGTTTGATACAATAATTTTTTTAATTTGTTCTGGAAAACTATCGCACACGTATCAAAATAAGGTATAAGCAAAATGTGTACATTATTATATACTTGCTACAGTTTTTTGTTCACCTTCAATAGCTTCGCTTCTTGATTCCAATTTTTATAAAAGTTAAATGAACGAAAGTCCTTTGTCATGGATTCTATTCTAAGGTTAGTGCCATTATGTGAAGACAGTACAGAGGATTAAAACTAAAACAAGCAATTAATCAACTAATCACTAGATTATGTTATCTGCCTGTATTAGTAGTAGTACCTTAGAAGTTTGAACCAACCCAAAATAATTCAACATTCTAATGACACTTGATTCAATAATAACTACATTATTCATACAATATCTGAATTCACACGTGCTCCATGAATAGTCTTGTTTTAAAATTCTATATTTAATAATACTTTGATCCCCTATAAAAAAGACCATATAAGAAAAAAGTTAATTACAAAAATTAAAAACAAAAAGTGAAAAACTGTATGATTATTTATTTTTTACATGGACATGTCATCTTGAATATAACAAAAGAAAGCAAAAAAAATAAAAACGAAAATATCTTCTTCTTCTTCGTCGAATCCCAGCTGAAGAGTGAAAATCAGAGCTGCTGCCGTACTCAAATTCACCGCCATTGCTTTCTCTCTCTAACCTGAAAACCGAAAAATGTCCGGTGATGATCCGCAGAAGACGAAGTGTACGGCGGCGGCGGCGTACGATTACGACAACGATCCGCGGTGGCCGGATTACTGGTCAAACATCCTCGTACCTCCGAGCGTAGCCTCTCGAAACGACGTCGTTAGCCACTACAAACGCAAATTCTACCAGCGCTACATCGTATTGTTCTTCTCCATCACTTTTAAGCGCATTTTTAGCTTTCAATTGTAGTTTGAATGTCGAGTTAGGGCTTTGAAATTGTTATTGATTGGAGTTCATATGTCGGATTTAGGTTTGTGTTTGTGTTGTTGTTGATTCAAAGGTGTTTTAACTGTTCAGGATCCTGAGCTTGTTGTGGAGCCAATGGCTAATGGCAGCACGGCTCAGCCTGCTTCCACGTCAGCATCGCAATCTCAGTCGACGTCGTCGTCTAGTCCTAATAGTAGTACGCGCCAACAGGCTTCAGGTATTTATATTGATCATAGTAGATGAGACAAATATATGTCTTAATTTGGCAAATAGAAGTGTTTGCTTTGATGGATAAATGATCTTTCTGATTTTGTATGTTCAATTACATATTGCAGGGTCGGCGAACAGAGCATCAGGGGCATCCGCGACTTCCCCTCCTAGTTCTACGCCACTGCGTTGGAATAGGCAAACTATTCAGTTTTCTGTAAATGCTTGGGTATGTGTGTTTTTTATTTTGAGTTCAACACTGACGAAAAGTGGATTCGATACCAACAATATGTTGTAGAGCACATGTTGCATATGTACCTGGTTGCCGTTTTGTTCATCTCATAACCTTCATACGATTAATTGCCGTTTACAAGATTTTACACTCGAGTTTCTCTTGGGATTTCTAAGCTTGTATTAATAGGTTATTTTATGAATTCTAGCTATTTGGAGGAGTACATATATCATAAACCGACTTTTAGTGAATTTCGGAAATTATGAACCTAATCTGCATAACACAGATGCTGTTCCTTGCAATATTTAAAGTGAATACTGCCAAGTTGTTATACATATCAGTAAGTTGCATGACTTGAATTGTGGGGTCATGACTTTTTTCAGTATCACTTTAGATGATAGTTCATAGGTTCAGCATTTCATCCATAGAAGGGATGTCTATTAGATTCTATTGAAGTTTTCGAGAAATGAACTGTACTTTTGCAGCTTATAACATTTTGTTTTGTAACTTTTTCTTATGCTTCTTGCATGTTATCATTGTTACCCAACTTGGGGAGTTAGTTTCGAATTAGCTTTTGTTGGTCCGTCTGCCTACTTTGGCTTAGCCACAATCTGAGTGTATGGGATCTTGTCTTGGAACTTTTAGTCAGTTTGGCCGAGCTAAGTAGAGTTTTGTCAAACACTTTCGTGTACTCCTCTGTGAATTGCTATTATTACTTCTTACATTTGAAAAGTCTAAAGTTCTTCAAGGGCTCAAGTGTAATTATTGTTCAACAAGTGGTGTTGTGCTCATTATATTTATTTCTTACCTCTTATGGCAGGTCTTTGTGGTGGCAATTCTTGCAATGTTCCCGGTTGTCCCTGAGAATCTATCAAAACGAGCATATCGGCTTTCCTTCTTGGGGACTGCTTGTTCTTCTTTGTACTCCTTGTATTTGTCATATGGGGTACTGCTCCAGTTTGTTTGAAAATATGTTCTCAAATTTTCTTCTATGTACTGATACTACTGGTTGCTGTCTGCAGAAACCTCGAGCATGGAATTTGCCAGCTTTGCAAGTATGGTTTCAGTCCGTGGTGGTTACCAAAGATTTTATCTATGCCGTTTACTGCGTTACTTTTGTCACTTCACATCTGTGCCTCAAATGTCAGTATCACTTGAGTACTTAATAATTAGGTTTTCTGCCTTATCCTGTTATATATAAGACCCTTCTCTGAATTGTACTTGGGTTGTATCGATTTTGGCAGTTTCTTTAATTCCCATTTTGTGTCGGGCCCTAGAGCATGTCGCAAAGTTCCTGAGGCGTAACTTTAACAGATCTACCTTGTACAGGTAAGAAATCCTTAACTTTCGTGTGGAAGAATACTTCTATGGTATTCAAGGGTTATGATTGCCTACTGTTATTTTCTTGATCTTTTTTTTTTTCTTGGTATATTATTAGAGATGTTTTCATATCTCTAAGCATACTTTTTTATCCCGTAGCTGGCATCTAAAGATGTTCACTTAAATTCTGAGGTAAATGGATGTCTCATCTATGATAATGTATTGTGGATCTGTACAGTAGAAGAATGCCAGTGCGGTATTTGGAAAGAATCATCTTGAACAAAAAAAATTGACAGCTTTAGTACGTGAGTTCTACCTGTGGGAGTGGAATTTAAGAATTTCCCATCATATTGCTTGATGTCAGACATGCAAAGGAATATGGAGCGATTTTGCTAGATTTCCCATTGGCTAGCAAGAATCCGTATTCAAGTTAAAATTTCTTGTATTAAACTCATAGGTTTAGTAACTTGAATAGTGTTGAAATGACATGTGCGATCCTCCTAATTCTGAGGCTTGACTTGTCTGACTTATGTTTCCATCTATGAACTATTAAACTAGGAGTTGCTTGATGATGTTTTATCATAGGTGAGTGAAAAAAAATTGATAGTAAAAAATCGTCATGAGATTAGTCAGTGCTCTGTTTGATTTTGTGTTTTTTGAGGAGACGACTTTTTTGATTTACAGTACAATCTTTCTCTGCCGTGTATGAGATTTCTTTGGTGGAATCCTGCAGGAAGTACTTGGAAGACACTTGTGTGTGGGTAGAGTCGAATACAACCAGACTTAGCATCCTGTCCTCGTATGTTGAGATTGGAGTTGGATTCCTTCTAATTTTATCCCTTCTCACGTGAG
Organism: Misopates orontium; assembly: GCA_946800315.1. NCBI lineage: Eukaryota > Viridiplantae > Streptophyta > Magnoliopsida > Lamiales > Plantaginaceae > Misopates > Misopates orontium. The sequence continues at coordinate 14,380,579 of OX326953.1, read as the reverse complement.
TATTTTATGTTATTCCCTGCTTCATACTCTTTCATCGAATTCCAACTCATTTTGTAACTTTTATCCTTCAAACAACTGAATAGCAGCTCTATTGATATCCTGAATTGAACACTTGACTATGCAGGCGGCAGCGAAATTTTATACAAGTATTTATGTATTGGCAGGTGTGCATCGCTGTTTATTTGTGATTTTAATGATTGTTTTTATTGCAGTAAAAGCTATATGTTATGCACTTTGGGTGAAATTCATATTGCTTCAATTCTTCTGCAGCTTTTGAAGCTTATGTATAATGCTCCTGCCACCGCTGGATACCATCAAAGTGGGTGGGCAAAGATTGGACGGATCGTGAATCCAGTAATCCATTACATTCCATTCTTGAACTCACCTATCTCTGCTGTTCAAAGATGGTGGTTTAGGTAAATTTTCTTGTGAGATGAAGATAAGAGGCGGAATTGAAAAAAAGAGAGGTTCAATGATACTTTTATCCCCTTCTGAGATTGAAAATCATGATTAGGACGAAAAGTAGAAAGAATTTTAGAATTTAGATATATGATTAAGCAGTTGTCCAACTATATCTTATTCATTATGTTCCACTAATAATGACTTAGCAGCTCATTACTCTACTAAAAACGTTTGAAATGAGAAGGTTAGAGGAGATTCTGTCTGCCATCCATGTAAATTTAACTTTTTGTGGTACTCTGGTATTTGTTAACACATTACTAATCATGTATCACTCAATCAGAGTTTTATCAGAAAAATCATCAATAGAAAAACGAAGAACTATTGAAGCAGCTGCTACTGTTACTTCACTATGGTATACTGTGTTTGATTATTTCTCTACTATGGTATACTGTGCTTGATTATTTCTCTACTTATGGGTGATTCTTTTACTTATGCTCTGTACTTACAATTGGCACACTGCCACTGCGGTCTCGTAATTGCTATTTGGACTGTTATTCGAGCCCAGAAGTGACAGAGTACATTCCTTCAGGAAACAGAACGTACAAATGGAATCATTAGGAGTTTGCTTTCAACATAAACTTTTTGGAGAAAAAACATCAATAATCTAGTTTTTTGTATTTTCTTTTTCCTATCTTCATATAAAAAAAAAAAAAAAGTAACTTTGTGTAAAAACCTATGAAGTTTGCTTCTTAAATTGTTCTTGAATTTCCTTAATATTTCGTATCTGTTTAATTAATGAGGACTACTTGTAAGGTTTTTGATATCCTTTAACTTTCTTTCTAACTAGAAACATGAAAGACAAACACTATACATGAAATTAACGACACGACGCACTTGATTAAATATACCTTACACTGTATTCGGATTCAAGAGAACATATACTGACATGCAACAGCCAACAGGTATTGAGTACTACAAAAAATTTAAATAACAAATAAAAAACATATGGCGAAATACTTTTCCTTTTGACTAGTTTTACCGGCGTAAGACATGATCATGGTGAGGACAACAAAATCCAAAGAAAGAGCGAATAGAAAAGAAACAAGTGAAAGAGAGAAGGATGTTAGAAGAAAAAAAAGGGGGGGAAAATTATCTTTCCAGGTTATTTTGTCAATTTACCAACTACGACTTGAAAAAAACAATCATACTGTCAATAACCCACACACTTTGATGACTTTGACTTGAAAAATCAGTCATTCTTCTACAGTTTCAACCAAGGGAGTCTTCAGTAAATCTCATAGAACAAAACGGTACTCCAGAATCCGAATGCACTGTATTTCTCTTAAGATTGACAAGCAAACATTTCAGGGTACAAAACTATAACCGTCTACTATCACAAAAAGCTCATCACAATTTCACAACATAATACATTTCAAAAACTGCCCGGAGAGGCGCGACATGCACTCTTCGCAGAATCAGGGTCGAACACATATATTCTTATTCCAAAAGAGGGGGGGGGGGGGGGGGGGGTGCAAAAAAAAAATTCAGTACCCGCAGGGGTGGGGGAGGAGTTGTTCAAAATTGCTTTGCCATCTGTAAGCAAGTTCCAGCATAATCGGTTGCATTTGCACTGCACATCTCTATATCCAAAGGTGTTCTCTACGGTATTCTCGGACGATAACAGGAACGCTTGTAGGTGGGATCTAAACACATGAAATGAAACATCAATTAATGTGTCACATGAATAATACCCGCTCAAAACGAACATAAGAACTTGAGCCAGATACGAAAACTAACTATGAATCCAAGTTGAAGTTTTAAAAAGCACAAAACAATAAATTCATCGTTAAAAGATACACATAGAATAGACTAATTAGAGATATTGAGGCTCCAACAGTTGGAAAATAAGCAATTTAGGCTTAGGAGTATGGCCTAAACAACATACCCTCATGTGGAACATCGCACGTCGATAATAATAGGGTAAACTATCGTCTACATAGTAAATCATAGTCCTAGTATAAATCCAGAGATAAATCTTATAAACAACAGAACCACGAGTAAACATGAGTTTTCTTCAGAAATTGGATTGATATTATCCTTTGAATCTTGTTGCACCCACAATGTAGATTCATAATGAATTCTTAAAGTATTATCCTTAACACAACTTACCATGCCATAGTCTGTTATGATCATTGAGATATAATCTGAAGGTGTCACATCATACCTGGAATAATGAATAATTTAAAGGTGAGCCAGCATGATAACTTGATATGCTTTATTCAAAATTTATAAGATAAATAACAAAATCGCCCTTACATCAGATTCAAGAGTTGCAAATTCTCGCTATTGGCCCAACCATCCAAAGAATTTATCTCCTCTCGGCCAGAAACCTTTGCAATAGCATCGGGATCACCTGCCACGACATGTGAGAACAGCTACAGAAGTTAGAAGGGGAATATCAGTCATCTCTTAAGCAGAAGATTTATCATAAAAGGATACGGTCTCCATACCAAGTTCATTAGAGCAAATGGAATCTAGCTGAACCCTTTCATGAAACTTATAAGCTTCACAACATATTAAGACAGGGACATGGAATTGATGGGCAACCATAGCAACACATGCTGTGCCAACCCTTGAGTAAACTGTCCCATTAGACAAAACTGATGCCGCACCCAAAAATACTCTTGTGACTTCATGCATGACATAAGAAACTGCATTTATATGGGTGTAGGTGCAACTGATACCATTTGCCACGAGCCTACGAAGCAATTTCTGGCCTTCGAGTTTTGGACGGGAGTCCACGATAACTACTCGAAACTTTTTACCTAGCTCATGGGCATGCAAGAATATCATTTCAACAGCAGAGGACGATCCGTAAGTGAGAAGAACATCACCATCCCTAATTTTGGTAACGGCATGCTTCACAATTACCTTATCCGCTAAAATTATTTTTTCACTTATAAAACGATCAATTTCGGATATTATACTGGCTTTTGCCTCAGATTCAGACAGGTTGAGAGGCAATTTGGTAATTCGGGTTTTAAGAAATCTAATCGCATTCCCCATGCTGATTGAAAGGGGTCTGCATCCAATCAAAAAAGAGACGTAACCATTTATTTTTGTCGTCAAGTCCCTAATAAGAGCTTTCTCTGGTGGTGTAGAGTAATCCTTGATCGACTCTTGGAATGCTTGAAGCATAGCAATACATCGAGCATTGCCTCCACTTATATCCCCAGCTAAATATCTGAGTCCAACCTGACATGCGTGCAGTCATGATAAGGTATATCAATCTAACAATGATGAGAAAAATAAAGATACGTTGCCTTTGTTCAACTATGAAAAAGAAGTCATGACTTCTATTAGTTAATAGCCAAGGCACCTCGTAACTTGATGACTAATTCACTTTGAGCCAAGGGTTTTCCTTTCAGCAACTTCACAAGAAAACAGAAAAATACTAATGCCTTACCTTGTAAACAGCAGGATGGACTGGATCGAGTTGGAAGAACCTCGATTCCAGGTCAGGAAGCCGTGTTCCATGTTCATACTGAGGTAGATGCCTAAAGAGTTCAACTCTGTTCCTGGCTTCAGTTTGTTTAACCACTGATCGTTTCTTTGCCTTTTCAACTCTGTTTGCATCATCAAACTGCATCCGAGGATGTGGTACGTCTTTCTTCCGGTCTTTATCTGGCTGACGATCACCGCCTTTTTTCTCATAAGCTGCAACTGAAGAGCTGTCTTTCTTATGTGAGGCAGCTTTCACAGGCTTCGCTGTATTGGAGTTTGCTGGATTGACCCCAGAAGCAGCAGCAGATGTTTTACTTCCTTCACCTATATGTTGCATTCTGACTAAGTCAAAAACATCATCATGCATCATAAAAATTCTTTCTACGCATTAAGGTAAAAAACACAAAGTATGTATAATATAACAAACGTAGAAGAAAAGTGCTAAAGGAAGGTTTAGGTATCTATAATTTACAAGTAAATGTCATAAAATCTTTGAATACATCCAGGAGAAACAAAAATAAATGGCAGATCGAGAAATATGGTTTTGGGGTCAAAAAGAAATACTTTAAGCATGCTCAAACGAGTAAACGAGACAAACCAAAGCATGAATGGTCCAAAACAATCAACAAGTTGAAGAAAGACAAGAAGGCTCTTCCTCGTTGCTAAAGGAAAACTAAACCGTTTTTCACCAAGCAAACCTCACAACTATCACCACTGCTATTTGAAGATTAAGGATTATCAAATAATATCATTGTAAAGAGCAGTATCACCCAGAGATGCTAATCTAACTCCAAAAAGTAGCCTTGTATAGTTACAAAGTCTGAAGATTATGGTGAAACTTACGAACATATATGAAATGATAAAAGAAGAAATATAAAGGAGAAATAAAAGTATCATCTACGTATTCATGATGTTATTCCATTGACTGTTGCAAAACTGGAAAAAAATAACATGAATAATTCATTTGTGCTTCAGATGGCTTACAAAGTCACCAAGGTTTCAAGCATCTAAGTTCTCCAGAAAACTATTGGAAAAAAAGATGACAAGTAGATGTATTTATAAGCCTAAACCGAAATATCAGATTCCTAAAATGATAAGTCACGCACGCATTCCTTCCCATGCAACCGATCAAAGGGCAACTTCTGATGAAAGCTCCTACTAAAAAAATACGACTGATCGCACACACAATATAATTTAATCCAATCAAACATGAACCAGACGGCACATTAACCACACAAGACAAGTACGCATAATAACAAATAACGACTCCGTATAGCCGTTGAAAACCTCCAAAATGCTAATACTCCAGACAGCTGTTGAAACCTCCAATAACTCCGCGATCAGTAACTATAACGACCGCTAAAAGCACAAAAATTTCTCCAACCAACACAAGACAGCTGTATAAAACCGCCCAACAAGTCCGTGATCCGTACACTATAACGAACACTAAAAGCGCGTAAATACCTCCAAACCAACAAACACACACTATTCACCTTTAGCAGCAGCCTTTGCAGCACGTTGCGCCTCTTGTATCGCCCGCCTTTCAGCTTTTGTCAGCTTCTCCTTCTCCTTCACCGCCTTTCCACAGCCCTGCTTCTGTTCCTTCTGCACTTCCACAGTCGCACCTCCACCTGTCTCACAATCACAAACACAACACTCACTCAGAACTCAAAAAAATTACAAACAAGCAAACGTAAACCAAAACAAAAACCTAACCTGCAACATTCGTCGTCGGACAATTAACACCAGTCTTCTCCTTCATCATCGCCGCCGCCGCCGCCGCAGCAAAACCACCGGTCGGCAACGAGGTAGCGAATTTTCCAGAACTACTACTACCGCTCAGGTAGCGATGCTCGATCGGCGAATCCATCGCCGCAATTGGATCGACAATATCGAGAGACGACTGATAACTTCCGACAGGAATCGACGATTGGGGGATGAATTGGCGCGGGAGGTCGGTGGACAATTGGCGAGGCGGCGGAATCATGACCGGAAAAATAGAGTTGCCGGAGGAAGATGCGTCGGAGACTGGCGGCGAGGGATCGGGAGGGACCGCCGGAGTGAAGAATCCGACGTGGCGGACCTTGGGGTCGCTGACGGTGCGGGGAACACGGCGGTCCATTGAACAACGGTTAGGGTTAATGAATGAAATTGGGGGTGAATTTTAGGGTTTGTTTGTTTGAGAGATTGAAGAAATGGTGGATGAAGAAGAAGGTGGCGAGAATTGCAAGGAGAGAAAAAGGTACCCACACACACACTCTCACTCACTCACTCACACACTTTGGTGAGTGTCATTTCATTTGCTGTAATTTAGAGAGATATATATATATATATATATATATATATATATATATATATATATATATATATATATATATATATATGTGTGTGTGTGTGTGTGTATATATTGATATTTTTTTTTTTTGTAATACACGATTGTGACGATTTATGAGAGTTAATGTTGTTTTGTGCAATTAAAATTTTAAAGATTGGTCAGCTTTATTATGTATATGTATATGTATATGTACATGTATATATATCATGATTAATATAAATGTTTTTAGTAACATCATTAAGAGGAGATCGGATGGTTTCTGTTTCACTCTTTACTGTATTTTGAATATGACGTAATTTTTGATGTTTCTCATCTGATTTTTATCCATTTAATATTGTATTTACTGCCAAACTGAATATTCTAACCGGACAGGAACCTGAGCAGAATCTGATTATTGAACCAAGGTCAGGTTAAATACATGTGATGCTTCTAGTTACCCTTGCCTATATAATTTTGACAAGTGAATTTATTTAATTTATTCGTGTTAGAAAAGTTCAATAGAGACGTAACTCCATTTATTTCTCTGCAACTTATTTATTAATCCAGCATATGTCCTCCTCAAAGCACCAACTTCCTCGGACTGTAGTAGTTAGATGCAAAAGTTATTTAGTTTTAATGCTATTAATTTGATTCCTACGTGATTTTTGTGATTTATAAAGTATTTTTTTAATCTGGGGAAATAACTAATTGTGCAGTAACAGATCACTTGCGATTTAATACACGAAAGTACAGTTAGCTCTAAATGTCTAAAAAGTTGCAAACTGCGAATGGAACTCGTGACTCGTGAGAAACCATTGTTTACAGCATCATCAGCATAAGCTGCAGTTTCGACAAACTTGGTCATTCTGACATGTATTTGTAATCCAGTAAAAAAAAATATTAATACATTATTCAAAAAGTTAAAATATTGCGCACACAACATAGTTTTAACAAGTCCTCAGATGCTACTTTTCCTGATTAACTAGGTTTCCAATATAAAAATTTCGTATACATAAATTAGACAGGGAGAAATAGAACGTCATACAGTGAAGCCCATAAATTGGATTTGAAAAGGATAAAGAGCAGAAAACATCACAGGAACTTCCAATGATATCAATGAGATCCATCACCTGATAAATACTCGATAATAGACGTAAATAAACCAAGGTCGAACATGGAAACTCAAGAGAAGAACTGAGATAAACCAAAGACACCCAGCAAATTCAGTCTGTGTCTTGACTAGAGAATCATGTTCAAATACAGGATGAAGTTTACTAGAGATTTAAAACACAGAATTTTAGCAACAATTTAAAAGAAACTGGGGCACGGTGGTCCGCTTGAGAGTCCAAGTCGCACTTCCATTGCGTGATGCATGTCAACCGGACGGTATGATTCAGACTCTTTAGGATCTGAAAGTATATGACAAACATGGAAAAAACAGGACTAAGCACCAGGAAATACATGTATACGTATTTCAGAACAAAAAAATGTGTGCATGAGGAATCATAAATATCAGGTTATGATCCCTGAAGTATTTTGGAATATTACAGTTAGCAATGCGGCACGACGGACCATTTCATCAAAATGCACCAAACCGAAGTATAAAAACAACAGAACAAAGAAAATGTTGATGCAGTATTATAATTCATTAGATTCATAAACCGAAGTGCAAAAAACTCAGACTTAAAAATTCATCGATAACCACAAATTGAATTTAACCATGCCACCAGAGGATTAACATAGTTGACTAGCGTATTTCTTTTTCTTTATCTAGATAACCAACACACCTCACCAGAATAACTATACCCTCCAAACTACATGTTTCACATACCCACATATATTCACTTGGCAGGTCAACTACTTTAATCCTAGTTGAATATTAGTAAACAGATTTGGGTTAATGCCCAGTATTGGTGGTCATTGGCAAGATGGCCACCATATTTTAGAGAGTTTGGCGCAAGAAACAGATCAGTTTGATAGGTATGATAACAGCAAATAACTTTTTCTAATACAACATTAATCACCTTCAGTTCTTGCGGTTTTAGATGAATACTAGAACAACTCCTAAACAATTAAGACACTTGTGTAAATCAAGATTTAGACTGAATGAAACAAAAAACTCAAAAGCCAAGGCAGATAGCATTTTCCTTTAAAAAAAAAGTATAAATTTCTTAATGAGGTTTATTTGTCAATATAGATCAAAATATCTATATATAGTCGATATGTACAAGGGTGTCCATTGTGTTTCCTTGTAACAATAGGGACGAAATCTGTTAAACTAATATTTTTCTGATGTTCAAATCCCATCATAGCACAAAGAGAGTTTCATTTGTGATGCGTAAAATCCTAAATGACCGTGTGTAATCATATTGAACTATTCTTACACCAAATAGACTCACTCATACTGGACAAGAATCCACTTTGACAAGCATTTCATTAAATTAAAAAGATTATGTCCCTTAGTAAGTGCTGACAAAGATAAATAGAAATAGTGCTTACCATTCAGATAGTCTTCAAAACCAAAGTTGTCCAAACTTCCAGTGATGGCCTCAAACCCTAGGTAAGAAGATGGTATAGCTCCAGGAGGCCTTTGAAATCTGCACAAGGAGTAAGCACTAATTGTAAGAGTGCCATCTTCCAAAACTAGCTGGTATATTCATTGATGTAGTGAACCACTAATCAAGAAATAAATGCAACACACAGTCATATTCAAATAAATCACGTAGCTTCAATGAAGATATCAAATCCACATCAGCTTGATTCATAAATCAGCCAATTTGAAGTTTTGATAAACTAACTGAACAAAAAGTAAGTCTTCATCCGAGCCCCAATGCTAGAGGAAAAATAAACCAAAAGAATCCCTACAATTGTTTAAAAAAACATTGCATAGTGGACACAAGTCTACAGATCCACTTTTCAACTTAAGCATTCTTTGCCAATTAGCAGGCTACTTGCAGTTCCTATGACACCAATACGCTAATAAGGTGAAGCCATACACAGAAATATACTAACATAAAAAATATATTAAATAATTGAAGCGTTCTCCATTGTCATCATGAAAATCGCATATGACACATTACTCTTCTCTGAGTTGTAAATAGATTTGTCAAGACCGCTTGATGGGTCGCAAAACGAAATGATGATACTTACAGAAGTCTACAACAAGAAGAAATTTAATCTTAAATCAAAAATTCCTTGCCCAAGTTTCTCATTCCTTAGCCACTCCAAGTATTTCACTATAAAATAGTACCACGCAACATTGATGCAAACTCGAAATTTCACTCTTACATATCGTCGCAATGAACACATAATCTTATACAAAGAACGAGTTAATGATTTGACTCAGTATACCCGTACTGAAAGAAATTGTATTAGGCACAAAATGTATCTGGACCCTTCGAAGCGATAGACAAGAAAAAAAAACCTGTCTCAGTCCTAACAACATCAAGTTTATCGTCTGACACCCAATTTCCATCATCAGAGAAAATCAAAGTCCTCAATAATCAACATTAACTAAGTATACTTCTTCAGTACCCAAACACGCAAAATCACAACTTCTCACATAATCTCAACCTTAGTATTAGGCCTCCAATAATCAAAGCAGTTAATCACACGATAATAATTTCGACACCTTTAAAGCTTAACTTCTCATCTCACTTAATACAAAAACACCAAACCCTAATTTTCAGCCCCAAACCAAACATCCACACTTAACTCCCCCAACAAATCAACACAAAAAACAACGAAACAAACAAATAATTAGCTAGAGAGAGAAAACACAAACTTAGAGAGAATCTGACGATCGAGCTCCATCTTCATCGGAAACGCAGCACCGTAAGTATGCGTCAATATCTTCCTGTTCATGTCCTCTTGCCTCATCTTCGCCTGTTCGTCAAACAAACCAAAAATTGAACAGATCTACGCATAAATTCAACAAATAAAACAGTTAAAAAGCATAATGAATTCAAAATTTTACCGATCGAAAGTCCTTTTGGAAGGGGTGAGGCTCAATGATGTCGCTCTTAACGCCATGGATACCGTATCGGAGAGGATCGTCTCTTCGTGATTCGAGCGATATTTTCTTCTCCTGATGATCCATTGATTGAATCTAGTTTCGTTTTTTGCTGTGGAAGATTTTGAGAAAAATGTGAAGAGTGAGCTTGAATATGGAGATGAAATTGTGGAGATATCTTTTTCCACAAGAAAAAAGAAGGAAAAGTTTATGTTAGATGAAACGACGACGATTGTTGTTGGGTTGGGCCGACTGGGTGACTGGATCCAAACGACTGTATGGGCTTTGTGTAGTCATTGGATCTTAAGCTAATAATTTCACAAGAGATTATTAATGAAAACTTAGAGCTAAGAAATATTTTTTGTGACCTCATTCAATACATATTTAGGATACATAAACTTCATTTGATGCCTTGCAAGTTGTTAGTTTTGGATTATTTTTTTTAATAATGCATCATTACAATCCCATTAAGTATGGCTACAAAAATATATTTGTTTCTTAATTTGAATTTTAAAAGATTTATGTTATATTGTAATCGCTTGTGATAGTTAGTTTATAAATTTACTAGAAAAGCCTACACACGCGGGACCGCATGTAAATTTTGTTGCATGTTAAATTAATGCATTGTTTATTTCAGCAAGAACAATTTGTAATTTTTGATTAAATTAATTTTAAATGTAGTGGGAGAAGATTAGTAGTTACAAATTGAGAGATTTTAGGGGATATGGATTTCTTTGTTGCATGTTAAATTAATGCATTGTTTATTTCAGCAAGAACAATTTGTAATTTTTGATTAAATTAATTTTAAATGTAGTGGGAGAAGATTAGTAGTTACAAATTGAGAGATTTTAGGGGATATGGATTTCTAGGTTTTTTACGTGGAAGTTTTGTGAGGAGAGAGAAAAGTGGATATCCCTTGAAAAGTAAAATTTATCCTCTTGATCATTTTGGTGATTGATGAAAATAGGAGTACTTTAGGAAAACAATTAATTTGGTACAACAACTGCAAAATATGTGAGGGTGGAGGGTTTGCTTTTAATATAGTAATAGATCTGCAAAATTGTTTGAAATCTGGAAAAAGTTTTGGACTACGCTAAATATTCATAGGCTTGTAAGTTGTAACGTTGTGGACTAGATTGTTTACTTGACCCGCAAAAGGAAAATGTAGAAGAGGCTAATATAATTATGGGCCTTTTATTTTCCGGCCCAAATAACGAAAATATAGTTGTGCCCAAAAAGGTTGGAGACGCCGTTGCCGGGGATCGAACCCGGGTCACCCGCGTGACAGGCGGGAATACTTACCACTATACTACAACGACTTGCTTGTGTAGTTATTCAAATTAAACTTATAAAAAAGTTAGGTTTATGCGATTGGCGTCTTTTGACTAGTTTAATACTTCAATCCCGCAAAATGAGCCGTGTCCTGGTTATGATGATGCTCTATAGTAAAATTAATATATGTTTAGTTTGGATATTAACAATGATTTGCGGAAGAATGTTAAGGATCAAAGATTCTTAATTTGTTCTAATTCGAGTTTAGAACGAACTCCTAGAATTGGAGATGAGAAGACAATAGAAATTTAACACTAAAATTTAATATTCATATTTCTTATCATTTACGATACATTGAACTCTAATTTATAAGCAAACTACATAACTTCTCCACTAACACCACTAATCACATAACAACCCCACTAACAGATAACTATTACAATCATATCCACTACTAACAAATATTATCTAATAATAATAATAATCATAATAATCATCATAATAATAATAATCTAAATAGTTGGGCCCTTATCAAAGAAGCTTCATTTGATACTAACTTATTTGCCCACCCCTAGTCCTAACTATGCAGCTAAGTTTTATCATATTCAGGTTCTTTATTTTCATTGTTCTATAGTATTTATTTTAATTTCAGTAGTTTTTAGTTTAAGGTCATGTATACAAACCATGTTGAATGTTTATATATTGTAATTTATAATTTGTTATAATCTGGAAATATCGCTGTATTTAGAGCATTGCTGTCTACATTTAAATACAGAATCCAACATTAAATATAGTCAAGAAATTTTTGTTCCAATATTATGTACACTATGCCATTTTTTAGGGAAAATAAAAAGAAAATAATACATTACTCCTTTTTGTTTATATAAGTAGTAATAATAATAATAATAATAATAATACATTTTGGTCCAATTATTGGGATCAACTGCCCAACGCGTTATATGGCTTTTGAGGCTTGTCTTCTCTGAACATTCTAATAACAACTTCACAGCCTGGTCGTTGAAGTCAATATTCAACTTGTTTTATCCCTTTTTTCTGCTGGATCATGTCTGTCCCAAATCTCTTTCACGGGATGTTGCTAGAACTTAGAATTGGTCAAGTAGAAATTACGGCAAATTAAGGGTGGTCTTTATTTATCTATAGTTAATGACTTATTAATGTGATCACGCAAGTATTATGTCTTCATTGCGTTGTATCTTTGCTTGATTCAGAATTATGCGCCACAAGATCATTTATGTAGACTTAAGTATGACAATTATCCATTTTAAACTATCACGCTTTGGTCGATCAACTACCTTTTTAGGTCAATCAGATCTTAATTTGTCAAAGCAAAGAATGGAGCAGAGGTTTTGACCTTTTCCCACTTACACAACTATTTCTGAAGATATAGGCTATGGTTTGGGACGTTAGGCTACAATTTCAGTTATATAATAGGAAAAGAAGTATTGATATGGTAAGAGAAATGTGTAATTCGAAAAGAGAAAATTAGAAAAGTTAATTTTTAGTGTTGTTCTAGAATTTGTTATGACATGTATGTTTGCATAAATAACTTTGTGACTTTAACTTTACACCAAAAATAACATTTTCGTAAAATTAAAAAATAAAATGAGTATTATTACACCCAATTTATAATCGATGTCCATTACTATGGCAATATTCATTATTCCACAACTTTAGTTGACCTCTACAGCTCTACTGCACGCCCACTATGCATATTGCCGCCATCTTATCAATGTATTATATTATGTAACTACTTTTTTCAAAAGAAAAAGAAGAAGGCAATAATTTGACTATTTGTCAAACCTCAATAATTACTCAAATTCATCCAAAATATGATTCAAAAAACCAATTCATTACATGAACTATCTTAATATCTTTATCATGAATTTCTTTAGCCCCCATGTAATATATTTTTCCTGATCTCATGCCCGAACCGGACAACCTACGATATTATTTTATTTAAATATATAACAAGACTAATTACCATTGTTTATAAATCCCGGCATATATTGAAATGGTGAGAACATAAAAAATAAACTACTAATATTATATATCATATTCATTCATCAATAACCCCTTAATTCCGGTCTTCTTCTTTTTTTCCATGACAATGACACAACTCAAAGTCAAATGAAATAAAGAGACTAAGAATATCTCATTCTTGGGATATAAATTGTGGAATAAGCATGATTCTGATTAGGGATAATTACATCATACCCCTAAAGTTTAGTCTAATTACACTTACCTCTCATACTATTTGGATATTTACAGAAGCACCCCATTAAGTTTCAAACTCGGAGAGATTTTTATGCATCTGTAATATTTTTTGCGTTTCGCAAGGCGTTTGTGTATCTCTTGAAATAATAGGAGATGTTAATGTGATGATGAGACCAAACTTCAGGGCTGTAAGTGTAATTATTCCTTACAATTACAACTTTTAATAACAAGAGCCAGTCAACTCTAAGATTCTTCTATTCCTAACTCTGCCAACCATTATTTATGAATGTCCAATGAAACTTCCTTTTCATATACACACAAGCAACCAATTTTCAAACTATCCAACATAAGCTGCAATATCCTCAAACCATCACCACTTCAATTCTTACATTCATTCATCAAACCAAAAAAATGAAAAACTCCATCTTCACATCTTCAATAATCTCCATCTTCATACTCACACTTATACTCCCCACAATCTTCTCACAACAACCATACATAAGACAACCAACAACTCTATGTGACAGCACAAACAACTCAACTTCAACCTTAGGCTACACCTGCAACGGCCTTAACCGAACATGCCAAGCTTATCTAACTTTCTACGCCACGCCACCGTACACCTCCGTCTCCACCATCTCAACGCTCTTCTCCGTCGATCCATCAAGCCTCTCGCAGCTCAATTCGGTCCCTCAGACCTCAACCTTCGCAACGAACAGGATCGTTCTTATTCCGGTCACATGCTCATGCACAGGCCAATACTATCAAGCCAACACTTCTTACGTGATCCGAACGAACGACACCGAGCTACAAATCCCGAGCACCACTTTCGAGGGGCTGTCGACTTGTCCCGCCATCCGAGCACAGAACAGTGCTCTTGGAGGGACTTTGTTTCCTGGTACTAGGATCACTGTTCCATTGAGGTGTGCTTGTCCAACGAGGAATCAGAGCGATGAGGGTACGAATTATTTGTTGAGTTACGTCGTGGGGTCCGGTGACGCCGTTTCAATCATAAGTCAGAGGTTTGGTGTTGGTACTGAGAGAACTCTGGCAGCTAATGGATTGTCTGTTCAAGATTCTGTCATTTTTCCTTTAACTACTCTTTTAGTGCCACTTCAAGATCCTCCGTCGAGTTCTCAAGTGAGCGGCACACAGTCGCCACCACCGTCTTCGCCTTCCACCCCACCAGCCAATACGCCTCCTCCACGTGGCGGCTCGAGTAGGACATGGATATATGTTGTGGTTGGTGTTGTTGGAGGACTTGTTCTTGTATCAGTTATAGGTGTTGTTATCTTTTGCCTGTTCTGTGGTAAGAAAAAGAGACGGAACACGAAGTCGAAATCTGAACAAGCTGTGTCATCACAAAGCTTTGATTCCATTGAAAAGCCACTGAAGAAAGAGGAGGATTTGGACTCACAAGAGTTTCTTGAGAGTCTATCATCAATAGCTCAGTCACTGAAAGTCTACACCTTTAAAGACCTTAAAATAGCAACAGAAGATTTCAGTGAGAGTTCACGAATTAAAGGCTCGGTTTATCGCGGGATAATCAATGGGGATGTGGCGGCGATCAAGAAAATGAACGGTGATGTGTCGAAAGAAATCAATCTACTAAACAAGATCAACCATTTCAATCTTATTCGTCTTTCCGGTGTCGGTTTCAACGAAGGAAACTGGTATCTTGTATACGAATACGCCTCAAACGGAACGGTCAGCGATTGGATATTTCAAAAGGGCGATGATCAGAAGATTTTGAACTGGAATCAAAGACTACAAATTGCTCTGGATATTGCAGCGGGGCTAAACTATCTCCATCGTTACACTTCCCCGCCCCACGTTCACAAAGATTTGAACGGAAGCAACGTTCTTCTTGACAAGGATTTCAGGGCCAAGCTCGCAAACTTTGGCCTGGCGAGATCTGCGGAGGGGCAAGAGGGTCATTTTGCATTGACGAGGCACATTGTTGGGACGAAAGGTTACATGGCTCCCGAGTATTTGGAGAATGGATTTGTATCTCCAAAGCTTGATGTGTACGCATTTGGGGTGCTGATGCTGGAGATTTTAACTGGAAAAGAAGTTTCCTTGTTGCATGAAGAAGGAAATACGCAGTTATCAGAGGTGTTAACTCCTGTTTTTGATGAAGAGAATGGACAAGAAAATGTAAGAAACCTGATGGATCCTACGTTGCACGGAAACTATCCCGAAGAGATTGCTGTTTTTCTGTTCAAACTGATCGATAATTGCGTTAAGAAAAATCCGTCACACCGTCCTAATATGGATGATATTTTCCAGTCTCTATCGAGAATTTCAGCTTCATCGTTGTCTGGTGAATGGGCGGTTAGCATATCGGAACATCATACCGGTCCTAGATAAGATGGTATAAACGATTTATAGCTTCTATGTTAGTTGTTCGTTCTCTATAGGAAGAGTTAGAATGTAAGAGGGCGAGGTTATGTTCGAAAGATTTTTGTGTGTGTAAAAGTAATTTCATCTCTGATTGTTTTAAGAATGTAACAAAATTCTTGGTAGTTAATCCATTCTTTGTCTTTAGTCTTCATTAGTTCTGTTTGCTTCAACGTAAAACTCATGTTGACTGAAAAAACATCTTGGAGGTTGATTTAAGTGTTAGTCTTTTTCTCTGTCATTGTTTCAATACGAAGATAGTTTCCCACAACCACAAGTCATGTGTGGTGGGGTGGGACTGAGGTATGGGATTCTAATTATTAGCTAATGCATCTATATCCTATCATTGAAGTTAGATCTGAATTATGATCCCAATTTACATCAAATTGTAACATAACAGATTGAAAGCTATCAAATGTACCAAATCCTCGGACTAAGTAATTCTTTCATTTTAATGTCGTGGGAATTTGCAGCCCCTATCTTTAGGGTGCACACTCTAAACGCGATAGCTTGCAAACAACGTCAGTCATACAAACCACTTTAAGTAAACCAGGTGTAAGAGACACAAAGTGCTTAACTGCAATGAATAACCTCCAACCAAAAGTTCAGTGCATATTATTAATTTAGTAAGATGCATAAAGATATGGACTTCAGAATTTAGACACAAGCAATTAGATTAACGGTTGCATAACTAGAAACTGAAAGAGCAATTTAACTAATGTATAAGGCGCATTACACAAGCTTCCTTACAGTTAGAGCGTCAAAATCTAACAGAAAAAAGTTACAAAGGTAAAAATCTGACCTGCAACAACCACGACATTGACTGTTAACCTTGTCATTATCAACAGTAAAACATAATTTCCTCATGGTTTAATCAAAAATCACTATATATATAATAATGCTAAAAATGTAAGAAAAAACATATTTTATAAAAATTAAATGAAAAAATAACAAGCAAACAAAAGTGACAACTGAGCAACCAGAATACCCGTGACAAAGCCTTGCAGGCAACAGAAACTGATAGCATTGTCTTAAGAGTAGTCCATATTTGGAAGATACCTTTGAGTGCAACCAAAAGAAACATCCCAACCTTTAAAAGCTACACCATACCTGACACTTCCTTTCACATTTGAACATGGCATCAATTGCTAGTACCTTCAAAACTCTCACATTTCTCCTTGTAATCTGCCTCCCTTTAGCCAGATCCATTGATTTCAACTACCCTGCAGTTTTCAACTTCGGCGACTCGAACTCCGACACGGGTGATCTCGTTGCCGGCCTAGCCGAGAGCCTCGACCCGCCAAATGGGCAGACTTACTTCAAGAAGCCATCAGGGAGATTCAGTGACGGACGACTAATCATCGACTTCCTAAGTAAAAAGACCTGTCTGAATTTGATGAAATGCAAAACAAGTATTATGATGCATTAAAGCAATGTTTTTTAATGATGTGTACAAATGTAACAGTGGATGCAATGGACTTACCGTTTCTGAATGCATACTTGGAGGCCGTCGGACTACCAAACTTTAGACGAGGATGCAACTTTGCGGCTGCAGGCTCGACCATACTTCCAGCAACTGCAACTTCTGTGAGCCCTTTTTCGTTTGGCATCCAAGTGGCTCAGTTTTTCAGATTCAAGGCAAAAGTTCAAGAAATCCAGGCTACAAGTATGTATACTTCCTTCATCTTACTAGCATTTCTTTGTCTAAAACCATGGTTTTAGTCCAGAAACACTTTGTTTCACGTTATGGTAACTTTGTTCATTTGCAGCAAAAAAGTTTGACAAGTACATTCCAGCTCAAGATTCCTTTCCAAGGGCACTCTACACGTTTGATATAGGACAGAATGATCTAGCGGGTGCCTTTTATTCTAAGACGTTCGACCAAATTCTAGCTTCAATTCCGACAATTTTATCACAATTTGAAGATGGCATTACTGTAAGTAGAGTATATATTGCTGAACACATGATATCAGCTCTTTTGGATTTAAAATTGTTCATGATACTTGAGCAAGTACAGTAGGACTAATAGCAAAAGACATCTTAACGATATTCAACATCAGCAAAAATACCTTGTTAACAAGTGTAGCAAAGGATCCCTTTATAACACCTTGTACATATCAATAAATAATATTATACAGTTTCTTTAAAAAGAAAAACATATAGGCACAGTTGTATTCTTACATGTTAAAACCGGTCTCAATCTTACGAAATTGAGAGTATTATGTACAAAGCTATTGAGGGGATAATACTGCTACCTTTAATTTGACAAGGGTTTATTGCTCTTATCGCGGGTTGTGGACCGAAATACCCTTCAAAACATTGTACCTTCGGGGATCTGCTTACTCTAGTGATGCTGCTGCAAAATCTTCCAATTTTTCACCTGGTTAACATTTTCTTTTCTTCCAACAGAAGTTATATGATCAAGGGGCAAGAAACTTTTGGATTCACAACACGGGTCCCCTAGGTTGCTTACCTCAGAATATTGCAAAATTCGGCACTGATCCGTCGAAGCTAGATGAACTTGGATGTGTCAGTACTCACAATCAAGCTTCCAGACTTCTCAACCTGCAACTTCATGCACTCTGTAAAAAGTTGCAAGGACAATATCAAGATGCAAATGTGACGCACATTGACATTTATCGAATCAAGTCCAATCTCATAGCAAACTTCTCCAGATATGGTAAGTATTATATGAGTAATTTTTCTAAGAAACGGAGTAAACGAATGACATCTGAAAAGAGTTGGTTATTGTTAACTTGTCATGTCAGCAATCCAGTCAATAAAACAGGCATCTCTCAAGCAATTTTTGATTGTCCTCTTTTTCAGTAACTTCACATCTAGCCTTCTATATATGATGAGCACTTAACCACGTTATCGAATCTTCCAATATTAATTCTTATAAAGTTATAATCCAGACATTCTAAGAACTCATCATTAAACAATTCAACTTTGAAATTTTACATTCAGTTACATGTGAGTTTGCAGGATTTGAGCAGCCGCTAATGGCATGTTGCGGGTATGGAGGTCCACCATTGAACTACGACAGCCGAATTTCCTGTGGTCAAACTAAAGTTATAAACGGAAGCTCCATCACAGCGAAAGGCTGCGATGACAGTACAGAATACGTAAACTGGGACGGAATCCATTACACTGAAGCTGCAAATCAGTATGTTGCATCAGAGATTCTGACAGGAAAATACTCCGATCCACCATTTTCGGATAAGATGCCATTTCTGCAAAAGCTGAAATTCTAAAGATGGTTACCACTCTTTACAATTCACACACATGTTCATATATGAGATATGCTATTGATTGATGAATTCTTTTATCACTCATTCTCTAATACATTACAAGGAACTCCCTGCTTCGGACCACAAATTCTTTTTGCCTCCCTTTCTCGCATGTGTGCTGGATTACTGTTCTTTCGAAGGCAATCAATAAGTTGATTATTCATACTAAATACTGAAGTCACACCCCTCAGTTAGAAGAGGTCTTACTTTGGACATCTCAACATATCAGTCGTGCTAACTAAAAAAATCATATTTTGGGGCTAATAACAGTATGCGACAAATTAAAGCAACAAAAGATAATTGCGTAACTACCAAAAAACTTCTTTTTTAAAGATATCAATAACTGCCAACTGCTAGGAAATAAGACACTGATAAGCTTCATTGTTTCTTCTCCAACACATATTAAACCATACTCCTCGTGAAAAAGTGGTGCACATAGCTGCACATCTTTTACTAAGTGACAACAATCTTCAAACAAGTTGAACCTTTAGGAAACGTCGACAATAACTTCACAATTTCCTCTTTCTCGTGATAACCACCACGGAGATGAAACGTCTTCAGTCCTAATCCATTCTTCAACAAAAACTTCTCCAATCGGTATTGAGACACCAAGACATTTTCGTAGATAAGCTTGACTTCCTCCAGATTAATAACAATACAGGATGGCAAAGATTCCATCCCCTCATAGTCATCATAATCAAGCCAAACACAGTAATCAGACATAGTTATGACTAGAGCCTTCAGCCACGGAGTCGCATGAAGTAACTCTAGTAGTACTTTAATATCAATATAACTACGACAAAGATTTCGAACAGGAAATTCTTGTTTTGATACGGGCCAATCAAAGAGCTTCAGATCCTCTAAACTTTGGAATCCTTCAAATAAACGTCTAAGAACTTGTAATCCGTGATCAAAAGGAGGGTCCCATGATCCGTGTATATGACCGAAAGTAGCACAAACAACGGATGATACAGACACAATGAGATTTTCTGGTACCCAACCCCACGATTCAAAATGCACAAGCCCATCTGCAAGAATCTTGATTGAATAATCATATACAGGAGGGTTGTATGGGGTCTGAGTTGCGAGTTTCTTTAGTTCAGGAGCATGGATTTCCACAAATTTTACATTTAGCCATTTGCAATCTACAAGATTCAACGTTTCCAAGACTGGGAAAACAAATATTAGCGTATCAGAATTAGAAAGTTCTTTTCGTATCTCTACTTGATCAAGGTACAAATTTGAAAGGTAAAGAAAACAGTTGTTGTTGGAAGGAACTTCGAAGGTGCAAGGCAACTCAAGTTTCAATACTCTCAATGAAGTGTTATCCAGAAGGCCACCGGGTAACAGTAACAAATCCTTTTCACTACGATAAATTACTTCAAGACTCTCAACATTTCGCCTCAACAAAGCAGATATCCACTCCGCCATGCGAGTGGAGGGGTAATCTTGCTGACAATGAAGACGGAAACTTCTGACATTTTGTGGAAGAAGTAGTATCCTTTCAACATAACTAGGAAACATCTTTCGATTAACGACCCCATTATCATCAATTTCAATGTTGTAAATTGAGGTCCACTTGGACTCCCAATATTTGGACAAAACACATGTTCGAACAGCATCCTTAGTGGGAAGGCAGGAGAGAATGTCACTTATAAGACTCTCGGGTAAATGGCTAATGCGATCTTCATAATTTGCATGGTCGCTCTTTTCGGATTTCCTAATCGAACTCCTTAAAACTTTAGTACTAATAGTACTCATGGTTACACCATTCAACCAGAGAATACTAGGCCAGATCAAATTTATCCGAACTACAGAAAATCGCCACTAAAAACTACGAGCACAATGGCAATAGGAGACAACAATAATTAGAACAAGGGAAGAAGAGACTACTGAAATTAGGAGAATAATATTGTACTTAAACAATCAAATATCAATATTGTTAATCATCAAAAGTAGTCTAACAAAAATAAACCCTAAACTCATGTTTTTTAGGATATTTAAGGAAAACGTACCATAACCAAAACTATCAAATAATGAATAAAATAAACTAGAATCCTAAATTACCAAAATATACAGTTCTAATCTAAATAACAACCAACTTAAAGTGAATCTCTAGAATCCTAATTAACTTGTAATCCTTATTAGCTGATATCTTCGTAATTATTTATTTTTTATCCATTTTATGGTATTGTTATTAGAGTAACGGAATTTTTATTTTTTCAATTCGAGGACTTAGTTACTTAGCAATAAAAAATCAATTAACCCTTTAATTGCAGCAAACCCCCCAATCTATGGGGTTTGTTGCACTTTACCCCCTAACCTATGAAAATGTCCAAAATGCCCCATAACCTAACGATTTTTTTCGATTTGCCCTTGAGTCTGATTTGACACCAGGGGCAAATCGCACAAAAACCAATAGGTTGGGGGCATTTCGCACATTTTCATAAGTTAGGGGCAAAGTGTAGCAGACCCCATAGATTGCGGGGTTTGCTGCAATTAGCTCTAAGTGGATTATTTCTTCTACTCACCCTAATCGAGCAAATAATCTACATTACTAGCATACATAAACACAATTTCTCAATCAACAACTATTCAAATTCCTATCAAACCAAACAAGCAGTGAGAATAGGAATGGATCTTTAACTTACAGCGAGTTTGCTAATCGTGAAAACGCGAATACGACACCGTTTATGTACTTCAGATCAGACATTAGTCTCTTGATTTCAGACAAAAAAAAAAATTGGGATTTTTCCATTTGGTATTGTTATGCCAATTCATTTGTTTATTCATCACATAAAAAAATAATAATGTCTATTTTACAAAATGAATAATTTGTTTGTTATTTTTCACTAACATGCTTATTTCACATAACTCCAAAAAAATCTTAAAATAGAGGCAAGTTTGACTAAATTGGATCTTGACAAAAAGGCTACTGAAGTGTTCATTCTCATCATCTCCCCCAAAGTCAACGGCCAAGCACCTGATTGAAGAAACAATATTCTCACAAAGGAGCTCTGTATGTAATTAAATTAAAGTGAAGGTCATTGTTTAGAACGATTTGGGGTCAGTTATCAGAAACTGTATAACAAGAAGAAAAAAAAAAAATGGGTCCAAAAAGTAAAAAATCAATTGTAGGAGTGTGTTCTGTGTTAATGGGTTCCCTTTTTGCAATCTCATCAAGTGTCCAACTCAATGACCCAGGTAAAACTAAAACTCAAACTACTATTTCAACTATCTTCTCCTAAACATCATGTGTATCTCAATTGTGACATCTTTGGATTAATGACATCATATCTAATCTATACAAGGTCTGTCTCACGTGTGTGATTTATAAAGAAAACCAAATTTTGGTGTTTCTTGAACTCTATAAAGTTTTTCATTCTTAATTCCATGTTTTGTGGAGCCTTAAGTGCTGTACATGTTTCCACGGCATAACACGATCCCAATTTTGGTTAGGGTATTATTGACAATCAACGTAAAATTTAATTAGAGTCGCGTCCATAATATAAATAGTCTACTTACGTGTAATTTTGTACTCTGACACATCGAAAATAGTGAAGATATAGTCGAGCTAACTAACTAACTGGGTAAACAAATCTCCACGTCTTTCTTTGTTTTTCGTGTGTGAGATTTTTGTTCTATCGTATTGCTGCATGACATGTGCTACTAATTGTTTCTTTGTTTAGATTGGTATTTGTGGATTCCTCTGTATGCCAATGCTTCTATTGTCAATTTTGTCATTGGAGCTGGAAGCAAAGCAAGTAACAACAAAATGGCCAAGTTTGCATTTTGGCTTGGAGTAGTTTTGTTTTTTAAGGTTGTAATGGAGGATTTTGTTCATGGGATCTCTGGATTTTGGTCACTAGACATGAGAGAAAGAGTTGTGAGAGAAAAAGTTGGAAGTGTGCTTGTGATTAGCTCCATGCTTTTGCACTTGGAAACTTCATCTAATCCCACACAAGTGGCCAAATATGGTACTTATTACTATTAACATATCATTCAACGAAATTATCGTCTAGATTAAATGTAAATCGAGTTGTTTGCACCAATTTTTTTCTTACTCAAAATTGATGTCTTAGCTTATTTTTTTTCTTTAAACAATGGAAACAGGGATGCCAATTTTGGTGGGCTTTGCATATGGCCTCAGCTGTTTCTTTGTATTCCAACACGACGAAATCAAATATTGATCCGAAGCACTTACAATGGTCACACAAGACGATGTTCTACACCTTCTACCGGTACATGCAGCGAATCATAGTCGTATGAAGATTGGAAGATCGATCCTTTACGGTGAAACATTGAGTTATTGTAACATATTTCAAGAGAGTTATATATTTCGTTGTTGTAACATTTCTCATCAACTGTATATCAATTTGTACAATCACTAATATTACAAAGGGATAAAAAGACTTGCTCAAAGTGACTAAATATTTCATCATACATAACTTTTAAGAGTTTTTTGTCCACAAATTTTGTAATGTATTCGTTTTAAAAGCCTTCTTTAAATCTTTTTGGCGGACAAATTGTTATAACAGCTTGTGAATCTATGAAAATCTCTATAGTACAAAAAGAAAAAAACCATAGAAGAATTTAATAGTCTTCTCCTGCAATTAATAGCTGACAAACACGAACATCCAACTATATTTATGCAACATTGTTGCAGATTTTTTGAGTCCACCTATATATTTTCCGTATAAATCCAACTGTCCGTTTATTTATATCCTCTGCCAAGCTAACAAGGTGGATCCTAATTTTTTGACGTACATGTTTTTGTGCAATTTGGTGCTGACAATCAGATGATTTCCAAGATACCCACAAATCTCCCGCCACATTTGAATATCAAATTCATCAAGAAATATTTGGAGTCAGGGGATTTGGTGCGTGCCCGCCAGCTGTTCGATAAAATCATCGAACCGGATGTACAGTCATGGACAGTGTTGATTTCAGCGTATACCAGAAACGGGCAAGCTAAGGAAGCATTACGGCTTTACACGGATATTAAAAGCGGAAGACGATTTAATCCGGATAAGTTGGCGCTTTTAGCAGTTGCCAAGGCTTGTGCAACTGCGGGTGATTTAGCAAAAGCGAAAGAAGTTCATTCTGATGCTGTGAAGTACAGATTTAGCTCCGACTTGGTATTGTGTAATGCTTTGATTGACATGTTTGGGAAATGCAAGTATCATAAAGGCGCAGAAAGTGTCTTACGTGACATGGCAACAAAGGACGTCATATCTTGGACGTCGTTTTGTTCTTGTTGTGTTAATTGTGGGCTCCCAAGAGAGGCTCTTTCGGCTTTTCGTGAGATGGGGTTGGCTGGAATTATGCCGAATGCAATGACATTGTCATCTGTGCTTCCTGCTTGCTCGGATTTGAAGTGTTTAACTTTCGGTAAGGAGATTCATGGTTTTAGCATCAGGAGTGGAATGAGACAGAATATGTTTGTTAATAGTGCCCTTGTGGATATGTATGCTAACTGCTCGAGCTTTAAGCATGCTGAATTAGTGTTTCATAGCATGCCAGAACCTGATGTTGTGTTATGGAATGTGATAATATCGGCATATTTTTCGAGTGGTGAGTGTGAAAAAGCACTTGATAAATTCCAAGAAATGAAAAGTCGAGGAGCCAAATTAAATAGCGCGTCCTGGAATTCTGTCATCTCCGGTTGTGTTGATAATGGGAAAACACAAGAAGCACTAGAGTTACTTGGACAAATGCAGCAGGTTGGATGCAAGCCAAATCAAATCACCATTACAAGTGTTTTAACCGCTTCTACACATTTGGAAGGTTGGAGGGGAGGAAAGGAAATTCATGCATTTATGGTTCGAAATTGTCTTCTGGAGGATTTGGCAGCCAGTACTGCTCTGGTGTTGATGTATGCCAAGAGTGGTGATTTAGAAGTCTCCCATAAAGTTTTTAGTATGATGCCACTAAAAGATACTATCGCATGGAACACGATCATAATTGCAAGCTCAATGCATGGAAGAGGAGATGAAGCCGTATCACTATTCAGGGAAATGGTAGGTTCAGGGTTAAAACCAAATGCCGTTACTTTTACCGCTGTCCTATCTGGTTGTAGCCACTCAAAGATGGTAGATGAGGGGTTCTCAATTTTCCAGTCAATGAGTAAGGATTATAAAGTCGAACCTGATACTGAGCATTATTCTTGCATGGTAGACGTTCTTAGTCGTGCTGGTCGCTTAGAAGACGCATATAACTTCATCCAAGAAATGCCTATGGAACCCAGTGCAGCAGCATGGGGAGCCTTGCTTGGAGCATCTAGGGTACATAAGAATGTAGATCTCGCACGAGTTGCAGCAAACCGTTTGTTTGAGATTGAACCAGAAAATCCCGGAAATTATGTTTTGCTTTTTAACATCCTTGCTAATGCCAAACTGTGGGGAGAAGCCTCAGAAATTAGGAGATTGATGAGAGACAGAGGAATTGGGAAAATCCCTGGTTGTAGTTGGGTTCGAGTAAGAAATACAGTGCATACATTTGTTGTCGGTGATCAAAAGAACGCTCAGAGCAATAATATGTATAAGTTTTTGGATGAAGTGCGAGAAAAGATGAAATTGAGTGGGTACTATCCTGCTACAGAATTTGTTTTACAAGATTTGGATGGAGAAGAGCAGGAGGATAGTTTGTGCAATCACAGTGAGAAGCTTGCTGTTGCTTTTGCGGTACTGAATTTAAAAGGTGAATCCTCCATTAGGGTCTTTAAAAACTTGAGGATATGTGGCGATTGTCACAACACCATCAAGTTTATAGCAAAAGTTGTTGGAGTGCAAATCATAGTGAGAGATTCTTTGAGATTTCACCACTTTAGAGATGGGTTATGTTCTTGTGGAGAATTTTGGTAATATCAGTGACCTATACATTTCTATCATCTTGATAAAAAGCTAAATGGAGCAGATTATTAGGTTCTTATGTTTTGGAATTGATTATTAATAAGAACCAGTCAGTATACTTCAGTTCAGAGAACGGGATGTTTTCTGACCATCTTTTCCAAATGATGGTCCCTGCAAATACTGATCGCAGAAGCAAGATGGACGAGAAATATGTAATGAACAAATCAAGGTATAAACTATGTTTGTTTTTATAAAGGCATCTTAATGATAGTATGTGTCTGACTTCAGTGCACTGTATTTGAATTGCAGGGGCCTGTATACCTGGCTGAGATCAACATTTAAAGAAAAAATTGGCCTTTGAGGAAGAATGGACAAGCAACTTTGACGATTATACATGTTTAGGAGTAGATCAACATCCCCAGGGTATGTAGTGTATTTCAACCGTGCCTGCAGTTCCTTGAGCCTTATATTATTTAGTTCTAGGTAATACAAATTTTGAGCCTCATATTATTTTGTTCTAGAATATAATTCTTATCTTGCATTATGCGGGTAAAGTAAAACCCATAAAGTTTTCGATGTGCTTTCGTTCTCATTTTGCTATGCCAGGCAACTTCTCCCAGTAAGGCATTGCTAGTTAATGAAAAAATAAATTGAGCCTTCGTCAACTCCTAACACACTAGAATGGCGTGCTGTTATCTAGTATAATAAGCTTCATCTTGATCAAAGTCCATCCAGTTTAAGTTGAGGAAGCTATGAAATATTTCCGGATAGATTCATATATTATCGTTTCAGGAAGATACAGTAAAAAAACCACACTAATTTACAAGCATGATAAAAGTTTGGTGCTTCTCCAAAATCATAATAGGGAGTCCAATGATTCTTTTCAATTACAACAGAACTTAAACCGAGAATTAGCACAAAGGTGCAGAAAACACTCTATGACTCTAGCTGTGCATACCAGATCCCTTGGATTTTCACATCTTTGGGAGCCTTTGATCCCAAATCGGTATCAGATGGCTGAATGCTCTCAAACACTCCAATCACCTCACCAGTCTCGGGCTTAGTTTTAGTAACACTCAATGTAATCTTTCCCGTCAAAGATGCAACATTCTTGTTGTTCTCCTTCTCGAGCTCTTCCTCGTCTCCCCTTCCTCCAGCAGGCAATGCAACAGCGTTGTCATAGCCAGTCGATCCACCCCTACCCTTTGGGTCAAGGAAAGATGAACCTCTGTATGATGGCACAAGGAATTCTCCGCTAAAGCTTTCGGGTTTTCCAGATGCCACGAGCTGCTTGACGGTGAATAGGAACGGCACACGCTCACCGCCAGGAAGCTGGACAGTGACAGCAGCATAGTCGATTCCATCTTTCTCCTCAAACTTGACTGAACCGTCACTTGAAACCTCAAAGGGTCCTTCGATCTCGTCTAGTGTGTAGGTTAAACGGGTCATAAGCTTGGTTCTTTGGAACTCAAGTGGGGCGTTCTTGTTCACACCTTCAGCCTTGACGGTGAATGATGTGGGCTCAAGGCAGAATTTCTTGGCATTGTATTTGCCTGGCTTGAAGGCAAAGCTTTCAACACCACCATCAATGGTTGGGCACTGGTTTGCAGTTCCAGTTCCTTTCACTTCCATGTATGTCTTGCTCTGGATTTCATCGAAGGTTAGCCTTTTTGGTACTCCTTCAGCGTTGGCTCCCTGGATTGGAAATGACTATGGTTAAGTTTTGTTCATTAGAACTATAAAATAATGTAAGATCTTAACCCTTGGGTAGGCTTCCTTATGATATGAAGCTTTGTTGTGTAACCCATGAAAGAACCTGCATGGACTTATAATTATATTTGCAAGCATTATAATTTGTTTTATAGCATTTGAACAAGCCAAGTCCGCTATAGAACTCGTAAATTAGGCTTACTGTAGTAGTAGGTTAAAGATCTTAGAACAGCAAGCTACATTTGTATCTCTTTTACACTAGATTCTTGGAGAGGTCACAACTTCTGAACGACTATAAAATACAGCCTGTCAGGTGACCTCAGTATTGAGTACTGAGTTGACAACAACTGAACTCTTGACATAGATTCGGGAAAGCAATCTTAAGCTCATAAATATGCAGAAATACGATGTTGCGTAGTTAATTTTTCGATAGCAAGTGCATATCTGTGCACCAATACCAATTTTTGCCATTTGTTCCCCAGCAAGAATATGGTTAAGCCTCACTCTGACGAATTTAGGATCATGTTCAAATCATCAGTATTCATACTTATCTTGTTTAAACCGTTTAAAAGCATCAACTACCATACCAATTATTCCTCATTCAACGTGATTACTTTAGATAATTCATGTATGGAAACCATGTTCATACGTTGTTCCTTTTTACAGCTTGGTCTCTTACTGTCATCAATAGGTTAGGATCCAAGAGCCATATAGATCAGAGCAACTATATACTTAGCCAGCCACAAGCTAGATTACTAGTAAGTCCTAATATACTAGTTACCATATGCAATCATTGTGGAGTTTAAATAAGGCGAAGTTACCGTGACGACGAGCGCAGAAGTGGCAAGAGCAAAGCCAGCAATCTTGGCAGCATCAGTGCACTTGTGTGCAAATTCCTTGAGATCAGTATGAAGAGAGCATGTCAGCCTGGCACCGGCATTGTCGACGCCGAATGCCTTGCCGACGCTTTGAACCGATCGTAGCTGAAGGCTGTTTCTGGCTGAGACACCAACCTTAGTTGGTTGCATAAGAGTTGCAGCTGCCTGTAGTGAGGTAGCCATTTTTTTGTTTCGAGTACTACTAAACTTTGTGTTTGTTGCACTCCTTATTGCAAGAGTATAGAATAGGAAGTGGTGGGGTGGGGTGAGGGGGAGATTATTTTGGTGGCCTTGGTGTGAGTAAGATAAGGGATTAGGATAAGATGTTCTTTCTATTGGTTGGACACAAGTATTGTCAGTGGCTTTGTGGCTTGCCACGTGGCAATCCTGGTATTTAGGATATAGATTTTTAAAATTTTATTTCATGTTGATTGATAGCCACGTTTTTGGAATAATGAATACAAAATGAATTTTGAGTAATTAAGTAGCCAATGAGAAGGAAAGGAAATGTGAGTAATCACTAATGATTCAAGATCATGTGGTGAGGAGTTTGGACCAAAGCTAAGGAGTAACTATACTTGCATAGTTGCATTTTTCAAAAAATGAAAAGGTGAAATCGCCCTTTTGTTTATGATGAAGTAAATCGCACAAATGTGTTTGGTATTAATTACAATCTAGGTTGAGCTATTATTATTGAGTACACAATCTCAGAAGGTATGGACCAATTTTTATAGGATCCGTTGCATGGTTTACTAATCTATTTGGTGTATCTAATTAATCTTCCTGAAAATTAGGCGAAAAACAAAGTAATACTTTTTGGTCCAAACCATAAAAGAAACTCTTTTTTTTTTTTACAAAAAAATAAAAGAAACTCTTTTTAAAAACACGAACAACAAAGATTTTCTATATAATTATTTAACTGTACTGAATATATTTTCTCTATAATTATTTATGTAACGATGAATAAACCCAAGTGCACCATAATAATTAAAGCTGGTTCCTCTAAAAACGAGAATTACGCAGTATTGGCCCATGCAGGTCTCGAACCTGCGACCTTCGCGTTATTAGCACGACGCTCTAACCAACTGAGCTAATGGGCCATTTGATTGACATTCTATTCTTTGTTTTATATCAAGGTACCAAAACTTTCAGCTTCTAAATCATATTTGACCAAAAATTATACGTAATGTTCATGAAAGATCTCTTTTTTGTTTCCGTACCTATATTTGATACATCCTAGAGCTAAAGGGCATATTATACACGTGTAACGTCAAATTGACGCATTAGCCTTTGTGAAGAAAATATATTAGCATGTTTGGATTAATTCTTGTTACGCTTTAAGTGTTTTTGATGAAAAAGATATGTTTGAAAGACTATATTAGCTTGTACAAAATGAAAAACATCTAAGTGTATCAATATTCGATGTATGTGTTTTAGAAAACATGTACGTCCAAGTTTTAAGATAACATCGTAAATCAATAAAATTATGCCTACTTAGTAGTTTTTTTAATATGTTACGCCAAGATTAATGGTTAAAGCTTTTATTATTGTATTTGAAATAATTATTATATTTTAATAAAATATATGCATATTTATATGTTCATATACTTTAAATATATTATATGAATACAATTATGTATGCATGTGGGTGTATGTATGTATACTATTATTAATCAAAAATATGAATCTACTTGGAGAAACATTCAAAAAGAAGTGAGTTCGTTCTAAAATGAAAATGTTGTGGTCTCAATTCAAATTAAGAAGAGAAGAAAATGAACACAATCAACCCTTTACCCCATACGATTTTAGAAAGTTCCATACCACTCTTTATTGTTTTTCTCTCTCTCTTTCTTTCTTTTTTTTTTTTTTTTTTTTTTTTTTTGCGCGCGCGTGTCTGTTCGATTACTTTACTTTTTTATCATTTGTTCAGAATTTATAATTTCAAGATGAATAAGCAACAAAATAATATTTATCATTTTTCTCGAAAACTATTGTTGGAGAAAATCTAATTTCACAATAAGGACCAAATGCAATTAGGAATGAAGTGTGTCCAATTCAAATGCGAAACAATGTTAGGCATAATTCGATGATTCTAAAAGTTTTAAGGTAAAAGTAAATAAGACTTGTCCAACATGTGAAAAGTTACACTTAAAACTGATTTATCTAGAAACAGGCAAAAGAGTGTGGTAAACTTGAAAAGAATGACCCCTCGTACCATCATCAATCTGACTATGCTCGTCGACCCACCACGTTCTGTGTGTTCATACCGTGAAAACATTTTTATCTTTTGGCGTAATTTTGTTTATTAATTAAAAAATAATGTGAATTATATATTTAATTTACTTTTTGAGTTTATACTTAATTGCTCAGTTACACAACTTAATGAATGTGATTAATTAACTCGAATGTTTTGAAAGCCGAATCAAAGCTGAAATGTTTGTCCTTCCTTAATATTTGGCTGCCTGGTACTTTTTCTCATTCTTATGAATTGAGTCCTTCGGCGCAAAGGAAAATCACCCCAACAATGAAAATCCTTTTTTTCTTCAAAATCATAATAAGCATATCGAGTCTATGCAAATAACACTGTATTCCGTAGAAGAGCATACTTAAATCTTAAAAACGTTGTACTTTGAAAGTTCAATGCCAACAAAGGCTCATAAAAACTAGACAAACACATTGAGCTTAAGAGCATTAGATTACGCTTCGTTTTTCTATCTATTAATTTTTAGCTTATCTATAATTAATTTTTATTCTTCTTGTTGCAATCTGTTTAGTTTTCTGAAAAGTATTGTTTTGCGCAGATTTTATATGTCACACAAAATCTGTTCTATATGTCCTGAAAATATTTTCTCAGAGTTGTTAGATCCAACACAAAATAAGTGGTGTCCTTTGTCAAGTATTGGTATTTGTAATATTTGTTTATATCATTATTTAGTATTTAGCTGCTATTGTATCTCTGTTCTTGCCTTCTTGGGTTTTCAAAGTAAGGCATTTTTTCTGAAACTAAAAATGTAATTTTTCAGGTTGAAAACTTCGAATATGCCTCCGTAAAACAGGGGAGTGGTGTGTCAAAACTCGACATATCAGTTCGAAGAGTTTCATTCAGTTTAAATTCAATCCAATGAATATAAGTTCAATCTGATTTTTTTAATCTTTTAGTACCTTTAATAATATTAATAATCAATTAATTAGTCAGCCCATTCCAAATTAAATTCCAACGCATGTCATTTTAGAAGTCTCTTTGCCACAAAACTATCCAGAATAAACCAATTCTCTTCTCAATGTACGTTTGCTCTTCAGAAGTTATTCATTCATCTTTTTTTTTATACCATTAGCTATTAACTCGAATTTTTAATACTGATGTTTTTTTCTCTGAAAAACTAAGAAAAACAGATAAAACAAACTCCTTTTGTTCAATTTTTTTAAAAAAAATGTAGCCCTAAAAGTGTATTTAATTATTAATCCTTACAACCGAAAGACAACTTGTGTGCTCAACAAGAAATACTAAAAGATTATTTCGAGTAGAAGTATCAATAATAAAATGGAATGATTAAAGATAGGAGATGAAAGTGGCTCAAAAGTGCTTGAGAAACAAATCATAGTCACCTCTCCAACTGAATGATTGGGAGGATATCTCAATTCATAATGAGAGTGTTTTAATTTTCTCATCATTGCCACATTTCTCCTTCTCTTTTTCAGCTTTAAAAACATTTTCTTTTCCTCAAATTTTGGAAACATAAAATAATTCAGCCTTTAAGCTCAAGCAACTTTTCAATATTTAAATAGTTTCCCTCTCATATTATGAAATCATCATAGATAATAATCATGACCAATAACAGGCAGCCTCTAAAATTAAATGATTTTACTAACGCAAAAAATTATTTCAGTACCACAGAATTATACATAATATATATACTATATAAAGTAACACAATTTTTTCTCTGGTTTCTAAATTTCTGCTAAATAGGGCGACTTTCTCAAAGTCAATTTGCATGGAGAAAAGAAGGCTGAAATCAATTACGATAACTCTTAAATAAACTATCACAAAAATAAGAACACCAGTTAAATTTCACCATAAACAATAAATTTTATAAGTAACATTATGATCAAAATTATGTTTAACTATTTTTCTATAATAGGATGCAGTGCATTAATAATAGAACTGTAAAACACTTGTGAATTAGGAATATGGCAAAACTAACATAATTAATTTTAATAAAATCTAATTGAAAAAAATAGTATTTAATTATTTATCAATAACCCAAATTTAAAAGAAGGAAAAAAAGGGGCATTCAGAATGAGTAGGAGGTTGTAATAATCACCAAAATTTTCAGAATAAATTCTGTTAATCCTCATTACGCCCCTTAAAAAACACACAGATTATTCAAAAAATCATAAATTTTCAAAAAATGAAGAAAAAAAAAACAAAAACGGAGATAGAAACATGAATTAATTGTTCTTCTCTCAGACAAATGCCTCGATATGTCCTTCACGATTTATACGACGAATGGATGTTGTCGATCGGACTCGTCATCTTGATTTGTACATCACAGAGAAACACATCAATCAATCAATTACTCAATTTAACAAAAAAAATAAAAAAGTAAAATTATTTACCTGTAATAATAATAATGCTGATCTCGAATTAAAAGGAAAAAAAAAAACAGAGAGAGAGAGAGAGAAGAATGAAATGAGTGGACGAATGATTGATGGCAGTGGTGAATGAATTGAGAGCTGTAGCTGCTGAAATCCAAGTCGATTTGTTCGTTCTACTTATAACGGCGTTTTTCCAATTTTAGGGTTTTACAATTTAGGGTTATTATCCATGATGATGAAACGAACCTCATGGGCCTGATTCTTTCAAGCACTAGTCAGGCCCAATTTCGCAAGTGTATTTTCTTTTTGTGGTAATAGCAAAAACTACCCCTGTATTATTTTTAATTGGAAGCTAGTCCCATGTGTTATTTTTATAAGCAAAAATTCTCTTATAAAATTTGAGACATAGCAAAAAGACTCCCTAATAACTTATTTAATCTTGAGGTAATAGCAAGAACTACCCCCGTGTTATTCCTAACTAGCAGAAACCCTCTTGTGTAATTTTGATTGGCAAAATCCCCTTGTATTACAAAATTCATTGATGGCCATTTGATCATAGTACTTTGCATAGGAAAACCATTGTACTAAACAAAACGTCATATGAGCGTTCAAAAACTAGTTTTATGTAAACGCTCGTTCACAAACTGGTTTGTGTTTTTAACAAATGGTTAATCAAATCATCAAATATAAAAGGAAAGAAAAAACATGTATAGCAAAATAATCGTCTTTACAAACTATGTTAGCTACTCATTATAGGAGAAAATCCAAAGTTGAAAAAGAGCAACATTGATACTCACTATTCAACACACATTCATCTCTACTTGCCCCTCCCTACCTCATTGCCACCCCACCTCCACACATTTATCGTCATTCATTGATTTAATTCTTTTTGGATAAATATATATATATATATATATATATATATATATATATATATATATATATATATATATATATATATATATTAGATCACATGCCACGTTTTTTAGATCAATTAGCTAGAGGAAGGAACCTGTAACCTTAGTAGCTACCTACTGATTTTATTATTTAGGATTTAGCAATTTTCCTCCCTATGTTATGCTAATTTGGCAAATTACCTTCCTATGAAAAATAAATAGGCAAACTACCCCCTGTAATTTCAAGATTTGGCAAATCACCTCCTTATATAGGGAGGTGTACTTCACTTGCTCAAATTTGAGAGTGAGAATGATTTTTTAGACTAAAAAATATAATTACACCCTTCATTTCTAAAAAAAAATATGTAAATTTTTGGTTTAATACTTTAACTTGTTTTAAAAAATGCAAAAATTAAAACTAAAATTTAAAAATAAGTTATGATTTTGTAATATGTGTGTTTTATAATATTTTTCATACTTTTACTTAAAATCTTTTAAAGAAATGTTATAATCAAATTTGAATTACAGAAAACAAAATATTAGAAATAACAAGGGTATTATGGCCATTAAGTATTAAAAAAAAAACACTGAATTTTTTACAGGGAGGTGGTGTGCCAATTTTTAAAATCACAGGGAGGTAATTTGCCTATTTATTTTTCACAGGGAGGTAATTTGCCAATTTGACGTAACACAGGGAGGTAAATTTTCAATCCTTTATTGTTTGATGGTTGAACCATTGACCAACTAGTATGACATTATTATAGATTAATATCTTAATAATTATATATGATTTTGGTACTTGGTTTTTGTTCATACTTATTTACAAAATAATAGAAAAAATGTTGGAATGAAGTAGATTTTTTAGTTTTGTTTAATTTCTTTTAGTTCAATCCATAATATTTTTGTTTAATTGTTTTACAATTAACAAAAGAAAAGAGTCCAACTGAGAGTAATTAGTTTAAATGTAACTTACAAACATACCATCATATAAAAGGGAAAAGTTTATATAAATTACACGTCGAAGAAGAGGCTATTATTTCAATATTATTATTTTATTTCTATTATCACATTTTTAATTAGTTTTCAAAAAGAAAAATAAGGCATACACAATATATTACAAATCATGACTCAAAACCTTTTGTTGTGATAAAAGTGTTGGTCAGGGTTGTGATTACGGTTAAATCGATCCAATGGATTTTAATTAACTAGAATCATTCGATTTTTGTTGTCAAAAACGACAATCCAAAATAAATCAATTCAAACAATCTGATTTAAAGTGAGCAAATTAAAATTAGACCTAATTCAGTTTCGATTGTGAGCTATGATTTAAGGACAAAAAAAACGTAACATAACGACATAAAATTTTGCTTTTTAAAACTAAAGAAAACTTGTCTTAAACACTATAAAAATAATATGTACTCTCCAATTCATCAATCACTTCATCATACACAAATAACCATCGATCATCAAATTTACAATTCAGGATTAAAACTTCTGCTCAATGAAACACAATCCAAAAATAATCAAATATTAGCTTCAAACATAATTAGACATAACTTCTACTTAAAAACGCAGTGTGCTGTCTCTGAATTAAAGGTAAGTCAATGCTTATTTCCATTCTCCCGGCCCCCCTTTACGAACTTGTATGACAAATTGACAATTATTGATAGTATGAAAGTAAAATGTTTTGTGCTCGATATTATAATTAAAAAATTTCAAAAATAATCGTATCCGAATCGATTCGGTTATTGATCCTGAAAAATGAAAATCAAATCGAAGTGGATTTCAGTTTTGACTTACAACCGAAAATTGAATAAAAATTCCGATTCAATTTTTAAATTGAATAGTTTGATAGATTATGAATCGTTTTGATTGATTCACTTATGTTTGCAGAATCATTCTCGTGTTGTTCCTCTCAAATTCCTTCTCATAAAGAAAATTACAAATGATAAATTATTTTGTGCAATCATTTCACAATGACATGAAACATTTAATACGGTTATTGCTGTAAAATGAATATTTAGGGGTATTATGAGGAGATTAATGTTCTAAGAAATATATTTATCATGGTCGTTGGTTGCATTTAATGGCCCATGAGTAATTTTGCCAAATCATACCTGTCAATTGCTCATTACTTGCTTTTCAACGGATTCAAAAGTCTCTACATATTCCATTCCCACCCTCTCTCTCTCCCTCACTCTCACCCTCACCCATTTCCTCGGTCTCATTGCTCTCTTTGCAAGTCAATGGCGGACAATCACTATGGTCATAACGTACGAAATTTTAGTAAGCTACTCAACATATATGTTTTGTATATGTAGATTAATTTATTATGTTTAATTTTTATAAGACATAATTTTACATTTGTAGATGCCTGAAGGGGTCGTGTGGGACTCGTATTACGGATGCTACAGAATTGGTGATGTTCTTTACATGACACCGATTCTACATGCTCCACATCAGCCTGTACCACCACCACTTGCGCCACCAACACCCCCGCAATCGCCTCCACCACAGGCAGCTGCGGAAGATACCGAGGTACGCTTGCTAAATTCTTTCTTTTTTCTTTCTTTCTTTTAAGTTGCACTACATCATTGTGTGACGATTGCACAAATAATTTCTATTATTGTCTTAATCGAGAAAGATTATTTTTTGCATTTGTTGAATGAGTAGGAATTAATCTTATCCAATTATTTGTACAATATACCGTTGGGATGAGAACACAAGAAATTAAATATCCGTAACTCTAAGAAATATTTGTTGAACACATCATTTTGTTGCATGAAATACCCTTCCCAGATTAGGAAGAAATTTGAAAAATGCATTGGATTTGATTTTTACTTTAAATATTTGAAAGTATAATTTTTGTAAGTCCCTCCATTGTCAATCGCACCATACTTTATCAAATGATAGTGATGGAACTACACAAATTCTTTATAAATCTTTAATACCTTGATTTTTAGTACTTTATTGGTTACCCTAGATTGTACGAGAACATCTTGGTTACCTATAAAGTTAGAGGCATTTTAGACACATTATATGTGGGCTCCACATGAGTGGGGTCCACACACATGTGAAGGGAAGTGGCTTTAACATTATGAGTAGCCAAGATATTCCCAGATTGTACTATAAACTTCACTCACATTGTGTGTGGCCTCCACATGCATGGAGCTCGCGTGCATGTGAAAAAATTTGTAGTGCCTCATGAGGCACCCACGACGTTCTAAGTTTTCATATGGTTTTGCATCCCCAAGTCCAAGATACACGTGTCATAAATCTTTAAATGGTTTTTCTTTTCCTTTTCATTCTTTAGATAAATTTGACAAAATGAAGCTCATTTGATGCTACGTTATTCCTTGTTCAACATAATCTAGAGGGAGGGAATATTTTTTATTTCGTAATTCCAAAAGTCTTGAAAAATCTTCTCTCAAAATGATTTCCATCTTAAAACATATATCTATATATGAATAAAATTTACTATGTCGATCCATTCATGTTTGTGATTAATGGAATCAAATCTAAGATCTCCGAAAATGTATTTATTGAGATAAGATTATTATGACATGGAATAATTCCGTAAGCAATCGAAGCCCATCTTTAAAAATAAAAAAAAAAATAAAAAAACTTTGTCTAGATACATGTATTATGTGGGCAAACCACTTTTTTTTTTCTCT
Organism: Misopates orontium; assembly: GCA_946800315.1. Lineage (NCBI taxonomy): Eukaryota > Viridiplantae > Streptophyta > Magnoliopsida > Lamiales > Plantaginaceae > Misopates > Misopates orontium. Next base: position 14,342,545 of record OX326953.1, on the reverse strand, counting down.
TTCTTTTATTCATATTTATTTTAATATTCGGTGAAATTTCAATAATCAACCACTTTTTAAATGAATGGCTAATTGCAGCAAATTACCTAATCTATGGAGTCATTTGCAATGTGCCTCCTGACTTTTCAAAATGTGTAAAATGCCCATAATCTTTTAAATTTGTGACGCCAAATTTAACGGACAAAAATAGAGACAAGTGTCAAATTGAACGGTTGATCAAAGACTCATGGAGCAATTTGTACATTTTCAATAAGTAGGAGACATTTTGCAAAATTTAAAAGATTTGAAAGAAATACTGAACCCATAGATTAGAGAATTTGCTGCAATTAACCGAAGAAAGACTACAAATTACCTTCACTCACAAACAAATAAGATTGGAACTGACAAACAAAAAATAATATTTGAGTAACTCTTAATTTATTATTACTTTTTTTGTTGAAAAGTGTAATAAAGTAATTATTTTCTGAAGTATATGATACTGAGTGAAAATACTTAAATGGTGTTTTTTATTGCATCATTATTTCTTTATAAAAAATTAGTTGTCCTCTTCGCAACAACATTTTCATTATTGCATACAGAACACAATCGTGTTAATACTTTTTACTTTTCTAATGTTATTAATTCATTATCTTAAACATTATGTAGTTATTGAAGCATGAGGATTATTATATTTCAAAGAAATTCAAGAAAAGCAATTATAAGTCGTAATTAACACTTTATTTTTTCAAGAAAGGATCGGTGAATAACTGATATATATATATATATATATATATATATAAAATTGTCTCTTCCCATCCCAACGCCCAGGCCATGCCCACACCCCACCACACCAATTTACCCCTTGCATAATTTTATTTTATTTTATTTGTTAAATGACATATATTTTGATTGATTCTTACTTAAATAAAATTCACATAAATCTTTTTGTTATAATTTCAAATCATAATCACATATTAATGATAGAATTAAAACCATTAACATAGAGACATCAAACTCATATTTGATGCAAGAAAGATGTTTTTCTTAATGTTCATATAAAAGTTAATGAGATTGTACAATTGTATCACTGGATATCTTAACATTGTGTATATCTTGTATTTTCTTTTCAATTTTAACTAATTTAACATAAATTTTATTTTCAGGAGACTAATGAAGATGCATTGCTCCACCAGAATAAGAAGAAAAAGATTTGAGTTCGACTTGATATAATTTTCGTTTTATTAACGTTGTGTTTTGAAATGTTAAATTAAGACGTTGTTGTTGTTGTTGTTGTTGATGCCTACTTCAATGTCTCTGTTTAATATATGAAACCAAAACAAGGTCTCTAAATATCTTTTTAACAAGTGTTATGCAATTAAACATTTTACCACATAATTATCACTACAATCTGAAAGCACACTGCTAATTTAGTAAGTTCAATTATATTCAATTAATATTCAATAAATTGGTTTTCTTTTTCTAAATATGTTTTGGAGGAGTCGGAAAGAATTGCTCATTATTTGGTTACAATAAAACAAGTACCATCACGTTTTAGGAATTACCACATTACCGTTGCTAACGCTGTTAAACTTGGCAAATCTTAAATACTTTTTATTGGATCATAGTTTATTGAAGATTTGAAAGGCTTAGTAAGCTTAAATTATATATAAAAGTATATAGAAATGGTACCTGCATTAAGTTTCTTTTTACAAGTATAACTTTTTAAATTATATCTTCTTATTCATAACAGTATTCTTATTATAACAGAATTCTTATTACAATATTCCAAGTTTCAGTTAATAAACTTTATTATATCACGAATTAATATTAAATTTGAAGTGTTCAGTTGTTCTTGAAACTAAAAGTATTTGCCTTTTGAACAAACTTGAGAGATATTGTTGTAAACTGTAATTCACACCTACTTTCTCAACTCCAACTAGCTCGAAGGAAGCTTCCAACCCAATTGGCTCTCTTGGAGACCTAGCATACACAGAATGAGAGACACTCTAAAATCCCCTCACTTAAAAATAGAGAGAGTTTCCTTGCGGTAGTCCATCCGATCTTGTTGGAATTGATTTCTAGGAAGTTCCCAGCCAACTTTGAAAACTAAGAGTGTTCAAGACATGCACGACCCGCCGAACTCACATTCGTCATGGTTTATTTTATTACTTCACCAGTTCTGAATTCTGATTGACAAATTGGTAACCCGCAAATTTGGGTATGGTCAAAATTTTATTAACAATCCGCTCAAATCCGTCCACACACCTCTAGTTTGTATATTTATAGTTGAATGGGGATGCGAAGATTATTTCAAAAATTATATAGATTTTCTAAAATACAACTATCAATCAATGTTTGATTATTATTTTTTTGTTTATGTTAAGAAGACTTAAATGTTAAATGTGTTGTTGTGAGACTATGTTATGCCAGTTGTTCTTAAACTAATAAGGTTTTTTTGTTAGTTTTATATTATTTGATAGATTGCGAATCAATTTAAATTGTTATTTTATACTATACATAGATAAAATTTTCGTTTGCATCCTTATATTGTTATTAATTTAAATTATATTATTGTTTAAGTGTCTTTATATTGAAATATTGTTATATTTTTTCACACAATTTAAACTCGTCGCGCGCCCGCAACCTGTCTGCCATCCACTCAATCCGTAATCCGTATGATTTAGTTTTTAACCTCACCCACTTGAGTTGACAAATCGGTAACTCGCAAATTGTGGGATGGTCATATTTTTAACGACGACCCGTCCAAACCGGCCTGTGAACACCCCTATTGAAAACAAAACTTAGATATTAGGAAAAGAACGTGTAGTAAAATTGTTTTGTTTATAACTCACTATGTATTATATAGATATTCTCTTACAAGTTTAAAAGAAGTCCAAAATTCAAAAACTAAAATTTTGAAAAAATATAATTATATATTTAGAAAATAAAGTATGGTCATTTTAGTCATTTAATTTTTTTGATGGAGTTACTTATAAATAGTGGGGTTATTTGCAACTTATTTGAAATTACAAGAGGATTCCGTGTAGGTTATTCAAGCTGCTCGGTTCTTTTCATTATGTATGCATATCCTACGTATGATTACCAGCTTGTCCATTATAAGTATTGATTCTTTTATAAATGTACTATGATATAGAATCTAAATAATATATAACCAACATAATAAACATGTATTGAGTAGTACAAAGCACAATATGCATTTGTTAGTGAGATGCCTCATTTTTGACGTCATAGAAGTTGTGGGTGCAATTCATGTTACTGAGATGCCTCATTTTTTGACGTCATATGCATATGTTACTGAGATGCCTCATTTATGTAATTACTTTCTTATGACGCTCCTTGCCCATGATATTATTAATTATATGACAAGAAGGATACTCTATAAACATCTCTTGCATTTAGATGCTAAATACTCTTTATATTGAGTTACTTATAGAGAACTCATGGTGTTACCTTATTACTATATTTCTAACCAAAAGATCATCATTTTTCAGTTTTATTATAATAAGAATAATTTTTCCAGAATGAGGTGGCGACCAGCTTCTTACTATGTAGTGTATGATTTGGCCCCAAAAGTGAGAACTGTGATAGATGGGCGCAATCAGCTATTTGTTTTACAATTAGTAACTTTGGCTATATTAAATATAGTATAGGATATGTATTGTAGTTATAGGGAATGTTTCTGTAGTTAGACCTCGAGTTGTGCAAATGCAATCATACCAATTTTAAATTTACAGCAAATTTACACACTCCAAACTTGGATGTGAACAGCCAGAACTAGACCAGACAAATAAATAACCAATCTTACCAGACAAGAAATGCAACCAGATTACAAGCAACAAATTAATGTCAACGAACATTCTGTGCATACTAAGTTTTGATTCATTCACAGTCCCAAAGAGAAAAACAAGCTATTATTTGATATAGAGACAAGCGAACTGCAGGCCGGCCGTGCGATACCTATCAGACGGCTCGGGTGACCAAAGCCCAAATAGGGTACACCAACAGTAGTATTATCCCTAGTGTGTTCGAGATGCCGTGGCTTTGAGTGAACGAGTTTCGAAATCCACCCGAAGCTCGTATGTGTTCTTGCAATAGATAACAACCGATGGCAAGACATATTGCTACACCAATCCAATCATCTCTCAAAGTATGGGCAAAGAAATTAGGCGAAACGACAAGCAAAAGAATTAGTGATCCAGGCATCTCCAGCCAATCTGTAGCCAAACAAGGAAAACATAAGTGAATGAACTCTTTAAAAAGCACCTTGAGCCATAGTCCTATATTTAACAAATGTGTTCCAGTTCTTCTGTGTCAATCCGGGTGCCCCTATGTGTCACCGTTAAATTTGTGACACGTATACACAACTCATGGTGAGATAGACGAAGGGTTTAGATAAATAAGGATACAAATCATTGTTACACTGGCATAAAGATTGGTGATGAAGATTTTTCATGTGGAGAATGTGGATATTTTCTTGGTTAATTCACCAATAGGTACCCCTGCTTACATAGTACAGCATAGTCTAACCCCAATCGGAAATGGAAAGAAATTGCAGATGCAAACTAAATTCCAATGGTAACTAATACGGCGTAACAACTGGTACTTACAAAATGCCCATGGCCTGAGTCTACCATCTTAACATAACTATTACCGCGTCAAGCAAAGTTTAGTCTATTAAGCAGATATTCACTAGGGGACCAGTAAGACTAACGGCCACATACTTAATATTCTAAAATATTCGCACAGGCATGAATGAACTTAGTGCAGTACTGGCAAAGCAAACCTGGGAAATGTCGAGGGAAGAAAAGCCTGAGCACAACTGCAATAAACGCAATCCATCTACCTACTTCTCCCCTGATACATCAACCGAGCGCTTAATAAAAGATAATTAATTTGATAAAAATAAAAGTTTAAAGAGCTAGCATTCATGGAGGGAGTACTACTGACCTCAGTAAGTTGAAGAGGACTCTAGGAAAACTGAAGAAAATGTAAGGAATCAGAAGCGACGTCAGCATATTTGTTCTCCAGTTCGTCCGGTCCAAGATCAACAAGTAGCTGTAGTTCAAATGACAAGTTGTTATACCATTAGTAATCTGGTTAGGGATGTCAAGTTTAAAGCTAATACAATCAGAGCCCTACTTTTGGAAAATCAACATAACCAATAGTATTGATCGACTTATAAATTTGAAGTTACAATCCCTGATGTGTGTCGGGACAGCTCTCATTTCCTTCCTTAGCATATTTTTCACCATAACAAGTAAAATACAGAGATAATGACACATTAACGCCTTTTGTTTAAGAAATATGCCCAAAAATCTAATTGATTATGAAGGAAGTGTTAGAGAACTAAAGAAATAGACCCCTATAGAGTTGCAATATCATATGTTAATAATCAAACTACATGTCCTATAAATGGAACATCTTCCTTCAATCTCAAGCACTCATGCAATCTTGTGCAATAGCTCAACCTGCCCTGTTAGCATCCCATCACCGTTGACTGTACTCAACGCACGAGACGATAAAGAACAAACGCAATAGGATCAAACTATATAGTTTTGATTAAGAGTATAAGATTTTAGAGCCCTCTCATGTTCTCCCAAAAAGTTCTTATTCAAAGGCGAGATGGAGATCATTTATACACAGAAGCCCAGAATCTAGCTAAGCGATATATGGGATATATTTCAACACGCCCCTCGCGTGTAGATCGAAATGAGCATTGAATTACTAGTTATAACACGTCTCTAGACTCTCTACTAGGTGAGCCCATCATACAAGATTTACAGAGAGAGAGAGCTGACATGGCACTAAAGGAGGCGACCCATTTGAGCAAAGAAGTACCAAATCCAATTCCTCCCAACGCAGAGGCGTGGTTGATGAATTTTTTGGCGGCCCTTTTGAGCTCATTGAAGTCCGAGTTAAGCAACTCGGTCATTTCTTGATCATTCTTCATAGACAAATAATCTATTCTCCCCATTTTTTAGATTCTTTTGATTTTTCTTTATCCGTTTCAGATCTTCAAGTTTGTAACAACTAGTCTTCTTTTTTTAACTCACTTCATAACATATATAAATGTGTTTGGTGCTAATTTTGGGGCTGACTTCGTGTGTAGATTGGCGAAGCCTAAGGAAGGGGGTCCTATGTTGTTTTAAAGGGAAGTTTGGACAACGGATTTGCATGGTTCTTGCTTTGTTTCCTTTTGACTGTTGTTGGTTGCCACGTGGACGCTGCTGGATAGAGGACAATTGAACACGTGTACTTTCTATTCTAACACTTTTTGCTTTTCCATTTTTCTTATGTTACTCTGGGACATGTTATCTTTGGTGAAAGAGTAACGTATGCAATTATTATAGATGACATAATGTAATCCACCATTAGACTAATCATGTATAATTACGTCCATATTGTGTATGTATGGAAATAAAAATTGTAAGCATCAAGTCATCATACAATAGTTGTGATATGCACAATTAAATATCATGTGAATTATTTAAGTAATCTAAAACTTTTTAAAAGGTTCAGATTATTGATCCTACATGGATTAACTAATGAGATAAATTGAACGTACTATTTTTATCTAATGGACAAAAAATCTATTGATAAGAATTGTTAGACTTAACTAATAATCAGCTAATAAGGTTGTAAATTAAAAATGAATACCCGGTAAGAGTGATATGATAGAGGTTTAGGTTAGAGAATAGAAGATGATCAATACAATGATATTTCTTCCTAAATTTGCTTAAATTCTCTAAAATCTTCCGTATCCCACAATGTTTTTAAAACCGGACTTGATCGGCCGGTCGAACCAGTTCGACCGAAATCCGGACCCTTGTCTGGTCCGGTTTATATCGGTTCGACCAGTGGTCGAACCGGTTTAACCAGTAAAATCGGTGAACCAGTGAGGCCACCGGTTTAATGACCGGTCTGATTTTTAAAATATTGGTTTTCCATGTTTGGCCCTTTTTTTGGATTTTTGCAATTGTCTCACTATTCTATGTTTTTCTAATTCTAACTATCTAATTATAACATTGAATCAATGACTACTAGCTATTTTGTGTTTATTTTTCCCTATTACACTATATATGTGTTGACTTCCCCTAAAAACGACTTCAATGCGCTTAAACATAGTTCGACTCTAATTTGGATCGGACATTGGTGCTAGTCACGTCTCTTCACAGGTCTCATGAATTGCAATTTTTAACATTAGCGCGAGTCCCTCAGGTCCAGAAGTTGCACCCTAACTCGCGCATGTCATGCAACTTCTTTATAGTTTTTGATAGCTTGGTCAGAGCCACGCTCGGATGGAGCAAGTCGCGCCAATGAGACGGTTTCCTTAATTATTATTAGGAGGTGGAAGGCACAAATCACACTCACTTGTTCTATGATTGTACAAATCATGAATCGTTTTGTGTGCTAAAATCTAGAATCTTGTGACTCCGTAATGTCATTGAGTACTTGACTAGTTTCTTTTACAAAATTTTGTTTTCATTGTAACTTGCCCTTGATTCAAAGTTACGTCCTAAACCTAGTACCAAAGCATATGAAGACAACATAAAATGACACAAATTAGCAAGTAAGTAAGTTCCTTTGAAAGAAAAACAAGTAAATAAGCGTAAAAAAATGTTCAAAATCACACGTCGCATCAGATAACTTTTCATTTAAGTGATACAACGTGAGTATCTTATTACACAACGACTACTTGCACCGACTGTCGTCGTAAGATTTTCTAAACACGAGTTTTATGTAAAATCTAAATAATTATTTTAAAACACAAATTTGTGCAAGATTAATTATTTATTAGGAAAATAGGGGTTCGATTTTTGTAAAAACAAGGTTAACAAACATGTGACTAAACGATTATGAATAGTAGAGAAATATTTACAAATTGAAAAAGAAATAATCATATATTCTATATTTATTAAACGTCGCATAATATTTCATAACTTTAAGCCACACAATTTTATCATATTAATTATTGAATTTTTCCTTTTGTTTTGCGAGAATTCGCATCCCTGCCAAACACCGCATTCCACGTGGCATCATCCAGCGGTGCGGAGCACGCGATAGTCCCTCTCCTATTTTATGTCAGAAGCAGCAAAAACCCTAGCCCTAAACCCTAAAATTAAAATTACTCTTTGAATTTCTACGCGAACAAAAGACTCGAACTTTATTTCAAAATCTGAGAATAAAAATGTCGGACATAGATTCTGATGCTCCCGAGGAGTTCACCGTCGAGCAGGTTTGTTCAATTCTCACCTATGAACAATTTGCCGCTTTTTATATTTATTTTTATATAAGTCTTGTAATTGTAATTTTATTTTTCAGGGGATGCAACAAGATGAAGAGATTACGAAAGTCCAAATTGAAAATAAGGCCAGGTATATTGAGACTTTCTCTTTCTTAATTTTCCGTTTTTTTTATTGAAGTTTGCAATACAGGGGTTATTGTAGAATTGAATTGCTCACATATCAATGTTGCTTCTTGTATAATTGTATTAATGTAACTTTTCTTCTTGCTTTTATCTTGTATTTTGAGTTTTTACGTTGCCTTGTTTATTGTAAGTAGAGTCGAATTTCGTCATATGCGCGGTTAAGAATTTGGCGTTTATATCTCTTAAAAATGATCGAGGCTGTAGGGACTTTATAACTTTTGGGAAATCTTGACAATGTATTGGTGGGTTTAGCTTGCGAACCCCCATGAAATCACGGTGAAGTTGTGATCTGCTACGCCTCTTAGTATTGTTTCGGATATCTCATTCTGGACATGCTTAATGTAGATCAAGGTCTAGTAGTCTCTTATTACTTCTCTTTATTATTGACTTTAAGTGTTGGATTCGAACTTCACCTCAGTAGGTATGTTGTTGAGGACCCAGGTAGTTTGTAAGAATTAACTCTTTTAGGGTAGTCCACTATGGGGAAGAATCCCAGCAGAGAGTGGAGAAAAGAGGTAACCCCGTGGTCATTGCACATAGCGAGAGGACACAAGGCAAAACATTAACTGAAATACTTAAGGTCTACAGGGACAACATATGTTCGGCAATCTCGATTGTGTGTTAGTGGGACCTACTCGTGAGCCTACCAATTCACGATTGAGATTTCCCGGATGCTATGATCCATGAGCTTTTTAGCTCTGGTACAAGTACCTCACTGTCTACATACTTGAATTAGATTAAGGATTACTCATCTGCTTCTCTTTATGCATAATGTTTCCTTCTTAGTCTTGGATGCTAACTTACCGCACTAAGCATTGTTGAAGACACATGTATATCTGTTGAAGAATTACCCTCTTTAGAGTAGTTCATGAGGACATAGTGCTGTGGAAAGTTGATGCTAAATTTGATTCCATGGTTGATTGGATATGGAAGAAAGCATGTAAGAGGAATAATATATCGTAACACTTGGAATGCTTAGAGGCTGTGTGGGACTTCATAATATTGAGAGATCTTGATGGTGGACTCTACTCTTTACTCATAAGGCCTCAGATTCACGGTTAAGATTTCTCAGATATTTTGGTCATGTTTTAGCTTTGTTTCAGATACCTCATTCTCAACATGTTTAAATTTGATTAAGACCTACTAGTCTGCTTCTTTTCATGCATAATATGGCTTTCTAAGTGTTTAACTTTATCTGACTAGGAGTGTTGTTGAGGACTCATGTAGTTGATGCTAGAATTAACCTCCTTTAACACGGTCCATGGGAGGGAAGGGCGCGTAGAAAGTGCACAGGTGAAGTTGAAAGCACGAAAATGAAACATTAACTAAAACACTTGGAAATGCTTAATGGTTGCTGGGGACTTTTCTATGTTGAAAAATCTTGACTATGTATTGGTACAAAGTGCACATGTGGAGTTGAATGCACGAAAATGAAACATTAACTAAAACACTTGGAAATGCTTAATGGCTGCTGAGCACTTTTTTTATGTTGAAAAATCTCGACTATGTATTGGTAGGTCCCTTTCGGGAGTTGGCGTAATCGTGGTTGGGATTTCTCAGATGCTATGGTCCCGTGAGCTTCTTAGCTTTTTCCAGATCTCTCACTCTGAACATGCTTAATTTAGATGAAGACCTACTAATCTGCCTCCTTTTATTCATAATATTTTCTTTCAAAGTTTGGATACTAACTTTACTTTATTGGGCGTGTGTTGATGACTCGTGTAGTTTGTAACAAAGTATTAACCTCTTTTAGAATAATGAACCCAGTGGGTACAAAAGTTTTCTCCATGGTCGTTGCACGTAGAAGAAAGCATCAAAGATGAACAGAAAGTGAAACACACGAAAATGCTTAAAGTATCCCGGGGGTGTCATACTATAAGAAATCGATAGTTTATTGGTGGATTCTACTTGTGAACCCATCAATTCAAGGTTGAGATTTCTCGGATGATGTAATCCTGTGAACCTTTTAGCCAGGTTTCAGATATTAATCCTGAATATGTTTGAATAGGTTAGAACCTGCTAATCGACCTCTTTAATGCATAATATTTCCTTACAAAATGTTGGATACCAACTTTACTTCAGTGCGTGTGTTCTTGAGGAGTACTGAAGAACTATCCTATTTTAGGGTGCATGTCTCCATGAAGGTAAAGAATGCTGCAGAAAGTGACCATAAAGTTGATGCCAAGATTGTTGCAGAAAATAAATGCATGAAAGATAAACTATTAACTGAGACACTTGGAAATGCTTAAGGTTGTAGGGACTTCATACTGTTGAGAAATCTCAACCGTGTACTAGTGAGCCCCACTCGTGAGCTCACCAAATCACGTTGAGATTTCTCGGATGTTGTCGTCCCATGAGCTTTTTAGAGAGAGATCTCATTCAGGAAATGCTTACATTAGACTTAAGACCTGCTAATCTGCCTCTTTTTATGCATAATAGTGCCTTCTAATATTTGAATAATCACTTCACCTCAGCTGGGTGTGTTGACATCTTTTAGGGTTGTCCGTGAGGGTAAAGAACGTCGCAGAAAATGGGCGCAAAAGTTGACTCCTCGGTCATCGCGCAAACAAGAAAGCACAAAAAAAGAAACAGAATCTGAAACACTCGAATCTGAAGATAAGAAGGAAATGCTACCAGATGACATTGTCCAACTTCTTGCAGCTCGTGAAAAGTACGTTCCCCTACTTTTTAAGGCCAGTATGCTATTTGCACATTGGTTCTTGTTAACCGTTGAACTGTTTCCATGTTTGCGTGGTGGTGTTGAATTTTGATCGACTGACATTTCATGCAGGAAAACTTTCACTTCGGATTCTGAGGATGAAAACGTTGAGAAGAAGCCTTCCTCAAGAAAAAGAAGGCCAAGATCTGGGTTCATCTCTCTCTCTCTCTCTCTGCCCCTTCCCCTGACTCACTCGCACACAGAGTAGCTGCACCTCTTTTGAATCTTTTGCATTATGAAGATTTAAGTCTGAGCAATATCTTTTGGTTTTTAACAGGGTAGAACCTGTTATTTTGAAGGAGATGCCACCTGCTCTATGCGTACAAAATTCGCTAGACTTTTTGAAGAAAAGAAAGATGCAAGTTCCAAGATCTTCCGCAGTTTTGAATAATTCAAACCAAGCGCTGCGCCTCCTGTCAAAATCTGGCTTGCTGAAGTAAGACTACAAAGACAACGTTAATCGCACTATTTAATATATACTCGACGTGGCATATCATGCCTTCATTCACTTCTTTTGCTGACATGAAATGTGTATTGTAAGTGAAAGTTTTGTGTTTCTGATCAGATATAATGACATCACTACAGTTGAGAACTAATTTCAGATTGTCAAACCTGATTTTTGGTCCTTTTAATGAAGTCTTACGTTCAGTTTGTATGCTTTGCATGATACATTGCGCATTACTCTCTACCAAGTTTTTATCACTTCTGCATTCAGTAATAATAGCATTTACATTGCTCTAAAGCAGCACCTGCTTAATGTACTAATTACGGAAAACTTGACGATATGCCGCTTCACTTCATAGCAAAATTGTGCTATGGTCTCCCCCAGTATGTGTAAGTTTGTGCTTGCTTGCGATGGGAATTAGCTGCTATTGTACATCACTTGAGGCTATACCATGAATTATGATACCCTTGCAAGTTTAATTCATGGATGGGAAATTGAAGATATTGTTCAATTTCATATTAAGTTACAAATGAATATATTACGTATTTCTGTCGGTATATAGATTTTATAATGCATAAGTCGACTAATCCGACATTCACAGATGAGAGACGACGGGCTCAGTCTGGAACTGCTAGGGTGTAAAAAGTAAAAACCACTGAATTGAAACCCTTTTAAGTTTTTCAGTGAATGGATTACTTGTAAGGAACTGCAGTATAAATGAAACCAAAAGAAAGCATACAAATCCGGCAGAGAAATTGTTAGGAGGCCCCTAAATTGGATGGAAACTTTCACCAGGGGATCGAACCATTTTGTGCTAAAGACTGGAGAGATTTTAATAAACTTCATTTGTTTGTTTGTAGTTATGAATTCTTTGTATATATAAATTTGTGCCTATAAGGATATCACATATGTTTATAAAAAACGACAAAGCAAAAATTGCAGAAGTATGGTCAATAATTTGAAAACCAACTCACATCATGTATATGGCAAGACAATAGCAATGATTGCCTTTAGTTATGAAGAGAACTTAGGTGGTGGGACATGTCCTATGGGCACTTAACAAAATATGTAAAACCGCTTTTTTTTGGACAACTCAATTTAGTTTGATAGAACTCACATAACTTGTATAAAACATCTCTCACCCTATAAAAGGATTTTATGTGAACCACCCTTTTATAGTTCTAGATTTTCTCTTTCCATTTTTTCCATTCATTTCACCTCTTTCGATTAACTTTGCATTGAATCTTCCTCTTCATTTCTCAATTCTTCATTCAATCAAGAATCTTTCATCATTGATAATCGAAAACACAAATCAATAGCCCTGGTTTTCTAACAGATGCAAAGCTATTAAATCAGCAGTAATGTTCATGAGATGATGACAGATTCCAGCATCCTCAAAAAACAAACGTTCAACAACAATTTGCAATCCGATCACGAAGAATATTCCTTCCGATTCAGCAACACGTCGGATACCGTCGATCCACCGCCCCCTTCCGATACGAGCTCCGCCCCATCAGAACAATCGACACCATCCTGGACCTCAACTCCATGGGACCAATCTGCCTCCCCATTGTCAAAATCCCCCTGGTCGTCTCATGTCGAATCTCAATCATATTCCTACACGGGCCTGATGGGATCACTCGTCCGTGAAGAAGGCCACATTTACTCGTTAGCAGCTTCCGGCGATTTTCTATACACGGGTTCCGACAGCAAGAACATCCGTGTCTGGAAAAACCAAAAGGAATTCTCCGGGTTCAAATCCAATTCGGGGTTGGTTAAAGCGATTATAATCGCTGGAGAACGGATATTCTCTGGCCATCAGGACGGAAAAATCCGGGTTTGGACGGGTACGGCTAAAGATCCAGCCTCTTACAAGCGAATCGGAACAATGCCGAAGTTTAAAGCGAAGTTAAAAAGATCCTTAAATCCCAGCAATTATGTAGAAGCGCGGAGGAACGGAAACCATAGTGCACATTGGATCGAGCACACGGATGCGATCTCGTCTCTCAGTTTAAGCGAAGATAAATCCCTTTTATACTCTGCCTCGTGGGATAAAACGATCAAAATCTGGAGAGTTTTGGATTCGAAATGCCTGGAATCGATAAACGCACATGATGATGCAGTGAATTCTGTAATTTCGGGTTTTGATGGGTTAGTATTTAGCGGTTCTGCCGATGGAACCGTTAAAGTGTGGCGAAGGGAACTGCAGGGGAAAGGTACAAAGCATTTCTTTTCACAAACGCTGTTAAAGCAAGAATGCGCTGTAACGGCTTTAGCCGTGGACCCGCGTGCCACGGTTCTATACTGCGGGTCGTCAGACGGTCTTGTGAACTTCTGGGAACGGGATAAGTTTCTTTCGCACGGAGGCGTTTTGAGGGGCCACAAGCTTGCGGTGTTGTGTTTGGCCACGGCGGGGAATTTGGTGTTTAGTGGATCGGCTGATACAAATATTTGTGTGTGGAGAAAAGAAGAAGAAGGGGGGCATGTTTGTTTGTCGGTATTGAGTGGACACGGTGGTCCAGTGAAGTGTTTGGCGGTCGAGGAGGAGAAGGGAATGTTTTCGCGCGGCGGAGATAGGCAGTACATGGTTTATAGTGGGAGTCTGGATAAGTCGGTGAAGATATGGAGAGTGTCGGGGAAGGCGGCGCCCATGCAAACACCACCAGGGCCTTCGCCACAACAGCACCAGGCGTTATCTTTGGCTCCGAGCTTCTCGAGGAAATGTAGTAGTAGGGCGAGCTGAAGAACGGATTACTAAAGAGTAAACATAACAATTGTCTACACTCTTCCCGTTCATGTATTAAAATTTAGGACACGTGTCATCATTACAACTAAACATCGTTGATCCGTACCAAGAGCAAATGCATGATGATTGGCAATAAAATTAAGCTTGCGATCCTCCAAGAAATGGTAAACTCGGTGTAATGACTATGCCTGCATGCGAGATTTTAAAGGTGTTCTGTTTTGAGTCCATCAGGAATGTGACTATTTGTCTTGTATAATACTAATTGCTTTGTTGTCTAATCTATTTTTAATTTTTATTGAGTAAAAACTCGAAGATTATTCACGAGCTCTGTTAGTGCTAATGAATAGAAAATAGATACAGCCAACCGATGAAACATGTTTGGAAATGATTTACCATGAGAAAAATATTGAGTTTCGGTGCACATGACAACTTATTGGTACGTTCTCTATTATTGAATATGACAATTGTTGTATTTATGTTCATCTCGTAAGTTAAATGGTAACGTTATATAATTGGATATTATGATGATATTGTTTGGAAACAATCAAAAAAATTCATCATGTCCAACTCTTATGTCTTCAAATGCTGCCAAACTCAAGTGGAACTATTAACAAAATACTTGAGATTGAAAAGAAGTGAGGACTTTTATATCTTTCTTTTTAAGTGGAAATGGAGACCCCGTGACTTTTTTTTTTTATCGTTCAATAATATATAGACCCTTTTTCCTGCAGTTGTATAATCATTTTTTTTTTTTTGAGTAACAAGGTCCTTTGTAAGCGCGGCTAGATATAACTTTACAAGTTGATGGGGAATAAATCAGTACGAATTTGTTTTGCCAGATGTTTCAACATTTATTATTTTATATTTTTTAAAAGAACGAACATTGTTGCACTTTTATCAACTTTTACAAATACTTCTTCTGAAAGAATTGGATATGAGTGATGTAACATCTGAATTGATGTCACATACTCATGTTCAAGTACATAGAAAAGGCAGTTGCCCATGCTAGAATTAAAGAGTCAAAGAGACACACTATAACTAGAAAAAAGTGCAGAAGTGAATGCCCATGCTGTGGGGTTAGAACTATATATCCAAAGACGGTGGGGTTTATAGCAAAAACTATCAATGTGTTATTCTTAATTGACAAATTGTTCCTTGTGCTAGTTTCATTTAAAAAAACACTCCTAAGAAATGTATAAACTAGCAAAAACAAATAAAAAAATGTCATTATATTTTTTAAGTTGACTGTACCAATAACTAAAAAAAATTATGCATCAAAAGTGTATATCAACCGTATACTAATTCAAATAAATTTTATGTTCAACCCGTGTCGAAGACGTGTCCGTGTCCGACACGTATCAGACAATACATAAAAATATATTTGGCGTGTTAGTGCATCATCTAAAAGTTAAAACTCACAAGTCCATCGGTTCTAGATGAATAGGAAGTTGGGTTCAAAACCAAGTGATTATTATTGAGTTGAAGCAAGTTTGATAAACATTTTATGTTTTACATAAAGAAATAAGATGGATGATTATTGAATTTTACAAATCAAGTGGTGGTGCTAACATTTGTACTTGGGTCAAAAAGCGAATGAAAGAACGGAGAAAAGAAGTGATGAGATTAGAGAATCAACAATAGTATTTAACATAAAGAACATAAGAAGATATAAAGAATGAGTGCTCAATATTCACCTATTAAAAAGGACAGTGAGCATTATAGGTAGCAATTAGCAAGCTGCAAGCCTGCAACCAACAAATATCTTCGAGTTACACTCAACAAAGTTTACCTTTGCCGTGGCTAATTTCTCAACATTGGGCCCCACAGTAAAGTAACCCACCATTCTGCTTTTTAGAAACTCACAACTACGATTAATAGCAAAAACCACCCCTGTATTATCTCTATTTGGCAAAAAAATCCTTATGTTATTTTAATTAGCAGAAACCCCCCATGTGTTATTATTTCTTTTTCACGCTACTACCAAACTCCTTTGTGGCTTTGACTTGATGCACATTGTCATTTTCGCCTTTTATAAAACCTCCAATATTTTAAAGTTTTCCTCAAAGATTTTTAGGAAACTAGAATCTCATTTTTAATTATATTAGATTATTATTTTCAAATAAAGAATAAGAAAGAAACACAAATACTTTAAAAACGGTCACATAAATTAATTTATTTATGATACAAAACACTTATATTAGTTTGAATCTTTTAAATTTTGGAAACCATATTTCTTAATACTTTATACCAGTTAAATATATCAAAAAAAGGAAGAAAAGCTAACTCGTCCTCTCCCTCCCAAACATGTGGACTTGTACTGGATGTGTGATTGTGCTATTTGTTTGATTAATTAATTAGCAGTCCTTTCACCCTATGTACTTCATCGACTTGTAGTTCGTTCAGAATTTGATTAGTTTCACACTTTCACTAGCTTAAATGGCAACTAATTAAATTGTTTTCCTTTTGATTTTTACGTTTAGATTTGTACTCCAGATCAATTACCTTATACTAGACTTGATGAGTTGAAATATATTATACCACCTTATTACCTTAATCTTTTGTAATAGAGAAAACATTTTCATTGTAGAATTCAAATTTAAGAGTTGATAACAAATTATTAATTATATTATGTTATATTTATAGGGGCATAATCTCATGTTAAAGATAGCAAATATTCTTTTCTTTTCAGAAGTAGCGAACTGTGTGTGTGTGTGTTTTTTTTTTTTTTATTTATTTATTTATGGATTTTACTTGCAAAGACAAAATCGCTCTATAAATTTGGACATTTTGTTGACCGATTGTGAGTTGTTTACTCTTTTTTCCTTCAAAGGTTGCAATGTGTCTAAATGCAAATATGCAATTAACGTACGATTAGCTATAAGAATGTAATTGTCATTTTACACTCAAAAACCTTCGCCATCATATGAAGAAGCCGTTACTGCAATGCCCTCTTGATAAAAAGATTATAATTTACCGCTTAAAAATTAATGAAACACCAAAACTAAAGGATCTAACCCCCTTTGCATTGCAATGTATGTATTCTTAGTTTCTTACAATCTTAAAAGTTGGTACGAACCTAGTTTGGCTAATGGTAGTACTTTTTAAATAAATAATTTTAAAATTAACTGAAAGGCCACCCGCATTTGGTAGCACTCTATACAAATCTCTAAATTCGGTAGAGAAATGAGAGTAGCATTGAGTTAAAACTTATAGAAATTCAGAAATTTCCGAATTTGGAATTCATAAGAAATAAAAAATCATGGAAGAGGAAAAATTATCTAATTAAACCCTCAAAATTATATCCATACTATATTGGCCGTACATTAGATACAAACACTGTTTGGGAAATGCATGCATCTTGTTGATAGAGGCAAAAATTAGGCATCAATCAATTTATTCAAAAAAGCCACCCGCCATTTTTACTCCAATTGTTGCTACATCCCTACATAAAAGGAAAATTTTAAACCGCCGACCTCATATCAAACTTTTTTGTGTCGCACTAATGTTTGCATTAATTAATCATTGGCAAGCATGCATATGAATCAAAATCACCTCATACTTTAAATAGGAAAAAATGTATCTGTTCCTCTTAATAATTGGGATAGTTGCAGCATGGTGGTACGGTTCATTCAAATTGGAAAAATACAATTACTCTTCCTAATCAACTTTTATTAGCTAAATCTAATACAAAAAGTGAAATAACAATATTGCCATTGCATAAAAATCATGAAGAAGAAAAACCATATACACTTACATAATCACCCCTTCCATACTAAAAAGTTACACTTACATCATTTCTAATTGTACTTTTTCCTCTGTTTTCATCTATATATTAATCTTGTATTTATTCAGATAGAAAAAGACAAAATCACCCTGACCACACTTCTAAATCCACATATGCTCACTGTCCTACTATAGTACTCACAAAACTTTTCAAAAATCTTACATGATAAATTATTAAATATGTGCGAATCATTTAAATCTCCACAGAAGAACCCAAATTAACTAATGTCCGTTCTGTTTCACTAAAACCCCATAATAACAAATGATAAGAGATTCGAACTGCACGCGTAAGACCCTTTTCTTCAACAAAGCAGAATAAAAATCCAATCTTTAGCCATTATTAAATTAATGTCCAATCTTTAGCCATTATTAAATTAAACAAATAAACAATAAACAAAAACCCAAAAAGAACAAAAGATGCCAGACCCAAAAAACAGTGCCCACCACCATCACCAACACCAATTCTCTCTCACTCACTTTCACTTTCCCCAAATACTTTTTTTCCCAAATGCCCTCTTTGTATTTTCCTTCACACTCTTCTTCTTGCCCTTTTTTCAATCGAACAATTGAGAAAACAAAATCAAAAATAAATAAAATCCCACTTAATCCCGCAAATTCTTTGCTTGTACCTAAAGTTTAACACCTTTTTTACCCATTTTCATGTTCATATTCAGCTAAAGATTCGATTTTTACGCCTAATGTGAAGTGGGTTTTGCTGGGATTTGTTTGATTTTGGTGTTTTGTGGAAGATTTTGTTAGCTATGTCGTTAGAGGTGGTGACTCTGGTGGAAGATGCGGTGGAATATTCCTTTGCGACGGAGTATCACGGCCCGCCGATAACACGTGAGCTGCCACGTGCCGTGCCCATCAATGTAGATCGGATTCCGATAGCCGCGGTTGTTTCTCCGCTTCCTTATTCAGATAAGTTGTCTCTTCCTATTGTGCAGCCTATTTCAGCTACTGACATTGTAATTGGTAAGAAGGTGGTTAAGGATTTGGAGTTAGTTCCGAGTTCTGCCGAGTTGGTGACTGTTTCGCCTACTTCGGTGATTGCGTTTGAGTCGAGGAACAACGATGCGAGTGAAGGGTCGTATAGTAAAGAGCTGGGTTTAGGTACTGAGACGACTGTTTCGCCTAGCTCGGTTAAGAATGCGTTTGAGGAACGAGAGACTGATAACTGTCGTAGTAATGGGACTTGCCCTTTGTCGGGCGAGTTAAGTAGCGATTTGGAGTGTTGTACTCGTGATTATGGGGTGAATGAGATGGGATGTTCGTCTATTGGTCACGATAGGTCGTGTGAGTTTGTTGGTGGAGTGGAAAGTTCGGGAGCTTTAGGGTTTTCGGATGGCTTTGAGCAGTCGGGAGAATTGTCCGGGACTTTATGTAAGTCGAAACTGTCGAATGGTTGTAAAGAGAGCTTAGACTTTAATGAGTCCAATGGATTGGATTGGGAATCCAATGAGTCGGTGTTGAGTATGGATTATCCTTCTTCTCGGGTTTCTTCACGTAAGCTTGGAGATAAAAATAATGAATCGGGTTGTGAGTTGAAGCGAGGCCCTGTGGTGACTTTTTGTGATATTGAGTCGGACGATGAATATGCTCACGAGGAGTTTAGTCGTACTGAACCTGAGGTTGTTAGAGCTAAGAAAGAACCTGCGGTTAAAGTCAAGAAAGGAACCTGTTATCGATGCTTGAAAGGAAATAGATTTACGGAAAAGGAGGTCTGCATGGTTTGTGATGCAAAATACTGCATTAATTGTGTGCTGAGAGCTATGGGGTCCATGCCCGAAGGTAGAAAGTGTGTGACTTGCATTGGATTTCCCATTGATGAATCAAAGCGTGGCAATTTGGGAAAGTGCTCAAGAATGCTCAAGAGACTGCTCAATGATTTAGAGGTTCGGCAGATCATGAAGGCTGAGAAATTGTGTGAAGCGAATCAACTGCCCCCTGAGTATATTTGTGTGAACGGTAGGCCTCTTTATCATGACGAGTTGATCGTGTTGCAGAACTGCTCTAATCCACCAAAGAAGCTGAAACCAGGAAATTATTGGTATGACAAAGTATCAGGTCTTTGGGGAAAGGTTAGTAACCAATAACTCATTATTCTTTCCATTCTACTTTTTTTTATAGCTGTCGCTGTGGAAGTTGATCCCTCTGCTGATTTTACAGGAAGGGCAGAAACCTTCACAGATTATTAGCCCCCATCTGAATGTTGGAGGTCCTATCAAGGCAGATGCTAGCAGTGGGAACACACAAGTTTATATAAATGGTCGTGAGATCACGAAAGCAGAATTGCGCATGTTAAAGGTTGATATTTGGATGCATCCAAATTATCCTTCATGTTCTAGAACTGTTCTCGTGACATTCTTTTGTTAACTTTCATGGTTTTCCGAATTTGTAGTTAGCAGGAGTCCAATGTGCTGGGAATCCACATTTTTGGGTGAATGATGATGGTTCATATCAAGAGGAGGGACAGAAAAATACAAAAGGCTATATTTGGGGCAAGGTTGGATATCTGTCAATTCACTTGTGATGTACTTTTTTTCTTTAGTTAAATGCACCTTATTCTCTTAAATCCTCGGTAATTCATGTTTGACTACCTCATTATATTTAATTTTCAGGCTGGAACAAAGCTACTTTGTGCTGTACTTTCTCTCCCGGTTCCTTCTAAATCATCTAATCCTTATGGAGAGCAAGTAACTAGCATGACGAGTCGGAGTATGCCTGATTACCTTGAGCAGAGAGCTATTCTTAAACTTCTGTTGATTGGGTACAGTGGATCTGGGACAAGTACCATATTTAAACAGGTATAGCTAAGATCCTCCGAAAATATGTGTTGCATCTGAAACACAAGAACTTGCCAAAAATAGTGATTGATGAGTGGTTTTTCTTTCTCCCTTTCATTTTTATCTTGACCACTTAATGGAAATGTCTAACTTACCTGGAAAACTGCAGCATATTTTAGGATCAAATAATATGTTGGTGGCGTAGGATTCTTTTCATGTCCATTATTTGGTTGATTCAAAGACCTAAACTTTAACGAACAAAAGATCATGGTGAGAAGCCGTTGCATTTATGATACAAGCCAGTTTCTGTAAAATTAAGAGAAACCAAGCTTAGCGACAATGTTTTAAGAACTGCGGCATGCGTTTGTTTGCATTGTTGACATATAAAACTTATTATCGTGATTTTGTGGAGATGATAAGTTTAGCTATTATCAGTAATGAGAAGGAAATTCTTGAACCAAAAAAAGTTAATGTTTGGCCAGAGAGTAAGTGTATATTTCACTCTCATTACATGTTTCTTGTAGGCTTGGACTCTGGACCACCCATATTAATCTTGTTGAGCTTTTGTATTGTTTACAATCTCAATTTCAAGTGACCTGGCATCAACATTTTTTGGCTGCTGAACATTTTCAAATATATTTCTTTCTAACTCTGAGCCATTCTAATTTGGAAACTTACTCTTTTTACCAAACTTGGTTATAGATTATCCTCCAAACTCTCATTAATTGTATTGCCTTTACATTTATTCGACTGCCAATGCCTTTGATCTCACTGTATACATTCCTTTTGTGTTTGCTGTATTCTGTTATTTGCTTGTTCTGATTTTGTTTTATCATATGTGCTATATTGTCAAATCTTTAAACCTTTTACATGTTTCAAGTCTAACTATTTTGTATTAGGCTAAAATTCTTTACAAAGACGTACCTTTCTCCGAGGATGAACGCGAACACATTAAATTGGTGATCCAGAGCAGTGTATATACTTACATCGGGATAATTCTTGAGGGCCGTGAACGTTTTGAAGAAGAGAGTTTGAGTGAATTGAGGAAAAATCAGTCTAGTGAAAGTTCAACTCTTGAAGGTACAAGTTTGTTGACAGCTCAGTTTCGCTCAAGTATAAAACCATTTTGCTCTATAAGCAGGATTTTTATTTGTGTGTCTGATATCCTTGATATACATCTGTTGCGCTTCATTGTTGCAATACTATATTAGAGGTCGAAACTTCTATTTCTTTTAATGCATCTATGAAATTTGCAATGTGCAGAGTAGTTATTTGAGATTAAATTTCCCAATAAGACATACTAAGCAGTCACTTACATGGGTGAATACCCGCATCTTATTGTCTAATATGCGATCATGGCAATCGGTGGTTTCTGACTATAGACTTTACAATTTTTGGCAAACATAATATATTGGATTTTCTTAGTCAGAGTTGAGCTAACATTAGGTGCTTCGTCACAGACCCTACTGAAGTTAATTTCCCGAGTGAGTTATATTTGGTCAGCAATGTTAGTGAATGTATATACATATTAAAAACCTTTGGGGATATTACTAGAGACAAGTATATTATAGAGTTTCTCTTATCTCTTACTGATTAAGCTTTTAAAAGGATAGTAATTCAATATGGTATCACAATCTAGTATTCAGCACATGAGTAGACACAGGAGAAGCACAAGCACTGCTAGTCCTTTGTTCCTAACAGCTTAAACTTTTAGAATAGGTGCATCTAATAAATATAAATTTTAAAAATTTAAAATTAAAGAATTAATTATGTCTAAAAAAAAGGTTAGGCTTAGATACTTAATATGATAAAAGTCAAAGTACAAGAATGGGAGGAATACAAGCCTGCTCAATTAGATCATGTGCTGGAGCTTTTTGGCATGATATCATATTGAGTTGGTTATGGTTTTGTTTCTGAACATCTTGGATCCACATCTACTATTCTGTTCTGGTTGGTGTCTGTGTTGTTGCAGGTTTTTTATAATGTATTTGCTAAAAGATCAGTCTTGATTTGAATGTTTGTGGGTTATAACAGGGTATGTTGATGATAATGAACAAAAGACTCCCTATTCCATTTGTACACGGCTGAAGTCATTTTCCGACTGGCTCCTTAAAATCATGGCATCCGGCACCCTGGAAGCAATCTTCCCTGCAGCCAGTCGGGAATATGCACCATTGGTTGAGGAATTGTGGGGAAATGCAGCTTTCCAGGCGACTTACAAACGGAGAACTGAATTGGAAACTCTCCCCTCTATTGCCAGTTATTTTCTGGAGCGGGTAAGATGATACTCCTGTGCAATGTGCTTGCCTGGCCAATTTTATTTGAATACTAAGGATTCTGATGTATTGTGTTCTTATATTATTTTCATGTTGCTTTGAAACTTCTTAAAGAATCCTGGGTTATACATTATTTATTAAGTCTGGTGTTACCCTCTCTATTTAATTTATGTTTCAGGCGGTTGAGATATTGAAACCAGATTATATGCCTTCTGATGTGGATATCCTTTACGCTGAACGCGTTACTTCATCCAATGGTCTTTCTTGTGTGGACTTTTCATTCCCCGAGTCGGCATACGATGACAATGTTAATAGTGGAGATCTGCATGATTCCCTGCTCAGGTACTGGAATAAAGATATGATTCTGTCGTCGAAGTTTTGGGCCCAAATCTCTTGCAATATATTGTTAATTTTTCCGACAAATACCTCCAATGCAAAAATCTTACTTTGTGTTTGTTTACTTTCGGTGCGGATTATATAAGAGAATAAATGGAAAAGAAAGTTCAAGGAGTTAATATGTTTAGTAATGAAAATAAACAGCACTTGTCAAATAGATTTTATTTTGTTTTGTTTTTGTTTCCGTTGCCCCTTTTTGTTATATATCAATCTAACGGAAACAGTTCACTTGATCTTTATTCTGATTTCCTTTACCGTCTTAACTTTATCTCCTCCAATGGATCTCCAGATTTCAGCTGATCAGATTACATGCCAAAGGCTTTGGAGAAAACTGCAAGTGGCTTCAAATGTTCGAAGATGTCCGAGTCGTTATTTTTTGCGTCTCTTTAAGTGACTATGACCAGTTTGACACTGACAGTGATGGAAACTCAGTCAACAAAATGCTATTGAGCAAGAAATTCTTTGAAACCATGGTTACTCACCCGTCTTTTGATCAAATAGACTTCCTTCTCCTATTAAATAAATTTGATTTATTTGAGGAAAAAGTAGAAAAAGTTCCCTTGACTCAATGTGAATGGTTCGATGATTTTCATCCCGTGATAAGTCGCAATCGGTCAGGCGGCAATAATACAAACCATCCAACCTTGGGGCAAGTGGGTTTCCATTATATTGCTGTTAAGTTCAAAAGACTCTACTCTGCCCTTACGGGTCGGAAATTGTACACATCACTAGTGAAGGGTCTTGAGCCTGCTAGTGTAGATGCTTCTCTTAAATATGCCAAGGAGATTCTGAACTGGGATGAAGAAAAACCCAACTTCAGCAGCTTGAGTGAATATTCTCTGTATAGCACTGAAGTTAGTTCTTTTTCTCACTGAGAAGGCAAGTGAAGAGTTATTCTTGGGGTTGTACATAAATTATATGTGAATGAGAAAACAAGCTTCGTGTTGATTATTCTTTGTTTATCTGTAATAGGTTCTTGTTGATAGATTAACAAGTAGTAGATGGCTTTCAAGAAGAGTGGTGCTTTCTTGTTGAATGACAAGTTTCATGATTTTTGCATCGTTTTTTCTGGGTTGGTCTATAGTATTGCTAATAGTTAGTTTATTACAATGGTATAATTCAAGAAATGACATTCACTGATATTTGATTGATCTGATGGTTTAATGCTTGCGGCTGCTGTTAGAACAATAATATATGTAGACAGGCGACTACTTCGAATGTTGTATGATGATTATTTGAAAGATAAAGACTTCTTTTATCCCCAAGTCCTTTTATTGTTCCATAATATTGGCAAATTATCTGAGTCATTGATCACGATTTATCAGTGAGGGACAATGGGACATACATTCCACAATCAGATCTAATTGTTGCGATTTAGTTCAATGGGCAGGCTACAAGGTTTTTGTATTATGATGAAAATTTGAAGTTTTTGGTTTCTTCCAAGTCTCAACAAATGTGCGCTTCAAAGTTTCTGTGTCACGATGAAGGTTTTTGAAGTTTTCGGTTTCTTCAAAATCTAGACAAACTGTGCATTCTCAACATCTAAAAATGGTGAAATTCCAGTGCAAGTTGTTGCTCTTGTTCACTTCAATGAGGCAAGCATCACCGACTTTGAGAGCAGTATCACGTGCAAAACCAGTCCATCCACAAATAATTCTTGATTGCAATGGTTCCAAACTGCACCTGGCAGACCATACTTTCTCACCCCAAACAAGCTTTATCTCATTATGCCCATCATGCAAAACTTTTCTAGCAAAGGACATTGGTATAACCTGCAAAGAAAGGGACATACTAGGGTTGGATCGGGCAAAAGCTATATAGTGCTAGAAGTTTTCGTCAAAATAATGATGAAATTCAATTCCCATGAAGAATAGTTCCGATGTTATCTTACCAAAGAGCGATGTGGAGCCGTAATATAGGAAGGATGCATGAAAGAAATGATGGATAGGATCGGAGATGGGTTATCAGCCTGGAAAGCTTTTGCTCTTTGGTAAGTTATGCTTGTTTCCTTGTCTATTGGTTTTTGCACTTGAGATTGTTTTCCTTTGTCTTCGTAGCAAAAAATAAACACCAGATATCATCAAAACCAGATACAGATAACATGGATTAAATTAAAACGAAAACAAAAATCTATGCCAAAAATTGGCTTACCATGCTTCGCCCTTCGAGGCCTGACACGTTCAGATGGACTGCTTCGATTTGAGACCTTGGAGCTCGAATCTTCTTTTCCAGCCCGACTCGCAGAATTCTCCATCCTTGCAGGTTTTTTAGATGGACAATTATCAGTAGAATTTTCAACAAAATCATCAGGAAATTTCTTCTTTCTCCCAGTTTCTCGTTGCGATGATCTATGTTTCAGGATTTCAATAGGTTCACTATCCTCTTTGTTATCAGACACTTCAACATTTTTCGCTTTACCTTTTGGACATGAATGGGTTTCTTGCAAGAAAGCAACAGAATCCTCTGGATCTGATGGAGTACTATGCTGCACTCTTGTCTCAAGGTCTTTATCATTGTGTGCATTAAGTGGATATTCAATTTCTAATGCCGTTGCATCAAACATTGAAACATCAAACTGTGTAGTTCCATTATATTCAAATACCAAGAAATGACCAAATGTTATTGAGTAATAATCTTTGAATTCTTTCCATCCTTTTTGCAGCCAAGTCTCACCATTTGAGTGAAGTAATTCTATTTTCCATAATGAACTACTTGGAACCTTCAAGAAAACGTGGTTTGGCAAATTGTAGCCTAATCTTCGTGTAAACTCCAAAGGGACCCTCTGTAGAGATTAGCAATATATATGTAAATCAAAATGAAATCAAATGAACAACTCGGTATAAATACAAATTCATAAATCACACATGTATAATCATATTATTGTAGTAAAATAATAAGTCTTCTAGATTAGGCATACGGGGTGGCGTAAGAAAAAGCATGTAACATAGACAATTTGTGGCAAAACCAATGAAAGAGATGAAACACTTATATAAACCATTGAAGTTATGTGATTGAATTCTGTGGGAAATTTAAAAATCTGAATATGAAGAAAAAAAAATATAGTTGTCTTCTTTAAAATACTTAAACATTCCTTGTGTTCCTATAATCATGTACCAAATGCCCTGATATTATTATTTTTGCACAGGCTTCTCGTAAATTTTAAAACCCCCTGAATCGACCCCCCTCTATATTTATTATAACCCTTGGTATTTTCTGAAACTTGGATCAAAGTCCATTATGTCATTAGAAACCTGCACGTAAACCTCCTCGTATTATCAAAACTACGCATGATCCCATCTCATGTTATTGAAATTCAACATCAAACCTTCTCTAAACATTGCCGATTAATATTTAACTAAAATTTGTCAAGTAAAGGGGTTTTGAAGCATAGTTTTGGAAACACGAAGAGATTTCGAGCAATAAAAATAACACGAGGGATTCGTTGCAGATTCTTCTATGGGGTTTCACGTGGATTTCTGAAAACCGCGTTACACTATTGACTGATAAGAGTCGATTTGAAGTAAGGCTATTGGTTAGGAAGCCTGCATGGCAAAGTATGAGACTTACCAGATTGTGAGCTTTAGGATTTACGATAATCTTGAAAAACTTTGGCGGCGCTTTTACCGGGACGGTGCCCTTTTGCCGGCAGCGATCAGTTGCCATATCTTGTATATTCAGTTGATGAAGAGCTATTAAATTTGGTATTGAGAAGAGAGGGTTTTGATTTTTGAACGGTTGGAGTACTAGACAGGGTTGCTTGGTTAAATTATAGTACTAGTGAGAAAAGGAAATTAACCGTTAGAACTTAGAATTCTATTTCCAACGAATTTTCTTTTGTCTATCCAAGTAGGGGAGGTTGAAAGTCGAATTGCATTTAATTGTTATATCAATCGAAAAAATTAATATTTCTAAAATGGAGTATAATTATAAAGGAGACACGGTATTGAACTAGGAAAGTAAATCTTTTGATATATATTTTCTTGCAATATATACTTAGGTACGAACGTACCGTAATTATGTTGAGATTTGTCCCATATTAGGTGGGAACTATTGTGGAGAATGTTATATATGAATAATCCTACTCTCTCGTTTTATTTTATTTTCTTAAGGATATTAGAAAGGTCTCTGTATTCCAATATTTGATTATTGTTTATTGATTAATTTATCCTTTAGTTTGCAAATTTTGACACATGCTGGATGCTTAATTGATGCAATAAAATCGAAAAGCAGTCAACGGTTTCAGAACATTTTCCAGCTTTTGGTCTTACTTTTGTTCTTTGTAGAGAATTAAAGACACAAGCAAAATAACCGTGCGTGCGTGTGGACGCATTGGTTTGATCAGTTTGACAGGACAACACGGTTTCAAATGGTATAGCTTCATTATATAAATAATAATATACAGTTTGCTGTAACAATTTGTATATATAAATAATAATATACAGTTTGCTGTAACAATTTGTAAATATTACAAGTTATAATCGCAATCGCAATATTGAATGCCGTTCTCACTAAAAGCTCAAGGTGCTATTTTTTGTTAAGTGGTGGCGGTGGGATTCGAACCCAGGACCTCCTCTTTTCCTGAGCTCTGATACCATATTTAATGCCGTTCTCACTAAAAGCTCAAGCTTGTAGAGAGGATTGACATTTATATATTTATGTATATAATCTCCAACACACAAGTCTTCTAATATGTCCGAAACAAATGTTATTGCAACATCAAATGTCCAATAAAAAAATATAGTTTCTTTTCAAGTAATATACATGCATGCTAAAATAATAGAAACCTGTATTACGGTAAGAGATTATAACCATAGAGGTATACACAAAACAAAATATACATAATCTTGACAAATATTTATAAGAAGAAAACCTATTCTAATTAAGTAGACTTCTACATTGAAAACCTATTCTACATTGAAAACTTATTCCAAGATGGAGTACTTCTACATTTGAAACTTTGAGACCATATATTGCAAGACATCTCAACAAATCAAACCACTTCGAATTCAGCTGTGTATAACTGAGAAGGCAGACAATCTTTAACAAAAAATAAGTTAACAAGTTTCCTCCAAAAAATCATATTGTACAGACTCAAATATCTAATTAGTACCTATGCAACTTGATTTATTAAAGAAAACAACTCTATGTTTATCCGTGTCATGAACGTAAATAATAATAATAATGTCTTAGAAAATGTGTATATTTCATATCTAACAGTTCAACAGACAAACTTTAATTTTGATTTGAATAAATTATTATTTGAGTAGCAAATCACACTTACTCATCCAAATACGCTAAAAGAAAGAACATCGTCACCGAAATAAATAAAGGAATGCGGTGAAGACATGAATTAACTAAAGCACCGGAAAAATAGAAATACCAATAAATTAGTTCGAAAACAAGTGCAATTTATCACCAAGTGCGAGTTTTGAAAATTTCTTTTATTGTTCCTTAATGCAAGCTTATTGAAGTTTTCTCCCCACAATCTGACAAATGTGATACATGGGGCTGGAATTGGGAGGATGACTTAAAGTATTCAGTCCGATCAACTTATAATTATAGGATTCTCGCTATGGGACCAAATGATATTCAGGACCATACTTATAAAATTTTGTGGGATATGGATGCACCATTAAAGAGGAAAGCATTTGTCTGGAGATTGGTTCAAGATCGAATCCCAACTAAGTGCAATCTGATCAGGAGATCTAGGGATAAATTTGAATGGGGGGAATACGAATTGTGATTTTTGTACCCGAGGTGATGAGGAATCTGACCATCTTTTTTGTAGATGCTCTTTCACATATCAGGTCTGGATGAATATTCTTAGGTGGCTCGGTTATGAATCTGCCCTGTACGGGAACTTGCAATCCCACCTTTTACACTTTTCGGGTATCTTCCTAAAAAGAAAATCAAAGAAGAACCCGCATCTTGCTGCTATTTGGTTATTCACAACATGGGTCATATGGTCATTAAGAAACCGCATCGTTTTCACTAGTGATTCTATGAGTGTGCAAGAAGTTGTGGATATGATAAAAGTCAAGACGTGGTGTTGGACAAAAGCGAATGTCTAAGGCATTCACTTATTCTTTTGCTGAATGATCATCTTCCCCAGTCCATTGTACTTGTTGAAATCTTTGTGGAGTATCTCTTATACCCCCTTTAATAAAATTCTCTTTTTCGCTGATAAAAAAAAAAAAAACCTTGAGGTCGGACCATTTATATAAAAAGATACTGTTGAACAAAATTTGACCTATCCTCTTAAGCACCTACTGTAAACAAAGGGGTAATTAAATGTGAGTTGTGTAACATTCACTTGCGAAGTGAAGGGAACAACTTTAAAAAAAAGAGAATTATTAAATTTATAACAAACAACTCACCGCCGTCATTTTGTAGATCAATTCGGTATGGTACACTCCATACATTATAAAGGTCGCAACCTCGTCAAGCGACCAAAGCATTTTATAGATCTTCTCGCTAAAGTAAAACTGAGATGATGTATTTGTAGTTAGAAAGATGATAATATGATATTTTACTATGCAATATAAAGAGTACTTCGCAAGAAAATTGTTATCACAATTTATTCACATCTAAATGCAAGAAATGTTTATGGAATTCGTCAATATTCATTCTTATCACATAATGAATCAACATACGACATCATAACAATGTATATAATTGCAAAATTTGATAACCTTTTTTATTTCCGAGAAAAAACTCATTGTAATTTTACGTATATGGTCCAAATATGTGGCTTTACGTTCTAAGATTAATGGACGTTAATGTCAATGATGATTATTGTGGTACAGAGAATTTTAGATTTTGTTGATCTTCGGACATGAACTTCTCTTTGTAACTCCTTTTTCCTTTTTTTATATATGCGTTCATCATCTCCGACCTCCATCTTTCACTCAAAAAATATATGGACGATGAACGTGAACATTAGTGTATACGTAGATAGTCATCTTGACCCCTTAATGCAACTGATTTGATTTATAACAACATGTGATCTTTAAAACTCTAGTTCATTAACATATATATATACCTTGTCGATCTTGGAGGACACATCTTCTTCACTGCGTCGGCAAAGATGAAAAGTCCAAGGCCCCTCTATGTGCTCTTTGAGTGACAACTTGTACTTACTGTTTACTGGAGGAATATCTTCTTCCAGTACTAGGAATACCTCACGCCCCCACCCTTCAGTTGAAACTGCTTTCTTTTCACCCGTGCTGTCCATTATTAATGGAATGTGGGAAGAGCATAATATATGTCGTTCCTGTTTGCTCCTGCAATAAGACAAATAAAATGGTGAACGCTACTTTGTTGATAATATTTGTTGTTTTGGATTCTCTAATATTAGAATCATATCGCAAATTTAGTTCAATGACTTTAATAGCAAATTGGTATGCGAATTGATAAAATATATAGTATATGAATATAAGATATAAATGGATATATCAAGCATACTACAAGTTATTGTGATGTATTAATATTCTGGTTCCACTTGTGATTACAAAGTCCTGTTTCATTTTTTGGATTAGAAAGTTATTGCAAAATAATGTTATATATTCGTTATATCGACATTAATGAATCATTTTGGAAAAGGGGTTTTCACATTTCTACGTCTTTGTAAAAAGCACGGCGATAATATGGCTTATTTTCACACTTTTGTAACTTCTTTTCATCCAGTGTTTTTCCTTCTTGGTTTTACTATTACTAATGCATTTCTTGTAGTAACTTATAGTTAAGATTCATACCTCTGTCATCTCTAAATTAAATGTTATGCATAACTTCTCCTTATTGTTGCCTCTTTGAAAAGCAAGAATGATACTTCTATGATCTTTAACTTGATGCCCTTACTTTTCCTACCTGAAGCGGGTGGCTCGCTTGAGTTAGGGAGCTGATCCTGCAACATTCGACTGACATCTTCATTTATGATGTAAAAAGTTATATAGTTTCTTTACAGGATTAGACATGAGAATATACATGATAAGAAAACGTACATGCTATCTTTGATGCATTAACTTTTGAGAAAAAAAGTTAAAAATTCACACAAACACACACAACATGCGTGCACGCACACACACACACACACACACACACACACACACACATATATATATATATATATATATATATATATGTGTGTGTGTGTGTGTGTGCTGTAGACACCGACACCTAAAAGCTAGATCACATCCCGAAGTATGATGTATAAGTCAAATGTCATTCACAATTTTCTTGATATATAGTTACTGCGATATTTTGTTCTTTGTGGAGAATTAGATACACAAGCGGGATAACCGTGCGTGACGCATTGGTTTGATCGGTTTGACAGGACAACCACGCGTTCAAATGGTATAGCTTCACTTTATAAATAATAATATACAGTTTGCTGTTATAATTCGTAAATATTACAAGTTATAATCGCAATCGCAAGATCTTCTAATATGTCCGAAACAAAGATTATTGCAAAATCAAATGTCCAATAAAAAAAAAAAAGTTTCTTTTCAAGTAATATACATGCGTGCTAAAATAATAGAAACCTGTATTATGCTAAAGATATTACAACCATAGAGATATACACAAAAACTCACAAAATATACATAATCTTGACAAATATTTATAAGCAGAAAAGCTATTCTAAATTAAGTAGACTTATACACTGAAAACCTACTCTACATTGAAAACCTATTCCAAGATGGAGTACTTCATTTGAAACTTTGAGACCATATATCACAAGACATCTCAACAAAACCACTTCGAATTCAGCTGTGTATAACTGAGAAGGCTCACAATCTTTAACAAAAAATAAGTCAACACATTTCCTCATAAAATCATATTGTACAGACTCAAGTATCTAATTAGTACCTATGCAACTTGATTTATAAAAGAAAACAACTCTATGTTTATCCGTTTCATGAATAATAATAATAATAATGTCTGAGAAAACGTGTATATTTCATATCTAGCTGATCCAACAGACAAACTTTTGATTTGAATAAATTTTTATTTGAGTACGCAAAACGTACTTACTCATCCAAATACGCTGAAAGAAAGAACATCATTACCGAAATAAATAAAGAAACGCGGGTTAAAGACATGAACTAATTAAAGCACCCGAAAAATAGGAATACCAAAAACTTAGTTCGAAAACAAGTGCAATTTATCACTAAGTCACAAGTTTTGACAATTTCTTTTATTGTTCCTTAAGCTTGAAGTCGGACCATTTATATAAGAAGATATTGTTGAACAAAATTTGACCTATCCTCTTACGCGCCTCCTGTAAACAAAGGGATAATTAAATGTGAGTTGTGTAACAATCACATGAGAAGTGAAGGGGAACAACTTTAAAAAAAGAGAATTAGTAAATTTATAACAAATAACTCACTGCCGTCATTTTTGGAGATCAATCAGTATGATACCCCATACATTATAAAGGTCGCAACCTCGTCAAGCGACCGAAGCGTTTTATTGATCTTCTTGTGTTTGTAAAACTGAGATGATAGATGGTCGTCTAGTTAGAAAGATGATAATATGCTATTTCAGTATGCAATATAACTAAAGAGTACTTCGCAGGAAAATTGACATCACAATTAATTAGCATCAAAATACAAGAAATGTTTATAGAATTTATTAATTTGTTTTTAACACCCAATGAATCAGTATACGACATCACAACAATGTTATTGCAACATTTGATTATATTTTCTCTTTCCAAGATAAAACTCATTTTAATTTTAAGTAAATGGTCCAAATATGTGACTTTACGTTCTAGGATCAATGGACGTTGAATGTCAACACTAGTGTGTAGATAGTCATCTTGACCCCTTAATGCAACTGACTTGATTTATAAAGAGACGTGATCTTTAAAATAGTAATGTTCTAGTTCATTAACATACCTTGTCGATCTTAGAGGACTCATCTTCTTCACAGCGTCGCCTAAGCTCAAAACTCCAAGGCCCCTCTATCCGCTCTTGGAGTGACAACTTGTACTTACTATTTACTGGACTATTAATATCTTCTTCCACAACCGGGAACAACATCCCACCCTTCAGTTGAAACTCCTTCGTCTTAACCCTATGTTTTCCATCATTAATGGATGGGTGTAGGGCGTGATATGTCGTTCCTGTTTGTTCCTGCAATAAGAAAATAAAAAAAGAAAACGAAAGAATAGTCAGTGCTCCTTGGTTGATAATATTTGTTGCTTAGGATTCTCTAATATTAGAATTATATCACAAATTTAGTTCAATAACTTTAATAGCAAATTGGTATGAGAATGATATAATATATAGTATATGAATACAAGATGATAAATGGATATATATATCATGCATACTACAAATTATTGTGATGTATTAAGATTCTGGTTCCACGTATGATTACAAGTCCTGTTTCATTTTTTGGATTAGAAACTTATTGCAAAATAATGTTATATATTCGTTATATCCACATTAATGAATCATTTTAAAAAGGGGTTTTTCACATTTCTACGCCTTTAATTTGTGAAAAGCACGAACGATAATATGGCTTAGTTTCTACACTTTTGTACCTTCTTTCATCCAGTACTGTTTTCCCTTCTTGGTTTTACTATTTCTAATGCATTTCTTGCAGTAACTCGTAGTAAAGATTCATACCTCTCTCATATCTAAAATATATTCCATAACTTGTCCTTGTTGGCGTTTTAGAAGCAAGAATGATACTTCTATGGTCTTTAACGTGATGGCTTTTCTTTTCCTACCTGAAACGGGTGGCTTGCTTGAAGCGGGTGGCTCGCTTGAGTTAGGGCGTTGATCCTGCATGATCGACATTTTCATTTGTGATGTAAAATATTATATAATTTCTTTACAAGATTAGACATGAAAATATCTACATGATAACAAAACGTACATGTTATCTTTGATGCATTGACTTTTGAGAAAAAAACGTAAAAAATTCACCAACAGTAAGTACCGCAATTAGTAACTTGTTTTCCCTTATATGTATACTATACTTTTGAGTGTCAGATATATATATATATATATATATATATATATATATATAAATATATGTGTGTGTGTGTGTACATATATATATGTATGTATATATCTGACATACATATTTACAAACACACACACACACACACACACACACACACATATATATATACATATATATATAAAAGAAGATATAAGTTAGTTTGCCCAACATTTGGTCTAATAAAAGGTATGTTGTATTGTTCTAGTAAAAAAGTATCATTTTTGGAGAAAAATATTTAGATATAAGTTTTCTATTCAATTATAGAAATAACCCAATATATATATATATATATATATATATATATATATATATATATATAAAATTATATAAGAAGAAGTTTCTCATGATTATTCAGTTTTTCAGAATGATAGATCTATTCACACACACACACACACACACACACACACACACACACACACATATATATATATATATATATATATATATATATATATATATATATATATTTATAAAACAAGGAAAGAGGAATTCTCATCCTTATTCTGTTTTTCGAATGATAGATCTAACCTATGACTGTGAAGAGAACACTAGGATCTTCTTTCTTTTGAATCCAAAACATAAAATCAAAAAGTCTTAATTTTTTAAAACATGCAATCACATATATCAAAAACCTTTCATTATCCAGTTATGAGTCGGTTTCCTAAAACAAAAGAAAAAGTAAAGGATTTTAGTCATGCATGCCTGAATATTTTCTGGTGCAGGCCGTACCCATCGAACATATGGTGCGTCAAGAGCCCCATTTATCCTATAGCAGTTATACTCTGGCTCCCATTGAACTACTCTAGGCATCTGCAAATGCAAGATTCAGATCAATTAATAGTAAAACTAAGATATCAATAGACATCATTATACATAAGAGTTACTTGATGAGATTTTGTACATTAGAGGAAGAGTCTTCGGCCGCCATTGTTTATGAAGAAGAAAGAAAAATGAAGAAGAAGAAAGGTGATAGGATCGAGAAAAATTGATGGGGGCTGAGTTGGTATTAGGGTAGGGAGAGGTGAAATATATAGTAAATGCAGCCAGGTCAGAATTTGGAATTTTCTTAGTTAGGATGAGAGAGGTTGGAAAATAATTAAAGACAAGTTATTCAGATGTGGCTTGGCTTTTAACCACCCCGTTCTTGAACAAAAAAACATAAAGGTTGAATTTCATTTTTATTTCTTAAATTTGTTCGTAAATGTAACAATTTTTATGTTCAAAGAATTATTGAACACTTTGCACATTAGTACAAATAAGATCACTACTTGAAAAAGGAAAAAGATATAGAAAAATTATTGATAATGTTGTTTTTGTGATACTTATACATAAGAATTCTTATGTGTATACTTTTATATACCTTTACTTTATATTCATTTATTTATTTTTTAAACCAACCAAAACATTAAGAGTTAATCCAAGTTTTTTTTTTTGCCATGTCCTTTCATGATTAAAGGTAACTTTGTATTTCTTTCAATATGATATATAATTGTTACTGTAGTTGACCAAATAATAAGAAATCTTTCCGGCACCAAGTCTTTTGAATGTGGGATTTAAATGGAACTTACCATTTGCGAACATATTTCAGATTCTAGTTATAATTATCTGGTGAAAAGTTTGATTCGATAAAATTTAACTAAATAGATCTACAAATCTTGGTATATTTAATACTATTTATACATCTATTAATTAGAGACACAAGAGTAGATTGTTGTAGAATGTTGCAATAATTGTTAAGATGAAATTATGATACAGAGAATCTACTCAAATTTTGACATTGAATTAAATTGTATCGATATATATATGATCCATAAATAAACAAGTCTACATAGTATTTTTGTTAACAATTCATGATGCATGTGATCAAGAAATTCTTCCTTGCCCCGTGAGACACTACCCCGTGCCCATGTATAAAAACAATTGCAGTTTTTCTTTAACCTTTCAACGGTTTCATTCTTCAACCTCGTTTGCTGGCTGCTGTTCAGATTGTTTTTCTTAAATTAAAAACATTAATTTGTTAAATAAATTATTTTTCTTTTTTTTTTCTTTCTTAATTGAATTCTTTAAAAAAATTAAAGCAGAGGTATAGATGCAATTTCAGTCATTTTGTTAGCGTTTTTAACAAAAGTTAATTATAGGGGTGGTTTATGCAATTTTTCAAATATGAGAGGGTAGTTAGTGTAATTTATTCATAGTTCAGGGGTACTTTGTGGAAATTTCTCTTGATTATTTTAGAGTTAAGTCAAAAAAGGATCATTTTAGGAATTGTTGCGCATTAGAGAACTAATAATTAGAGAAAGTGCACATTAAAGAGCTAAAGTAGCGAAATTTTCCAAAAAACTTGATAGATAGTCGCATGAAAGATCGTGTGTCCGACAACTTTCAAAACTTTTTTACGTTAAAAGAAAACCACTATCACATTAAAGGGTTTGGTGAGTGACACATGACATTCGTTGCAATGAATAAACGGTGTAAAATTTATTCTTTTCTTTCCTTATCACATGACTCGATGTTCAAGTGAGTAGCACTTAGAATCTCTTACTAATTAAACTTAAACGAAGTTTTATTATCCCCAACAACTAAACGGTCAAGTGAGTTGCGGTTATTGGAAAAAGATGATATGCGATGTCTTCTTTTTTCCCGCCATTGACTTAGTGGTCAAACCAAAAAGATCATCTCTCAACGACTTTTCAAATCTTTTCCATTAAGAAAGCCTTAACCGTTGTCAAATTTAAGTGAATTGCCAAACTAACACTCTTATAAAAAATAATTTCCAAAGTAACACTTATGAAAAAGTAATTCCTATAATTACTCTTTCAACCAAATATTACCCATTCTAACCTTTGTCTTTTGTGACATTTCATATATTAGTCAATATTTTTCTATAGATATATAAAAAATCTTATAAAAAATTAATTAAAAATCTAAATAAATAGAAATAGAGTCGTCTTCCTCGCCCAATCTCTTCCGCCGGCGGCCGCCACACCTGCCTCATTCGTCGGAGTTGACAAACTCAGCGAGCGCATTGCCGCCTCTGGATATAGAACTATAATAGTCGGTGAACCCTAATTTTCACCTCCGATCATCATCATTCTTCAAATTCCGTTTAATCAAATTGGTTCCCCCGAACAACACAGATTCACTTTTCTCTTTTTATTTTAATTAATTAAAACAAAAAATCCCCATAGTTTTCATTCTTCAAACCGTAGAAAGTTTTGTGCCCTAGTTATGGTGACAGACCAATCTCCAACTTCACCTTCAAACGGCGTCGTCGACAACCC
Organism: Misopates orontium; assembly: GCA_946800315.1. Taxonomy (NCBI): domain Eukaryota; kingdom Viridiplantae; phylum Streptophyta; class Magnoliopsida; order Lamiales; family Plantaginaceae; genus Misopates; species Misopates orontium. Next base: position 14,304,672 of record OX326953.1, on the reverse strand, counting down.
TGAATCGTGGCGGCGGAATCTCAATCGTGCGTGGTGATTCAAAATAGAATTATAATCCATTTGATAATATAATCTGGTCATGGCGTCTTAGCGTTGCTGTACATAGATTTGGTCACTGCGTGTTGGGGAGTGGGGGTGATTGCTTGAAGAAGATGAGTATTTTTTTTTATTTTCTTTTCAATTAATATTTAATTGAATAGAGAACCTAAAATTTTCATATCTTTTCTTTTTTAAAATACATAAGCTGTAAGTATGTGTATATATCTTAAATGTAATTTAGAGTTATTTTGAGCATTTATTTTGGAAAGACAAAGGTTAAAATGGGGAATATCTTGTTGAAAGTGTGATTTTGGAAATTACTTTTTCAAGAGTGTTACTTTGGGAATTATTTTTCATAAGAGTGTTAATTTGGCAATTCAGTCAATGTCAAATTTTACCAGAATCACAAATTTATGAAGTATTTGGATGAATTCTAATGGTTATTCAATTTTTCAAATTGTTAGATCTAGTCCATTTTTCTAAGGATAACAACACTAGGAGTTCCTGTCTTTTGAATCAAAAACCTGAAATAAAGAAGTCTTAAATTTTGTCAAACAATAAAATTTGATGAAAAATAGAAAAAGAGCAGTCACATTCAAAAAACCTTTCATTATCCAATTATAAGATGTCATGTCCTAAAACTAAAGAAAAAGAAAAGGATTTTAGTGATCCATTGCCTTATTTTCTCTTGGCAGATGAGACTTTTACCATGGATGCGGCACATCTGGTGCAACACACAGAAGAAATGGTGCGTAAAGAGCCCCATTTATTCGCGACATGGGTCATATGTTCATTAAGAAACCACGTCGTTTTCACTAGTGGTTCTATGAGTGTGCAAGAAGTTGTGGATATGATAAAAGTCAAGACAGGGTGTTGGACAAAAGCGAAGTCAAAGGCATTCACTTATTCTTTTGTTGAATGATCATCTTCCCTGTCCATTGTAATTGTTGAAATTTTTGTAGAGTATCTCTTATATACTCCTTTTAATAAAATTCTCTTTTTCGCTGATCAAAAAAAAAAAAGAAAAGCTTGAGGTCGGACCATTTATATAAGAAGTTACTTATGAACAAAATTTGACCTATCCTCTTAAGCACCTACTGTAAACAAAGGGGTAATTAAATGTGAGTTGTGTAACATTCACATGCGAAGTGAAGGGAACAAATTTTAAAAAAAGAGAATTATTAAATTTATAAGAAACAACTCACCGCGGTCATTTTGTAGATCAATTCGGTATGATACACTCCGTACATTATAAAGGTCGCAACCTCGTCAAGCCACCGAAGCATTTTATAGATCTTCTCGCTAAAGTAAAACTGAGATTATGTATTTCTAGTTAAACAACCTGCTGATGTTTAGATCTGGGCTTATGGAGTGTGATCGGGTTTTTACTTTATTATGCAATATAAAGAGTACTTCGCAAGAAAATTGTTATCACAATTAATTCGCATCTAAATGCAAGAAATGTTTATGGAATTCGTCAATATTCATTCTTATCACATAATGAATCAACATACGACATCATAACAATGTATATAATTGCAAAACTTGATAACCTTTTTTATTTCCGACAAAAAACTCATTATAATTTTACGTATATGGTCCAAATATGTGGCTTTACGTTCTAAGATTAATGGACGTTGAATGTCAATGATGATTATTGTGGTACAGAGAATTTTAGATTTTGTTGATCTTCGGACATGAACTTCTTTTTGTAACTCCTTTTTCCTTTTCTTATATATGCGGTCATCATCTCCGACCTCCATCTTTCACTCAAATAATATATGGACGTTGAACGTGAACATTAGTGTGTACGTAGATAGCTAGTCATCTTGACCCCTTAATGCAACTGATTTGATTTATAACAACATGTTATCTCTAAAACTCTAGTTCATTAACATATATATGTACCTTGTCGATCTTGGAGGACACATCTTGTTCACTGCGTCGGCAAAGCTGAAAAGCCCAAGGCCCCTCTATGTGCTCTTTGAGTGACAACTTGTACTTACTGTTTACTGGAGGAATATCTTCTTCCAGTACTAGGAATACCTCACGCCCCCACCCTTCAGTTGAAACTGCTTTCTTTTCACCCGTGCTGTCCATTATTAATGGAATGTGGGAAGAGCGTAATATATGTCGTTCCTGTTTGCTCCTGCAAAAAGAAAAATAAAACGGTGAACGCTCCTTTGTTGATAATATTTGTTGTTTTGGATTCTCTAATATTAGAATTATATCGCAAATTTAGTTCAATGACTTTAATAGCAAATTGGTATGCGAATTGATAAAATATATAGTATATGAATATAAGATATAAATGGATATATCAAGCATACTACAAGTTATTGTGATGTATTAATATTCTGTTTCCACTTGTGATTACAAAGTCCTGTTTCATTTTTTGGATTAGAAAGTTATTGCAAAATAATGTTATATATTCGTTATATCGACATTAATGAATCATTTTGGAAAAGGGGTTTTCACATTTCTACGTCTTTGTAAAAAGCACGGCGATAATATGGCTTATTTTCACACTTTTGTAACTTCTTTTCATCCAGTGTTTTTCCTTCTTGGTTTTACTATTACTAATGCATTTCTTGTAGTAACTTATAGTTAAGATTCATACCTCTGTCATCTCTAAATTAAATGTTATGCATAACTTCTCCTTATTGTTGCCTCTTTGAAAAGCAAGAATGATACTTCTATGATCTTTAACTTGATGCCCTTACTTTTCCTACCTGAAGCGGGTGGCTCGCTTGAGTTAGGGAGCTGATCCTGCCACATTCGACTGACATCTTCATTTATGATGTAAAAAGTTATATAGTTTCTTTACAGGATTAGACATGAGAATATACATGATAAGAAAACGTACATGCTATCTTTGATGCATTAACTTTTGAGAAAAAAAGTTAAAAATTCACCAACAATAAGTATCGCAATTACTAACGTGTTTTCCTTTATATATATATATATATATATATATATATATATATATATATATATATATGTGTGTGTGTGTGTGTGTGTGTGTGCGTGCACGCATGTTGTGTGTGTTTGTGTGTGTTTGTGTGTGTATATATATATATATATATATATATATATGTGTGTGTGTGTGTGTGCTGTAGACACCGACACCTAAAAGCTAGATCACATCCCGAAGTATGATGTATAAGTCAAATGTCATTCACAATTTTCTTGATATATAGTTACTGCGATATTTTGTTCTTTGTGGAGAATTAGATACACAAGCGGGATAACCGTGCGTGACGCATTGGTTTGATCGGTTTGACAGGACAACCACGCGTTCAAATGGTATAGCTTCACTTTATAAATAATAATATACAGTTTGCTGTTATAATTCGTAAATATTACAAGTTATAATCGCAATCGCAAGATCTTCTAATATGTCCGAAACAAAGATTATTGCAAAATCAAATGTCCAATAAAAAAAAAAAAGTTTCTTTTCAAGTAATATACATGCGTGCTAAAATAATAGAAACCTGTATTATGCTAAAGATATTACAACCATAGAGATATACACAAAAACTCACAAAATATACATAATCTTGACAAATATTTATAAGCAGAAAAGCAATTCTAAATTAAGTAGACTTATACACTGAAAACCTCTCTACATTGAAAACCTATTCCAAGATGGAGTACTTCATTTGAAACTTTGAGACCATATATCACAAGACATCTCAACAAAACCACTTCGAATTCAGCTGTGTATAACTGAGAAGGCTCACAATCTTTAACAAAAAATAAGTCAACACATTTCCTCATAAAATCATATTGTACAGACTCAAGTATCTAATTAGTACCTATGCAACTTGATTTATAAAAGAAAACAACTCTATGTTTATCCGTTTCATGAATAATAATAATAATAATGTCTGAGAAAACGTGTATATTTCATATCTAGCTGATCCAACAGACAAACTTTTGATTTGAATAAATTTTTATTTGAGTATGCAGAACGTACTTACTCATCCAAATACGCTGAAAGAAAGAACATCATTACCGAAATAAATAAAGAAACGCGGGTTAAAGACATGAACTAATTAAAGCACCCGAAAAATAGGAATACCAAAAACTTAGTTCGAAAACAAGTGCAATTTATCACTAAGTCACAAGTTTTGACAATTTCTTTTATTGTTCCTTAAGCTTGAAGTCGGACCATTTATATAAGAAGATATTGTTGAACAAAATTTGACCTATCCTCTTACGCGCCTCCTGTAAACAAAGGGATAATTAAATGTGAGTTGTGTAACAATCACATGAGAAGTGAAGGGGAACAACTTTAAAAAAAGAGAATTAGTAAATTTATAACAAATAACTCACTGCCGTCATTTTTGGAGATCAATCAGTATGATACCCCATACATTATAAAGGTCGCAACCTCGTCAAGCGACCGAAGCGTTTTATTGATCTTCTTGTGTTTGTAAAACTGAGATGATAGATGGTCGTCTAGTTAGAAAGATGATAATATGCTATTTCAGTATGCAATATAACTAAAGAGTACTTCGCAGGAAAATTGACATCACAATTAATTAGCATCTAAACACAAGAAATGTTTATAGAATTTATTAATTTGTTTTTTACACCCAATGAATCAGTATACGACATCACAACAATGTTATTGCAACATTTGATTATATTTTCTCTTTCCAAGATAAAACTCATTTTAATTTTAAGTAAATGGTCCAAATATGTGACTTTACGTTCTAGGATCAATGGACGTTGAATGTCAACAATAGTGTGTAGATAGTCATCTTGACCCCTTAATGCAACTGACTTGATTTATAAAGAGACGTGATCTTTAAAATAGTAATGTTCTAGTTCATTAACATACCTTGTCGATCTTAGAGGACTCATCTTCTTCACAGCGTCGCCTAAGCTCAAAACTCCAAGGCCCCTCTATCCGCTCTTGGAGTGACAACTTGTACTTACTATTTACTGGACTATTAATATCTTCTTCCACAACCGGGAACAACATCCCACCCTTCAGTTGAAACTCCTTCGTCTTAACCCTATGTTTTCCATCATTAATGGATGGGTGTAGGGCGTGATATGTCGTTCCTGTTTGTTCCTGCAATAAGAAAATAAAAAAAGAAAACGAAAGAATAGTCAGTGCTCCTTGGTTGATAATATTTGTTGCTTAGGATTCTCTAATATTAGAATTATATCACAAATTTAGTTCAATAACTTTAATAGCAAATTGGTATGAGAATGATATAATATATAGTATATGAATACAAGATGATAAATGGATATATATATCATGCATACTACAAATTATTGTGATGTATTAAGATTCTGGTTCCACGTATGATTACAAGTCCTGTTTCATTTTTTGGATTAGAAACTTATTGCAAAATAATGTTATATATTCGTTATATCCACATTAATGAATCATTTTAAAAAGGGGTTTTTCACATTTCTACGCCTTTAATTTGTGAAAAGCACGAACGATAATATGGCTTAGTTTCTACACTTTTGTACCTTCTTTCATCCAGTACTGTTTTCCCTTCTTGGTTTTACTATTTCTAATGCATTTCTTGCAGTAACTCGTAGTAAAGATTCATACCTCTCTCATATCTAAAATATATTCCATAACTTGTCCTTGTTGGCGTTTTAGAAGCAAGAATGATACTTCTATGGTCTTTAACGTGATGGCTTTTCTTTTCCTACCTGAAACGGGTGGCTTGCTTGAAGCGGGTGGCTCGCTTGAGTTAGGGCGTTGATCCTGCATGATCGACATTTTCATTTGTGATGTAAAATATTATATAATTTCTTTACAAGATTAGACATGAAAATATCTACATGATAACAAAACGTACATGTTATCTTTGATGCATTGACTTTTGAGAAAAAAACGTAAAAAATTCACCAACAGTAAGTACCGCAATTAGTAACTTGTTTTCCCTTATATGTATACTATACTTTTGAGTGTCAGATATATATATATATATATATATATATATATATATATATATATATATATATATATATATATATATATATATATATATATATATATATATATATGCAATATAAAGAGTACTTCGCAAGAAAATTGTTATCACAATTAATTCGCATCTAAATGCAAGAAATGTTTATGGAATTCATCAATATTCATTCTTATCACATAATGAATCAACATACGACATCATAACAATGTAGATAATTGCAAAACTTGATAACCTTTTTTATTTCCGAAAAAAAACTCATTGTAATTGTACATATATGGTCCAAATATGTGGCTTTACGTTCTAAGATTTTTTTTTTTTTTTTTTTGATCAGCAAACAAATTTTATTAGAGGAGAAAAAATGGTTAAGTACAAGCAGTACTGTACCACAAGAGAATCACTAACAATGCAGTAAGAGGGAGACGAGGACCAGTCCCAAAAAGAAAAACAAAAATCGTGAAATGATGATTATTGTGGTACAGAGAATTTTAGATTTTGTTGATCTTCGGACATGAACTTCTCTTTGTAACTCCTTTTTCCTTTTCTTATATATGCGTTCATCATCTCCGACCTCCATCTTTCACTCAAATAATATATGCACGTTGAACGTGAACATTAGTGTGTACGTAGATAGTCATCTTGACCCCTTAATGCAACTGATTTGATTTATAACAACATGTGATCTCTAAAACTCTAGTTCATTAACATATATATATATACCTTGTCGATCATGGAGGACACATCTTCTTCACTGCGTCGGCAAAGCTGAAAAGTCCAAGGCCCCTCTATGTGCTCTTTAAGTGACAACTTGTACTTACTGTTTACTGGAGGAATATCTTCTTCCAGTACTAGGAATACCTCACCCCCCCCCCCCCACCCTTCAGTTGAAACTGCTTTCTTTTCACCCGTGCTGCGTAATATATGTCGTTCCTGTTTGCTCCTGCAATAAGAGAAATAAAATGGTGAACGCTACTTTGTTGATAATATTTGTTGTTTTGGATTCTCTAATATTAGAATTATATCGCAAATTTAGTTCAATGACTTTATATAGCAAATTGGTATGCGAATTGATAAAATATATAGTAGATGAATATAAGATATAAATGGATATATCAAGCATACTACAAGTTATTGTGATGTATCAATATTCTGGTTCCACTTGTGATTACAAAGTCCTGTTTCATTTTTTGGATTAGAAAGTTATTGCCAAATAATGTTATATATTCGTTATATCGACATTAATGAATCATTTTGGAAAATGGGTTTTCACATTTCTACGTCTTTGTAAAAAGCACAAACGATAATATGGCTTATTTTCACACTTTTGTAACTTCTTTCATCCAGTGTTTTTCCTTCTTGGTTTTACTATTACTAATGCATTTCTTGTAGTAACTTATAGTTAAGATTCATACCCCTGTCATCTCTAAATTAAATGTAATGCATAAATTCTCCTTATTGTTGCCTCTTTGAAAAGCAAGAATGATATTTCTATGATCTTTAACTTGATGCCCTTACTTTTCCTACCTGAAGCGGGTGGCTCGCTTGAGTTAGGGAGGTGATCCTGCAACATTCGACTGACATCTTCATTTATGATGTAAAAAGTTATATAGTTTCTTTACAGGATTAGACATGAGAATATACATGATAAGAAAACGTACATGCTATCTTTGATGCATTAACTTTTGAGAAAAAAAGTTAAAAATTCACCAACAATAAGTATCGCAATTACTAACGTGTTTTCCGTTATATATATATATATATATATATATATATATATATATATATATATATATATATATGTGTGTGTGTGTGTGTGTGTGTGTGTGTGTCTGTAGACACCGACACCTAAAAGCTAGATCACATCCCGAAGTATGATGTATAAGTCAAATGTCATTCATAATTTTCTTGATATATAGTTACTGCGATATTTTGTTCTTTGTAGAGAATTAGATACACAAGCGGGATAACCATGCGTGACGCATTGGCTTGATCGGTTTGACAGGACAACCACGCGTTCAAATGGTATAGCTTCACTATATAAATAATAATATACAGTTTGCTGTTATAATTCGTAAATATTACAAGTTATAATCGCAATCGCAAGATCTTCTAATATGTCCGAAACAAAGATTATTGCAAAATCAAATGTCCAATAAAAAAATATAGTTTCTTTTAAAGTAATATACATGCATGCTAAAATAATAGAAACCTGTATTATGCTAAGATATTACAACCATAGAGATATACACAAAAACTCACAAAATATACATAATCTTGACAAATATTTATAAGCAGAAAAGCTATTCTAATTAAGTAGACTTATACACTGAAAACCTACTCTACATTGAAAACCTATTCCAAGATGGAGTACTTCATTTGAAACTTTGAGACCATATATCACAAGACATCTCAATAAAACCACTTCGAATTCAGCTGTGTATAACTGAGAAGGCTCACAATCTTTAACAAAAAATAAGTCAACACATTTCCTCATAAAATCATATTGTACAGACTCAAGTATCTAATTAGTACCTATGCAACTTGATTTATGAAAGAAAACAACTCTATGTTTATCCGTTTCATAAATAATAATAATAATAATAATAATAATAATAATAATAATAATAATAATAATAATAATAATAATGTCTGAGAAAATGTGTATATTTCATATCTAGCTGATCCAACAGACAAACTTTTGATTTGAATAAATTATTATTTGAGTACGCAAAACACACTTACTCATCCAAATACGCTGAAAGAAAGAACATCATCACCGAAATAAATAATGAAACGCGGGTTAAAGACATGAACTAATTAAAGCACCCGAAAAATAGGAATACCAAAAAGTTAGTTCGAAAACAAGTGCAATTTATCACTAAGTCACAAGGTTTGACAATTTCTTTTATTGTTCCTTAAGCTTGAAGTCGGACCATTTATATAAGAAGATATTGTTGAACAAAACTTGACCTATCCTCTTACTCACCTCCTGTAAACAAAGGGGTAATTAAATGTGAGTTGTGTTACATTCACATGCGAAGTGAAGGGGAACAACTTTAAAAAAAGAGAAGTAGTAAATTTATAACAAATAACTCACTGCCGTCATTTTTGAGATCAATCAGTATGATACCCCATACATTATAAAGGTCGCAACCTCGTCAAGCGACCGAAGCGTTTTATTGATCTTCTTGTGTTTGTAAAACTGAGATGATAGATGGTCGTCTAGTTAGAAATATATAAGAGTTCGTACGTCGTGAGAATAGTGCTTGTCCGCCATTACTTTACCAAGAAAGAAAGAAACAGAGAGCGATATGATCGAGGAAGTTGATGGGGTGGAAATTGTGAGTGGGGAGGCCAGATGTGAATTTTAAGTTTTCTTTGTTAGGATGAGAGAGGTTGTGAGAGAAAAGGACAATTATATGAAACGAGTTTTTAGTTTTTTTATCTGTTCTAGAGTTAATTTAACCACCCATTTCTTAAGAAAGAACATAAAGGGTGAATCTCAATTTTGCTATTTTATTTCTGAATTTTGATCGTAACAATTATAACAACTTCTATGTTTCAAGAATTACATAATACATAACACATTGCCCTATTGTAACAAAATTACTGCAGCAAATATGGTAAAACTATTTAAAATATTAATAATTGGACTCAAATATCATATATAGCTTATTAATGCAAAAGAATGATTAGAATTGGTGATATCTGTTTCGTTTATTTTTCAATTGTTATTTAGATTGTTAAAAGAATATATGTATTGTTTTGTCCTGCCGCCCAGCCCCTGTCCACCCCTTAAGTTTTTTTTTTTTTTTTTTTTTTTTTTTTTTTTTTTTTTTTTTTTTTTTGATCAGCGAAAAAGAGAATTTTATTAAGGGGAGTATAAGAGATACTCCACGAAGATTCTGTCCACCCCTTAAGTATTCCTACTTGTTTTATTTATTTTGTGTGGATGCTCAATACAAAGCTTAATTATAAATTAACTCACATAGAAAATCAAACTTACAAAGAAACATAATCTATATATTATGGAAAATGAAGAAACAAGGCAGTCAAGTGGACCATAAAAATTATATATCTTCATACTTGACAGACTTTTTGTTCTTTATTTTGTTTCCCTTCTGGTACAATTTTAAACCTGAATTTCAAATTTTTTGTTTACTTTGGTTTGTTTCTCATTAATTCCACTACTTAATATTGTCATATCTAGCTATATTTTCATTTTCACTTGCTTTGTATAACATTTAAAAAACAGAAAATGAGCTTTTATAATAACATTTGAGGATATGCTTTTCTTTAATATATGATTTAACTTATCTTAAATCTTTAATCTATTGAGTGTGTTAAATAGCAGGAATGATTGAAAATAAATTAAACGCTAAAGCAAAAGCAAAATACATTTTTTTATCACATTAAAAAAGACACTAATAATGTAAAAATTATGTCATTTAAACCTTGATACATTTAAAGATTTTAATGCGAAAACAAAATTTATCTTACATTTGGCTTATTTTGGCATAGGAGAAATCTTTGTGTTTTGAGGACGATATCCCTGATATTAATGTGTTTCTGTGGTAACTTTAGAGGAGTATAAAGGAGGTTGATTTTTTTAAAATTGGTACGGCAAGATCTGTTGAGGACGTTAGGATTTTAAGGCTGTTTGACATGAGTTTAAGGCCCCGTAAGGCGCCTCAAATCATTCCAGTCGTATGGCATCCACCTGTGGGAGAATGGATGAAATGCAATACAAATGGGTGTGCTCTTGGAGCTCCTGGTATTGGAGGCGCGGGTGGGGTGTTTTGGAATGCTAGAGGTTTTCCGCACATTTCGTTCGTGATACATATTGAGTTCGCCTATGCATTTGAGGAGGACCTTCCGGCAGCTATCTTTGCAATTCTTAAGGCAAAAGAGCTTAACTGGCGATACTTGTGGATAGAGAGTGACTCGTCTTATGTGGTTAATTTGTTGCTTCACAAATCAGAGAAGGTGCCGTGGAGATTTAGAACTCGTCGGACCGATAGTTTGCACTACATTGGCGCTTTAGCAAATTTTGGTCCCCGGCCCGTCATTCAGGATCTCACTGGTGGCCGTCGTGTTCTACGTTTGTTTTCAAGTTTGTCAATGATGATTATTGTGGTACAGAGAATTTTATATTTTGTTGATCTTCAGAGATGGACTATTTCTTGTAACTCCTTTTTCCTTATCTTATACATGAGTTTCGGTGGCTGTTGCGCGCTCCCTCATTAGGGGCGTTCTTCATCTCCGACATCTATGTTTCACTAAAAAAATGCGAAAACAAAATCACTATATGTTAATTATCTCTATTTACTGTGACATTGTTTGTATTCACTTATGTAGTTTTATAGAGCTATTTAAAGTTTCTGATGATATTAGAATCAAAAATTTTAAGTTGAGTACATTTCTTATGTAAGATTACAAAATTTATAATGGGTTACTATAATTTTCCAGAAAAACTGTTCATTTTATTATAAAAAGTAACTAAGCTTTTAGTGCAACATTCTCGCCCCCCAAAGTCGGATTCCTGGTTGTAGAGAAAAGTTAGATAAAATTAAGTTCACATAATTCGTATCTATTTCTATATATCCTTTTTCTTAAACTTTTGATTTGATTAATTATAAACTTAATCATCTAAATACGCTAAAAGAAAGAACATGATCTCCCAAATAAATAAAGAAACGCGGTTGAAAGACATGAGTTAACCAAAGCACTGGAAAAATAGAAATACCAATAATTTGTTGGAAAACAAGTGCAGTTTATCAGTGAGTCACAAGTTTTGACAAGTTCTTTTATTATTCCTTAAGCTTGAGGTCGGACCATATAAAAAGATATTGTTGAAGAAAACTTGACCAATCCTCATTATGCACCTCCTGTAAACAAAGAGGTAACTAAATGTGAGTTGTGTAACATTGACATGCGAAATTATTACGTGATTTATGTTATTCCATGAATAGAAGATATCTTTCAATGTATATTTAAAAGGCTAATCAGCAACATGAAGAAAAATAGGGAGAAGATATGTCTGTTAGAGATTTGATAATGGAAGAAGTATTGTATGATCATCTGTTTTAGTCATGATAGAACTTCAGAATTCCAGGACACCTAAGTGCTCCGGTACCATGAAAAGATTGGAACTGAGAAAAACATTTGTGTATATTTCTCTGTTGAGTTACAAATTAAAGATAGTAGCTTACATATATAGCAAAGGATTGCTATGAATAAGGCAAAAGTAAAGCTGTATTGGTATAAGGAAGATATCTTCTATACATGGAGTAAGAGAAATCATTTAAGGGAATAACGTTCATAAAAAGAGAATTATTAAATTTACAACAAATAACTTACCACCGTCATCTTGTAGATCAATTCAGTATGTTACTCCATATATTATAAAGGTCCCAACCTCATTAAGCGAACGCAGCTTTTTATTGATCTTCTCGCTAAAGTAAAAGTGAGATGATGGATTTCTAGTTAGCTAGAAAGATGATAATATGATATTTTACTATGCAATATAAAGAGTACTTCGCAAGAAAATTGTTATCACTATTAGTTAGTATCTAAATGCAAAAATGTTTATGGAGTTCATCAATATTCTTTCTTTCACATAATGAATCAGCATACGACATAATGCAACTGACTTGATTTCTAACGACATGTGATCTACAAAACTCTAGTTCATTAACATACTTTGTTGATCTTGGAGGACACATCTTCTTCATTCTGTCGCCAAAGCTGAAAAGTCCAAGGCCCCTCTATGCGCTCTTTGAGTGACAACTTGTACCTACTGTTTAGTACTGGAGAAATATCTTCTTCCAGTACTGGGAGTAAATCCCCCCAACCCTCCAGTTGAAACTTCTTTGTTTTCATCCTTGGTTGTCCATTATGATCGGATTGGTGAAGAATGTAATATGTCGTTCCTGTTTGCTCCTGCAATAAGAAAATTAAATAAAAATAGAAAAAGAAAAGAATAGTGAACGCTCCTTTGTTGATAGAATTTGTTGTTTTGGATTCTCTAATATTAGAATTATATCGCAAATTTAATTCAATGACTTTAATAGAAAATTGGTATGCGAGTTGATAAAGTATATAGTATATGAATATTAGATGATAAAGGATATATCATGCATACTACAACTTATTGTGATGTATTAATATTCTGCTTCAACGTATGATTACAAGTCGTGTTTCATTTTTTCGATTAGAAAGTTATTGCAAAATATATAATGTTATATAATCGTTATATCCACATTGATGAATCATAGTAACTTATAGTAAAGATTCATACCTCTCTCGTGTCTAAAATGTAATCTATAACTTGTCCTTGTTGTCTTTTTAAAAGCAAGAATGATACTTGTATGGTCTTTAACTTGATGGCCTTTCTTTTCTTATCTGAAGCGGGTGGCTCGATTGAGTTAGGGCCTTGATCCTGCAACATTCGACCGATATCTTCATTTATGATTTAAAACATTATATAATTTCTTTACAAGATTAGACATGAGATTATACATGACAAGAAAACGTACATGTTGTCTTTGATGCATTAACTATTTAGAACAAAAAGTTAAAAATTCAACAACAGTAAGTATCGCAATTAGCTAGTAACGTGTTTTCCTTTATATATATACTATACTTTTTGAGTGTCATTTATATATATATATATATATATATATATATATATATATATATATATATATATATATATATATATATATGTGTGTGTGTGTGTGTGTGTGTGCGCGTGTGTATATGTATATGTATGTGAGTGTGTGTGTGTAAACACGACACCTACAAGGTAGATCACACCCACAAGTATGATGTATAAGTTCAAATGTCGTTCATAATTTCCTTGATATATAGCAAACTGCTATATCTTGTAGTTAAAAAAATATATATATATATATATATATATATATATATATATAAGTTAGCTTGTCCAACATTTGGTCTAATAAAGTATGGTGTATAATTATAGTAAAAAGGTATCATTTTTGGAGAAAAATAGATATAAATTTTCCATTCAGCTATAGAAATAAGCCAATATTTTCGGCATTATATAGTTACTATTTTGACACTATATTCTTGATTTAGTTAAAACGAGGAGACATTTTTTCATAAGAATAATCTATACAATTTATTTTGTCTTCTTTTTCTATTACAAGACAAAGCTCTAGTAAGTTGCACTCTTGTGAAAATTAAAGTTTTATTTTTGTTATTGTCTCTAACGACGTAACAGTTAAGTAAAAAATAGTTTCATAAAAAAAAATGTAACCCTAAATTTTGACAATTTAAACTAGGGTTTGAAAATTAAGAAAATAGAACAAAAATTGATGTGAAAAAAGAGCATTTTATTGAATTTGAGGTTAAATAGTAATGAACCCTCATGTTCACGTTTAAAATTCCGGCAAGAATTGGCCAAAAATTCAATAAGGGGGCAAAAAGTCTGGTTTATCCATAGTACAGTGGGCTTGTTGCCAAAAAAAAGTTCAGGGGGCAAATCGCTACACCGCCTATGGTATAAGGGGTTAGACGCTTTTATCCCATATATATATATATATGTGTGTGTGTGTGTGTGTGTGTGTGTGTGTGTGTAAAATATTAATTCTCATCTTTTTTCAACTTTTTTCAATTTTTTTCAGAATGATAGATCATTCTATGAATGTCAAGAGAACACTAAGGTCTTCTTCCTTTTGAATCCAAAAAATAAAATAAAAACGCCTTAATTATTTCAAACATGCAATTACATATATAAAGAACCTTTCATTATCGAGTTATGAGTCGGTCTCCTAAAACAAAAGTAAAAGTAAAGGATTTTAGTCATGCATGCCTGAATATCTTCTGGTGAAGGCCGAACCCATCAAACGTATGGTGCGTCAAGAGCCCCATTTATCCGGTAGCAATTAAACTCTGGCTCCCATCGAACTTCTCTAGGGATCTGCAAATGCAAGATTTAGAAACAATTAATAGTAAAATTAAGATATCAATACAAACCATTATATCAAAGAGTTGTTTGATGATATTTTTTACATCTGAGGAAGAGCCTTCAGCCGCCATGGTTTAAGAAGAAAGAAGAAAAATGAAGAAGAAAGGAAGCGATAGGATCGAGGAAATTGATGGGGGCTGAGTTGGTATTAGGGGTAGGGCGAGGTAAAATATATAGGGAGTGCAGCCAGGTATGAATTTGGAATTTTCTTTGTTAGGATGAGAGAGGTTGTGAAAATAATTAAGGACAATTTTTCAAATGTGTCTTGGCTTTTTATCAATTCCACATTCATTTTAACATTCTCGTTCTTGAACAAAAAACATAAAGGTTGAATTTTATATTTATTTCTTAAATTTGTTCGTATATGTAACAAGTTTTATGTTTGAAGATTATTCATGAACACTTTGCACATTAGTATAAATAAGATCACTACTACGAAAAGGAAAAAATATAGAAAAATTATTGATAATTGTTGTTTTTGTGATACTTATACATAAGAATTATTATGTGTATACTTTATATTCATTTATTTTTTTCAAAAAATTAAAGAAATATTAAGAGTCAATTCAAGTATTTATGTTTTTTCTCAAATTTTAGCCAAGGCCGTTCATGATATATAATTATTACTGTAGTTTGACCAAATAATAAGAAATCTTTCCAGCACCAAGTCTTTTTATTGTGGGATTTAAATTTACCATTCGCAAACATATTTCAAATTCTAGTTATAATTATCTGGTGAAAAGTTTGATTCGACAAAATTTAACTAAATAGATCTTGAAATCTTGGTATATTTAATACCATTCATACATCTATTAGTTAAAGACACATGAGGAGATTGTTGTAGACTGTTGCAATAATTGTTACGAGGAAATTATGATAAAGAGAATCTATTCAAATTTTAACTTTGAAATTAAATTGTATCGGTCTATATGATATTTAAATAAACAAGTCTACATAGTATTTTTGTTAACAATTCATGATGCTTGTGATCAGGAAATTCTTCCTTACCCCGTGGGGCACTACCCAGTGCCCATATATAAAAAAAAAAAACAATTGCATTTTTTCTTTAACCTTTAATGCATTCATTCTTCAACCTCGTTCTCGATTTTGACCTGAAAAGATGACAAAGAACAGATTTGTTCTCACATTGCGTGCAATTGTTTTTTTAAATGTTCTTCTACCAAGTTCGCCGGCTGCTGATAAGATTTGAGGTAAAATGATAAAATAATTTGTTGTTCTTTTTTTCTTAACCATGATATATTTTTAACCTTTTCCTTAATGAATGAAAACACTACGGTGATTACATGTTCGTTGTTTGAATACTCTTAAATTATATATTTTATATTTTCTGTTTTATGTTTTATTTCCTAATTTGGAAAGTTTTTATATTTTAGTTATAGCTGTTGCTCAACGGCTTTCTATTTTAGGCATTTTGCGCACCATTTAGTTTGTATAAATAGTTTGGTGCATTTGTATTTTTCTTCACTTTTTCTTTTCATTCTTTCTGCTGATTTCTCATCTGTAAAACACTCTCTCTCTCAATGTTCAATCGTCAATTTTACTTTTCAAATTTATCTTCGATTTTACAATCTTGATATGGTATCATTCACCATGTGATCGATCCTGCTTCCGCTGTTCTCGATCGTTAATTTTGTTTCTGATCAAGTTTTTTACTTGATATTCTGTGCGATCTTTGCGATTGATCGTAATTTGTTGTTGATTTTGTATTGTGCTCCGATTAATCGGTTGATTTGGTGATTATCTTTGCTCGCTGTGAATTTAGCGAATTTGATCGGTGAATTTGTTGATAAAATGACTTCTCCGGCTAATACTGATTCTACTGCTCCTGTTCGTGTTACTAAGAATCCTAGTGAGGATTCAATGACTGTGTATTTCCTTGGAACACACGATTTTACTGGTTCTTCTATAGTTAGTGACATTTTAACCGGTGAAAATTACATTGACTGGACACAGGGCATTGAGATGGCTCTGAGTATTAAGAATAAGTTGAGTTTCATTGATGGTACTTTGCCTATACCAGGTGATAATGATCATGTTCATAAGACTGCATGGATTACGGCTGATAATCTTGTGAGATCTTGGTTGTTGAACTCTGTTTCTAAGGATATTCGTCATAGTTTGTTGTACTTTCGCACTGCTATTGATGTTTGGCAAGAGTTAAAGACTAGATACAATAGGGCTGATGGTTCTAGAGTGTTTCACCTCCAAAAGTCTCTTGCTACAATCACTCAAGGAGGCCAGAGTGTTACTGCTTTTTATCATGCATTTAGGTCTCTGTGGGATGAGTTTGTGAGTCATAGGCCTGTGATTGCTTGCAGTTGTGGTCACTGCACTTGTGGTATGAATAAGAATATGATTGAACTTCAACAATCAGACTGTGTTATGTATTTTTTGATCGGGCTCAATGAGACTTTTGCTGCTATAAGGAGTCACATTCTCCTTAGTTCTCCATTGCCTTCTTTGTCCAAAGTGTACTCTTTACTCCTGCAAGAAGAGAGTCAGAGAGCTTTTCAGTCTGGTCCTCAACATATGGAGTCTCTGGCCATGTTTACTAAAGCCAAATCTTCTCAAGATTCAAATCCTAAACCCTCTGTTCCTTATCAGTTTGTTCAGAATTCACAGAACAAATTTCAGAAGAATAAAGACAAAAAGAAACTCAAGTGTACACACTGTGGTTTCAATAGACACACAGTGGATAGATGTTTTCAAATCATTGGATATCCCCCTGGGTGGGATGGTCCTACTGGTAAAAGGACCTATTCTGCAAATATGGTTTCTTCTGATAAAACTAACAATGTTCCTGATGCAGATTCTGTTGATAACAATAAAGCATTGTTTGAGGAATTCCTAGCTTTCAAGAATAAGCATGTGTCTTCTGCTTCTCCTCAAGTTCCTGCTTTTGTTCCTTTTGCAGCTACTGCTACTGTTGGTAAAGCTTTTTTAGTAGCCTTATCCACTTTTAAACACTCTTTGCATGCTCAAAAGAATCTTTGGGTTCTTGATTCAGGGGCTACTGATCACATGATTTGTGATCCTACTTGGTTCTCTTCTAGTGCTACTTCAGTGAATATAGTTATATCTTTACCTACTTCAAGCACTACTTCTGCTATTTTAACTCAAGATATTTCTTTGCATAATGGTTTATTATTAAAGGATGCTCTTTATGTTCCTCAATTTAGTTTCAATTTGATTTCTGTTTCCAAGTTAACTAAGTTTTCTAATGTTACTCTATGTTTCTCTTCTGTTGATTGTGTTTTACAGGACCAAATCATGAAGAAGATAATTGGTTCTGCTAGAGTTCTCAATGGACTCTATCTTTTAAATGTGATACCTGCTCATTTGTCTTGTAATAAGAGAATCTCAAGTTGTAATGCTACTGTTTCTGATAGACTCATTTGGCATGCTAGGCTAGGTCACTCTTCTTATCAAAAGTTATCATGTATTCCTCAGATTTCTGTACCTAGTACTATTCCTGGTAATCCTTGTGAGGTTTGTCATCTTGCTAAGCAAAAGAGGATGCCTTTTCCTCTTAGCTCATCTGTTACTACATTTGCTTTTGAAATAATACATTGTGATGTTTGGGGTCCTTTTGTTGTTCCCTCTATTGATGGTTGTCGTTTTTTCTTAACCATTGTTGATGATTTTACATGCTGTTCTTGGGTATATTTCCTTAAGCATAAATCTGAAGTTGAAAGCTATATTACTAAGTTCTATCATCTGGTTTTCAACCAATTTTCTGTTAAAATAAAGACCTTGAGATCTGATAATGGCACTGAGTTTATAATGAAATCTTTTTATTCTACTTATGGTGTTTTACATCAAACTAGTTGTGTTGCGACACCTGAGCAAAATGGATTAGTTGAGCGCAAGCATCAGCATATGTTACAAATAGCTCGCTCACTTAGATTCCATTCTAATATTCCTATAGAGTATTGGACTTATTGTGTTTCTATTGCTGCTTTCATTATTAATCGTTTACCTTCTGCTGTAATAAATCAGAAAACTCCTTTTGAGTTACTCTTCAACAAATCACCAGATTACAGTGTTATAAGAGTGTTTGGTTGTCTTGCTTATGCAACTACATTGATAGCAAACAGACACAAGTTTGATCCTAGATCTCAGAAATGTGTATTTCTGGGATATCCTCTTGGCTTAAAGGGCTATACTCTTCTCAATCTTAAAACCTCTAAGATATTTAACTCAAGAAATGTTGTTTTCTATGAGAACGAGTTTCCCTTTCATGAGAATAAGATTTCTAAATCTATTTCATCTCACACTAATCTTCCTCTCTGTACAGATCCTTTTATTGGTTTTCAGGAAAATATTAGAGTTCATAATGTGGTTCCACAGGTTCCTGCTGCTCTTGCTCCAATTCCCGATGAACATTCTCAAGTTCATACACCAGATATACATAATTCTCTGGATTTTGAGGACAATGTCAGCAGTTCTTGTCCACCTGAGGTCACTAGTCATGATTCTGTACAAGTATCTATTCCTCCTACTGATTTAGCTACTGCAAATGTTAATAATTTGCCATCTAATAAACCTGATCTTGTTCATAATGTTACAGAATCTACTATTGTTCCTACTGTTGTTCCTCAGCAGGTTACTAGAAAATCTTCTAGAAATGTGAATCCACCTGCTTATCTTAAGTCTTATGATTATTCTTTACCTGGTTCTATGCATAAATCTAATGCATCTCTGACTTTTATTCCCAAATACCCTATTGAAAATTACATCAGTGCTTCTAGATTGAGTGTTTCTCATAAAGTTTTTACTGCTGCTGTTACTCATGTCAGTGAACCAACTTCCTATACATAAGCTAGTAAACATATTGAATGGCAAATTGCCATGAAAAAGGAAATAGAGGCACTTGAGAAAACCAATACTTGGATATTGACAGAGTTGCCTCCTAACCAGAATTGTGTTGGATGCAAGTGGGTTTACAAAGTTAAACTCAAAGCAGATGGTACTATTGAAAGATACAAGGCAAGATTAGTTGCCAAGGGCTATACACAGGAGGAAGGACTTGACTATTTTGATACTTTTCACCAGTTGCCAAGCTCACTACAGTTAAAGTTTTGCTCTCTGTTGCTGCTGCAAATAATTGGCATTTACATCAGTTAGATGTAAATAATGCCTTCTTACATGGAGACTTGGATGAGGAGATATATATGAAGCCTCCACCTGGTTACTGTTCTCCACAAGATAAAAGAGTTTGTTTGCTCAAGAAAAGTCTATATGGCTTAAAACAGGCTAGTAGGCAGTGGTATAATAAGCTTACTACATGTTTGATTGCCTATGGTTATCAACAATCTATATCTGATAGTTCTCTTTTTTATCAAACATATTGGTCCTTCTTTCACTGCTCTCTGCATATATGTTGATGATATTATTCTTGCAGGGAATGACTTGCAAGAGATCAGTAAACTAAAGTTACACTTAGATGAGAAGTTTACAATAAAAGATCTTGGTATTCTGAAATATATGCTTGGTATTGAGGTTGCTCGAAGTAAGAAAGGCATCTTTCTTTGTCAAAGAAAGTATGCATTGGATATACTGTCTGAATCAGGCTATTTAGCTTGCAAGCCAAGCTCTACTCCCATGGATTCTTCAGCAAAACTTAAAGCTGATGATCCTCCTTTTCTTGATGATCCAACTGTATACAGGAGATTAGTTGGGAGATTACTATATCTCACCATCACTAGACCTGATCTAAACTACTCCATACAGTGTCTTACTCAATATATGTCTAAGCCTTCTGTTTCTCATCTTGCAGCTGCACACAGGGTGCTGAGATACATCAAGTCAAGTCCAGGCAAAGGTGTCTTTTATCCAGCATCAAATGAGCTTCACCTCAAGGCATTATGTGATAGTGATTGGGCTGCATGTGTTGATTCAAGAAGGAGTGTCACTGGATATGCAATATACCTAGGAGACTCTCTAGTTTCATGGAAAGCCAAGAAGCAACCCACTGTCAGCAGATCTTCTACAGAGGCTGAATACAGAGCAGTTGCAACAACCACCTGTGAAGTAATTTGGCTCACTCAATTGCTCAAGGACTTATGCATCATTCAAACTCGAACTCCATTGCTTTTCACTAATAGCAAAAGTGCATTCTGCATAGCTATCAATCCAGTGCAACATGAAAAGACCAAACACATACAAATAGATTGTTATTTTGTCCGAGAAAAGGTTCAACAAGGTGCACTCAAAGTGGTTCACATCTCTAGTGAACATCAAGTGGCAGATATCCTCACAAAGCCACTCTCCTTACAACCTTACAAGATT
The DNA here is from genome assembly GCA_946800315.1 of Misopates orontium. Classification (NCBI taxonomy): domain Eukaryota; kingdom Viridiplantae; phylum Streptophyta; class Magnoliopsida; order Lamiales; family Plantaginaceae; genus Misopates; species Misopates orontium. The sequence goes on along the minus strand of OX326953.1, from coordinate 14,283,360 downwards.
ATGATGTCCAAGATGGGAATTCATGACATTCACGCCCATCTTGAGGGGGGATCTTAAATTATATATTTTATATTTCTGTTTTATGTTTTATTTCCTAATTTGGAAAGTTTTTATATTTTAGTTATAGCCGTTGCTCAACGGCTTTCTATTTTAGGCATTTTGCGCACCATTTAGTTTGTATAAATAGTTGGGTGCATTTGTTTTTTTCTTCACTTTTTCTTTTCATTCTTTCTGCAGATTTCTCATCTGTAAAACACACTCTCTCTCTCTCAATGTTCAATTGTCAATTTTACTTTTCAAATTTATCTTCGATTTTACAATCTTGATAAATACCATAAGTTAATTGCAGAACTGGGCAAGGTATACTAAAAGGAAAAGAAAAAGTAGGCACTGGGTAATGTCCCACGGGGTAGGCAAGAACTAAAAATGTATAAATGTTTGGAGAATATATAATTGTGAATAAATATCAAATCATTTTTTTAAAATTTGAGCTTTTAGATAAGATCACAACTAATATGCCATTGACTCACGTCTTAGCCAACTCCTTTCTATAAATTATGTCTTCCTCTCTCACTTCAACCACGATAGTGCCTATAAACATGACTAAGCTTAATGGTCTAAACTTTTAACAGAGAAAGCAGCCATGACACCCTACTCAAAAGACAGAAAGTGTTTGAATATTATGTAGAAGACAACCCACCAAGGAAATTAGCAACACTGAAATAAGGAAAGATAATCTTATTCTTATCAATTGTCTCAGTTCCTCCTTTTATGATGAGGTGCTTGCCCAAGTAGCAAACTGTAGCACATCTCGTGAAGTCTAGAAGGCTCTCCATTCCACTCTAGCCTCTAATTAGTCC